>CM029397.1:35559170-36759170 GCA_017139565.1 Luffa aegyptiaca
GCAAATGAGGCACATGCTATCTTGGACACCATAGCCACGAACAATAGACATTGGGGAGAGACTGAGCCAACAGCAATCTTGAAGAATCCAGCTAAAGCAGTGTAAATAGAGGCTAATTCTACCATGCAAGCCCAAATCAAGGCTATCCACAACATGATGATGGGCATGACTATGAACAATCAAGCGAACATAGCCCCTGCCAATGCTATTTCTTCTCCCTGTTGTGAAATTTGTGGTGAGGAACATCCTGCTGATTACTATTCACTAAATCCCACGTCTGTCTTTTATCTAGGTCAACAAGGGAACCAGAATCAGAATAGATGGAATCCATACTCGGTCACGTACAACCCAGGTTGGAGACAACATCCAAACTTCTCTTGGGGAGGACAAGTCGGTTCAAGTAATTCCAATGCAAATCAATTTGGGAAACCTCCTACACAACAACAGCAGCAAAAGAACTTCCAACCAGTCCAAGTGTAGAGTCAAGAGTCAAATCTAGAGACTCTTATGAAGGAGTACATGGCAAGAAACGAAGCTGCGGTTAGAAATTTGGAAGTACAGATTGGACAGATTGCTTAGGAAATTAAAAACATACCGTAAGGGACGTTAGCAAGACTGAGATCTCTCACCGAGAAGGAAAAGAGCAGTGCAAGGCAGTAACCTTGAGAAGTGGACTAGAGTATGATGGTCCAAAGTACCCTGTGAATCGAGAAGCAGAGATCCCAGAAGAAGCTTAAGAAAAGTTTTTAGAAAAGAAATCAGAAGTTACCTCAGAAGTTATACAGAATGAAAACAATGAAGAAAAGACCAAGGAGCATGAAGCCTTGGTAGAAAAAGAAGGAAAATCAAATTCAGAGAAAAAACAGGGGAATGCGACCGCAAAACCTAAGAAGCTCATTATAGATCCCGAATACAGACCACCTCCTCCATACCCTCAAAGATTTAAACATGCCTCACAAGATGCACATTTTAAAAAGTTCTTAGATGTTTTAAAGCAGTTACATATCAATATTCCATTGGTAGAAGCACTTGAACAGATGCCTACCTATGTGAAATTCCTGAAAGATATTCTATCAAAGAAAAGAAGGTTGGGAGAATACGAAACGGTTGCACTCACTGAATGTTCTAGTGCACTGGTCAAGAATGAGATCCCTCCCAAGCTCAAAGACCCAAGAAGTTTCACCATTCCATGCTCCATTGGGGGAAGGAATGTAGGCAGAGCTTTCTGCGATCTAGAAGCGAGTATAAACTTGAGGCCATACTCAGCTTTTCAACAGTTGGGGATAGGAGAAGCAAAACCAACAACTGTAACCTTACAGTTAGCTGACAGATCACTGACACAACCTATTGGAAAAATTGAAGATGTGTTAGTCATGGTTGACAAATTTGTATTCCCAGCAGATTTCATCATTTTGGATTGTGAAGCTGATAAGGAAGTGTCAATCATCTTAGGACGACCATTCTTAGCCACAGACAGAACCTTAATTGATGTGCAGAAAGGAGAGTTGACCATGAGGGTCAATGACGAGCAAGTCACTTTCAATGTGATGAATGCAATGAAGTATCCAGGAGACCTTGGAGAGTGTTCCATGATTGATGAAACTGATGAACTCTCCCGATCTACTTTTCAAGATATGATGAAAGGAGAAACACTGGAAGATCTACTTGGAAAACAAGAAGAGAAAGGTGGGAAAAAGATTGAAGTAGAGGAAATCAATCATCAACCCGTGAAAAGAAAAAGAATCGAACCCTATTAACCGAAGGGCTTTGAAGATGAAGAAGCCCATGGTTCTGTGATTGACTTGGTATGAATTCTATTCTTTGAGAATTTATCTTTGTATAGTATGTGGATCTATAATGATGAATATATATATATATATATATATATAGAAATATACAGATAGGAAAATATCTGGACAAGAGTAAAAACTCTGTCTAGGAAAATCCTGTTTAGGAAAAGGTACTTAAGTTGACCGTAGGGAACACCTTTTCCTGGGGATTTACCTGAGAGTTTGAAAAGTCCAAGTTATTTTGTATCCATTTGTCTTAAAGACAAATCATGATTAAGCATGTGAACTTTCTAACATGTTTATGATTGTCTCAGCAAGGAAAGAGAAGTAAAGGAAAATGAAAAAAGTTAGAAAAAAAATAAAGACAGCAGAGTACTAGGGAAAATGTGATCGCATTTCTCCCCAGTGCATTTGGAAATGCGACCGCATTTTCAAAAATAAGAGGACATTCACGTCATTTTCTTTGACCAACACGTGACCTAATTTAGAAAACTATAAATAGTTGACTTTAGTTCTTAACCTCTTCACCAACCACTTAGACCTTCAGTATTCAAGTCAAACACCAAACTCTCCATATTCTCTTATCATGAAACTGAAAACCCCACAATAAGAAACCATGAAGAACACACAAAAACCATCATCATCCTGCAAGATTACTCGTTCTCAGAGTAATCTAACCGCCAAAGAAGCAAAAGCACACGTTCGACGGCCAAAAGAGCAAGTCGAAACACCCATGCACGGCACGAGAAGGACGAAACCTTCGGGTTTCTCACCAGAGATCGTGGATCAAGGTACTTTCACTCAAACTCCTTCTTCCTTGACAATGTCAGCTACCTCGAGGGAGAATCCGAGTTCATCTCAGCCAAGAAGGTCCATGCGCGTCGAATCCCATCTTAAAATCCAAAAACTGGCAAGTCATAAATTCAGAAAACGATCAAGTTAGTGGTTTAAGATGATTCAGGAGATGGGAGCCCAAAGACGTGCAACTCTTGAAGAAGAAGAAAGAAGGCATGATGAAGAAGAAGTCGTCCAAGCTGAGAATAGCTCTCGGCAAGAAGAGGCTTCAATGGGTAACATTTCTGAACCTTCAACTAACCCTTCTTTGTCTCGCAGGAACAAGCAATTTGTTACGTATAGTGCAAGGAAGAAGAGTCCCAAGAAGGTTGCACCCGAACAACCACTTGTTACCGAGCCCCTCAAGGAGATGGATGATGACCAAGTTCCTATCTCTGCAGCATCGAGGAGAAAGAGAAGAAGAGAGATCAAAGCTGAACGGAGGACTAAAAAAAAATGACCCCATATTTGCCAAGAGGTCGAGGACAAGGTCCATGGACGCCTCTCCTGCAGCTCCTCCAACTGTCTCACCCACCAAGCCAAAAGTCAAATCACCGAAGGCTCCATCTCCTAAAAATCCATTCCCTGAAGTCTTCAAAGATGTAAACTTTCAGGAAAGGATGGAGATAATGAGAAAGAGAGATTTCTTGAATGAGAAAAGATTCTCTAACAGAGCAGGACCACTGCCAGAGTTCGTAAGCAGTGTTATCTCACAGTATAAGTGGCAGGAGTTTTGTCCTCACCTCCAGGAGGCTGTAGTGCCTTTAGTTCGAGAGTTTTATGCCGGCCTGAGGGAGGAAAGTATCAGTATGGAGGTGGTGAGAGGCAAGATGGTCAGCTACTCTTCAGTAGACATCAACAGGGTGTACAAAATCAAGGCACCCCTACATCCAAGAGGGAACGATGTCATTAGGAACCCTTCGACCAAGCAAATGAAAGATGCACTTAAATTGGTGGCCAACAAGGGAGTTTAATGGAAATAATCCCAGACGAAAGTGAAGTCCTTAGTGCCAAGCGACCTAAAGCCAAAGTCGACAGTGTGGCTTCACTTTATCAAGAATCGTTTGATGCCAACCACCCATGATAGCACCATCTCAGTGGAGAGAGTTATGCTCCTCTACTGTATTATGAAGGGGTTGGAAATCAACGTTGGGAGTATTATCAGGGAGGAGATTCTTGCCTGTGGAAGGAAAAGAGCAGGAAAGCTTTTCTTTGGATCACACATCACCCAGCTTTGTCAGAGGGTGAAGATGAAGGATTGAAATTCCGTAATTCCGTAAAGCGGAAGCGTGATTGGGACCGATTCGTAATTAATTTTGTTTAATCTAAAATACCAATACATTGGCAATAATATTAGAACTATTCTAAATATATATTAAGGCTAAGCATACAAAAATATTAGATCTAAATCTAATTTATAAAGTAACAGATTACTTACTCTCGTTGACGACTCAGATTAAACTCACCAACTACTTGTAAATTAATCACGAACTAGTGCGAACACCACCACTATGGCTACACCGGTATGACTCTTAGACTTCTAGAGGCAGGAGACTGGTGGGAGTCTAGAGGAAGCCTTGAGGCGAATTCTGTGAGAGTAGGAGAATGAATGAGATGCCTTTCACCCCACCCCAGGGGTCCTATATATAGTAAAGCCCAAGACCTTTTTCCTAATAGGAAAAGGAAGACCTTTTCCTAATAGGAAAAGGTCTCTAATTTTAATAAATAATTAATTAATTCCTTAATTAATTAATTTCCCAATTAAATATCATATATTTAATCTTAGGGATTTTATTAAAATTAAAATTAATATGAATCCAATTCATATTAAATTTATTTGAACTCTTTCAAATATTTTCTTTCCTAATAGGAAAATGTCTCTAATTTTAATAAATAATTAATTAATTCCATAATTAATTAATTACCCAATAAAATATCATATATTTAATCTTAGGGATTTTATTAAAATTAATATGAATCCAATTCATATTAAATTTATTTGAACTCTTTCAAATATTTTTTCTCAAGAATTAATTTTTGAAATTAATTCAAAAATTATATTATAGAGTTTCATAAACTTTATATTATAATGCATCAATATACATTATACGATTCCCCAAATAAATTGAACACTTTCAATTTACAATTTATACTTAATTGCCTCAAGTCTCTTTACGAGCTACCAGTGGGACCTAATGGACCTACAGATCAGAAGCTTCAACGATACGAGACTAATTGGCCAAACTCATTAACCAAGTTAGTCAACATTCATTAACTGTGGGTCACTCCAATAAAGACCCACAACTGCACTCTTCTCACTATAGAATATTTCTGTGTCCACGGATATTGACCAATGCAATAAGTCAATCCTTCACGTGTGTTCGTAACACCAGCTGGGTCAAATTACCGTTTTACCCCTGGTTTACCTCTGGTTCCTTAAGTACCGCTAATCCCTCTAATGAACAAGTTGTTTGGGGGGAGTTCCTCTTGGGCCAAGAGAGGACGGCGTGCCTTTGTTCAAGTCCCGGAATCAGCCCTTAAGGGAACACACATCTACTTACCCCAATAGGGGAAGGAGTGAATTCCATCTTGTACTGTTATGTTCCCAGCCCCCATTCGGTCTTGCCCCTAAAATGGTAGGCTTATTGAGTCGGCGAACTGGCCACTCTCACCCATACAAATCTAAGGACAATCCCTCCTGAAAGGGGTTCATAACAGACTCAGGATTGAGATTGAGTTACCTAGGTCATCCTATTGAAATAGAAACCTAAACTAGTTAAAGGTAGACTGGAGTCCTAGTGCTATTAACGCACTGTATAACCTTCAGAATTTCCCCCGTGCGGCATATAATGAGATGGCTGTAGCGCCATCTAATGAGCAGTTAAGTGATGCTGTGCGGGAGGTAGGTATTGAAGGGGCACGGTGGCAACTGTCAAAAACAGAGAAGAGGACATTTCAGTCAGCTTATCTGAAGAGGGAGGCAAACACATGGATGGGGTTTATCAGACAACGATTGCTTCCAACAACTCACGACTCGACGGTCTCACGGGAACGGGTTCTTCTAGCTTTTGCGATTTTGCGGTCTCTCAGCATTGACGTAGGAAAGATCATTGTTAATGAAATATTTGGATGTTGGAAGAAAAAGGTGGGGAAGTTGTTTTTTCCGAACACGATCACTATGATATGCAGCAGGGCAGGAGTGCCCACGGTTCTAGAGGATATTATTCTGTTTGACAAGGGGATCATTGACACGCCTAACTTGGCACGGCTCCAGCGTATGCAGGAGGTACGTCAAGGTGGGCTTGTCTACGGCGTCAACGCGATTTTAGAACAACTGGCACTTTCGGCCAGTAGGCAAGAGTTTGCCGAAAGGCAAGCTTTGACCTTCTGGAACTATGTTAAAAGTCGTGATGCCAATCTGAAGAAGGCGCTGCAAGAGAATTTTTCCAAGCCATATCCAGCCCTTCCAGCATTCCCTGAGGATTTATTGAACCCCTGGATCCCACCCCCACCGGTTCAAAGAGGAAAAGAGGATGAGGAAAATGAGCCGAGCCAAGAGGACTGACAGATGAAGTGGCCCTGAGCGAGCATAATTTTTGTTCTTAAATTTCTGTTTGCTCGCGCATTTTCTGCCTTCCTTTTCTATTGATATTTGGTTTGTTTTTTTTAATTTTTCTGCTGCTGAAAAACATATATCTGCTTTTGTAATTTTTTTTTCTATATTTTAATGAAATTTCCGAATTGTTTCTGTTCCATGAGCACTGAGTAATTCTAACTTAACTAATTTCTTCTGAATTTTTGAAGCTTGGACTGGTTAAGCTTAATTAGATCAAGGTATTCTGATCTCTAGAAACCTTTTGCTTGATCACTTCTTCTAGCCTGGTCAATGCTGCGGCAAAGAAGATTCTGAGGCAGTGTCGATTTATATGATCCACTTTAAGCTTAGTTCTAGTCCCACGCTTAGATTAAAAATTAAGATAGAAAAATTTAAGTTTGGGGGTATAATTGCAAAACTGATAATTCATTGGGGACAAGAATAATTCAAGTTTGGGGGACTTTTTGCTACTCCAATTGTTTTGCTCGAGCATTCCTCTCCTTCATGTAAAAATTTGTTAGGTTGTTGAGTAACCGGGGACATTTGTGATACCGCAGTTTGTCTTCGCGTCAAAAGATGACCTAGGTAATGTGAAAAAAATGGAAAAAAAATTATTTGCTGAAAAAATTGATTGTTGAAAATTTTGCTGAAAAATTTCATGGAGCAAAACTTTTGAGGGAAGAATGATAATCCAGCAGTTTTCTGTCTCCCAGAACTTAGGTGAGCTTCATCATAAAATGTCGCCATTCTGAGGGGCAAGAGATAGAATAACTAAGGTTTTTTTCAGCTTTACAATGAGTATTGAGCCTAGTTGGTGATAAGTTTGAGGCAAGGGTATACTGCACCATAAAGTGGGTCGTCTCATGCTTAAGAGCTTATGACTGTAGGGCTGCTTTAAGTCTGAAAAACAAAAATATAAACCCCTTGAAAATATGTTTTAATATGTCTGATAATAGAGCTAGGCTGTGGCAAGTTCTTAGAACTGAGTTAAAAGTGGTGATTGTTTGTCCATGCCGGAGGAATTATTTTGCTGCAGCAAAGCTTGGTTTTGCAGAGTGCTCAAGTAAAGGTTGAAGGTAGTGTTGGATTCTGGTTTGATTAAGCTATTCTTTGTCTAATGTTTTGAATTCTTAAGGAAAGGTTGGATAGTATTGCTCGGGACGCGCAATAGTTCAAGTTTGGGGGTGTGATAACCGCCCAAAAGGTAGTTATTTAGGCATCATTTCTATATTGATTTGTGTGTCTTTTGTGCTTAATAGGGTTGGTTTTAGATATATATTACATGTTTTAACCCATTTGGAAGAGTGGAAGCTTTGGAAATCATTTTGTGCAGAATCTGTTGCTGGGCGACTTGAGGGAGCAAATTTTGTGCTGCAGCGAAGATGGGAGTAAAACTGCCACGTCACAGCTCGTTAGCCAATTTAATGAACCGAATTCTGTTGAGTTATTTTCGGGATAAAGGAGCAAGGAGAGCCATCCACGTGTCTAGGTCAACCTAATTCAAGCCTTCCTCAACTCTATAAAAGGAAGTAGCCGCCCAAGTCAAAGTCATTCCACTTTTGGGAGAAAACATTCCATTCTTGGGAAGTTCCTTCCACCTTTGGGAGCCGAATAGAGGAGAGAGATTGGAGACCACCTAGAAGACCATCATTGCAAGCTGATCGAGGAGATTAGTATTTCCTTTTATTATCTTGTAATTATGGACATGTCTACTCAGATTGTAGCGTGCGTCTCCATGCATATTATGAACTAAGTAGCTTAGGCGTTGGTTAGGAACAATGTGATTGTCGTGCTTAACTTTAGTAATATAAATTGATTACTGCATCTTGGTTAATTGTTGTTCTTGTTTCTATTTTATGCCCGCTTGGCCAGCCGGTATGAATACCTCTCTCTAGTTTCAGGGATGATTTAGAGAGTGTGTGGCGATTAATCACACTACGATCATTGTGTATTGGTGAACGCCAGTGACTGAGCTAGGGATAGGCAGTTGCCTAGTGCTTGATCGGTCGTACTTCATTGGGGTTGAAACACATTCCAAAAAATCGGAGTTCCGGGAGGAATCCGCTAATAATACTGCGAGAGTTTGCATGATCAATAATATTGCTAGAGCATCTTTTAAAACAATTACTAAATCCTGACCAGCGCCTGTTTCTAATCTGTCTGTCTATTTGTTTATTCTTTGTTCTGGCATTTATTTTGCTTCAGCATTATTCTTACAAAAAACCAATAATTTTTACCATCTTTGAAACCATTAGAGAGTTACACAAGATAGATAAAGTGGAAGCTAATTCAGGCCTTGGATTGATAATACTTATTACTTGCTGCGGACTGTGTATACTTGCGCAGAGTTCTAGAGTCCTTTTATACCATATTTTTACTCACTCTAGGAACCCAACAATGCCCAACAGCGTGTCCAAGGAGCTATCTCGTTGCTCGGAGGTCACGCACCCGACTGGTGGAATCTAGTGGGCCAGCCTGAAGATCACTCGGGTAACCCCCTGTCGTGGACAAGATTCAAGGGTCTTATGCGAGACCGATTTGTCTAACGCTTCCCTAGTGCTAAAGTTGAAGATTTAGAAGTGGAGCTTTTGTTGCTCGTGCAGGGGAGCATGTCTGTTGTGCAATATAAAAGAAGATATGTGGAGCTGTCTCGTCATGTCCCTAAGCTAGTTGCCACTGAGCCAAGAAGGATTAGAAGGTTCACCAATGGCTTGCGTAGAGAAATAAAAGAGTTGGTTAGGCAAGGACGACCAACCACTTATGCAGCAGCTCTTGCAAGCGCAATAGCATGGGACAACAAAGTTCCTAGGATAGAGCAATCCTAGAAGGTGGGCACTTCATCTGGTGTCAAGCGAAAGCATGAAGAGTTAGATCCTGCATCTGGTCATCAAGATCAAAGTTTTCTGCCAGGACTAGAGCTCAGTGAGTTCGTTGTAAGGGAAGCCAAGATCTCAAAGAGTTCAAAGGTTCCCTTTGGAAGCGAACCAAAAGATGTCAAGCAAGAGGAGCTGATGTCTTGGATTTCTGATGAGGAACTCAAGACCGAGTATCTGGAGCTCTTCGATGATGAATCTGAAGAAGAGGAAAGTCCCTAAAGGTGGGGAGTCGGTTTCACCTCCCATTTCCAAGCTAGTGTTCTTTCCTTGAGTTTATCTATTGCTCTGGAATTACCCTTCCTCTTTTGGTGCCTTGTCATTTGAATCCATATGTGATGTGAGATTTTAGCCTTGCTTTGGTATGTTTTGTTGCATCAGTTAGTTCTTTCTTTTCCTATGAATTTAGTGGAAGCTAGTAAGCTGGTTTCCAAGCTCTACCAAGCATAGCCTAGATTCTAAGGAGTCGAGAGATTTCCTTGTAATAGGTGAAGTTTGGCGAACCTTTTTGTATAGGCTAGGTTCAAGGAAAAAGATCTCCTAAGATAGTTTTATGATCCAACTTCTTAAGTTAAGGGTCATGGAATTATCGTCCCAAGGATGCTTCCTAGATAAAGTTCGAGTGTTGCAAACTTGCTGAAATGTCTTCGGACTAAATAGTGTTCTGCAACAGTTATGAATTTCGTGAACCAAGTCTCAAGGTCTTTTGGGCTCGCTCATGACAATGCTCTTGATGGTGTGTTGATTTATTCTCAAACTCTAAGAGTCAAAGTATTCCCCTCAAGCAGTGAGACCTCAACCTAAGACAAAGAAGATGTTGGAAAATCAATAATGAATCGTGATTTCAACATCAGTTGTCATAGTGACAAGTTACCTTGGTATGCTGTTAGTAGGACAGCGCCAAAGGTGGCATTGGTGTCATATCATAGCCATTCTAGGAAGGATGGTTGGTTCGAAAAAGTGAGTTGGCAGCGGAAGCTATTTCGGAGTTTTTACGAATGTACATCAACTATTCTTTTGGGGCCTTAGTTTTAAACTTTGGCATTCTAGAGGAAGGTAACTTGATGAGCAAAAAGTTGCTGGTATTAAGTTCCTCAGGGAGTAAGTGTTGCAGTCAAGACCAATCATCCAATGTGGTTAGATGTGCAACTTTCGAGGACGAAAGTTCTTAAGGTGGGGAGATTGTAACGCACCACATTTCGAAATCGAGCCATTTTGGAATTATTTGGGCATTTTTATTCTAATTTGAAAAATTAGAATTTAAGTTTATCCTTGGGTCGCTAAATGAAATTTCTAAAATTTAGGAAAAATTATTTTTAATTAAAGTTTGGAGGTTTAATATTTTAAATCTCAAAAGACCTAAATTTCAAATCAATTGGGTTATTTTCTATTCCTAATATTTCAAGAATTAAGTTTTGGATTTTAAGATAAAATCCTAAATAAGATCCTAAATCCTAATTAGATTGGGTTTTTCATTCTTGGGTTTTATTTAAAGAAAAGGAAATAGAAATAAACAAAAACCCCAAAAGCCTTAAACTCTCATCTTCTTCCCTCTCTTTTTCGTGTGAAACCACTAGCCCCCCCCCCCCCCCTAATTTTTCAGTCTTCAGCCCCACCACCTTCCCCATCCAGCCGTCACCGGAGTAGCGCCGTGTCGCTCAGCCGTCGCGCCGCCTCTCTCCGTCTCCGCAAATCTCTCTCTCTCTCTCTCTCTCTCTCTCTCTCTCGCTCGACATTTGTGTGGTGATCGTCCAGCCATCGCTTCTCTTTGCGCCGTCACCATGGAACCCGAGCCGCCACCGTCGAGAGTTTAGCCGTCGTGAGTGCCGCCATCAGTCTCTCCCTCGTGTGATCCCTCTTCCTCCGTGTTGTTTTCAGCCTTAATCTTGTGGGTAAGTCTTTTCCTTCCCATTCCTTGTGGTTTAAGGCCCGATCTAAGTGTCTCTTGGTTCGGTTTGTTAGATCTCACGTGCCAGCAGCTTGGATCCTCTTTTCCGCGCGATTTCACCTCTGTCCAGCGGGGTTTTGACTCCGTTTTGGATCGTTACGGCGTCGGTTAGAGATTCCGGTGAGTTTAAGCACTTACCCATTCTTGGTTAGTGCTAGAATTCGAATACTCATGTTGTTTATGTGCTGGAAATTTAGTTTAGTGATGAAATTTCTATTCTACAGCGTCGTCTAAGTGATCGATTGAGTTTGAATCACTGTAAACTTGAATACCCATTGCTCGTAGTACCTTAGACATGGTTGCCCATGGTCTAAAGGTTTTGAGTTTTTATTTTGGGGAATTTTGAGTAGTTGTCCAACAAGGAAATAGACTTTCCTTAGTTGATTTAGGTCTTTCTAGCATGTTTAAAGTATCAATAGGTTGGTTCTTATTTAGTTGAGGTTGTCCTTGTTATTTTGGAGCTTTCTTGATAAAATGAAGCCAAACAGCTGATTTAGGCTTCAAATCGCTTGGCATTAAAGACTTCACTTTAGACTAGAGGCACCACGACCTCTTGAGGGTAACCACAAAACTCTTGCCACTTGTTATTTAAATAGTTAATTTCCTACGAAAAGTCTATAAAATTCTTAAACCTCATAATAAAAGGAAATATTCCATATTAAATTATCTAATCATCTATACATATAACAAATTTTTAACTATTGTTATAGGTAATTTTGGACCACTCCGATATGCAGGAAGCTGACGAAGACAGCGCGATACCAGCCCAAAGAGGCAGCCAGGAAACGGGATCCAAAGGAAGAACAGGACAGAGGGTCGGGCCAAAGCCGAAGGGATCGGGCATTTGGCCCGACCCCCTGCTAGGCCTCGGCCTTGGGCCGAGGCCGAGGCCCATGGTCGGCCTCGGCCATAGGCCGAGGCCAACCACTCGGCCCGCTTGCATGGGCCGAGTTCTTCCGCCTCCGTTCGGTCCACCGGTGCCCCCAGCTGCCTCGGTTCCACTCGGTTCAGCCCAAATCGCCTCCGAATGCCTAAAACCCTAGGAGCATGAGTAGGTATTTAAACCCCTCTTCGTCACTGAAGAAGGGGGCGAAAACTCACTCTTCTCTTCCTTTTGCTCTCTAGTTTTGCTCATATTCCCTCCGATTACTGACTTAAGCATCGGAGGAGGTGTGGCAAGCACCACACTGGTGTGCAGGTTTCCCTTGTTTTGCAGGCCACGTCTTCCCCGGATTCAAACAAATTCACTATTGGTGTCACGTGAAGGTCAGGTGAGCGCTTGGCCGGATTTTGGCATCAACAGTTGGCGTCGTCTGTGGGGAAGAAGCTTGCTAGTGGGATTTGCACACTGGTTACCTGGCGGATAAAGAGGATGAAGAAGAAAAACTAGATTCCAGATGCAAAACGAACAGTGCCGACCCGAGCCTGAGGCCGAGGACGATCAGGCCGAGGCCGACCAGGGGAACCTCTTTCCCTCATGAGGCAGTGATAGCTTATGTGTTTGTTCCCATTATGTTTTTTAATGACTGGTTGCATTTTCATTCTGATTTTAGCATTTACATTTGTAGGTGTAGGAAATTTAAAACGCTTGATGCGCTAATCTTAATAAAGGTTCCATGTTTAGTTCTGTTGTTGCAGACGATTCAATAATGACAGGAAAAAATGCCCTTGGTTGAGTGGAACACTTGAAGATTTACTACCAGTAGCTTCCACAGAGATGGAGCACCACTGCCCCACCACAGGAAGGCACAACCCGACCATGCAGAGGATGACCAACTTATAATGTCCTTGTAGGAGTGGCAATGCCTATACTCCCAAGGCCCTCGTTGGAGTGGCAACGCCTATACTCCCCGAGGTAATCAACTTATAATGTCCTTGTAGGAGTGGCAATGCCTATACTCCCAAGGCCCTCGTTGGAGTGGCAATGCCTATACTCCCCGAGGTCAGCAACTCATCAAAATGTCCTTGTAGGAGTGGCAATGCCTATACTCCCAAGGCCCTCGTTGGAGTGGCAATGCCTATACTCCCCGAGGTCAGCAACTCATCAAAATGTCCTTGTAGGAGTGGCAATGCCTATACTCCCAAGGCCCTCGTTGGAGTGGCAATGCCTATACTCCCCGAGGTCAGCAACTCATCAAAATGTCCTTGTAGGAGTGGCAATGCCTATACTCCCAAGGCCCTCGTTGGAGTGGCAATGCCTATACTCCCCGAGGTCAGCAATTCATTAAAATGTCCTTGTAGGAGTGGCAATGCCTATACTCCCAAGGCCCTCGTTGGAGTGGCAACGCCTATACTCCCCGAGGTCAGCCACTCATCAAAATGTCCTTGTAGGAGTGGCAATGCCTATACTCCCAAGGCCCTCGTTGGAGTGGCAATACCTATACTCCCCGAGGTCAGCAACTCATCAAAATGTCCTTGTAGGAGTGGCAATGCCTATACTCCCAAGGCCCTCGTTGGAGTGGCAATGCCTATACTCCCCGAGGTCAGCAATTCATTAAAATGTCCTTGTAGGAGTGGCAATGCCTATACTCCCAAGGCCCTCGTTGGAGTGGCAATGCCTATACTCCCCGAGGTCAGCGACTTATTCAAATGTCCTTGTCGGAGTGGCAATGCCTATACTCCCAAGGCCCTCGTCGGAGTGGCAATGCCTATACTCCCCGAGGTCAACAACTACTGGATGCCCGGGAATGGAGCCAAGGTTCCAGTCGAAGCCATACCAGTAGAAGGAGGTGCAGAGGCATTAAGGCTTCAATGTGTGGTAAGTTACGTCCCAAGCGTCTTTTACTCAAGTATGATTTGTAGATTTAAAATAACACTTGAGTAGGGGGCTGAGGAGGGGAGACTATCGATTGGGTGATGATTAAAGCTTGCCTGGAAAGAATATGTCTAGATGGCCGAGGCCGACCAGGCTGGATTAAGTCATTGCTTTTTCCTTTTTATTTTTTATCATGTATGCTATTGTGGCTATTCAATTTTAGTCATGCTCATAACATTTCTGTTGCAAATTGATAATTGTTTGCTTAGGCACGAACTCAAGGCCAACTAGGCTAAATACATGTTTAGTGCTCTAAGTGCTTTTTGCAGGAATGATGATGCTGAAATTGTTATGGTAAGAGGTGGTGGCCACCAAACCGTACCTATGTTATTCTTTTGCAAAAATATCATTATTCTGTTTGACCAATGCATGACATTAAGTGTTTTACCAAGTTTCTACAAGAATAGGACTGAGGTCGACCAGGCCATGCCCATACCATATTTTTACAGGAACAGGACCGAGGCCGACCAGGCCACGTCCATACCATGTTTATGCAAGAGTGTCATTCTCCATACTTTAAGGCATAAGCTCAAGGTCGACCAGGTGAAGCACATTCTAAGTGCTCACATCTTTATGGTAATCGGTTTTGCTTAGTCACTCTTTACAGGGGCTTGAGGCCGAGGTCGACCCTAGCCCCTTCCCTCATCTTACTTTTTAAAAGCTAACGTATGAGTGCAGCAACTTAGATTTTGGGTTAACAGGGACTTGAGGCCGAGGCCGACCATAGCCTCTTCCCTCATTTTTCTTTTGCAGATAACATTTCGATGCAGGAACTACACAGGGGGCTACAAAACAGAGGAATGGCCTGAACAAACGTCCAAAATGAGAGATAAAATGCATAAAAGTTTGGACTCGCTCCAAACGTTAGCCTCGGCCTCATGCCAAGGCCGAGGCCGAGGCCGGGTTATTTCTTCAATCCCCACTTTTCTCACTTCTCTCTTGCCTAACCCCTATTCAGGGAGTTTCTGCTTTGTTTAGTTTTATTCTATCTTGCAGGATAATGAAAATTCGCACATAAGTCAGCACAATAGGAAGATCTTTACTCTTAAATCGGGCTTAAGGAGCTCAACCTATAGCAATAAGTCACACCTGAATCCCAATTCAAGAGTGGGGGCTTAATGTTATAGGTAATTTTGGACCACTCCGATATGCAGGAAGCTGACGAAGACAGCGCGATACCAGCCCAAAGAGGCAGCCAGGAAACGGGATCCAAAGGAAGAACAGGACAGAGGGTCGGGCCAAAGCCGAAGGGATCGGGCATTTGGCCCGACCCCCTGCTAGGCCTCGGCCTTGGGCCGAGGCCGAGGCCCATGGTCGGCCTCGGCCATAGGCCGAGGCCAACCACTCGGCCCGCTTGCATGGGCCGAGTTCTTCCGCCTCCGTTCGGTCCACCGGTGCCCCCAGCTGCCTCGGTTCCACTCGGTTCAGCCCAAATCGCCTCCGAATGCCTAAAACCCTAGGAGCATGAGCAGGTATTTAAACCCCTCTTCGTCACTGAAGAAGGGGGCGAAAACTCACTCTTCTCTTCCTTTTGCTCTCTAGTTTTGCTCATATTCCCTCCGATTACTGACTTAAGCATCGGAGGAGGTGTGGCAAGCACCACACCGGTGTGCAGGTTTCCCTTGTTTTGCAGGCCACGTCTTCCCCGGATTCAAACAAATTCACTATTGGTGTCACGTGAAGGTCAGGTGAGCGCTTGGCCGGATTTTGGCATCAACAACTATATAATTCAAATGTATCAAATTATCTAAATTATTAAAAATAAAACTATATATATATATATATATATATATATATATATAATTATAGGACAGGGAACGGGCTGAGGAATGTGGATAAAGAATGCATTCTTCGTCCCCATCCCCATTTAGTTCGTGGAGATTTTTTCCCCCACTCCCTGCCTAAACGAAACAGGTCCTCGTGGGGTCGCATCTCCATGGAGAAAATATGGACATCCCTAGATGGAAAGCACATTCAAGGAGTTATTCATTCAAGGGGGATATGAGCACACATATCAAAACGACCACCATTAAATTACTATAAAAATAATGCACTTTATTATACTAATATACAAGTTGTTTCAACTCAGAGAGACCCAGATCTAAGGTAAATCCACCACTAATTCTTTTTCACGATATTGAACTTTCCTGGAGAGTTTATTTATTTATTTTTTGGTAATGGACAAAGATATTTTTATTTTGCCTTTTCTTTTGTTCTTGTGAAGCAATATTGTAAAAATGTTTATTTCTTAAAAGTCTTCATGCTTTTATGCTCAAATGATCTCTGTCTCTTGTGAAATAATAACACACTTTGAGCACGAGGTCTTAGTAGCTCATAACTTTTCTAACATAATATATAACGAAACACAATTTTTTCGTTCATAGTCTAGAGAAGGAATTCATCAGAAAGGTATCCATGAATAAAATCGAAACCAAGTCAAACTTCATGAAGAAAATAAAGAGAAACAGAAAAATCAAGCAAAGTTTCCAACAAGGATAAAGATCATAATTATTCATAAACGAGTAGATTGATATTTCCCCATAGAACCAAAGTCCAAACAAGGATACGGATCATATATAATTATTCATAACCTGCAAGTACTTGTGTGTTTCTTCTTATTTTGCATACTCTTAATCCTTAGAGATTCATGCAATAATATCCTTATTTTATTTGTAAGCATATGGATAGTCGGTAATTTGACTTTAATTATGAGCAATTTGGCGTGCCACTGCCTCACCATCAGGTAATGGTGCCACATAGCAATGATGATCATCAGTACTAAGGGGGTAAGAACCTCCAGAGTCAAATATAGAATCAAGCAACCAACCAACAAACGCACCAAGCACAAAGGCTCCCACAACGCTACCTATAATTGCAGTCGCCATCACAAATAGAGGAGCAGCTTCAATGCCAATCAAAGATGGCACGGCGGCTCCCACAACTTGACCAACCATTGCCCCACCAACCGCTGCAACGGTCATCATGGCGTCTCTCGTTATTGTTTCGATGACATGATCTGATGTAAAGATGTCCCATACCATTACTCCAGCAGCAAGGATGAGAAACAGAATGCCGGCTGCACCAGATATCATAGATAACGTGTCCGCTACCACAGTTCCCCGCCCAGAGGCTACAATGATGTCATTATACACCTATATACAAGTGGGGATCATAAACAATTAGATTGGGTAATTGATTTGTTCATGTTCTCTTATTTCTTAGTTTATTGTTCCCAAAAAAATTTAAATTAGAAAAATGAAAGTTTTACTTGATAAATCGTTTTCAGAAAATATGAGATTTTAAAAATCGTAAAGAAATTTAAAATTTTTAAATATTGATCGTGTATGGTTAAAATGTCGATGTCGATGGAAATGTCGAGGTCTCAATTTAATGGAAATGTCGATGGAAATATCGACAAAATGTCGATGTCGATGGATATTTCAGGAAAAATATTCAAAACAAAAAAAATAAAAAAAATATTTAAATTAACAAATAAATGTTTTACACTTTTAAAATAAGTCAAAATACTCATGACAAATATTATCTCCATTCTCCACATTAGTTACATTTTGTTATTGTTTTGTTTACATTTTATCAATTTTTGTACGATATAATGGAAATGTCGATTCACCCCGCATGTTGATGTCGAACCTATGGAAATGTGAAAATGTCGATGAAAATGTTGACATGTCGATGGAAATTTAATACATTAGGTTTAACAGTGAAATATGAACCTTAAAAATTAAACACCAAATTGCCTGGATTTTATGTTTTCAAAATTAATTTTAAGAATAAGAATTAAGAAGCAAAAAATTGTTACCAAATACACATGTTTCTTAAAATTTGAAAAAAAAAAATGAGAAAGGAGAACAGTATTTTACTATACACCCTCTCAAACACACAGCAAATTGAACATAAGATTAAAAATTATTAGGGATATTTACCAGAAGCTTTTCTTCATCTTTCAAGTTCTTGAATAGTCCAGCGAAACCACGCTTATTTTGGTACCTAATGAGTCCACATCGAAGATGTTAGAGGAGTGTTGAGATGATCAGTTTAAAAATATTAAGTTTTATTGAAAGATAAAGATTAAAGATAATAAAAAATATTTTGAGTCTTCATGCTTTAATTCATGGTAGTAATATTATTATCTATAAAGTTTTTTTTTTTTTTTTTGAAAAGATAAAGTTATTTTTTTTAAAACGATTGAGTTTATATGGTTTAATTTCATGCGTAAAGTAATCTCTATTCACTTTTTAGTGAAAATTTGAATTAAAATAATTCATGGTTTTATTTCAAAATTACGGATTAAAATTTAAACTAGGACATGTTTATGTTCTGATTTCACCTTTTTAAATAGAAAAAGAACCAACTATAACGATCAAATTCCCTTTTCAAGTTAAAAACACTGTAAAAAATTAAAAATTCTAATTGTATATCAGCCCCTCCAATTTATCTTAATATTTTAATTCCACAAAATTTAAAATCTAAGATATTCACCCTTAGCCAAAGCGAGCATAGCTCCGTGGTAATTTACTATTGACCAAGAGGTCAGAGGTTCGAATCTCCCACCCCAATTGTTGTTGTAAAAAAAAAAGATATTCACCTTTAAAAATTATTCTAAATTAAAATATTTAATAAACTACAATATTAATGAGTACATTAACTCCAACGCCAAGTGGGGTGATATATTTTCAAGATGATTAAATAGATTTGTTCTCTTTTTCCCTAAAAAAACCAAAATAATATGGATAGAAAATGTATAATTAACACTTTACCTTGCGATGAGATCCTCAAACTTGGTTCCACTGTCCTTGAGCCATTTGGAGAAGTTGCGCGAAACCGGACTCTGATGCTTCATCATGAACTGTTCCATAGCTTCTTTGTATTGATTCGCCTCCTTGGCTAGTTTAGCCACGTTGGTCACATTTTTTGGATCTAAAGTTTTTAGTGCTTCAAAAATATCTTTGGAGTGTGCACCAATTTTTGTCAAATAGTTTGTTCGAAGCGTATAGTTCCTCACTGCCTGAATCGAGAGGTTAACAGCCTTTTCTACGTAAGAGTAGGTTTCGTGAGCGATCGAAGATTTTGTTTCGTCATCTTTGTACTGCTGCTTGATTGAATGGCTATCGTCGAGAAGCTTTATCACTGAGTTGTAATTATCTCCAACATCCCTAAGATATTTGTTTTGATCAAGTGGAGATTTGAATTGGATGTTCTTTACAGCCTCGACTTCTTGGTTTCGAATTATTCTTGCGAGCTGTCGAAGTTTCTCACCTTCTAGAAGCAAAAGGGGAGCCATTGATGAGCTTGGAGGAAAACTAACTCTTGTTGTTCACAATCTCAAGATTGGAAGAGATTGTTTCTAGGGGCTTAAATATAGTTCAATTAATAGGAAAATTATTGTTTTAGTCTATGCCGTTTATGTTTAGTATTTATTTGATCCCTCAAATTTGAAAAATTAGCACATAAAGAATGAAATTGAAATTTTAAAAAGATTAAGGGTGAAATAGAAAATAAAACAAACAACCATAAGTTATATGCTTTAGACTTGAAATTATTATCATATAATTGTCTTTGTCAAACCTTAATAATGTTATTATGGCATATCTAAATAATGTACCATAGAAGATTTGTTTTTAATTTGTTTTTATTTTTTTATTTTATTTTTTTTTTTTTTTTTTTTTTTGAAGCTGTAGAAGATTTGTTACATCATAATTAATAGTTTAGTGACGATTAATATTTTAAATTTCATAGACTTATCTTTAATTACCCACAGTTTTTATGATGCTTATAAATTTTAGAATATTGGTGTCGTTTTTTTATTTTAACATTATTCTTGATTTTTGAAGAGAAAAAGAACCTAACACAAAGTATTTTGTGTTCATTCCTAAATATCTTACAAATACAGAAACTGGAAGAGATTGGAAAGTGAATCATTATTTTTGACATATTTTTTATTAAGATTTTTTTTTTTTTTTTTTTTTTTGCCCATTACTAAAAATTTTACTAGTTAAGCAACTCAGAGCGATGTGAGGAAATAATAATTTATGGCATCATTATTTCATCGGGAAAAAAAAATAAACCAAACATCCTTTTCCATTACCTACCAAATAAAATAAAAAGGTTGAAAATATTACGGTGTATTTTTTTTAAATGTATTAAGGTGTATATATTTCTTATAATGTGAAAAGAAATAATGTGATCCGAAAAGAAGACTTTTGATATTATAAGACATAAACGTCGGTGGAATTGATTGGACCGTCAAGTAGTTATGAATTTGAAAAGAAGACTTTTCACATTATAAAAATTAAATATAAGTGGGAAAATGACATGGCTTTGAAGTTTTTATTTATTTTGACAACGACATGGCTTGGAAGTTATCAATATGAAAAGTCTTCTTTCACATTATAAAAATTTAACATATTGTGGGAATGACATGACTTTGGAGTTATTAATGTGAAAAAAGACGCTTTTTGTGACGCCCTGTGCATTTCTGGTATTAATTAAATTCCATAAATATGGTCGAATGAAAATGTAAATTTTATTTGGGCTTGTAATATGGAATTATTAGTTTTATACCATAATGTTGGGTTATTATTCTTCGAATATAGGCGTTTTGTTATTTAAATTCCTCCCTAAAGCTCGATTAAAATGTAGTTGCAAGGTCGGTCTAAGCGTTGAGTTTTTCACGCTAAGTCAAAGGAATTTAAGTGGGTTCTATTTTTGGGGTCTTGGAGGTTTTGAAGTTGGGTTAAAAAAAGAAAAGAAAGGATTTTAAAGAAAAGGAATTAAGGAAAAAAAAGAGCCCTAGAACACTCTTTCTTTCTCATCTCTTTCTCTCTTTATCGTGAAAGCGGGTCCGTTTGGTAAGTTTCCTCGCTGCCCCTAGCTTGTTAGTCTCAAGTTGGGTTGCCCATTAGTTATTCTAGCCTTAGAAGCGTGATTTAAGTCGTTGCCCATTAGTTATCTAGGCCCTTAGGTGTTGCCCAACCTTTATAGGTCCTAGTTTAGGTTTTAAATGAGTCATCCTTGCTGTTTTGGTTAAAATCATGTAGTTCATCAATGCCTGTTAAGTCTCATTGCCTTAAAATGTTTTCCAATCCTTATAGGTTCTTAAAGCATGGAGATAAATGGGTTATGCTTGCTGTCCATAGTTTAAAAAGCATGCTAAATAGGTTTCCGTTAGTTATCTAGGCCTTAGTTGCATTGCCTAAGCTTTAGGAGTTTTTAGAATGTCATTCTAGTGTTATTTGCTTGTTGTCCAACGGCTGAAAAGTCTTGAATATCGTCATTCGGCGAATACCCATTGCCCATTGGGCCTTAAACATGGTTGCCCATGGTCTAAAGGTTTGGGTTTTTAATTTGGGGAGTTTTGAGTGGCTGTTCAGCAAGGAAATAGGTCTTTTCTTAGTTGAATTAGACCTTTTAAGCTTGTTTAGAGTATCTTTGAGTTGGTTCTAATTCGGTAGAAATTATCCTTGTGTTTAGGAGCTTTTTTGGACTATCTTGGATTACTAAGGTTGCTTTGGAAGCATTATAGGTAAGTAGTTTCTACTTACTAAGCTTGGTTGATTGCATGAAGCATGATTACTTGTTTATCTGCCTTCCTTATATTTGTATGAAATGTTATATATATGAACTGGTGTGCTGTGATCCTTAAAGTGCTTTGTTTAAAGCATGAAATGTATTTTCTGTGTTGCTTGAGTTGTATTCGCTTAAGATGTTTAAGCATGATGAATGTCTGTCTTAAGCATGGTGAACGTTGAGTCTGACTTGCATGTTGCATGGGGGATGTGTAGCATGAGTCGGGTGTGAGGCACAGCATATGGTGCAATTGCATGAGTGAGTTGTTTTGAGCATGTGTGTAGTTTTTAGCTTGAAAACATGTTTCTTATTGTGGTTGTGTAACCTGTTGGATGTGTGTGCCGAGCATGATGCTTGTATTGGTTGTTTGCTTGTGGTTTGGTAAGTGTGAGCTGCTTACCAGTACCACGGTTGTACTGATACCCCCTTCCCCACTTTCCCCCCAACATTTTAGATGTTGCAGGTTTGGATGACGAGCTGGATCTTGGTGAGGAAGAGGAGAACTGCGAGGAAAGATTCCTAGAGTGATGGTTTCCATGTTGTTATGTTTTCCTAGTGTTGTAATAAGTTAGCTAGAGAATGGTTTGTTTTCAAGTTTATAAACTAAATTGGATAGTTTGGTTGAGTTTAATAATATGTATAGCTAGTGGACTAGCTCCTTTGTTAATAGAATGTCTTTATGATTCCGCTGCATGATTTTTGGTTATTGTATGTTGCTACGAGTTTCTGTCACGTCTAGGAGATAGGTTGTGAAATCTGACTGCAGTTTGGTGGAGATTGGCTTATGCGCGCATGTCATGTAGTCTTGGTAGCGTTAAAACACTACTGCTAAAAGATAGTGCACGCATGAGCATAGACTGTGTTGTGACTAACGCAGTCCCTTGTAAGTTTTAGAGAACTATGCCTAAAGCATGAACTAGCCAAATAACTTCTTGATAGTTTATGCCAGACGCAAAGGAGTACCGGAAGGGAAACTTATGATATTTTCTCACTTAGGCATTAATGGAACAATTAATCAAAGTATGCGCTGCAAGGTTGTTATAAACGCATGAGGTTGCAACTGCAACAGCCTTGATTATTCTCCTTATAAATTTTCCTTTCATTCTCGTCGCATGTGTTGTTTTTATGCAAACAGTCACTCTTCAAATATACCAAATCTTTTGTTTATTCTTTTAAATAATATCATACGTTCTTGAGTTTAGATCAGTAAATATTGTTAAAAGATTTTGTGAATATCCCTTCCCTGAGGAATCGACCCTGGACTCACAGGTATTACTTGATTAAAGTCAATTTATGCTTGGATTGATTATTATCTACGACAATATTTATGATTATACTAAGACAATTGACAACCAATCACATATCTTCTTCTTCTTCAACTCCGGTGATAGGCCACCATTGGTAGCTGGCGACGCCGCCAGAAATTTTTTTTCTTCTTTTCTTCTTCTTCCCTTCTTTTTACCTTCTTCTCCTTTCTTTTTTTTCTTCTGTTTTTTTTAACAGGGGTCGATTTTGGGAGGAGGAGGAGCTGAAGCGGGAGGGGGAGGAGGCTCCTCCCCCATTCCGGCGCCGATTCGGGGATGAGGAGCTTCTCCTCCCCAAACCGGCCCATTGTTTAAAAAAATAGAAGAAAGAAAAGAAAGGAGAAGAAGAAAAGAAGAAAAGAAGGAAAAAAAATTCCGGCCATCGGAGTTGAAAAAGAAGAAGATAGGGAAGAAGGAAGAAGGTGATGAGGAAGAGAAAGAAGAAGGAGAAGAGAGAGGAAGAGAGAATTAAAAAAAATAATTAAAAAATAATATTTTCATTATTTTAATATTTTTTAATTCAAAAAATAAAAAATTAATTTTTTAAATTAAAATAATAGTGTCACATCAGCAGCCCGTTAGATTTAGCGGCAAAATGGATGACAAGGACGAAATTGCTCCTTATCTCAAACCTCACAGACTAAATTGTTGAGTTTGAAAACTCAGGGACCAAAATGAAACCTAACTCAAACCTTAGTGACTAAAACTGTATTTTTCCCTAGAAATCATAATTGATTTTTTTTTTTTTTTGTTTTTGGAAAAGAGACTTCACTAAACCAACTAACCGAAAATACAACTACTCTCTCCAATAAGAGAGAAGTGAAACGGATAATAATTGAATTATTATTATTATTATTATATATAAAGAGTAGAATTAAACTTATGTTAAATCTTCACCGTTAAAAATAGTAAATAAAAGATGCAAATGGGAGAATATTGTTTTGCAAACAAAATTGATTCAGTTAGAGTATTTTTTATTTTTTATTATATACAATTATGCTTGTCCAAACTCGCCTTAATGATAAAAAATTGGAACAAAAAAAATAAATTTAAATAGATAACTGAAAATTTCTCATATACCAAATGGATAAGATCAAGATCATAACATTCTCACCTGCATTTATAATTTATAATATAATGTAAAATGTATTTTTTTTTTCATTCCCACAATATATTTTATTTTTATAATGTTAAAAGAAGACTTTTTACATCATCAACTTCAAAGTCATGTCTTTGTCAAATAAATAAAAACTTCAATGTCATTCCCACTTATATTTAATTTCTATAATGTGAAAAATCTTCTTTTCATATTCATAGCTACTTGAAGGTCCAATCGTTCCTACCGATGTTTATGTCTCATAATGTCAAAAGTCTTCTTTCAGATGACATTATTTCTTTTCACATTATAAGAAAAAAAAAAACACCTAAATACATTTAAAAAAAATACACCTTAATATTTTCAACCTTTTTATTTTATTTTTGTTGCATAATGGAAAAAGATGTTTGATTTATTTTTTTTCCCGACGAAACAATGATGTCATAAATTATTATTTCCTCACATCCCTCTAAGGTGATTAATTAGTAACAGATTTTAGTAGTGGACAAAAAAATTCTTAATAAAAAAAATATGTCAAAAATAATTATTGATTTTCCAATATTTCTTCATTTGTAAGATTTAGTAATGGACACAAAATACTTTGTTAGTTCTTTTTTCCTCCAAAAATCAAGAATAATTTTAAAATAATAATGTGTCTGAACTTTACATTTTGTATCTAATAAATCCCTAAACTTTCAATTTTTTATTCGAAAAATTTAAAAATTTGAAAAATTAATTGATCTATTAGATATAAATTTGAATTTCATCTAATAATCCCTTAAAATTTCAATTTCATATCTAATAGATCTACGAATTTCAAATTTTTGAAAGCACAAGGGTTAACGTGTAATTTTGAAAGTTCATGGAGTAAATAGATGCAAATGTCAACATTCAAGGACTAAATTAATACAAGAACATATGACGTCTTTAGACTTTTGTTATTATGACGTTCCTTGGTCCAATGACACATGATGTCGTTCCCACTTGGGCTCCTTTACTACTGCAACGTCTTTCAACATTAGTACAATGACATATGACGTCTTTGGACTTTTGTTGTTACGACGTTCCTGAGCCCAAGGACACATGATGTCATTCAGACTTGGACTTCTTTATTGTTGCAACGTCTTTCAACATTAGTACAAAAACATATGACGTCTTTGGACTTTTGTTGTTACGACATTACTCGGCCCAAGGACGCATGATATCATTCCCACTTGGGCTTCTTTACTGCTGCAGCATCTTTCAACATTAGTACAAGGACGTATGACATCTTTGGACTTTTGTTGTTATGACGTTCCTCGGCCCAAGAACACATGATGTCATTCTTACTTGGGCTTCTTTACTGTTGCAAGGTCTTTCAACATTAGTACAAGAACATATGACGTCTTTGTACTTTTGTTGTTATGACGTTCCTTGGCCCAATGACACATGATGTCGTTCCCACTTGAGCTTCTTTTATTGCTGCAACGTCTTTCAACATTAGTACAAGGACATATGACGTCTTTGGATTTTTGTTATTACGACGTTCCTCGGCCTAATGACACATGATGTCATTCTCACTTTGGCTCCTTTTATTGCTATAAAGTCTTTCAGCATTCATACAAGGACATATAACGTCTTTAGACTTTTGTTGTTACGACGTTCCTCGGTCCAAGGACACATGATGTCATTCTCACTTGGACTTCTTTATTGCTGCAACGTCTTTCAGCATTAGTACAAGGACATATGACGTCTTTGGACTTTTGTTGTGATGACATTCCTTGGTCAAAGGACACATGATGTCATTCCCACTTGGACTCCTTTACTGCTGCAACGTTGTGACACCCGAGGATAGGAGGGGTACATGAATGAACCGAGATCACATCCGAATAAGAGGGATCCTAAGGACATGGAAGTATTGTCAAGATAAGCTTAAAAGAATTGATAGATACTACCTATACCAACAAGGTGCACCTTTCTTTTCGATGGCTCAATCATAGGAACTTTGAAGTTAAGCATGCTTGGCTTAGAGAAGTTCTATGTTGGGTGACCTCTTGGGAATTTTCTTAAGAAACATGTGAGTGAAGACAAAGCATGCTAAAAAGACCCCGTGTTTGTTTATGGGGACAATCTTCATTCTTAGCAGCGGTTTAAGACAAGTATAGTAACGTGACCTGGTGGCAGGAGAATGTCGGGACCGTTAGGTGCCGAATCCGGATTTCGAATCTTGGGCCTGGGGCATTACAGATGGTATCAGAGCGGAATCTCTCCTAGTAGGATGTGGTTAGGGGACGAACCAAGGCGGAAGCTGGTGGGCATGTGACACCCGAGTATAGAAGGGATACATGAATGAATCAAGATCACATCCGAATGAGAGGGATCCTGAGGACATGGAAGTATTTTCAAGATAAGCTTAAAAGAATTGATAGATACTACCTATACCAACAAGGTGCACCTTCCTTTTCGGTGGCTCAACCATAGGAAGTTTGAAGTTAAGCGTGTTTGGCTTTGAGAAGTTCTATGTTGGGTGACCTCTTGGGAATTTTCCTAAGAAGAATGTGAGTGAGGAAAAAACATGCTAAAAGGATCCCGTGTTGGTTTGTGCGGACAATCTTCATTCTTAGAAGCGGTTTAAGACGAGTATAGTAACGTTATCAGGTGGTAGGGGAACGCCGGGGCCGTTAGGTGCCGAATCCGGATTCTGAATCCTGGGCTTGGGGCATTACAAGCGTCTTTCAGCATTAGTACAAGAACATATGACGTTATTGGACTTTTGTTGTTACAACGTTTCTCGGCCCAAGAACACATGATGTCATTTCCACTTGGGCTCCTTTATTGCTGCAACGTAAGACTCTTTGAACTTGTAGAAGGAACAATGATGCAATGCAGCGTAAGAGGAAGAACCTTCGAACAATCTAGTGTGAAAACCTTTAAATTTGGAGAAGAAAGTAGTGTATCAGCACAACGTGAGAACCTTCGAACTTGGAGAAGGAGGCAGTGCTATAGTGCAGCTAAAACCTTCGCACTTGGAGAAGAAGCAATGAAATAACACAATGTGAGAACCTCAGAACTTGGTGAAGGAACAGCGAAACAGTGTAGCATGAGAACCTTCGAACTTGGAGCAGAAAGCACCATAGCAGCGCAATGTGGGTACCTTCGAACTTAAAGAAGGAAATAGTGTAGCAGCGAAGCCTGAGAACCTTCGAACTTGGAGAAGAAACAACAGCGAAGCAGCAAAATAACACGTGCTAACCTTGGAACTTGGAGATGGAGCAACGTAGGAGCGTGCAATGGAGAACCTTGAAACATGGAGAACGAACAACGCAGTAGCGTACAGTGTAAGAAACCTCGAACTTGGACAGGAGAAACTGCAGCGAAACGTGTGAAAACCTTCGAACTTGGGGAGAAGGAATTGTAGGGAAGCAGCGTGAGAACCTTCGAACTTGGAGAGAAGGAACTGCAGCGAAGCAGTTGAGAACCCTCGAACTTGGAGAAGGAACAGCGAAGCGCGTGAGAACCTTCGAACTTGGGAAGAAGGAACTCCAGCGAAGCACGTGAGAACCTTTGAACTTAGAAAGAAGGAACTTCAGAGAAGCGCGTGAGAACCTTCAAACTTAGAGAGAAGAAACTGCAACGAAGCAGCTTGAGAACCTTCGAACTTTGAGAGAAGAAATTGCAACACAGCAGCGTGAGAACCTTCGAACTTGGAGAGAAGAAACTACAGCGAAGAAGCTGAGAACCCTTGAACTTAGAGAAGGCACAACAAAGCGCGTGATAACCTTCAAACTTGGGGAGGAGAAACTCCAGCGAAACACGTGAGAACCTTTGAACTTGGAGAGAAGAAACTACTTCGAAGCGAGTGGGAACCTTCGAACTTGGTGAACGAAGCAGCCAAGCAGTGCAACGTCAGAACCTTCGAACTTGGAGAAGGAAGCAGCACAACAGCGCAACGTGGGAACCTTTGAACTTAAAGAAGGAAGCAGCCCAGCCTAGGAACCTTCGAACTTAGAAAAGGAACAGCAACAAAGCAGCATAACAACTTGTGTAAACCTTCGGACGTGGAGCAAAAGCAACGCAGGAGCGTGCAGTGGAGAACCTTCGAACTTGGAGAAGGAACAATGCAGTAGCGTACAACGTAAGAACCCTCGAACTTGGAGAGAAGGCAATGCAGTGAAACGTGTGAGAACCTTCGAACTTGGAGAGAAGGAGCTGTAGCGAAGCACGTGAGAACCTTCAAACATGGAGAAGGAACAGCGAAGCGCGTGAGAACCTTCAAACTTGTGGAGAAGGAACTCCAGCGAAGCGTGTGAGAACCTTCGAACTTGAAAAAGAGGGAACGACAAACTTAGGGTGAGTGAAACGCCGAACTTGAGGCTAGCGAGACATTTAATTTGGAGGAATGAAGTCTTCTTTTATTCATCCCACTCGTAGCTTCACATTTATAACAGTGTACAATTTCAATTTGTTGTGTTACCCTCAGTAATGAAGAATTTCTTCAATTTGTATTGTCATACTTCAATATTTATTACACCCTTTTTTTTTGTTTATAGAGACTGAACTTAAAGTTTTCTTTAAGCTGCTTACGTACCCTTGAGGAAAATGAATCAAGTCATAACGTAGTTCAATTTGGGTTTTTTTTTACCACCTTTTTAAGCTCATTTGGACTAGGACCATCATGCGGTTTAGGTCCTTGCGATCAGGAGCTTTTACATTTTAAAAGCCCTTATCTTCATCATTGTCTAGATCAGATCCTTCACTTGTAGGATTGGTCACGAGAATGAGACTTGGCTTCACCGTTAATGAACCTTCTGTATTTATGAGAACAAAGAACTTCCTTTTCATACGTGATGGGACAATACTCTGAAGCTTCTTGTCACTGCTTACTTCATCGAACAGTTTGACCTCTAAGTTATTCATTTTTCTTTGAGGTTGTGTTGGGTTTTATGCCCTAAAACTCGTAGATAGTAAATGAAACAAATTAAACGATCTCAATAAAGTGTTATTTGAGGGATTCAGTAATTTGGTTATTGAATTATCGAGTTTTCATTAATAAACCCTAAATCCAATAAACTAAGATCGAAGGTTGTTAAATGAAACTTGAACTAGTATGTAGGGACATACGGGGATCAGTGTTCAAGTAACAACCTAAATGGTCTATAGTATAGGGATAAGGCTGGGTACCTTATCCTGGTGGCACTATGTGATACGGCCCACCTTGTATTCTATACAGACACAATGATCCAAAGCATCCATGTAGAAGACATGCGGGTGGGGGTATCCTATGCAATGAGTTTGCATAAGACCGGACCACGAAATAGTAACCACTAGATGTAACGTCGTTGACTAGTTTAGGTTTCTATTTCAATAAGATGACCTAGGTAACTCAATCTCAATCCTGAGTCTGTTATGAACTCATTAATCCTACCATTTCGGGGGCAAGACCGAATGGGGGCTGGGAACATAACAGTACAAGATGGAATTCACTGCTTCCTCTATTGGGGCAAGTAGATGTTTGTTCCCTTAAGGGCTGATTTCTGGGCTTGAACAAAAGCGTGTTGTCCTCTCCTGGCCCGAGAGGAATTTCTGTTAGTGGTTGGACCCTAAACAGGTTGTTCATTAGAGGGATCAGTGGTACTTAAGGATCCAGAGGTAACCTAGGGGTAAAACGGTAATTTGACCCAGCTGGTATTACGAACACACGTGAAGGATTGACTTACTGCATTGGTCGATATCCGTGGACACATAAATATTCTACAGTGAGAAGAGTGCAGCTTTGGGTCTTTAGTGGAGTGACCCACAGTTAACGAATGTTGATTGACTTGGTTAATGAGTTTAGCTGATCAATCTCGTATTGTTGGAGCTTCTGATCTGTAGGTCCATTAGGTCCACCTGCTAGCTCATATCGGGTTCTGAGATAACATAGTCTTGATTATTAAAGGGAATTTAAGTTAATTGTATTTTGATGCAATTAATATAATGTATGGAGATACATTATAGTATAAGTTTAATTAATGAATTAAACTTTATAATAAAATTAATTTTGGATATGATTCAAAATTAATTAAAGAGAGAATTATGAATTTAATTAAATATGTGATATTTGATTAATTCATGTATTAATTAATTAGGAATTAATTAATTTAATTTGGTTAAATATGATTTAATCGAATTAATAATATAGTTTATATGAATGTACATTTTGATGCACATTAAAACTATAGGTTAAATGAGAGAAATAAAATTGAATATGATTCAATTATAAAATTAATTAAATATTTGATATTTAATTAATGTGGATTCAATTGATGAGATTAATTGAGTGGCACATTTAATTCAATTGAATATTTAATATGATTCAAATTGAATTAAATACCTTATGTTATAATTGATTTAATTAAATTAATTATAATTATTTAATTAATTAAATGATAAATGATAATTATTATTTAATTAATAGACAGCCAAGATCGTTTGGATTTGATCCAACAATCTAGATTAAGTAGGTTTTTTAACTCCCCCCACTCATCGTTAAGTGGAGAGGGGGTTACCTAACCCACATATTGCTCTCTCATTTTACGCAAGAAATACAGAGAAAGCTTGGATAGTTTTTCTCTCTTCCTCTCTCAAAATTCCAGCAATCACTTTGCTGAAAATTCCCTTCCAAGACCAATTTTGGATCCCACCATCCCTATCTCAGTAATCCAAGAGATATAGCAGGTGTTCGCTATTGGTGGTGTCGATTGGAAGATCAAGATCATGATTATTGGAGCATTGTGCAGCGATCTAAATAGATTTTAGATCTAATTTACACTATTCTTAATCTGATCTAGTTTAATTTAGAAATCGTTTCTAATTTTGATTTGCCAACGTACCGGTTTTTCTAAAAATTGAAATTACAAACAAGATCGTTCTTAATTGCTTCCGCTGCGAAAAGGGATTTCAATCCTTCAATTGGTATCAGAGCCATCTCGTTAATTGATTTCAATTTAAGAAAATTGCGTTGGTTTTGGTGGGATTTTATGCATTTTGAATGTGGTTTGCTTAAAGACTGTTTAGGCATTTTGGCATTAGATTTACAATTTTCTATGATTTGATCATGTAAGGGCCCATGTTTTTGGGGCAAAATTGTTGTAAATCATTCCTTGTAAGTCCGTGTCTAGATATTAGGGATCAATTTGTTGATCGATGTTCGAATCGAGATCAATTCGGTGAAAAAATGTTGCTGGAATCGAATTCGTGGAAAAACTGCTGCTGCTGGAAAAATCGACGCTGACGGTAGTTTCCGTATTCATGGAACGTTGAGCGAAACGTGCGACCAGGGGTTTCTTCAGGCGGTTACGAAATATCAATTAATGAGTCCGTTTTGTCTTGAACGTGGGCATTTGGAGCAGTTGGTGGTCGTTGTGGGTAACATCCGCGAGGACGACGGTTCGAGTTGGACGTGGTGCATTTATTTTAAAATTCTCGTGCAGCTGCTAAGTGGACGATTTCGGTTCCATTCCGTGATGGTTCGGTTTGGTTCACTGGGCAGTTGGTCCGGTTCGAGAGTTATGGGTTCGATTTGGGCCATTCTGACACGGTTCTGTTCTGAGCAGTTCGAGGCGGTTCAGACCTATTACAAGGGCTAGATATTGAATTATTATTGTAATTTTTCATTATTTTTGCCCTAGGATGTCAAAATACCAGTCTTTATAGCTATTTAATGCTTTATGAATGTCATTTAGCTAGATCCCACCATAGGTTAAGCATGTTTTCATGCATATTTATGTTATAAATGTTATAATATATAATAATTATGCATGAATTTAAATTTCATGAGTTATTTAGTATAATTGTTATATTAAATATATGAAATTGGAAAAGTATGATGCATGGCATTAATTAGATAAATATAATTGTTATATTTGATTAATGTAGCATGCATGCTTAGGATTATTTTCATGTGTATTAATATAATTCGTTATATTATGAATGAAAATAATTTAATATCAATGCTTGGTTTTCATGTATGTTTTAATATAAAGGGTTATATTAATTATATGAAAATTGAAAAGCATTGAGCATGACACCACCTTAGATTAATATAATCGTTATATTAATTTTTAATCGGCGTCATGATTACATGGTGTTTAATAACTAGAATTATGATTGTTATTTTCCCAACACCATACAAGCATGTTATAGGGTTAATCATTAAAATTTGAAATTGTTTCAAAATGATTTGAAACCGTCAACCTATAACAAAGAGTTGCATGCAAACATAGGACCTTAGGTTAAAATGAATTAATTTTAAAATGTTTAAAATTAATTAGACCTAAGCTCATTATAATTCTAATAGGATTAGAATTATTTTTCTTACTTAGTATTAAAATAGTTTTAATGGACTAAGTAGGAAAAGCATTACTATGGTTATAAGGGAACTCTCCCGGTGAAGTTCTGTCTAGGCTGGGGGTACTTAAGTTGACAGTTTACGGAACACCTCCTACCTAGGAACTGACCCGGAACCTGAGTTGAATTAATCATAGTTTAATGTTAGCACGCAATGTCGCTAGGTAATTAAAAGGGTTTAATTCACCTAGACATTAGTGTAAAGACCTCTATATAAGAGTTATATACATGCATAAACTTAGATAGATTCATTTAGCTGGAATTTACCTAAGTAATAGACCCTTAAATTATAAAAATACTTAGTGGGAGGAAATATATCAAAACAAGATTTTCATAAATCAAGTTTTGCTCTCACATCCTCAAGAGTTCACATCGTGAGGTCTATGCTTGGCCTCGAGTCACCTTGGGAGTGACCCCCTACGGATGGTGTTTGCATGGATCAATATCAAGGTGAATGAAGGAGTTTTATAGTAATTGGGAGCAGGACACGTGTCAACGTATCCTACGGTCTCCTCCATTAGGTTGCACCGTGAGATCCCCATGATTTGCCTGCGAGTCGCCCTGGGAGCGATCACCCTACGGAGGGCTTGATCATGGGAATCGAAACAACGCAAACTCCAGAAATGGATAGGGTTTCTTAGGTCCATTTCCAACTTTGACTTTACCTACGGTAGCATTGTTGGGACCGACCTCTAAAATCTGAAAATGGAGGGTCACACTTACAGGAAATTGTTAAGGTGTTAATAATTTCCTGACCGAAAAAACGATAGCTAAGAACTATTGGAATATGAGTTATTTTAGGAATAGGGATTGGCTGAGATTGTCTCAATTCAGGGGAGGAGTAGCTGACTGCCCTACGGTAGCTGTTGCTCTAAACCTCTGAAGTATCGTTGCAAAATGAATGTCTTTTCTATGGGTCGATCATTACTTTTGCTAAATTGATTGGATTAAAATAATTATATTATTTTGTGTAATGGGTTAATGCAACATCACTAATTAAGTTAATTTGTTTGTTTTCCTTTGAGGAAATGAGCTCTTGGCAACAATTAGATGCTGGGGAAATGACTCTCAGAGTTGGGACTGGGGAGTTCATTTCAGCTAAAGCAGTGGGAGATATTAAAATGTTCTTCTCCAGGGAACGTTATATGTTATTAGATAATGTATATATAGTTCCTAAAATAAAAAGAAATTTGATTTCTGTTGCTTGTTTGCTTGAACAAGGATATTCAGTGTCCTTTTCTGTAAATGAAGCTCTCATTACTAAAAGGGGTGCTGATATCTGCTCTGCAAAATTGGAGAACAATTTATATGTTTTAAGACCAATTGAGTCTAGGGCTATTTTGAACAATGAGATGTTTAAAACAGCTGAGACTCAACCTAAAAGGCAAAGAGTTTCTCAAAGTACCTATCTTTCGCACTTGAGACTTAACCACATTAAACTCAATAGGATTGGGAGATTGGTTTAGAATGGACTTCTAAGCCAGTTAGAAGATGGTACTTTACCACCATGTGAGTCATGTCTCGAAGGTACGATGACCAAACGACCTTTTACTGGAAAAGGTTATCGTGCCAAGGAGCCCTTAGAGCTCGTACATACGGATCTCTGTGGTCCAATGAATGTTAGGGATCAAGGAGGGTATGAATATTTCATCTCTTTCATAGATGATTATTCAAGGTATGGTTATTTGTACCTAATGAGTCATAAGTCTGAAGCCCTTGAAAAGTTCAAGGAGTATAAGGCTGAAGTTGAGAACTTATTAGATAAGACCATTAAAACACTTCGATCTGATCGAGGTGGAGAGTATTTGGACTTAGATTTCCAAAACTATTTGATGGAACATGGAATCACGTCCCAACTCTCAGCACCAGGTACACCTCAACAGAATGGTGTATCTTAAAGGAGAAACAGAACCTTGTTAGACATGGTTCGTTCTATGATGAGCTATCCTCAGTTACCTAATTCCTTTTGGGGTTATGCAGTAGAGACTGCAGCTTATATTTTGAATGTGGTTTCCTCAAAGAGTGTTTCTGAAACACCAGTTGAGCTCTAGAGAGGGCGTAAAGCTAGTTTACGTCATTTCAGAATTTGGGTCTGCCCTGCACATGTGCTAGTGGCAAACCCAAAGAAATTGGATTCACGTTCAAAATTGTGCCTATTTGTAGGCTACCCAAAAGAAACGAGAGGTGGATACTTCTTCGATCCACAAGAAAAGAAAGTGTTTGTATCGACAAATGCTACTTTCTTGGAAGAAGACCACATTCGAGAACATCAGCCACGAAGTAAATTTGTGTTAAGTGAACTTTCTAGTGAAGTTACAAATGAATCAACAAGAGTTGTTGATGAGGCTGGACCTTCAACAAGGGTTGTTGATGAGCCCAGTTCAGAGGTTGGACCTTCAACAAGAGTTGTTGATGAGCCCAGTACATCTGGTCAAGCCCATCCTTCTCAAGAGTTGAGAATGCCTCGACGTAGTGGGAGGGTTGTTATTCAACCTGAACGCTATCTGGGTTTAGCAGAAACTCCAGCTGTCATACCTGATGATGGAGTTGAGCATCCATTGACTTTTAGACAGGCAATGAATGATGTGGATCATGACCAGTGGATCAAAGCTATGGACCTAGAGATGGAGTGTATGTACTTCAATCAAGTCTGGGATCTTGTAAACCAACCTGAAGGAGTTAAACCCATAGGGTGCAAATGGATCTACAAGAGAAAATGAGACGCAGCTGGGAAAGTACAGACTTTCAAAGCTCGACTTGTGGCAAAGGGTTATACCCAAAAGGAAGGGGTGGACTATGAAGAAACCTTCTCCCCAGTTGCCATGTTAAAGTCGATAAGGATACTCTTGTCCATTGCCGCATTTTATGATTATGAGATTTGGCAAATGGATGTCAAGACTACTTTTCTGAATGACAATCTTGAAGAGAGCATCTTTATGTCTCAACCAGAGGGGTTCATTGCTCAAGGTTAGGAGCAAAAAGTTTGCAAGCTTAAATGATCCATTTATGGGTTGAAGCAAGTTTCTAGATATTGGAATATAAGGTTTGTCACTGCTGTTAAATCTTATGGCTTTGACCAAAACGTTGGTGAGCCTTGTGTTTACAAAAGGATTATCAACAGTTCAGTAGCTATTCTGGTGTTGTATGTAGATGATATTCTGCTTATTGGGAATAATGTAGAATATCCCGCTGAAATTAAAACTTGGCTATCAACTGAGTTCCAAATGAAAGATTTGGGTGAAGCTCAGTATGTTCTAGGGATTCAAATTATCAGGAATCGTAAGAACAGAACGTTAGCCTTGTCTCAAGCATCCTATATAGACAAGATGTTGTCTAAATATAAGATGCAGAATTCCAAGAGGGGTTTACTACCCTTCAGGCATGGAGTAGGAACAATGTCCTAAGACACCTCAAGAAATTGAGGATATGAAACGGATCCCTTATGCTTCAGCAGTGGGCAACCTTATGTATACCATGTTGTGTACTAGGCCTGACATATGCTATGCAGTTGGGATAGTTAGTAGATACCAGTCTAATCCAGGGTTAGACCACTAGACTGCAGTGAAAAATATCCTCAAGTATCTTAGGAGAACGAGGGACTATCAGCTTGTGTATGGTGCTAAGGATTTGATCCTTACAAGATACACAGACTCTGACTTTCAGACTGATAAGGATTCTAGGAAATCCACATCAGGGTCAGTGTTTACCCTGAACGGGGGAGCTGTAGTCTGGCGTAGCATCAAACAAGGATGCATTGCAGACTCCACCATGGAAGCCGAATATGTCGCTACTTGTGAAGCAGCTAAGGAGCCTGTATGGCTTAGGAAGTTCTTGATGGATTTGGAAGTTGTTCCAAATATGAACTTGCGAATCACCCTTTATTGTGATAATAGTGGTGCAGTGGCAAATTCTAAAGAACCTCGCAGTCACAAGAGAGGCAAGCACATAGAGAGCAAATATCATCTCATCAGAGAAATCGTGCAACAAGGGGACGTGATCGTCACGAAGATAGCTTCGGAGCACAATATTGCTGATCCATTTACGAAGGCTTTCACTGCTAAAGTGTTTGAGGGTCATCTAGAGGGTCTAGGTCTACGAGATATGTACATAGAATAATCTAAGGCAAGTGGAAGAAGTGTAATGGGTATTCTGAATGCCCTAGTTTATTGTATTTATCTGTATTTGTACTTTTCATGTATTATACAGTATTAATACAAACCATTATTCCTACTTCCATGATTGTTCAATTAATTTTGATTAATGATGTACATTGCCCGCTAGAGTTTTAGTTTGATAACATGCAAAAATGTTATCATTTTCCTATTGATATTAGCTAGTTTTGTGCATAAATTGTGAGCTTTAATGTCTTTTTATGTTGATTTTGTAGAAAACCGAGTTCGAGATGCAAAACCAAAAATTTTACCAATTTTGGGTATAAAAAGAAGAATTTGGACCAATATTAAAGAAAAGAAAGGAAGATGGAAGGCAAAATCCATATTGAAGGCTTCTAGAAGGCCTAGCGTCGCGACACTGGGGATAGAGCGTCTCGACGCTAGGCATGCAGCGAAGAAAAATCTGGAATCGTGTAGCGTCGCGACGCAGCACAAACTTCTGCGGCAAGAAACCTATGACGTCATAGCGTCGCGACGCTGTCAACTTGTTCCGCAAGCCACCTCCGCCCATGGTCCTATAAAAAGGGCCCCTTCCTTTGGTTCAAATCATCCCATTTTGGGGAGCTCTCCCCTAGCTCAAAAGAGAGAAAAAAGAGAGTAGAGTTGTGAAGAAAAGGTGGAATTAATCGAGATTCCAAGGCTCGGGAATCGACATGATCGTGACGGGAGCTTGGGATCAACACAATGGTTATTTCTATCTTATGTCTCTGTAATTTCTTATTTTAGTTCGGGTTAGGCCTATGGATCAAGATCACTTGGGCAAAATTATTTCCAATTGTGAGTAGATCTTGAGACCTAGGGTCGTTATTCTAGCTAATTGGATATTGTAGCACCATTACTTGGGTTATGTAATGAATTTCTTCATATTTCATCTATGCAATTCATTCGTAATGCTTTTAATCTCTTGATCACGGATTAATTGATGTGTTGGTCTAAATTGATAATCGACAGAGAGAAATTAGATTAGATCCGAATTGCATGGCTAACAACTGCTTGGAACACGAGAGTGAAAAAGAATTGTTAGAAATTGATAATGAAGTTGCTCAATGCCATGCTATGATTAACTAAGGAAATGGACACATGAATTAGTTATGTTAGTATGAGATTTGGAGGAACTTGAAAGAGAATTCCGCTTATAATTACTTCTAGATTTATGAAATTGAAAATTATTAGTTGCATGCATCCATGTATTTGAGCTACATATCCAAAAAGCTAGTTAACACCCTAGGTCAAGTCCCCTTAATAGGATATTTCCATTCTTTGTTGCATGTTTCTTTTTATTAGCTTCTTTAATTTTCACTTTATCATTCGAGGTGGAGTTCTAAATAAAATTGAGCATGATGATTCTTAGTACTTAATGGAATTAATTCAATTTCCCTGAGGATTCGATACTCGGAATACTTTCCTTTTTATATTACTTGGGCAACCGTACGCTTGCGGTGATAGCATCATAGTTCAAGTGGGAGTTGTTGGGTTTTATGCCCTAAAACTCGTAGATAGTAAATGAAACAAATTAAACGATCTCAATAAAGTGTTATTTGAGTGATTCAGTAATTTGGTTATTGAATAATCGAGTTTTCATCAATAAACCCTAAATCCAATAAACTAAGATCCAAGGTTGTTAAATGAAACTTGAACTAGTATGTAGGGACATACGGGGATCAGTGTTCAAGTAACAACCTAAATGGTCTATAGTATAGGGATAAAACTGGGTACCTTATCCTGGTGACACTATGTGATACGACCCACCTTGTATTCGATACAGATGCAATGATCTAAAGCATCCATGTAGGAGACATGAGGGTGGGGGTATCCTATGCAATGAGTTTGCATAAGACCGGACCGCGAAATAGTAACAACTAGATGTAACGTCGTTGACTAGTTTAGGTTTCTATTTCAATAGGATGACCTAGGTAAATCAATCTCAATCGTGAGTCTGTTATGAACTTCTTTTCAGGAGGGATTGTCCTTAGATTTGTATGGGTGAGAGTGGCCTGCTCGCCGACTCAATAATCCTACCATTTCAGGGGCAAGACCGAATGGGGGCTGGGAACATAACAATACAAGATGGAATTCACTCCTTCCTCTATTGGGGCAAGTAGATGTGTGTTCCCTTAAGGGCTGATTCTGGGGCTTGAACAAAAGCACGTTGTCCTCTCCTGGCCCGAGAGGAATTTCTGTTTAGTGGTTGGACCCTAAACAGGTTATTCATTAGAGGGATCAGTGGTACTGAAGGATCCAGAGGTAACCCAGGGGTAAAACGATAATTTGACCCAGCTGGTGTTACGAACACACGTGAAGGATTGACTTACTGCATTGGTCCATATCCGTGGACACAGAAATATTCTACAATGAGAAGAGTGCAGCTGTGGGTCTTTAGTGGAGTGACCCACAGTTAACGAATGTTGATTGACTCGGTTAATGAGTTTAGCTGATCAATCTCGTATCGTTGGAGCTTCTGATCTGTAGGTCCATTAGGTCCACTTGCTAGCTCATATCGGGTTCTGCGATAACATAGTCTTGATTATTAAAGGGAATTTAAGTTAATTGTATTTTGATGAAATTAATATAATGTATGGAGATACATTATAGTATAAGTTTAATTGATGAATTAAACTTTATAATAAAATTAATTTTGGATATGATTCAAAATTAATTAAAGAGAGAATTATGAATTTAATTAAATATTTGATATTTGATTAATTCATGTATTAATTAATTAGGAATTAATTAATTTAATTTGGTTAAATATGATTTAATCGAATTAATACTATAGTTTATATTAATGTACATTTTGATGCACATTAAAACTATAGGTTAAATGAGAGAGATAAAGTTGAATATGATTCAATTATAAAATTAATTAAATATTTGATATTTAATTAATGTGGATTCAATTCATTATAAGAAATTTTAGTTCTGCCGACGCAGTCTCTCTCGACGCCGGTAAACAACGTCGAGAGAGGCCCTTTCTCCCGACGTCGTGAAAACAGCGTCGCGAGAGATACAATGGAATAACCTTCTCTCGAGAGAGAACCTATTCTGCCGACGTCGTCAGTGACGACGTCAGCAGAACTCTGGGCTCAAAAGAGCCGTGTGGTTTTTCTCTCGACGCCGTTTAGGAATAAAGCCCTAAATTTCTCATTCGACAAGCTGAGAAGAAACCCAGCCCCCTTCGAGCCTCCCTGCCGTACCCCTCCTCTCGCTTCGCCGTCTCGCCTGCCGCCGTCTCATTTGCCGTCGTGTCTCGCGCGCCGCCGTCTCCTCCATCCACAGGTGATTTTGGCGGTTTCGGTCTCCAAGGGGAAGAAGGGTTACGTGTGGGTAATTTCAGCTGGCTTCAACACTGCTTTTGCCGCCATTGCTGCCAAGTCTTTCTCCTATAAGGTAATTGTTGAATCAATTTACCAAAAAACTAATCGGCAAGATACTCAAACAAATCAGAATGACAACCGAAAGCAACAAAGCAGCAGCCGCAAGACTAAAAACAGTAAACAGAGCAATAAAAGAGAGTGATTGACATAAAGAACTTATAGTGGTTCTATCCTAAAAAGTTGATCTACATCCACTTGAGGCTATCCACTAGTATCATCAGCATTACAATATTGATCACCTTCTTACAACAGCAAGCATTCAACAGCTTCACGACAAATCCTCTATCGCAGAGTACAATCGCACACAGAAGAATGATCTCAAGCCCTCCCCAGCTCACTGACCTCACTCAATCACTCATACATAAGATGAAGCTCACACAAACACTCTCTAGGTCTAAATTTGCTCTCACCCTCATACAGCCCCATTAATTCTGAGATTTTATATTCTCAATCTCATATCAATTGAATAGTACAAGAAACACTCGATAAAACCCTCCCCAACAAACTAAAGAATCGGGTAACTAACTAAAGCAGAGCAGTACCCGAAACCATACCCGAGACTAAAGGATACCCGGCTTGCTGAGATGGCTTCTTTAATCCGAGCTGTATAATTGAATTTCCAGCAGGTCAATTGAAGGACTAAAGATGTTTGTTAGCTGGCAAATATTCAACAATTCTTCACCTTTGACAGATAACAGACAAACTCTTGCAATGCTTCATTCTAACTAGTGGAATTCTGGCCTCTAACCTTTATCCTTCATTCCGCAACAACATTGAGAGTTGAAAGGCAACTCTCAAACTTCTTTGCAGGCAACACTTTTGTAAGGGCATCAACAGCATTATCTTCTGTGCTGATCTTTTCAATCTTCAACTTCCCATCAGCAATGATATCACGAATGAAATGGAACCTCACGTCTATGTGTTTGGTTCGTTCGTGATATGTTTGGTTCCTTGAAAGATATTCAGCGCTTTGACTATCACAGAGGATTGTTGCACTGCCTTCCAGACTGATTCCAAGCTCTTCAATCAGTTCATACAGCCATAATCCCTCTTTAAACACCTCTGTCAAAGCCATGTATTCTGACTCAATAGTTGAGAGAGCAACTAATGATTGCAAGCTTGCCTTCCAGCTAATTGTGTTGCCAAATAATGTAAATACAAGACCAGAAAGTGATCTTCTTCGGTCTCTATCACCTGCATAATCTGCATCAACAAAACCTACAAGTTTTTTTTTTAAACAACTGGATTTAGTATATTTCAAACCACAGGATAGAGTACCTTTTACATATCTTAATAGCCACTTAACTGCCGACCAATGGTATTTTCCAGGACAAGCCATAAATCTACTTACCATATTGAGAGCATATGCCAAATCTAGTCTGGAACAGACCATTAAGTACATGAGACTCCCCACAGCATTTGCATACAGTATATTTTTCATTTCAGCTTCTTCTTCATCAGTTTTAGGTGATTGTTCAAGAGATAGTTTGAAATGATTTGCCAAAGGAACATTAACAGGTTTACAGTTCTCCATACCGTACTTAGTCAGCATTTTATTGGCATATAATTCTTGAGATAAAAACAATATCCCATTCTTTCTATCTCTCTTAATATCAATACCTAAAATTCTTCTTGTTTCACCTAAATCCTTCATGTCAAAAACACCCTTTAATGTGTCTTTTAATCTATTTATCTCACTTTTATCAGAAGAGGCAAGTAACATGTCATCAACATACAAGAGGAGATAAATAGAAGCTTGATTTCTATCATGTTTAAAGTATACACAATGATCTAAGTTACTTCTTGTAAAACCACAAGACAACATGAAAGAATCAAATTTGATATACCATTGTCTTGGAGCTTGTTTCAGCCCATACAAGGATTTTTTGAGCAAGCAAACCTGATTTTCAGTCCCCTTGGATACATATCCCATTGGTTGTTGCATTTAAATGGTTTCAGACAGCTCACCATGCAAGAAGGCTGTCTTAACATCTAATTGATCTAGCTCAAGGTCAAAAATAGTCACAAGGGACAGCAGGGTTCTTATGGAGGAGTGTCTAACAACAGGTGAGAAAATTTCTCCATAATCCACTCCCTCCTTTTGTGTAAAACCCTTAGCAACTAACCTTGCCTTATACCTCAATGGTTGTGAAGAATCAACACTGTGCTTCACCTTATAAATCCATTTACATCCAACCAATTTCTTATTTGCAGGTCTATCAACCAATTCCCAGGTATTATTTTTTAATAGTGAATTCATTTCTTCTTGCATTGCTTCTTTCCATTTATCACTATCAATAGAATTCATGGCTTCATTATAGGTAAGTGGTTCATGATCTACTGAATCCATTTCAGTACACAGGGCATAATGGACAACATCTGCACTAGCATATCGAGAAGGTCTCCTAATCTCCCTTCTCTGTCTATCACAGGTCAAGCTGTAATTTTGCAAAGAATCAGTTGTAGGTTGTGAACTATCCGGTTGAACACTTTCAGGTTGAATATCAGTTTCCTCAGTCACAATCTCTTGTTTAGTAGCCTCTATCTCAGTAACTGAATGTTTTGAAGTAAATTCCAGCTCCATTTCAAAGGTCTGCTTATTTTCAGTTTTAGAGGCTTCAGAATCAGGATTCTTTTCAAAGGCAATTACAAACTCATCAAAGGTTACATCTCTACTTATGATACATTTTTCTTCACCTTTTTCAATGCACCATAACCTATAACCTTTCACTCCTGAAGGATACCCTAAAAACAAGCACTTCTTGGCTCTATGGTCTAATTTTCCTTCTTTGGAATGTGCATAGGCAATGCAACCGAAGGTCCTAAGATTACTCAAATCTGGTGGATGATTAGACCATTTTTCAATAGGAGTTTTAAAATCAATAGCAGTAGATGGGCTTCTATTGATCAAATATGTTGCTGTTGTGAGAGCTTCACCCCAGAATTTTTTAGGTAAATAAGCGTTTGACATCAAGCACCTAACTTTTTCAAGAAGAGTTCTATTCATTCTTTCAACTAACCCATTCTGTTGTGGTGTTCCTCTCACAGTCAAATGTCTAACAATTCCCTCTGTTTTGCAGTATTCTTTAAATTCAGTGCTTAGGAACTCTAAACCATTACCTGTCCTAAGACACTTCACCTTCTTTTCAGTTTGCTTTTCAACTAAAGTTTTCCATTGGGTGAAGGTTTTAAAGGTCTCATCTTTGGTTTTTAACAGGTAAGTCCATACTTTTCTGGAGTAGTCATCAACAATACATAAAAAATATCTAGCTCCTCCCATTGTAGGTGTCTTTTCGGGCCCCCACAAGTCAGCATGAACATAATCAAGAATTTTCTTTGAATTATGTTGCCCTTTACCAAAAGACACTCTAGTTGACTTACCATAAACACAATGCTCACAGATCTCCCAAGATGATACAGCAAACTTTCCCAACAGCCCCTGTTTAGATAACTCTTTCAGACCTCTCTCACTCATGTGACCTAATCTAGCATGCCACAATCTGGTTTGGTTTTGATCCCTAACCGTAGCAACGGCAGTAGTTCCAACCACTGTGTTTCCATTCAAAACATATAAACCATTGTGTAAGGTTCCCTTGGCTTTGACTATAGCTCCTTTTACAATTTTAATAGTACCATTTTCAAGTTTACACAAGTACCCAGCTTTATCAAAGACACCTAGGGATATTAGGTTGCGTTTGAGGTCTGGAACATATCTCACATTAGACAGTTCTCTCACATGGTTATCGAACATTTTAACTTGGATTGTCCCTATCCCTTTAATATTGCATTCTTGATGATTTCCTAGCAACACTTTACCACCATCTACTTCTTCAAAATTCATAAACCAGTGTTTATTAGGTGTCATATGGAAGGAACAACCAGAATCAAGGATCCATTCAGAGTCAAAATTTCCATCAGACACGGTTAGAACTTCAGCAGTCTCATAATTTTCAGTTATGTTTGCATTATGCTGCTCATCTTCTTTCTTTGACTCATTTTTCCTTTTATTCTTTAGTTCATAGCAATTTCTGCGTATGTGACCTTCTTTATGACAGTAGTAACATCTTTTAGTCTTATTTCCTTGAGATTTAGACGTACTTCTGCTATTATTTCTTGTAGATTTCTTTTCTGTTCTGCCCCTCGAGAACAAGGCCTCACTCTCCTTCCCTTTTCCCTTTTTCATTTCTAAATCTCTAGCCCGAAGTGCACCAAGCACAACATCCATAGAAAGGCTATCTCTCCCATATCTAATTGCAGACTTAACTTCATTATAGGTTTCGGGAAGAGAGTTTAACAAGATAATAGCTTTGTTTTCATCAGACATTTTTTCCTCAATGCTAGCTAGGTCTAAAACAATTCGATTAAAGTCATCAAGATTTTGTTCAAGGTCTTTTGAGGAATCCATCTTAAAACGGAAGAACCTCTCCTTTATATAAAGCTTATTAGTCAGAGACTTCGTTTGGTAAATTTTATCAAGCTGACTCCACAATTCTATAGCATCTTTTGCTTCATGTACTTGACGCAGTACATTATCAGCTAAGTAAAGGATTATGGTGCTAAATGCAATTTCTTTAGTTTCTTTAATGTCTGACTCTGATAAACCATTTGTCCAGTCAGTAGACTCATCTAATACTTTAGCTACTTTTTGTTGGACAAGCAAGGCACGCATCTTCTTTTTCCACAAAGAAAAATCGCCTTTACCATCAAACCGTTCTACCTCAAATTTAGCAGCCATAATCAAAACAACTTTAAGAGTTCAAGCAATATTCAAGTTCTGATACCAACTGTTGAATCAATTTACAAAAAAACTAATCTGCAAGATACTCAAACAAATCAGAATGACAACCGAAAGCAACAAAGCAGCAGCCGCAAGACTAAAACAGTAAACAGAGCAATAAAAGAGAGTGAGGGACACAGAGAACTTATAGTGGTTCGATCCTAAAAAGTTGATCTACATCCACTTGAGGCTATCCACTAGTATCATCAGCATTACAATATTGATCACCTTCTTACAACAGCAAGCATTCAACAGCTTCACGGCAAATCCTCTATCGTAGAGTACAATCGTACACAGAAGAATGATCTTAAGCCCTCCCCAGCTCACTGACCTCACTCAATCACTCATACATAAGATGAAGCTCACACAGACACTCTCTAGGTCTAAAATTGCTCTCACCCTCATACAGCCCCATCAATTATGAGATTTTATATTCTCAATCTCATATTAATTGAATAGTACAAGAAACACTCGATAAAACCCTCTCCAACAAACTAAAGAATCGGGTAACTAACTAAAGAAGAGCAGTACCCGAAACCATACCCGAGACTAAAGGATAACCGGCTTGCTGAGATGGCTTCTTTAATCCGAGCTGTATAATTGAATATCCAGGAGGTCAATCGAAGGACTAAGGATGTTTGTTAGCTGGCAAATATTCAACAGTAATCTTTCTCCATTGTCTCAGTTTTTGCATTCGGCAACTTACAAAATCTGCCTCCCTCGCCACCGCCTTCTCCATCTTCGCCCTCGCCATTTCTTTACCATCAAACTCACCAACGCGGCCATTCGCACACCGGAATCTCGCCCTCCTTCTTCACCAAGGACCTCCACAAGAATCCTGATTCCGTTCCTATTTCTCGCATCCACGGTTACACAGAGTGTAAGGTAAGAGGGAAAATCTCTTCTTATTTGTTTGAATTGTTATGGATATTTGAATTTGTGAAATAAATGGCAGAGAAGAGTAGAAGTGCAGAGAATGTTGAGGTGTGTTCTGTTTGTATGATTTTGGGTCTGTCATTCTATTGATTTCGAATTTTACAGTGTTTAGAACTACTTGCAATTTTATTATAAGGAGCTGAGGTTTCTGTAAATGTCTTCGTGAGGATTCCCATTGAACCATTTACTTGGAAGGAATTGAAAACAAACTCTAGAATCTTCATCTCTTGGTGTCCACAATCAAATTCACAAGGCCATATGTGTTTGGCATAGCTTCCAAGTAATTTTGGATAACTACGTCTAATTTTTTAAATTCTTTAGTGTGTGGTAATAAATAAAATAGTACTAGTAAAAGAATTTGATTGATTTATAATCTCTTCTTGAAGAAATATATAAGAGTTGCTTATGTAAAAGTGCTTTTTGAAGTGATTAATTTGGAATCATATGTATATGAGCTGTTATTTCAAAGATGCCAAATTATCCATTTTTGAATTGAATGGCAGAGAAGAGTAGAAGTGCAGAGAATGTTGTTCTTGTCTTTTTTTTTTTTTCTTCATAGTTTTGTGTGTTCCATTTGTGAATTGGGGTGAATCTTTTTCATTAGGCTCCCATTTAATTACACCTTTTTACTGCCATGGAATCTGTTTGGATCATGAGAAACTACGAAATTTTCTTGTCAGAAATAAATATGACTAAGAAATCAATTTATAGAGTTTAGAAATCATGCTTTTGCCCCACGACCCAAGACCCCTTAGTGCTGCAGAGGTATAAAACTGTCACTTTCCTCTTCAACAGCACCCAAGTAGCACACAAGCAAAATTGTATGCTTCCTTTTCCAGGACCAACCCAGTCTTGAGATTTACCCTTTGGATTTTGTAGTTGTAATAGATTCAGTTGAAGAAGGAACTTGGGAAGCTATTTGGTTCGTTCAACCCTAGAATAAACTTGTTATTGTGGCCCTCGACTGTGAACATTTTATCTTTTATTCGATTGTAATTTTTTTCAAGGGTATTTAATGAGATCTTCTTCTCTGTTAGATATTTGAAAATTTTGAGCTTCGTGGCGAAGCTTCGTTAAGATTGGGTGTTCTTTTTGAGTTCCAGAATCTTGGTGTTAGGTAACACTGCTAGATCCTTGCTACCTTTTTCTTTTTCTTTTATTCTTATTCACTATTGAACTTTTTTGTTTTGGCTTTTTTGGCATTAACTTTCTTCTCGTTTAGAAGTAGTTCTGTTTGCAGTGTTCGTTAATTGATCTTTGTTAAACTAGTTTAAAATGTGCAATGATTTGAGCTTGATTTAGATCTGGGAATCTGATCATTTTTTAAATATTATGTTGACCTTTGGTTGTATTGGATAACAATTGTTTTAGCTAAAATCAAGTGCCTTTGACGATCAATTCTTTATTAGGGAAAAAGGTGGAAAAGTGGAGTTTAGATCCTTATTTTAATTGTCATTACCATTTCTAGAAGTGCCAAAATAGAAGTTCTGTACAGAACATCTTGGGCCATTTTATTGTATTTTATTCCTTTTGCAAAATCTTTTAGGTATCCAAGCAACAAATATTTTGATATTTGCTTTTGTGAGGACAGTGTGTATTATTGAATAAGTAAAAGACCTTAACTGATACAGTTTTCTCTTTTGGCCTTGAGTGATGGTGCCATCACAATGGGTTGACTTCAAGTTGTTTATTCAATTCCCAATAACTTCATGAAGATTCTATCCACGTTTTTTTACCCTTGTTGCTTTTCTTTCTTCCTTTAAATGAATTATAAAGCCCATTTTGCAGATTTTGCCCTGTTCTCTAGCTCAAAAGAACACTACTTTTTCCCTTATTGTGCCAAATTCATCACATTGAGCTTATTTTGTAACGTGACTTGATAGTTTTTATATCATTGGATGTATGAGAGAAAATTGTGAAAGTTTTTAGAATCTATACTTAATGATAATTATGGGGTACAAGAAAAAAATTTTATTCTCATGTTTGGATTCTGCTTCTTTTAGTCTTAAGAGAACACTCTCTTATAAAGGAGTTTGTCAATCCCAAGTATTTTTCTTGCCCCTAATATTTTACAAACTTTTAAATGGTATCTTCACCATTTAAATTCACATTGTACATGACTACTAAGGTTTTCCTTGCATGAATGGTGATTTATTTCTCCTATTTCTCTTAAAGTTTTTCTTGTTCGTTGGTTTGTTGCTATCCTGCAATTATGGTAGCACATTGCATGTATTTTACTTGTAAACTTGGGGAAATTGGGTCAATCCCAAGTGTTTGAAAGGTATAGAAAATTAGGGATGATTACTATCCCTAATTTTCATACTAAAAAACATGTACTGAAAACAAATAATTGTACGGATCAACCCGTATCTCGAGGCAACTATAGATCTATAAATCTATATCTTCGAGCCGACAATGAAGCCCACGCCTAGGCCTCGTGTCAGAACAAATTCAGATACATAGCTTGAAAAAATGCACAACCTTGAAACTAACCTTCTTAACATCTCCAATAGGTTTTAATATCTAACAACGATGAGTAGGGAGTGGATTAAACTAAGAGACAAGTTCTCAACTGAATATAGAGAAGGGGTAGCGCAGTTCCTAGAAATAGTAAAGTTTCACGTTACCAATCTAGGAAAAACTCGTTGTCCATGCAAGCACTGTATGAATGCAATGTGGCAATCATTAGAGCGGGTGGAGCGACATCTATTCACATACGGGATGTCTCCCATTTATAGTCGATGGATTCATCATGGGGAACCAGTGGACTTGACCGAAGGATTTGTGGTTCAAACAAATAATTCAATACCAAGTGATCAAGATTTAGGTACTGATGTGCCTGGTGCTGGGAACGAGGAAAACGAAATGTTGAATCTTCTATATGATCTACAGACTCCAATTGGTGATGCGAATGTAGACGACGAAAACATTCAAAGTGAGATGCCCACTAATGTCCATGCGACCGAGACTTCAACTTCAAGCTTATTTGACGAATTAATGAATGAAGCCCGTGATCAGTTATATCCTGGTTGTACCCGGTTTTCTTCATTGTATTTTCTGGTAAAGTTGATGCATATGAAGGTCATGAACGGATGGAGTAACAAGTCATTTGATATGTTGTTGGAGTTCTTGAAAGAGGCATTGCCTAACGGCACGAAAATACCCTCTTCATTTTATGAATCTAAAAGAAAGTTACGTGATTTAGGGCTAGGATATGAAACCATACATGTTTGCAAGTACGATTGCATATTGTATTGGAAAGAATTTTCCGACTGTCAAGAGTGTCCAGTGTGTGGAGAGACCCTTTATAAGGTTAACGATAAAAAAGGTAAGAAGATTCCACATAAGGTGTTACGCCATTTTCCATTGATCCCTAGGTTGAAGTGGTTGTTCGCATCAAAACATATTGCTTCTGAAATGAGATGGCATAAAGAGAAGTGTGTTGAAACAGAGGGTGTGTTACGACATCCAGCTGATGCTGAAGGGTGGAGGCATTTTGACCGTGAGTTTCCTCAGTTTGCTTCCGATGAACGAAATGTTCATTTAGGCTTAGCTTCAGATGGGTTTAATCCGTTTGGAAATATGAGTACCTCGTACAGTATGTGGCCTGTGGTTCTAATTCCTTATAATTTGCCACCTTGGAAGTGCATGAAGGAGACAAATTTCTTCACGTCTCTACTGATTCTCGGGCCTTAATCCCCTGGTAAAGAGATTGATGTTTACATGCGTCCATTAATAGAGGAGTTAAAGGAGTTATGGGACAGTGGTGTGTGCACCTATGACTGTGATTCTAGTGAGTACTTTCAACTACGTGCAAGTTTATTGTGGACTATCAACGATTTCCCCGCTGATGGAGACTTGTCTGGATGGAGTACAAAGGGTTATCAAGCATGCCCCATTTGTAAGGAGGATACATCATCGTTTAGAATTCGAGGAAAAATCTCGTACATGGGACACCGACGTTATCTTCCTCATGACCACTGTTGGCGTAGAAGTAAGCAACACAACGGGCGTTATCTTCCTCATGAGATTAATTGAATGACCAATTTAATTCAATTGAATATTGAATATGATTCAAATTGAATGAAATACCTTATGTTATAATTGATTTAATTATATTGATTGAATTAAATTAATTAAATGATAAATGATCATTATTATTTAATTAATAGACGGCCAAGATCGTTTGGATTTGATCCAACGATCTAGATTAAGTAGGTTTTTTAACTCCCCCCACTTATCGTTAAGTGGAGAGGGGGTTACCTAACCCACAGATTGTTCTCTCATTTTACGTAAGAAATACAGAGAAAGCTTGGATAGTTTTTCACTCTTCCTCTCTCAAAATTCCAGCAATCACTTTGCTGAAAATTCCCTTCCAAGACCAATTTTGTATCCCACCATCCCTATCTCAGTAATCCAAGAGATATAGCGGGTGTTTGCTATTGGTGGTGCCGATTGGAAGATCAAGATCGTGATTATTGGAGCATTGTGCAGTGTTCTTCAAGATCATGTAAGTTTTCAAGATCTAAATAGATTTTAGATCTAATTTATAGCATGCTTAATCTGATCTAGTTTAATTTAGAAATCGTTTCTAATTCTGATTTGCGAACGTACCGGTTTTTCTAAAAATTGAAATTACAAATGAGATCATTCTTGATTGCTTCAGCTGCCAAAAGGGATTTCAACCCTTCAGGTTGATCGTCTGTTACTTTGAGGCGATCAAAGACAGATGTTGAAAATCGACTTTTCTTTGATGTGGAGACACTTAGCCTTTGGAAAGTTGAATGTCGAGGGAAGGTGGACGCCGAACTTTGATTTTCTTCTTTTGTCGTGACCATACCCATTCTTTGGAATACCGAAGGACGAGTAGTTGGAGGCTTGATGCGATCGAAGACGGAAGTTCTTTGTTCACCCTTTTTGGAATTGTCAACTTCTTCTATGTCGATGCAGTAGGAAGTAGCAAAGTTTTCTTTTTCCTTTTTGTGAAAAGTTTTGGAGAAGGATTTATTCAACATCACCAGTTGTTGAGGTTGAGAAAACTTTTTGCTTCTCTTCCTCTTGGGTTGAAGTTTCTTAGGATCCTTCTTTCTTTGATGTTTGCTCTATCCTTTGATTGTAACAAGATTTGATTGAGCTACTTCATCAAGGTTGAGCTCAATTTTTCCTTCTTTAGCTAGCTTTAGAATTAAGTTCTTTAGGACGAAACATCTTTCCACTGGATGACTAATAACTCGATGATACTTACAATATTTGGCGTCATCAACTTTTTCCATCTCTTCTGGTCGTCTACACTTAGGAAGTTCTATCAGTTGCGCTTCCAGTAGTTCTTTCAACATGTCAGGGATGTCAGAATCAGGGAAAGGATAGATTTTCTTCTGTCATTCCTTTAAAGTTAAGCAACGTGTTCCATTTTCTTACTGCTTTTCTTTTGAAGATGACTTGAGAAGAATTGTGTTTACAACCATAGATTCTTCTGTAGTCGCTTCAGCGCTCTTTCCTTCTATCTTCAAGTTAGGAAGTAGAAGGTCTTGGTTTTCTTGACTAGCAATACTTAGCCCCATATCGTGGGCGCGAGTTGCTAGTTCTTCAAAGGTGTGAGGCTTTATACCTTGAAGGATGTAGAGGAGTTCCCAGTGCATGCCTTCAATGCACATTTCAACGGCATAGAGTTCAGTGAGGCGATCTTTGCAATCTAGACTCATGACTCTCCAACGATTTATGTAGTTAACAATGAGTTCACCTTTTCATTGTTTAGTGTTGGTGAGCTCGAACATACTAACGGTTCGTCTAGTGCTGTAGAAACGATTCAAAAACTCTCATTCGAATTCCTCCCAACTGTATATTGACTCAGATTCTAGATCAGTGTACCGGTCAAAGGCATTTTCTTTAAGTGTTCGAACGAACTGCTTGACTAGTAGGTCCCCTCGAGTACCAGCATTCTCGCATGTCTCAACGAAGTGGGCAATATGTTGTTTAGGATTGCCCTTTCCATCAAACTGCTGAAACTTTGGTGGCTGATACCCAATTGGCACTCTCAAGTTATCAATCCTCTTAGTATAAGGTTTGGAATACAAGAGGGAATCTTGAGTAGGTCCACCGTACTGAGCTCTGATACAGTTTGTGATCATATCTTGGAGCTGTTGAATGGATAGTGAAGCGATTGAAGTATAACACTGTGGCTGATCATCTTGCACTATAGTCTTTCCTTTGTCGTGATGTTTTATGACTTGAGTTTGACTTGATTCGGCGATATGTTGGTTCTCAATCTGACTCTTTAGGTGCTCAATTTGAGAATCTTTTTCTTCAATCGCCTTTATCAAGATGTTGATTTGCTCTTGCATCTCAGCCATTCTTTCTTCCATAGTCATTGTCTCAGTCATCATGGCAGTCACTACGTCAGAATCAGGTTCAAACAAAGAGTTATACTTAATAATAAACTTGTCATTAGTATATGCCCTCTGCAAGGTTGTTTCTTGGCCTGCAACAATAGATGTTTTATCTTCTTGCAACGTCAATTCATTGAAGCAACAATGAGTAGTAGAACCTATGTAAGACTTGTTCATGACAACAACCATTAAGAAAGTCTCGAACGACATGTTTACACTTGTGTTTTGAGATAAGAGAGAGAGATGAGAGGTAGAGATGGTCCCACTGGGTGTGCCAATTTGTTCACACGTAACTTCGAAGATGGAGACACGTGGAATATATAATATATTTGTATTTATATAATATGTGTGTGAGTGTACAATCTCTAACTTTAATCCTCTGATTCTCTCTCTTATGTGTGTGAGTGTGTTTCACTCGAGGGTTGGAACGCTTGATCTCGAGTTTGAAGCTTCAATCAATTGCTTGGAATCTTGAAGAGTCTTTGGTCTTCAAGGGTTGTTGAAGTCTTCTAGTCTTGAAGGGTCTTCAGTCTTCAAGAATTGTTGAAGTCTTCTGATCTTGAAGGGTCTTCAGTCTTCCAAAGGGCTTAGGGTCTTGAAGTCTTGAAGAGTCTTTAGTCTTCAAGAAGTGTTTAGATCTTGAAGAGTGTTTGGTCTTCAAGGAGTGTTGAAATCTTGAAGAGTGTTTGGTATTCAAGAACTTATGGATTTCAAACAGTCTTCAGTCTTCAGCCTTGGTGGAGTCTCTCTGAATTCTTTGGTTCTGCTTGATAGCTTTGAAACTCTGAACTCTTATCTTTGTGAGAGTGTAGAATTTCTGAATCCTTGAAATGGAGGAGAGTATGGAGGAAAACAAACTAATTTGTTCCATTGACTCGTTAGTGAATCCTTAGTGCCAGTGTAGAGGGAAGATGAGTTGAGAGTTTAGTAATCCAATCCCGGGCTAGTAGAGTCTGATCTCGTTAAGTTAGATCTCGCTTGTGCAAGTTAATTTTGGAAAACTTTTGATTTATCTCCCTCATTGGTCCTTATGTGCATGTCTCTTGATTGCTTGATTATTGACTTTTGAGCCTTGAGGATTGAGTCATGTTTGTTGCATCCATTCTTCCATTGTGTGCTTGATTTTTAGTTTGCTCGAGGACTAGCAAAAGCTTAAGTTTGGGGGTGTTTGATAGTGAGCATTGCTAGCTAGTTTTCCCTAATTAATTTAGCTAGTCTTTTATAATTTATTGGCCAAAATGATGCGTTTTTGTGTTGTATTTGTAGGAAATAAATATTGGAGCTAATTGCGTGTTCGGGACATGAATAAGGGCTAAAAGATCGAAAAAGGATCAAGTTGGAAGAAGTCAAATTCAGCCCAGCTGATTAAAAAAAAAAAAAAAAAAAAAAAAAAAAAAAAAAAAAAAAAAAAAAAAAACTTGATGCGCAATTTGCTTACCGCAAGTGTACGGGTCAAGTAATAATATAGTGTTTTCGTGTAAAACGAGTGTCGTCCTCTAGATTGGATTTCTAGCAAATTAAGTACCGTGAATACTTTTGTTCAATTTTATTTAGGGAGCAAAACTCAAAGATAAAGATAAAAGTAAAGGCAAAAAGCATAAAATAAAGGTGGAGACTCAAATGGAAAGACTCTTAGGGAATTGATTTCATTGTTGAGATTGAGGATTAATTAATGGGATGAATTTAGCATGCAAGTATTCTACCAAGTCTAGGAACCTTTTATCACAACTATCTCTCCCGAGCATAATTGATTCTCATGCATGCAACCAACTTGATATCCCTATCTAAGTTCATTAGCATGCAAGGCTTTGGGTTTAGTTCTTCAAGCAACTTCTAAAGTTATTCCAAATCCAGTCACAAACTTAGAATTTCTACTTTAGTCATGCAATTAAATAAAGTAAGTCTTAGGCCAAATCCCCTCTCCCGAGCAAGATTCAACACTCAAATCATTCAACTAGTGATCAAGTAATTGAAAACATTTAACCATAATTGCATAGGTAAAATAAATGCATATTCATACCACAAATCAATCCAACAAACTAAAACAACTACATTAATCCCTAAGACAAACAACTAGCAATTCATATTCTTTAAACTACAAACACTAATTGAAAGAAAAACCATAAAAACTACAAGAGGTAAGGGAAAGATAAAGGAAAACTCGAATCTGTCGAAACCGGCACGTCCCCGTCACGATCTCCACGTCTTCTCACTTGATTCCCGCTCTTTGGCCTTGCTTTAGCTCCCACCCAAGGTCTGTAGTCGAAATTAGGGCTAAAATCTAACCAATTGGACTCCCCTTGGCCGTACAAGAAAAGGATGAATTTATAGAAAATTTGCCGGAGAGCGTCGCGACGCTATGATTTTTGTTTTGTTTTTTTTTCTTTTTTAAATCAACTGGGCTGAATTTGACTTCTTCCAACTTGATCATTTTTCGATCTTTTAGCCCTTATTCATGTCCCAAACACACAATTAGCTCCAATATTTATTTCCTACAAATACAACAAAAAAACGCATCATTTTGGCCAATAAATTATAAAAGACTAGCTAAATTAATTAGGGAAAACTAGCTAGCTATGCTCGCTATCAAAACCCTATATTTATAGGGTTTTCCATGGATGGGCCCTGGTGACTTTTGGGCCTAACAATTTGGACTTCGGCTTTATTGGTCTTGGGTTCAACTATTTGGTCTTGGGGTTGGTTTATATTTGACCCAAAAGCCATATGACCCAAATATTAAAATGCCCAAATTTGATCGAATGGACATTTGGCCTTGAAATTTTATAATTTGCCAACTTTGTCTTCAAATTAAATTTGAGACACATGTCAATTTATAATTGGTCCCAAATTAAATTATTTGTAATTTCGTTATTAATTTTAAATAATGACGTGACAATTTGTAATTGGTCAAAGTTTCTCCTTCAACACCCTAATTCACAAATCTCCATATACTAGCCCCACAATAGAAATAATAATTGATTTTTTTTTTTTTTTTTGAAAAGAGACTTCACTAAACCAGCTAACCGAAAATACAACTATTCTCTCCAATGAAGGAGAATTGAAATGGATAATAATTGAATTATTATTATTATTATTCTTATTCTTATTCTTATTCTTATTCTTATTATTATTATTCTTATTATTATTATTATTATTATTATTATTATTATTATTATTATTATTATATATAAAGAGTAGAATTAAACTTATGTTAAATCTTCACCGTTAAAAATAGTAAATAAAAGATGCAAATGGGAGAATATTTTTTTGCAAACAAATTTGATTCCGTTAGAGTATTTTTTAATATTTAAATTCCTACTTTGCCAAACTCGCCTTAATGATCAAACATTGGAAAAAAAAAATTAAATAGATAACTAAAAATTTCTCATATACCACATGGATAAGATCAAGATCATGGCATTCTCACCTGCATTTATAATTTATAATAGGCTAAATTATAAAAAATGCCCCTAAACTATAGAGTTTGTTTCAAAAATGCTCCTGAACTTTGAAAAGTTTCAAAGATACCCCCGAACTTTGAAAAATGTTTCAAAAATACCCTTGCTGTTATTTTTTGGATGGAAACCGTTAAAGTTTCAGTTTCAAAAATACCATTGAACTTTCAAAAAAAAATTAAAAATACCCTTATTGAAAAATGCTTCTTCTTTTTTCCTCCTCTCACCATAAATTCTAACAGTTTCCATCCAAAAATTAACGGCAAGGGTATTTTTGAAACATTTTTCAAAGTTCAAGGGTATTTTTGAAACTTTTCAAAGTTCAGGGGCATTTTTGAAATAAACCCCATAGTTCAGGGGTATTTTTTATAATTTAGCCTTTATAATATAATGTAAAAAGTATTTTTTTATTCCCACAATATATTTTATTTTTATAATGTTAAAAGAAGACTTTTTACATTAATAACTTCAAAGTCATGTCCTTGTCAAATAAATAAAGAAATAAAAACTTCAATGTCATTCCCATGTGTATTTAATTTTTATAATGTGAAAAATCTTCTTTTCATATTCATAGCTACTTGAAGGTCCAATCGTTCCTACCAATGTTTATGTCTTATAATGTCAAAAGTTTTCTTCCACATGACAATATTTCTTTTCACATTATAAAAAAAAAAATACACCTAAATACATTTAAAAAAAATACACCTTAGTATTTTAAACCTTTTTATTTTATTTTTGTTACGTAATGAAAAAAGATGTTTGATTTATTTTTTTCCCCTACAAAACAATGATGTCATAAATTATTATTTCTTCACATCCCTATAAGGTGATTAATTAGTACAATTTTTAGTAGTGGACAAAAAAAATTCTTAATAAAAAAATATGTCAAAAATAATTATTGATTTTCCAATATTTCTTCATTTGTAAGATTTAGTAATGGACACAAAATACTGTGTTAATTCTTTTTTCCTCCAAAAATCAAGAATAATGTTAAAATAATAATGTGTCTGAACTTTACATTTTGTATCTAATAGATCCCTAAACTTTCAATTTTTTATTCGAAAAATTTAAAATTTTGAAAAATTAATCGATTTATTAGATATAAATTTGAATTTCGTCTAATAATCCCTTAGAATTTCAATTTCATATCTAATAGATCTGCGAATTTCAAAATTTTTGAAAGCACAAGGGTTAACGTGTAATTTTGAAAGTTCATGGAGTAAATAGATGCAAATGTCAACATTCCAGGACTAAATTAGTACCAGAACATATGACGTCTTTTGACTTTTGTTTTTATGACTTTCCTTGGCCAAATGACACATGATGTCGTCCCCACTTGGACTCCTTTACCCTGCAACGTCTTTCAACATTAGTAAAAGAACATACAACGTCTTTGGACTTTTGTTGTTACGACGTTCCTCAGCCCAAGGACACATGATGTCATTCCCACTTGGGCTTCTTTATTGTTGCAACGTCTTTCAACATTAGTACAAAAACATATGACGTCTTTGGACTTTTGTTGTTACGACATTCCACGGCCCAAGGACACATGATATAGTTCCCACTTGGGCTACTTTACTGCTGCAACGTCTTTAAACATTAGTACAATGACATATGACGTCTTTGGACTTTTGTTGTTATGACGTTCTTCGGCCTAAGAACACATGATGTCATTCCTACTTGTGCTCCTTTATTGCTACAAGGTCTTTCAACATTAGTATAAGGATATATGACGTCCTTGGACTTTTGTTGTTATGACGTTTCTTGGCCCAAGAACACATGATGTCGTTCCCACTTGAGCTCTTTTATCACTGCAACGTCTTTCAACATTAGTACAAAGACATATGACGTCTTTGGATTTTTGTTGTTACGACATTTCTCAACCCAAGGACACATTATGTCATTCCCACTTGGGCTCCTTTTATTGCTGTAAAGTCTTTCAGCATTCGTACAAGGACATATGACGTCTTTGGACTTTTGTTGTTATGACGTTTCTCGTTCCAAGGACACATGAAGTCATTCCCACTTGGACTTCTTTACTACTGCAACGTCTTTCAGCATTAGTACAAGGACCTATGACGTCTTTGGACTTTTGTTGTGGTGATATTCCTCGACCAAAAAACACATGGTGTCATTCCCACTTGGACTCCTTTACTGCTACAACGTTGTGACACCCGAGGATAGGAGGGGTACATGAATGAACCGAGATCAAATACGAATGAGAGGGATCCTGAGGACATGGAAGTATTGTCAAAATAAGCTTAAAAGAATTGATAGATACTACCTATACGAACAAGGTGCACCTTCCTTTTCGGTGGCTCAATCATAGGAACTTTGAAGTTAAGCGTGCTTGGCTTGGATAAGTTCTATGTTGGGTGACCTCTTGGGAATTTTCCTAAGAAGAATGTGAGTGAGGACAAAGCATGCTAAAAGGATCTCGTGTTGGTTTGTGGGGACAATCTTCATTCTTAGAAGCGGTTTAAGACGAGTATAGTAACGTGACCAGGTCGTAGGGGAATGCCGGGGTCGTTAGGTGCCGAATCCGGATTCCGAATCCTGGGCCTGGGGCGTTACAAACGTCTTTCAGCATTAGTACAAGAACATATGACGTTATTGGACTTTTGTTGTTACGACGTTTCTCGGCCCAAGGACATATGATGTCATTCCCACTTGGGCTCCTTTATTGTTGCAACGTAAGAACCTTTGAACTTGTAGAATGAATAATGATGCAATGCAGCGTAAGAGGAAGAACCTTCGAACAATGTAGTGTGAGAACCTTTAAATTTGGAAAAGGATGTAGAGTATCATCACAACGTGAGCACCTTCGAACTTGGAGAAGGAGGCAGCGGAATAGTGCAACGTCAAAACCTTCGCACTTGGAGAAGAAGCAAGGCAATAACACAATGTGAGAACCTCTGAACTTGGAGAAAGAACAGCGAAGCAGTGTAGCATGAAAACCTTCGAATTTGGAGAAAAAAGCACCACAACAGCGCAATGTGGGTACCTTCGAACTTAAAGAAGGAAATAGTGCAGCAGCAAAGCCTGAGAACCTTTGAACTTGGAGAAGAAACATCAGCGAAGCAGCAAAACAACACGTACTAACATTCGAACTTGGAGATGGAGCAACGTAGGAGCGTGCAACGGAGAACATTCAAACATGGAGAACGAACAACGCAGTAGCATATAGTGTAAGAACCCTCGAACATGGAGAGGAGAAACTGCAGCGAAATGTGTGAAAACCTTCGAACTTGGGGAGAACGAATTGCAGTGAAGCAGCGTGAGAACCTTCGAATTTAGAGAGAAGGAACTGCAGCGAAGCGCGTGAGAACCTTCGAACTTGGAGAGAAGGAACTGCAGCGAAGCAGTTGAGAACCCTCGAACTTGGAGAAGGAACAGCGAAGCGCGTGAGAACCTTCGAACTTAGGAAGAAGGAACTCCAGCGAAGCACGTGAGAACCTTCGAACTTAGAGAGAAGGAACTTCGGCGAAGCGCGTGAGAACCTTCAAACCTAGAGAGAAGAAACTGCAACGAAGCAGCGTGAGAACCTTCAAACTTGGAGAGAAGAAATTGCAATGCAGCAGCATGAGAACCTTCGAACTTGGAGAGAAGGAACTGCAGCGAAGTGGTGCGTCGTTAGCTGAATTGATGGATATGAGATAATAAAAATAAACTCAGCCAACCCTAGTGCAAGTATACACTGTCGCACGTAGTAATAAAAAACCTTAGAAGTATTCCAAGGGTATCGATCCCACGAGGACTAATTTGGAAATTCAGTTTTGAAGAAGAAATTGCTCAACTTGATTGCTTGAAAATAGGTAACAAAAGAAAATAAGATTGATGATTGGTTGTTGAGAAAGTAAATAAAACAAGAACTGAATAAAATAACAATAAGAAATAAAACGAGGTATTCAACATGGATTCATCCCTAAGGCAATTACTTTAATCATGGAGTATTAAACTTAAGCATATTCAATGCATTGGGTCAGATTTAACTTCTAATTGGCCTTGCTCCCAAGAACCGTTAGAAGGCTAAGCGAGTACCGTTATGCACATTTCTGTAACTCGACTCCGACATAGATAATTCACGAATGCAATCTATAACCCTATAGTCGATATAGGGTGCCTTAGGCACCTTGCACTATACCGTCGAACAATCTCTTTCGAGCTTTTTCTCATATATCACCTTTATGAGAACCGATATCGTCTGTCCCTTTCAAGATCAAACTCTCGTAGCATGCAAATTCTAAGTGATCAAGTTAAACTCAGCAAGATCAGAGTGATATTCAATAAAGAATTACATGCATTGAACAGAAACTTAAGCAAATAAAACACTTTCAAGCTATTAAACCATAAGGGGATTCACCACATTGAACCCCTCAACGGAATTTAGCTACTCATGGTGAGATAAAGTGAAAATGAACACATTTTCATTGATAACAAAGTGTAAAGAATACAAAATAATGAAAAGTACCAAAAGCTGGAAATAATGGAGATAGTCAAATATTATGGGTTTTCAATTTACTCATTCCTTCTAGAGTTCGCTTAGACACTCCACTCTATTGCTTTTACAAGTGAGAATGGGTGAAAATCCCTACAAATCCTAAGGTTTGATGTCTAAGGTTAGAATTTAGTCATCTAAGAAGGACCTCGGGCATCCCTACTCATAGGCATCAACTAGGGTTCTGTCACCACCCTCTTCTTCCAAATAAGTTCTGATTCAATTTGACTTCGAATTACGAGCTTATATAGTGTTGGAGATGGTCGAGGAGCTGCGAAATAGGTACTGGAAGGTAGCCCAGTCAGTTTCGGGGTCAAAACAACCGGTTAGGTGGGAAGAAGACTCGTCAACAACGACCTGCGGATAACTCGGAACAGTCTCAGTTTTTCCAGAAATACGGTCGCATTTCATTTTGCCTTCCCAGAAATGCGGTCGCATTTCTGGGCAGATTCCAGCCTTTCCTCTGTTTTCCTACACAGCAACAAACTAAGTAAAATTCTCACCAAATAGAGTCTTCTTAGGCAAAAATAAGCATAAATTGACAAAAGTGACTCTCTCAACACCCTAACTACTCAACTTTAACACATTTTGAGCTCGAGAATAGTAAAATTGACCTAAACATGCAACTTTTGACAAGATAATGAGCTAATTATAAGGGTAAAATAGGTATATTTTTTACCCTTGTCACGGAGCAGCTGAGAACCCTCAAACATAGAGAAGGAACAACAAAGCGCGTGAGAACCTTCAAACTTGGGGAGAAGGAACTCCAGCGAAGCACGTGAGAACCTTTGAACTTGGAGAGAAGAAACTACTTCAAAGCTAGTGAGAACCTTCGAACTTGGAAAGAAGAAACTCCAACAAAGCGCGTGAGAACCTTCGAACTTGGAGACAAGCAACAACGAAGCAGCGTAACAGGAGAACCTTCGAACTTGGAGAGGGAAGCAACGTAGAAGCGCAGTATGAGAACCTTCGAACTTGGAGAAGGAACAGCGAAGCAGCGTGGCATGAGAACCTTCGAACATGGTGAACGAAGCAACAAAGCAGCACAACGTCAGAACCTTCGAACTTGGAGAAGGAAGCAGCACAACAGCGCAGGAGCGTGCAATGTAACCTTCGAACGTGGAGAAGGAACAGCAGCAAAGCAACATAACAACACGTCCCAACCTTTGGACTTAAAGAAGAAGCAACGCAGGAGCGTGCAGTGGAGAACCTTCGAACTTGGAGAAGGAACAACACAGTAGCGTACAATGTAAGAACCCTCGAACTTGGAGAAAAGGCAATGCAGTGAAACGTGTGAGAACCTTCGAACTTGGAGAGAAGGAACTGCAGCGAAGCACGTGAGAACCTTCAAACATGGAGAAGGAATAGTGAAGCGCGTGAGAACCTTCAAACCTGAGGAGAAGGAACTCCAACGAAGCGCTTGAGAACCTTCGAACATGGAGAGAATGAACTCCAGCGAAGCGCGTGAGAACCTTCGAACTTGAAAAAGAGGGAACGACAAACTTAGGGTGAGTGAAACGCCGAACTTGAGGCTAGCGAGACATTTAATTTGGAGGAATGAAGTCTTCTTTTATTCATCCCACTCGTAGCTTCACATTTATAACGGTGTACAACTTCAATTTGTTGTGTTACCCTAAGTAATGAAGAATTTCTTCAATTTGTATTGTCATACTTCAATATTTGTTGCACCCTCTTTTTTTTTGTTTATAGAGACTGAACTTAAAGTTTTCTTTAAGCTGCCTACGTACCCTTGAGGAAAATGAATCAAGTCATAACGTAGTTCAATTTGGGTTTTTTTTACCACCTTTTTAAGCTCATGTGGACTAGGAGCATCATGCAGTTTAGGTTCTTGCGATCAGCAGCTTTTACATTTTAAAAGCTCTTATCTTCATCATTGTATGGATCAGATCCTTCACTTGTAGGATTGGTCACAAGAATGAGACTTGGCTTCACCGTTAATGAACCTTCTGTATTTATGAGAACAGAAAACTTCCTTTTCATACGTGACGGGACAATACTCTGAAGCTTCTTGTCACTGCTTACTTCATCGAACAGTTTGACCTCTAAGTTATCCATTTTTCTTTGAGGTTGATCGTCTGTTACTTTGAGGCGATCAAAGACAGATGTTGAAGATCGACTTTTCTTTGATGTGGAGACACTTAGCCTTTGGAAAGTTGAAGGTCGAGTGAAGGTGGACGCCGAACATTGATTTTCTTCTTTTGTCACGACCATACCCATTCTTTGGGATCATCGACTTTTTCCATCTCTTCCGGTCGTTTACACTTAGAAAGTTCTATCAGTTGCGCTTCAAGTAGTTGTTCCAACATGTCAGGGATGTCAGAATCAGAGAAAGGAATGATTTTCTTCTGTCTTTCCTTTAAAGCTAAGCAACGTGTTCCATTTTCTTGTCGCTTTTCTTTTGAAGATGACTTGAGAAGAATTGTGTTTACAACCATAGATTATTCTGTAGTCGCTTCGGCGTTCTTTCCTTCTATCTTCAAGTTAGGAAGTAGAAGGTCTTGGTTTTCTTGACTAGCAATACTTAGCCCCATATCGTGGGCGTGAGTTGCTAGTTCTTCAAAGGTGCGAGGCTTTATACCTTGAAGGATGTAGAGGAGTTCCCAGTGCATGCCTCGAATGCACATTTCAACGGTAGAGAGTTCAGTGAGGCGATCTTTGCAATCTAGACTCATGACTCTTCAACGATTTATGTAGTTAACAATGAGTTCACCTTTTCGTTGTTTAGTGTTGGTGAGCTCGAACATGCTAACGGTCGTCTAGTGCTGTAGAAACGATTCAAAAACTCTCATTCGAATTCCTCCCAACTGTCTATTGACTCAGATTCTAGATCAGTGTACCAGTCAAATGCATTTTCTTTAAGTGTTCGAACGAACTGCTTGACTAGTAGGTCCCCTCGAGTACCAGCATTCTCGCATGTCTCAACGAAGTGGGCAATATGTTGTTTAGGATTGCCCTTTCCATCAAACTGCTGAAACTTTGGTGGCTAATACCCGATTGGCACTCTCAAGATATCAATCCTCTTAGTATAAGGTTTGGGATACAAGAGGGAATCTTGAGTAGGTCCACCGTACTGAGCTCTGATACAGTCTGTGATCATATCTTGGAGATGTTGGATGGATAGTGAAGCGATTGAAGTATAACACTGGCTGATCATCTTGCACTATAGTTTTTCCTTTGTCGTGATGTTTTATGACTTGAGTTTGACTTGATTCGGCGATATGTTGGTTCTCAATCTGACTCTTTAGGTGCTCAATTTGAGAATCTTTTTCTTCAATCGCCTTTATCAATGTGTTGATGTGCTCTTGCATCTCAGCCATTCTTTCTTCCATAGTCCTTGTCTCAGTCATCATGGCAATCGCTACGTCAGAATCAGGTTCAAACAAAGGGTTATACTTAATAAGAAACTTGTCATTAGTATATGCCCTCTGCAGGGTTGTTTCTTGGCCTGCAACAATAGATGTTTTATCTTCTTGCAACGTCAATTCATTGAAGAAACAATGAGTAGTAGAACCTATGTAAGACTTGTTCATGACAGCAACCATTAAGAAAGTCTCGAACGACATGTTTACACTTGTATTTTGAGATAAGAGAGAGAGATGAGAGGTAGAGATTGAAGGATTGGAATTCCGTAATTCCGTAAAGCGGAAGCGTGATTGGGACCGATTTGTAATTAATTTTGTTTAATCTAAAATACCAATACATTGGCAATAATATTAGAACTATTCTAAATATATATTAAGGCTAAGCATACAAAAATATTAGATCTAAATCTAATTTATAAAGTAACAAATTACTTACTCTCGTTGACGACTCAGATTAAATTCACCAACTGCTTGTGAATTAATCACGAACTAGTGTGAACTCCACCACTATGGCTACACCGGTATGACTCTGAGACTTCTAGAGGCAGGAGACTTGTGGGAGCCTTTGGGAGAATTCTCTGAGAGTAGGAGAATGAATGGGATGCCTTTCACCCCACCCCAGGGGTCCTATATATAGTAAAGGCCAAGACCTTTTTCCTAATAGGAAAAGGGAGACCTTTTCCTAATAGGAAAAAGTCTCTAATTTTTATAAATAATTAATTAATTCCATAATTAATTAATTTCCCAATTAAATATCATATATTTAATCTTAGGGATTTTATTAAAATTAAAATTAAGATGAATCCAATTCATATTAAATTTATTTGAACTCTTTCAAATATTTTCTTTCCTAATAGGAAAAGGTCTCTAATTTTAATAAATAATTAATTAATTCCATAATTAATTAATTTACCCAATTAAATATCATATATTTAATCTTAGGGATTTTATTAAAATTAAAATTAATATGAATCCAATTCATATTAAATTTATTTGAACTCTTTCAAATACTTTCTCTCAAGAATTAATTAATTCAAAAATTATATTATAAAGTTTCATAAACTTTATATTATAATGCATCAATATACATTATACGATTCCCCAAATAAATTGAACACTTTCAATTTACAATTTATACTTAATTGCCTCAAGTCTCTTTACGAGCTACCAGTGGGACCTAATGGACCTACAGATCTTACGAGCTACCAGTGGGACCTAATGGACCTACAGATCAGAAGCTCCAACGATACGAGACTAATTGGCCAAACTCATTGACCAAGTTTAGTCAACATTCGTTAACTGTGGGTCACTCCACTAAAGACCCACAGCTGCACTCTTCTCACTATAGAATATTTCTGTGTCCACGGATATCAACCAAGCAGTAAGTCAATCCTTCACGTGTATTCGTAACACCAGCTGGGTCAAATTACCGTTTTACCCCGGGGTTACCTCTGGTTCCTTAAGTACCACTAATTCCTCTAATGAACAAGTTGTTTAGGGTCCAACCATTAAACAGGAGTTCCTCTCAGGCTAGGAGAGGACGGCGCGCCTTTGTTCAAGCCCTAGAATCAGCCCTTAAGGGAACACACATCTACTTACCCCAATAGGGGAAGGAGTGAATTCCATCTTGTACTGTTATGTTCCCAGCCCCCATTCGGTCTTGCCCCTGAAATGGTAGGCTTATTAAGTCGGCGAACTGGCCACTCTCACCCATACAAATCTAAGGACAGTCCCTCCTGAAAGGGGTTCATAACAGACTCAGGATTGAGATTGAGTTACCTAGGTCATCCTATTGAAATAGAAACCTAAACTAGTTAACGGTGTTACATCTAGTGGTTACTATTTCGTGGTCCGGTCTTATGCAAACTCATTGCATAGGATACCCCCACTCGCATGTCTCCTACATGGATGCTTTGGATCATTGCATCTGTATCGAATACAAGGTGGGTCGTATCACATAGTGTCACCAGGATAAGGTACCCAGCCTTATCCCTATACTATAGACCATTTAGGTTGTTACTTGGACACTGATCCCCGTATGTCCCCACATACTAGTCCAAGTTTCATTTAAACAACCTTGGATCTTAGTTTATTGGATTTAGGGTTTATTAATGCAAACTCGATTATTCAATAAACTAATTACTCAATTACTCAAATAACACTTTATTGAGATCGATTAATTTGTTTCATTTACTATCTACGAGTTTTAGGGCATAAAACCCAACAACTCCCACTTGAACTAAAACTCTAGTGGGCAATGTACATCAACAATCAAAATTGAATGAATAATCATTGAAGTAGGAATAGTAGTTTGTATTAATACTGTATAATACATGAAAAGTACAAATACAGATAAATACAATAAACTAGGGCATTCACAATACCCATTACACTTCTCCCACTTGCCCTAGATTATTCTATGTACATATCTCGCAGACCTAGACCCTCTAGATGACCATCAAACACTTTAGTCGTGAGAGCCTTCGTAAATGGATCAGCAATATTGTGCTCAGAGGCTACCTTCGTGACGATCACGTCCCCTCGTTGCACGATCTCTCTGATGAGGTGATATTTGCGCTCTATGTGCTTGCCTCTTTTGTGACTGCGAGGTTCTTTAGAATTTGCCACTGCACCACTATTATCACAGTAAAGGGTGATTGGCAAGTTCATATTTGGAACAACTTCCAAATCCATCAAGAACTTCCGTAGCCATACAGCCTCCTTAGCTGCTTCACAAGCAGCGACATATTCAGCCTCCATGGTGGAGTCTGCAATGCATCCTTGCTTGATGCTACGCCAGACTACAGCTCCCCTGTTGAGGGTAAATACTGACCCTGATGTGGATTTTCTAGAATCCTTATCAGTCTGAAAGTCAGAGTCTGTGTATCCTGTAAGGATCAAATCCTTAGAGCCATACACAAGCTGATAGCCCCTCGTTCTCCAAAGATACTTGAGGATGTTTTTAACTGCAGTCCAGTGGTCTAACCCTGGATTGGACTGGTACCTGCTGACTATCCCAACTGCATAGCAAATGTCAGGCCTAGTACACAACATGGCGTACATAAGACTGCCCACAGCTGAAGCATAAGGGATGTGTCTCATATCCTCAATTTCTTGAGGTGTCTTAGGACACTGTTCCTTAGACAAATGAACTCCATGCCTAAAAGGTAGTAAACCCCTCTTGGAATTCTGCATCTTATATCTAGACAACATCTTGTCTATATATGATGCTTGAGACAGGGCTAACGTTCTGTTCTTACGATTCCTGATAATTTGAATCCCTAGAACATACTGAGCTTCACCCAAATCTTTCATTTGGAACTCAGTCGATAGCCATTTTTTAATGTCAGCTAGATATTCTACATCATTTCCAATGAGAAGAATATCATCTACATACAACACCAGAAAAGCTACTGAACTGTTGATAATCCTTTTGTAAACACAAGGCTCATCAACGTTTTGGTCAAAGCCATAAGATTTGACAGCAGTGTCAAACTTTATATTCCAAGATCTGGAAGCTTGCTTCAACCCATAAATGGATCGTCTAAGCTTGCAAACTTTTTGCTCTTGACCTTGAGCAACGAATCCCTCTGGTTGAGACATAAAGATGTTCTCATCAAGATTGCCATTCAGAAAGGCAGTCTTGACGTCCATTTGCCAAATCTCATAATCATAAAAGGTGGCAATGGACAAGAGAATTCTTATCGACTTTAACATGGCAACTGGGGAGAAGGTTTCCTCATAGTCCACCCCCTCCTTTTGGGTATAACCCTTTGCCACAAGTCGAGCTTTGAAAGTCTGTACTTTCCCAGCTGCGTCTCGTTTTCTCTTGTAGATCCATTTGCACCCTATGGGTTTAACCCCTTCAGGTAGGTCTACAAGATCCCAGACTTGATTGAAGTACATAGACTCCATCTCTAGGTCCATAGCTTTAACCCACTGGTCATGGTCCACATCATTCATTGCCTGTCTAAAGGTCAATGGATCCTCAACCCCATCATCAGGTATGACAGTTGGAGTTTCTGCTAAACCCAGATAGCGTTCAGGTTGAATGACAACCCTCCCACTACGTCGAGGCATTCTCAACTCTTGAGAAGGATGGGCTTGACCAGATGTACTGGGCTCATCAATAACTCTTGTTGAAGGTCCAGCCTCTAAACTGGGCTCATCAACAACTCTTGTTGAAGGTACAGCCTCATCAACAACTCTTGTTGATTTATTTGTAGCTTTACCAGAAAGTTCACTTAACACAATTTCACTGCGTGGTATGTGTTCTTTAACGTGGTCTTCCTCCAAGAAAGTAGCATTTGTCGATACAAACACTTTATTTTCTTTTGGATCAAAGAAGTATCCACCTCTTGTTTCTTTTGGGTAGCCTACGAATAGGCATAATTTTGAACGTGAATCCAATTTCTTTGGGTTTGCTACTAACACATGTGCAGGGCAGCCCCAAATTCTGAAATGACGTAAACTAGTTTTACGCCCTTTCCAAAGCTCAAATGGTGTTTCATAAACACTCTTTGAGGGAACAACATTCAAAATATAAATTGCAGTCTCTACTGCATAACCCCAAAAAGAACTAGGCAACTGATCATAGCTCATAATAGATCGAACCATGTCTAACAAGGTTCTGTTCGCCTTTCAGATACACCATTCTGCTGAGGTGTACCTGGTGCTGAGAGTTGGGACGATATTCCATGTTCTATCAAATAGTTTTGGAATTTTAAGTCCAAATACTCTCCACCTCGATCAGATCGAAGTGTTTTAATGGTATTACCTAACAAGTTCTCAACTTCAGTCCTGTACTCCTTGAACTTTTCAAAGGCTTCAGACTTATGACTCATTAGGTATAAATAACCATACCTTGAATAATCATCTATGAAAGAGATGAAATATTCATACCCTCCTCAAGCTCTTACATTCATTGGACCACAGAGATCCGTATGTACGAGTTCTAAGGGCTCCTTGGCACGATAACCTTTTCCAGTAAAAGGTCGTTTGGTCATCTTACCTTCGAGACATGACTCACATGGAGGTAAAGTACCATCTTCTAACTGGCTTAGAAGTCCGTTCTTAACCAATCTCCCAATCCTATTGAGATTTATGTGGCCAAGTCTCAAGTGCCAAAGATAGGTACTTTGAGAAACTTTTTGCCTTTTTGGTTGAGTCTCAGCTGTTTTAAACATTTCATTGTTCAAAATAGCCCTAGACTCTATTAGTCTTAAGACATACAAATTGTTCTCCATTTTTGCAGAACATATATCAGCACCCCTTTTAGTAATGAAAGCTTCATTCACAGAAAAGGACACTGAATACCCTTGTTCTAGCAAACAAGAAATAGAAATCAAATTTCTTTTTATTCTGGGAACTATATATACGTTATCTAATAACATATAGCGTTCCCTGGAGAAGAACACTTTAATATCTCCCACTGCTTTAGCTGAAATGAGCTCCCCATTCCCAACTCTGAGAGTCATTTCCCCAGCATCCAACTGTTGCCAGGAGCTCATTCCCTCAAAGGAAGAGCATACGTGATGAGTGGCACCTGAATCTAGGATCCAGGCTGTGTCATCATTTTCCACTATACACGTTTCAATGATCAATAAATCAAATTTATTTTCATTGAGATGTGCTAAGCAGTCTATGTCATATTCATCATGAACAATTTCGGATAAATTAGACATATGGGCTTGAAGACCGTCCTCAGTTAAGACCAATTCCACACATTTAGTGTTTAAGTTCATTTTCTTAGTTGTATTAGAAATACCAGTTTTGTAGTTGGCGTTATTCGAGGCATATAAAGAACGTTTCATTGCTGAGAACAAACAAACTTACTTAATAAGTATTGTTACATTAACCCATTACACAAAATAATATTATTATTTTAATCCAATCAATTTAGCAAAAGTAATGATCAACCCATAGAATAAACATTCATTTTGCAACGATACTTCAGAGGTTTAGAACAACAGCTACCGTAGGGTAGTCAGCTACTCCTCCTCTGAATTGAGACAATCTCAGCTAATCCATATTCCCGGAATAACTCATACTCCAATAGTTCTTAGCTACCGTTTTTTCGGTCAGGAAATTATTAACACCTTAACAATTTCCCGTAAGTGTGACCCTCCATTTTTCAGATTTCAGAGGTCGGCCCCAACAATGCTACCGTAGGGAAAGTCAAAGTTGGAAATGGACCTAAGAAACCCTATCCATTTCTGGAGTTTGCGTTGTTCCGACTCCCATGATCAAGCCCTCCGTAGGGTGATCGCTCCCAGGGCGACTCGCAGGCAGATCATTGGGATCTCACGGTGCAACCTAATGGAGGAGACCGTAGGATACGTTGACACGTTCCTGCTCCCACTTACTATAAAATACTCCCTCATTCACCTTGATATTGATTCATGCAAACACCATCCGTAGGGGGTCACTCCCAGGGTGACTCGAGGCCAAGCATGAACCTCACGTTGTGAACTTTTGAGGACGTGAGAGCAAAACTTGATTTATGAAAATCTTGTTTTGATATATTTCCTCCCACTAAGTATTTTTATAATTATAGGGTCTATTACTTAGGTAAATTCCGGCTAAGTGAATCTATCTAAGTCTATGCCTGTATATAACTTTTATATATATAGGTCTTTTCTCTAATGTCTAGGTGGATTAAACATTTTTAATTACCTAGAGACATTGCATGCTAATATAACTATGGTTAATTCAACTCAAGTTCCGGCTCAGTTCCCAGGTAGCAGGTGTTCTGTAAACCGTCATCTTAAGTACTTCCAGCCTTAGACAGAACTTTACCAGTAGAGTTCCCTTATAACCAATAGTAAAGTAAACTCTTTACTCTAAAGATCTAGGCGAATTAAACTCTTTTAATAAACCTAGTGATATTGCATGCTAACATTTAACTATGATTAATTCAACTCCGGTATTCCGGGTTAGTTCCCAGGTAGGAGGTGTTCCGTAAACCGTCATCTTAAGTACCCCCAGCCTTAGACAGAACTTAACCGGTGGAGTTCCCTTATAATCATAGTAATGTTTTTCCTACTTAGTCAATTAAAACTATTTTTAATTCTAAGTAAGAAAATAATTCTAATCCTATTAAAATTATAAAGAGCTTAGGTCTAATTAATTTTAAACATTTTAAAATTAATTCATTTTAACCTAAAGTCCTATGTTTGCATGCAACTCTTTGTTATAGGTTGACGGTTTCTAATCAATTTTATAACTTATTATAAAATTTTAATGATTAGCCCTATAACATGCTTCTATGGTGTTGGAAAAAATAACAATCATATTCTAATTATTCAACACCATATTATTATGACGCCGATAACGATAATATGACGATTATATTAATCTAAAGTGGTGTCATGCTTCATGCAATTTCAATTTCATTTAATTAATATCGATTATATTAATTAAACATCCATGAAATTAAATTACATGAAATTTGACATTAATATAATATAACTCTTATATTAATCTAATTAATGTCATGCTCAATGCTATTCCATTTTCATTTAATTAATATAACATTTTATATTAAAACATACATGAAAACAAGCATTGATTTATATTTATTATTTTCATTCATAATATAACTAATTATATTAATTCTCATGAAAATAATGCTAAGCATGCATGCTACATTAATAAAATATAACAATTATATTTATCTAATTAATGTCATGCATCATGCTTTTCCAATTTCATATATTTAATATAACAATTATACTAAATAACTCATGAAATTTAAATTCATGCATAATTATCATATATTATAACATTTATAACATAAATATGCATGAAACATGCTTAACCTATGGTGGGAATTTAAGCTATATGACATCTATAAAGCAAATAAATAGCAATTGAATCGGTTAATTTTGGCCCCTAGGATAAAATAAAGCATAAATTACAATAATTATAGCTAAATTCTATCATAAAAATCCTTCTGCAGCTCCAAATACTGGTCTAGACTGCCCGAACCGACCCGAACCACTTCGAACCAGCTATGAAAACCACGAACCGAGCTAAATTCCAGCTGAACCGGACCAAATCGGTCCCAGCCCAACCAGACCGCGTGAATCGGACCGCCCAACAGCCTTGAACCGTCCTGTTGCGAATTTCTAGCGCGTGCTGTAATCGTGACAGCGTCGCAATTTCTCCGATTTTTATCTCATAAAAACCTATTCTAGACCTGGACTTACATAGGACTCGATTTTACATAAAATACCCGAAACACCGGGCCCTTACATGATCAAATCACATAAAAACAGTAAAATCTATGGCCATAAAATTAACCTAAACAGTTCAATGCAAATCATACATACATTATGTATTAATCAATCCAACCAATAGCCAATGCAAATTTTAGAGAAACAAAATTAGATCTACGATCGGCTCTGATACCATTTGAAGGATTGGAATTCCGTAATTCCGTAAAGCGGAAGCGTGATTGGGACCGATTCGTAATTAATTTTGTTTAATCTAAAATACCAATACATTGGCAATAATATTAGAACTATTCTAAATATATATTAAGGCTAAGCATACAAAAATATTAGATCTAAATCTAATTTATAAAGTAACAAATTACTTACTCTCGTTGACGACTCAGATTAAATTCACCAACTGCTTGTGAATTAATCACGAACTAGTGTGAACTCCACCACTATGGCTACACCGGTATGACTCTGAGACTTCTAGAGGCAGGAGACTTGTGGGAGCCTTTGGGAGAATTCTCTGAGAGTAGGAGAATGAATGGGATGCCTTTCACCCCACCCCAGGGGTCCTATATATAGTAAAGGCCAAGACTTTTTTCCTAATAGGAAAATGGACATTTTCCTAATAGGAAAAAGTCTCTAATTTTAATAAATAATTAATTAATTCCATAATTAATTAATTTCCCAATTAAATATCATATATTTAATCTTAGGGATTTTATTAAAATTAAAATTAATATGAATCCAATTCATATTAAATTTATTTGAACTCTTTCAAATATTTTCTTTCCTAATAGGAAAAGGTCTCTAATTTTAATAAATAATTAATTAATTCCATAATTAATTAATTTACCCAATTAAATATCATATATTTAATCTTAGGGATTTTATTAAAATTAAAATTAATATGAATCCAATTCATATTAAATTTATTTGAACTCTTTCAAATACTTTCTCTCAAGAATTAATTAATTCAAAAATTATATTATAAAGTTTCATAAACTTTATATTATAATGCATCAATATACATTATACGATTCCCCAAATAAATTGAACACTTTCAATTTACAATTTATACTTAATTGCCTCAAGTCTCTTTACGAGCTACCAGTGGGACCTAATGGACCTACAGATCTTACGAGCTACCAGTGGGACCTAATGGACCTACAGATCAGAAGCTCCAACGATACGAGACTAATTGGCCAAACTCATTGACCAAGTTTAGTCAACATTCGTTAACTGTGGGTCACTCCACTAAAGACCCACAGCTGCACTCTTCTCACTATAGAATATTTCTGTGTCCACGGATATCAACCAAGCAGTAAGTCAATCCTTCACGTGTGTTCGTCACACCAGCTGGGTCAAATTACCGTTTTACCCCTGGGTTACCTCTGGCTCCTTAAGTACCACTGATTCCTCTAATGAACAAGTTGTTTAGGGTCCAACCACTAAACAGGAGTTCCTCTCAAGCTAGGAGAGGACGGCGCGCCTTTGTTCAAGCCCTAGAATCAGCCCTTAAGGGAACACACATCTACTTACCCCAATAGGGGAAGGAGTGAATTCCATCTTGTACTGTTATGTTCCCAGCCCCCATTCGGTCTTGCCCCTGAAATGGTAGGCTTATTGAGTCGGCGAACTGGCCACTCTCACCCATACAAATCTAAGGACAGTCCCTCCTGAAAGGGGTTCATAACAGACTCAGGATTGAGATTGAGTTACCTAGGTCATCCTATTGAAATAGAAACCTAAACTAGTTAACGACGTTACATTTAGTGGTTACTATTTCGCGGTCCGGTCTTATGCAAACTCATTGCATAGGATACCCCCACCCGCATGTCTCCTACATGGATGCTTTGGATCATTGCATCTGTATCGAATACAAGGTGGGTCGTATCACATAGTGTCACCAGGATAAGGTACCCAGCCTTATCCCTATACTATAGACCATTTAGGTTGTTACTTGGACACTGATCCCCGTATGTCCCCACATACTAGTCCAAGTTTCATTTAAACAACCTTGGATCTTAGTTTATTGGATTTAGGGTTTATTAATGCAAACTCGATTATTCAATAACCAAATTACTCAATTACTCAAATAACACTTTATTGAGATCGATTAATTTGTTTCATTTACTATCTACGAGTTTTAGGGCATAAAACCCAACAGAGATGGTCCCACTGGGCGTGCCAATTTGTTCACACGTAACTTCGAAGATGGAGACACGTGGAATACATAATTGTTGGGATTGGTGTCCTAAAACTCGTAGATAGTGAATGTTAAGCGAATTATATACTTATTCGATAAAGGCGTTATCGAGACTAATTCAGTAAAGTTATTACTGAATAAAGTAAATTGCACATATAATTACCCAAATCCAATAAACTAAGATCCATGGCTATAGGATGAACACTTGAGCTTTATGTAGAGACATAAAAGTGGATCAAGCTCGAGTAATAGCCAAAACAGTCTATAGTATAGGGATAGGGCTGGATACCTTATTCTGGGGACACTATGAGACGTGGCCCGCTTTATAGATGGTATAGACGATGTGATCCTAAATCGTCCATGTAGAGACATGCGAGTGGGGGCTTCCTATGCAATGAGTTTGCATAAGACCAGGACCGAGAAATAAGTCGCTCTCGCTTTATAACACCGTTTACTGATGAGACTGACTATTTCATATGATGACCTAGGTAACTCGATCTTAATCCTGAGCTATCTATGAACTCCTGTTTATTCGGGCTTATCCTTAGATCTGCATAGGTGAGAGTGGCTCAGTATCGCCGACTCAATAAGCCTCACATTTCAGGGATAGGAACGGGTAGATAGCTAGGGACATAGTCGTGCAAGAAGGAATTCACTCCTACCCGAATTAGGGATAGTAGAGAGGTTGTTCCCTTAAGTGCTAACTCCGGGGCTTGAACAAAGGGATCCCGCCCTCTCATTGGCCCGAGAGGGACTCGGTTTATTGGTTGGACCATAAACCAATTGTTCATTAGAGGATCAGTGGGACTTAAGGAACTAGAAGTACTATAGGGGTAAAACGGGCTTTTGACCTAGCTATAGCTACGAACAACCTGTGAAGGATCGACTTACTAATCATGGTTAAATCAAGTGGACAAAAAAATATGTCTATAGTGAGGGGAGTGCAACTATCAGGCTATAGTGGAGTGTCCCGGTAGTTAACGAATGTTGGCTAGCTTGGATAATGAGATTAGTCGGTTAGCCTCGAATCGTTGGAGCCCATGATCTATAGGTCCATTAGGTCCCCCTACTAGCTCATATCGGAACAAAGCCTAGAACAAAAAGATAGGAAGCTTTGAATCGTTCAAAATCGGGAAAACGGGTATTATCGTAAATTGTGTTTGACACAATAATTTAATTATGAATTAAATTAGAAAATGAGAGATGGAGTATTTAAAAGTGTTTTGAATACCATATATATGTATTAGGAATCATATATAATTCATGGCACTAGGTGATAAAGATTAATTGGATTAATCATGTAAAAATTACTTGGAATTGTACAAATTAATTGCCTAGAAATCAATTTCAATTTTGAATTGAAATAGGAGAATTTAGATTCAATTTTAAGTGGATTTAGTGGCATTTCCACTCTTGCATGTTGATGCATAGTGGAAAACAACACAACCATGCACTAGTTGCATGTGTTGTGAATTAAACACCTATAATCCACTTTGAGTTGCAATTTCACCATGTGTCTAGTGTCATGAGGCTTCTCTTTGCATGGAAGATGTCTATATAAGGAGTATGAATCAGATTCAAATGAAGGAGAGCCATTTTCCATATTGTTATGCTGCTGGATTTTGGTCTCAAACTCACTCATCTCCATATATCTCTCTAGTGCTTGAACCTTCAAGCATTCCCTTCCCATTCCCTATCTCTATAGACTCCCACAAGTCGTTCTTGGCCCGGAGAATAGTAGGGAAGACACTAGAGGTGGTCCACACACCGTTCGTGATCAAAGGAATCAAAGGGAGTTGTTGAATCGGTCTCCAAAAGGTTGGTAAAAATTCTGCTCTCTCCTTGCGGTATTTGGACAGCATGTTTTCATTTTCTAAAATTGATGTAGTTAAGTGCCTCCGATCCTAAAATTGCTTCCGCATGTGTTATATGAACACCTTCAATAATATATTTGTATTTATATAATATGTGTGTGGGTGTACAATCTCTAACTTTAATCCTCTGATTCTCTCTCTTATGTGTGTGAGTGTGTTTCACTCGAGGGTTGGAACGCTTGATCTTGAGTTTGAAGCTTCAATCAATTGCTTGGAATCTTGAAGAGTCTTTGGTCTTCAAGGGTTGTTGAAGTCTTCTAGTCTTGAAGGGTCTTCAGTCTTCAAGAATTGTTGCAGTCTTCCGATCTTGAAGGGTCTTCAGTCTTCCAAAGGGCTTGGGGTCTTGAAGTCTTGAAGAGTCTTTAGTCTTTAAGAAGTGTTTAGATCTTGAAGAGTGTTTGGTCTTCAAGGAGTGTTGAAATCTTGAAGAGTGTTTGGTATTCAAGAACTTATGGATTTCAAACAGTCTTCAGTTTTCAGCCTTGGTGGAGTCTCTCTGAATTCTCTGGTTCTGCTTGAGAGCTTTAAAACTCTGAACTCTTATCTTTGTGAGAGTGTATAATTTCTGAATCTTTGAAATGGAGGAGAACCCTTATATTTATAGAGTTCTCCATTGATGGGTCCTGGTGGCTTTTGGGCCTAACAATTTGGACTTGGGCTTTATTGGTCTGGGGTTCAACTATTTGGTCTTGGGGTTGGTTTATATTTGACCCAAAAACCATATGACCCAAATATTAAAATGCCCAAATTTGATCAAATGGACATTTGGCCTTGAAATTTTATAATTGACCAACTTTGTCTTCAAATTAAATTTGAGACACATGTCAATTTATAATTGGTCCCAAATTTAATTATTTGTAATTTTGTCATTAATTTTAAATAATGACGTGGCAATTTGTGATTGGTCAAAATTTCTTCTTCAACACCCTTCTTCACAAATCTCCATATACTAGCCCCACAATAGAAATAATAATTGATTTTGTTTTTTGAAAAGAGACTTCAACTAAACCAACTAACCGAAAATACAACAACTCTCTCCAATGAGAGAGAATTGAAACGGATAATAATTAAATTATTATTATTATTATTATTATTATTATTATTATTATAATTACATATAAAGAGTAGAATAAAACTTATGTTAAATCTTCACCGTTAAAACTAGTAAATAAAAGATGCAAATGGGAGAATATTGTTTTGCAAACAAATTTGATTCCGTTAGAGTATTTTTTTAATATTTAAAATTCTGCTTTGCCAAACTCGCCTTAATGATCAAAAATTGGAAAAAAAAAATAAATTTAAATAGATAACTAAAAATTTCTCATATACCACATGGATAAGATCAAGATCATGGCATTCTCACCTGCATTTATAATTTATAATATAATGTTAAAAGTATTTTTCTATTCCCACAATATATTTTATTTTTATAATGTTAACAGAAGACTTTTTACATTAATAACTTCAAAGTCATGTCCTTGTCAAATAAATAAATAAATAAAAACTTTTTATGTCATTCCCACGTGTATTTAAATTTTATAATGTGAAAAATCTTCTTTTCATATTCATAGCTACTTGAAGGTCCAGTCGTTCCTACCGATGTTTATGTCTTATAATGTCAAAAGTCTTCTTTCAAATGACAATATTTCTTTTCACATTATAAGAAAAAACTACACCTAAATACATTTTTAAAAAATACACCTTAATATTTTCAACCTTTTTATTTTATTTTTGTTATGTAACGAAAAAAAATGTTTGATTTATTTTTTTTCCCGACGAAACAATGATGTCATAAATTATTATTTCTTCACATCCCTCTAAGGTGATTAATTAGTACAATTTTTAGTAGTGGACAAAAAAAACATTCTTAATAAAAAATAATGTAAAAAATAATTATTGATTTTCCAATATTTCTTCATTTGTAAGATTTAGTAATGGACACAAAATACTGTGTTAATTCTTTTGTCCTCCAAAAATCAAGAATAATGTTAAAATAATAATGTGTCTGAACTTTACATTTTGTATCTAATAGATCCTTAAACTTTCAATTTTTTATTCGAAAAATTTAAAATTTTGAAAAATTAATCGATCTATTAGATATAAATTTGAATTTCGTCTAATAATCCCTTAAAATTTCATTTTCATATCTAATAGATTTGTGAATTTTAAAATTTTTGAAAGCAATAGGGTTAACGTGTAATTTTGAAAGTTCATGGAGTAAATAGATGCAAATGTCAACATTCAAGGACTAAATTTATAATTTAACTTATATTTTTAAAAGTTAAATTATATATTTTCTACCAATATGTTTTTACATTACGTGGTATTTAGTTTTTTGTGTGTAGAAATAAAAATGTCGATTTTTTTCTTTTACTTCTTTATATCCTAATATTTAAGAGTAAATTTTTCAACATGATTACATCTCACCGTTAACAGCCCAAAAAAAAAAAAAAAAAAGAAATGCAAACTGAGAATTATATAACTTTGAAGTTATCTACTTGGAAGTATATGAGAAAAGAATTCAAAATTATCTATTTAGATTTATTCTTTTTCTTTCATTGAAATAGAATCCAGGTACAGATTAATATTTCTATTTCCTATGTATTTGATAATGTGTGTGTCTTGTTCTTTAGCTTTTGTAAACAATCTTCAAATTATAAGGATAAAAAAGAAAAAATTTCCTTGTTTGATATACGATTCTAGTTTTCTAATGTGTTAATAAGATCCCGTTTGAAAACTATTTAGTTTTTTAAAATTAAGCTTATACACACCTACTTTCACCTATAAATTTCTTTGTTTTAGTATCAATCCTCTTCCTTGTTTTAAAAAACAAGTCCAATTTTGAAAGCAAAAAAAAAAAAGTAGTTTTCAAAAACATTTTTTTTTTTGTTTAATTTTGCTAGGAATTCAAATGGATCCTTAACCAGGATGAAAGTCATGGTAGGGAATTTAGGAGAAAACAAACATATTTTTCAAAAATTAAAAACAAAAGACCAAATGATTATCAAACGGGTCCTAAAGTTTATGCTTTTATTATTTTTGGCTTTAAAAATTTTGAATGTTTTTTTTGTATATAAATTATTTGAAAATTCCGACAAGACATGAAATAAAAAAAAAGTTACCAAATAGTTATTTATTCTTTAAATTAGTAATAGAAAATACAAAAACAAGAACTTACTGCAAAATACGCTATTGTTTCTTTTTATAAAAATACACAAAATTGGAATGAGACGTCACAATGAAACGATCGTTTTTAGTAAGTTTAATTTCTTTATATTTTTCGATTTTAGATATATTTGAAGATGGCATACAATGTGTTTGGCAATCCCATCACAGACGAAACTCTAAAATCCATGCCTGAGTATGAAGGGAAAACTATAACACGTCTAGATAGAGCACGTGTGGCACTTCAGATGAAGAATGCTCAAGATAAAGACAAAAATGCTCGAGAATATGTAGAAAATTTGAAAAGACAATGGGGAACGGGAGTTTCTACTCTTTGCGTAGTGTACAATGCCACTGGTGATACCATAAAGTTTGTTACAGATCACAACTGGCATGGTCATATTGGACCTGGTCCTTACCCAATTGAGATGGCAAATGGTCAATGAGGTGGTTTTCTTCATGTCAAAACCTCTGGAACTGCCACTGGCTCTTCTGCATGTGTTGTTTATCGCGGTCAAAATAATTCTGGTGATCATTGTGATTGGATGCTTGCTTGGTCCAATCCATGGAATCGATCGTCTTCAGACAATACGGTTAGTTATTTTTTGTTCTAACAAATTTTTCAAACAAAAATATATATATATGTATAAATAATTTCATTGATTTTGAATGGAAAAATTTAAATAATTATTACATCATTTTATTTATCAATTGTTTGTTCTCTAACCTTTTGATTTTGGGGGGGATATGACAAAAAATATGAAGTTATCATTTAAACTTAATTTGTATTTTTAATGTTATATAATTCAGGTGGATACAATATAAAATGATCTTGAGTAATAAAAACTAGTTTTGCCTAATCCAAATACATTGCAAAATTTTCATATTTCATTTTATTACCTTATTAAAAATATTTAACAAAAACTTTATAGTATATTTGGATTTTTTTTTTTAATTGATAATCTCTCTCTGTTTTTCTTTTTAGTGTTTGTGAAGAACTTTAATTGATAGCACTACCAGATTGCAGAGGCTTAGAAACTCACTTTTGCCAACAAATAAAATAAAATTTTTTAATTTTGTTAAAATAAAAGATTATTGCAACTGAATTATTTGTTAAAGTTTAAATTATTTATTTCATAATAGTATTCTTTCGCATCAGGCTATTCACATTTTATATTTTTAAATGTTTATATACCCTTATAATTATGGCAAAAATCAGAACTAATAATAATTTTTTTTAGAAATTTTAGCTCTATTCATTAAATCCATCCAACTAATGATTCAAATTCTTTGCTCTAATTTTCATCTTAACTAAAATTATCATTTTCTTTGTAATCCTTCTGACTATCTTCCAAATGAGCAAAATATATATGCCTCCTCATTTAATTTAAACTCCCAAAAATAGAGTATGTAACATTTGATTTAAGGTAAATGTAACTCTACTCTTATTTTTTCAACAATTCTTTTATTATTTATGTTTTGACAGGCATATACCGAGATTCGTGAGAAAGGACATTATACTGAGAATGATCATTGGAATTACATCTCTAATTTATTATACAATTCGGGTCTTAGCCATTCAGACTCCTGGAACAGATGCCAATCAGATGTAATGACGGGAAGTGATACCAGTCCTATATTTGAGGGAATATGTACTCTCATGGGGGTTTGAGTTTCTCTTTATGTGCACCTTTTTAAAGAAATGCTCCAAGCATTATAACTTATGTACTACTAAGTCCAATTACCTCTAAATAATGGCCATTGAAGCCTCTATCTTTAAGATCTCATGGAGTTAAAACTATGTTCTCTCGCATTTAACTTTATGAAAAAATATTTAAATTTAGCTTTGAAATCAAAGAAAAATTTAGCATCTATTTGATTCGTGATGTGAAAATAAGGATTTGAAAACAATTAGTTAGATAAAACGAACTTATATTTTATGTTTTCTCTATTTTAGAAGACCTATTTGATAGGAGATTCAAACATAGAATGATAATTTTTTTAATTTGGAAATTCCAGTTTGATAATGTACTAAGAAATTAAATGTTATAAAGATCATACATTTTAAAACAGTTATTCCAAATTGTTGTCAAGGGCCTCTACTTGCTTAAAGTTTTTCCAAGTCCGATTTCATCCTGGTTTTGGTGTAAAAGGCAAGTCAACCCTCTTCTAATGTTTTATTTAGCCATTAGGAGACTTATTTTGTTGGATTTTGAAAAAATTGGTGTTGTAATTTATTCTCCACAGCGACTCTTCAGATTTCTTTTAACGACACAAGTCTATAACATTAGAGATTTAATGGAGAGATTAGAAAAACTAGGTTCAACAAGATTATGTGTAGAGAGCTTGAATTTTGAATTACTATTAAGGTCTATTGATTTTTCGTGTTCAATTCGAGGTCGGAAACTCTTGCCACAAAACATGTGGATTAGTTTAAGAAGTTAAACTCACGCTCTAACTTATCCCACACTTCAAACATCCTTTATATGCTTTTTTCAGATCTCACTTCTAGGAAATTTAGTGTAATTATATTATCAAATAAATTTTCAAAAATATTAATATCAAATATAATAGTAATGATTCAAATTAAACTTTATTATTGATTATTATTCTTTTAATTAAAAATTATATTGCCCAACATGAGTATTTAGCACAATTGGCATGATGTTTGTGTTAATGACCAAAAGATCTGTGGTTCAAATGATCATCCACTCCACATACTGAAAAAAAAAATAAAAATTATAGGCAAAAGAACAATTTTGACCCCTACACTTAGTTGTATCAATTTGAACCTCAATGCAATGTGAATTAAGAAAACAAAAAAAAAAAAAAAAAGAAATAGTCAATTACGTGAAATTGAAAACTCGTTTTAAATTGATACAGCGTGCAATTTTTTTTTTTCAGAAAATACAACTTGCAAAGTTTAAGGTTTAAAATGATTTTTTCCTTGTATTTTATAATGTAAAAATTATTTTTTTTTTCACATTAATAACTCCAAAGTCATGTCATTCCCACAATATATTTAATTTTTATAATGTGAAGACTTTTCATATTGATAACTTCCAAGCTATGTTGTTGTCAAATTAAATAAATAAATAAAAACTTCAAAGCCATGTCATTTTCCCACTTATGTTTAATTTTTATAATGTGAAAATTAAGTCTTCTTTTCAAATTCATAACTACTTGACCGTCCAATCAATTCCACCGACATTTATGTCTTATAATGTCAAAAGTCTTCTTTTCGGTTCACATTATTTCTTTTCACATTATAAAAAATAAATACACCTTAATACATTTATAAAAAAAAATACACCTTAATATTTTCAACCTTTTTTATTTTATTTTTGGTAGGTAATGGAAGAAGATGTTTGGTTTATTTTTTCCCCAATGAAATAATGGTGTCATAAATTATTATTTCCTCACGTCGCTCTGAGTTGCTTAATTAGTAAAATTTTTAGTAATGGCAAAAAAAAAAAAAAAATCTTAATAAAAAATATGTCAAAAATAATTATTCACTTTCCAATCTCTTCAAGTTTCTGTATTTGTAAGACACATGGAGCATGTGTAGGTTGTGATTCATCACAGGGCCCCCAAAATTTAGGGACCCCAAATTGAAAATTTTGCTTAACCAAAAAAAAAAAAACATAAATTTTGGTGTGCTTGTCGAGGGAAAAACAGAAGTTAGACCAAAATTTTTAATTTCTTACCTCTTCATTTCTCTCCCCTCTTCAACCAAGAAAAACCCTTCCAATTCCTTCTTTTGTTAACTCCCATGCTAAATTAAACATAAAACCTTTTCATCTTCTCCACCAAATTTATCCCCATTCTAGTTTCAATCTTTCTTCACTAGACTCAACTATAGTAATTTGTGATAAAAGCCAACAAAGAAGGTTTCTACCCATTGTCTACTAATTAAAGTTTGGATTTGGAGATTGTTGGAGTTTGAAGATTGTTTCTTCTCCAATTCGGTGGTCTTGAAGGTAAATGATTTTCCTTTTTTTAAAAATAAAATCAAATTTGTTGGTAGATTTACAGACTTGTTTTTTATTTTTTGGTATTGAAATTTATCAATATCCTCATATTTTTGTTTGTGTGATGATCTTTAATTGAAGGTTGATTTTTTAATTGGGAGATAAAATAGATGGCTAGGGCTCTTGAAGTTTTTGAATCTTGATTGATTGTTTTCCAGGTTCTTTCTATCCTTTTGTTTTTCATTCTCTCACTTGGTTTATTTTTTTAAGAATTTGATCATGGGTCCTGGAATTAGAAAACATGATTCTGGATGTGAAAAAAGGTAAGAAAAAAAGGAGACTAGAAGAGTTAACTCAATCTCAAAGAGGAGCTCTTGATAAGTTCTTTGTGAAAGAATCACACACTCCTATTGAAAGTAATAATGTTGTTGATATTGATAATGAAAATATTTTGAGTGAAAATTGTGATAATTTGAATGATAATGCTGATAACTGTGTTAATTTGGATGAAAATGTGTCTATTGACAATGAAAACCCTTCTAGTGATGTTCCCATTCAGAATACTAATCCTATTACTGATAATCATACTAGTTAGGCTGAGAACAACGATGCTTTAAATGTTGAAAATGATATTGATGTTGCAAATATGTCTGATATATTTGATCCTAGAACTTGGGGTGGTCTTAGTGCCAAAATGATTGATCTCTTAGTAGCTAAAAGCCCTAAAAATAAATTGTTAAAGTGTTTTTCTTCTACATTGTATATGAGAGTATTACAAAATGGGGAAAAATGTGATAGAGAGTGGCTTGTTTATTCAAAAGAGCTTGATCGAATTTTTTGTTTTTGTTGTAAAATTTATAGTAAAGGGCTTGGAAAGGGAAAATTAGCTACTGATGGTTTTAATGATTGGACACATGCTAGTACAAGACTCAAGGAACATGAGAATAGTATAGAGCATTTTAAGAATATGGCAACTTGGTATGATTTGCGTCTTAGATTCCAAAAAAAGGAAACTATTGATAAAGTGGTGCTAAAACAACTTGAAAAAGAAAAGGACAACTGGAAAAATGTATTGTTTAGAATTATTTCTACTGTGAAATACCTTGCAAAACATAACTTAGCATTTCGTGGTACTAGTGGCAGATTATATCAAAAAAGTAATGAAAATTTTTTGGGCTTAATTGAAATGTTATGTGAATTTGATCCTATTGTTCAAGAGCGGGTTTGACATATTAAAAATGATAAAATTCATTTTCATTACCTTGGTCCTAGAATTCAAAATGAATTAATACTTGATTGTACTCCAGATGTAAGCCACCAAGAACAAATGTCTCTTCTAATTAGATATGTTGATATGTCATCCAGTCCTATTAGTATTGACGAGTCCTTTTTAGGATTTTAAAATGTGAATGATACCACAGGTCAAGGACTTTTTGATGTTTTACAAACTGAATTGAAGGATCTTGGTCTTGATATAGATGATGTAAGGGGACAGGGGTATGATAATGGGTCGAATATGAAAGGTAAGCATCAAGGAGTACAAAAAAAATTATTAGATATAAATCCAAGAGCATTTTATACTCGTGGTTGATATAGTCTTAATTTAACCTTGTGTGATATGGCCTGTAACGACCCGACTTCTTAAACAAACTTTTCGGGACCGTTACGACAATGCATGCTTTGGAGGCCTTTTTAAATAAAAATATTTTAAAACATAAACACTTAATTTAAGTAAGAACTTTAAAACAAAACTTTTATTTGGGATCCCTAGTTTTAAAAGTTTTAAATATTCTTAAATAATTTCTAAAATATAAATGTACATGGCGTCTAGAAAATTTCTCAAAAAAAATTTACAAATCAAATAAAGTAAAACAAATTTCTAAAAGCGGAAGAAAAATAAAATATGAAATTCAGGTCTCCTCATGGCTGCCACGGATTCTCATCAATCGCCTTTCACCTGCCCTTGCCTTTACCTGAAAAAAAAAAATATTTTTGAAAAGAATGAGTATTTTAAAATACTCAGTAAGTGATCCTACTATTGAGGTTGGGTCACGCTTTAAAAAAAAATTTAAAAATCAACAACAAATATCTTTTTGGTGGCTCTAAACTTTATTTTAACTTACTAATGAGAGAGAATATACATCAATTTCATGCATATCCTAGACACATCAATTTCAGATGTCTCCTACGGAGGTCGTCAATTTCACGAAACCTCGAGGTCATCAATTTCACAAACCTCGACTTAGGTACATAAATTTCATGTCCCTAAGTCCTGTGTAGGTGTGACGCGTCGTGCGTTTCAATGTAAATAATTTCATGAATATAGTGAATAAAGTGTAATTTTATTTGGCTTGTACTTATGAAATTATTAAATTGCAATAAGGCACTTGGGATTTTGGATTTTGAAGTTTAATAATGGTGTTAAATTGATTTCTCCCTAAAAGGCTTAATAAATTTAAGTTGGCAGATTAAGGTCGGTTTAAGGCGCTGAGCTTCCATGTTGTTGAGGAGTTTAGTTAGTGCCGGGCTAATTTTAGTAATTCTATTTTGGGAGTTTTGTGGGTTTAAGAAAAAAAATGGTCAAAGGAAAAGGAATTAAGGAAAAAGAAAAATAAAAACCCTAAGAGAACTCTCTCTCCTCTCTTCTCCTCTTTTGCATTTCAGCCAGCCGGCCCTCCCTTGTGTGCCGTGCTTCAGTTGCCGCTCAACCCAGCCGCCGCCGCCGTTGTTTCAGACGTCGTCGCCACGTTGTGCCGCCGCTCCGCCCAAGCTCCTCGCGCGAGTTTCTCCTCCCTCTGTGGGTGTGTGTGGCCGTGAGAACCCATCATCGCCGCAGCTGTCCACCTCTTTTTCCCCTCTTTTCCTTCCGTTTCAGCAAGGTAAATCTCGTGGGTCTCTCTTTCTCCACGTTTTTCAGCCTTAAAATCGTGGGTAAGCTCTTGTTCCTCTCATTCTTAGATGAGATAAGGTCGATCTAACTCCCTCCGCTTTGTTCAGCCAGATTCGCGCGCGTCCAGCAGTCCGAGCCTCGCTTTTGCGCATTTTTGCTTCTGTCCAGCAAGCGATTTGGCCTCGAATCTCTTTGTCGGGTAAGTTTAAGCCTTACCCATTCTTGGTTAAAGCTTAAATTTAAATACCTATTCGTTTTAGGTGTTGGAATTTTAATGTTAGCATTGATTTTCTGTTCTGCAGCACCGCCTAAGTGTTCGATTGAATTCGATACACTAAAATGTGGTCACCCACTGCCCAATGAGTGTTCTAACACGCTATTCGAGGTTAGAATAACCCGTCTAGCGTAGAAACGGGTCCGTTTGGGTAAGTTTCCTTGCTATCCCTTTGTCTATAGCGTTGAGTTTGTTGTCCCTTTAGTTGCTCTAGTCTTAGTAGCATGTGTAGTTGTTGCCCATTAGCTACGTAGACTCTTAAAGTGTTGTCCAGCCGTTATAGGTCCTAGAATATGCATTCAAATGGGTCGTCATTGCTATTTCAGTTAAAAGCATGTATTAAGTCTATGCCCATTTAGTCTCGTCGCCTATATAGCTTTGCCCGACCCTTATAGGTTCTTAAAGCATGGATTAATGAGTCATTTGCTTGTTATCCGTTGTTTTGAAGCAAGCTAAATAAAGTCTCATTAATCATTTAGGCCTTACTTGCATTGCCCAATCTCTTAAGTGTTATTAGTATGTCGTAGGTTATATTTGCTTGTTGTCCAGTGGCTAAAAAGCCTTAAATATGGTCATTCAGCGAATACCCATCGCCCGTCGTGCCTTAGACATGGTTGCCCATGATCTAAAGGTGTTGGGTTTTTAATTTGGGAGATCTTGAGTGGCTGTCCAGCAAGGAAATAGGTATTCTCTTAGTTGAATTAGGCCTTTTAAGCATGTTTAGGGTCGCTTTAAGTTGGTTCTAATTCAGTAGGTTTTATCCTTGTTGTTTAGGGCTTTATTGGACTACCTTGGATTACTAAGGTTGTCTTGGAAGCGTTGTAGGTAAGTAGTTTCTACTTACTAAGCTTGTTTGACTGCATGAAGCATGATCGTTTGTTTATCTGCTTTTCTTATATTTATGTTATGTATGAAATGTCAAATATGTGAACTGTTGTGCTGTGATCATTAAAGTGCTTTGTATAAAGCATGAATTGTACCTTCTGTGTTGCTTGAGTTGTATTCGCTTAAGGTGTTTAAGCATGATGAGTGTTTGTCTTGAGCATGGTGAATGTTGAGTTTAGCTTTTAAGTCTGGCTTGCATGTTGCATGGGAGATGTGTAGCATGAGTCGGGTGTGAGGCACAACGCATGGTGCGTAATTCATGTGTAGCGGAGCGTGACGCGGAAATCACGTGGGTGTGAGTGCGGAGCGTGACGCGGAAATCATGTGGGTGTGAGTGCGGAACGTGACGCGGAAATCACGTAAGAGTGGCGCAACACATGGCGCGGAATTCATGTGGGGTAGGTGTGGAGCATGACGCGGAAATCATGTAATTAGCGAAGCATGATGCGGAAATCATGTATTAGCGGAGCATGACGTGGAAATCATGTATTAGCGGAGCATGACGTGGAAATCATGTAGTTGCAGAGCATGACGCGGAAATCATGTGGAGTCTAGTGCGTGTGTTGCATAGTGTGTGTTGCATTTGCACGAGTTTGTGGTTTTTAAGCATATTGTTAGTTTATGGCTTAAAAGCATGTTGGATGGTTGTAGTTGTATAAGCATGTTGCCTGTTCGTGGTTGTGAAAGCATGTTGGATGCGTGTGTTAAGCATTTTGGTTGTTTTGGTTGATTATTTGTGGCTTGGTAAGTGTGAGCTGCTTACCAGTACCACAGTTGTACTGATACCCCCTTCCCCATCTTCCCCCCAACATTTTAAATGTTGCAGGTTTGGACGATGAGCTGGATCTGGGTGACGAGGAGGAGAGCTATGAGGAAAGATGCTTAGGATGTCATGGTTTTAACTTGCTTCCTGAGATTTGGATAGGCTAGCGTTGTTATGGTTTATTTTGTACCTATGTTTTGATAGATTAGCTTGGATTGGTTTGGTTATATTGTAGTCCTGTTATGGTGAGAGTTTCACCTGAGATGTTTTAGGCTTTTGTTAAGTTGTGTTCTGGCCTTGTTGATAGACTTAAGGTTTAATTTTGTTGCTATCTCATTTAAAGAATAAAGACATTTAGTTAGTATTCTTTTCGGATAAGTAGCTAGTGATAATAAAAGTTGAATTTGTAATCCGGTTTGTGCATGTTTTGTTTAATGCATGTTGCTACGAGGCCTGACTCGTATAGTGAAGTAGGTTGTGTATCTGATTTGAAGTTTGGTGGAGTTTGGTGGAATGTTTAGAAGTGTTTTATTGCTTATCAGGTGTTGTAAAAAATTTTTAGTTCAGGCCATTTTACGCCGTTATGCTGCCGAAATTTTCGGTACATCCGGTTTAAAAGTGGTCCTGGTCCATAGTTAAGGGTTTAGAGTCGTAGTAGCGTCTCTAGGTTAGAGGTTGGAAAACTTGGGGCGTTACAGTAGGCATCTCTGAATGTACATCAATTTCATGTACACTTATAAAACTCATAAAGAATTTAAACTCATTCCTTTAATGGAATTTTGAGAGACCACCAGCTCAATTATTTCAGATATCAACAAATATAAACAATAATAATAAAGTTCGTGCTTTCAATGATTTTCCTAAACGCATAAGTAATTAAAATAATAAATTTATCATGCACAATTTCATGCTTTTAACAATCATAGTAAATTTCAAGAACCACTCATAAGCACGAGAATTTTAGAAAATCAACGCGCGTCCCCAATTAAAAAGTTCAACAGTAAGTTCACTTACCTTGGCTTATAAATCTTTAATTTAAACTCTAATTTAACTCCAGCAAAGCCGACCTCGACCTTGATAAATCACTCTCCAAAATATAAATTATACTTGCTTGTAAGGAACTAATTTTGCCCCTAAAAATCATACCTACGAGCTTGCTGGACAGCACTTAAAGTCGACGATTCCACTTCGCCTTGAATCTAATAGATAAAATCAATGGGTGTTCGATTAAACTTCAAAATCAACCTTAACCTTGCTGAAAATTACTCACCCAGTGCCAAAATCATTGGAAATCAAAGGAACTAAAAGACCCACTGCTCAATCACATCGAAAACGTCGAAAAATGACCCAAAACACTACTATTCGCACCACCCCTCACTGGAGAAGCTGCTATCGCCGGAAACCGTCGCTGCACCGTCGCACCCATGCCCTTACGCCGCCTAAAACGCTGTAGAGCTGCCACGGATCGAGACCACTGCACCTCACGACCTTCTGTGCAATACGGACAGCAAATCCGCTGAACCCATTCGCTGCAGTTGAAGGAGAAGGACGCCGCTTGGACTGGTCTGCTACCACCGCTGCACTGCCATGGAAGTCATCAGAAAAAGAAGGAAAAACAGAACCCACTTGTCACCACAACTTTGACCTCGGGTACGTCGGGAACAGCAGGTGCACCGCCCGCCTGTACTGTCGCTGCGCCGCCAAGGAGCTCGCCGGAGGAGACGCGCAAGGGAAGCCGCTGCTGGCCGGAGATGTGTGTTGGAGGACCCTGTTGTGACTGATTTCGTGGGGGAGGTAAGAAGATGAAGATGGAAGAAAAATAAAATTCCTAGGGCTGCGTGCATAGCCTTTTAAAAGGCCTGGGCTTGGCTCCAAAGACCATTTAATCACGAAATTGACATCCCAGCTTGAATTTTAAAAATTCACCAATTTTCAAATCTTTTTAATTTCCCTCCAACTTCAATTTAACTCCAAAACTAATGAAATTTGAAATTTTCTTAAATTACGGGCGTTACATGGCCAATAGTTGTGGTAAAGCTAGAGCTTTTTTTGGCATCATACAACGTATTTATACAATATTTGCACATTCTACCAAAAGATGGCAAATTCTGAAGAATAATGTTGAAAACTTTACTCTTAAACCATTATCATCTACTCGTTGGGATAGTCGTGTTGAGAGTGTTAAAGCTATAAGAAAACAAATGCCTAAAATACGTGAAGCTTTATTTCAAGTGGCCGAAATTATTGATAATGATTTCAAAGCACAAAGTGAAGCTAAATCTTTAGCAACAAATGAGCTTGGTGATTATGAGTTTTTGGTGGCTATTATTATTTGGTTTGATATATTATGTGCGGTTAATGTGGTTAGTAAACACTTACAATCAAAGGATATGCTTATCGCTGTTGCTATGGAAAAAATAAAGGAATTGATTTATTTTTTTAAGCATTATAGAGAAATTGGCTTTGAGAATGCTTTGAATGTTGCTAAGAATATTGCCATGAAAATGAGCATTGATCCTATTTTTCCTCGAAGGCGTGAAATTAAAAGGAAAAGATTTTTTGATGAGAATTCAGATAACACCCAAAGTATGGTTCCACAATCTCCAGAGGAGTTCTTCAGAGTTAATTATTTCTTATATATTGTTGATCATGCTATTGTTTCACTTAATAGGAGGTTTGAACAATACCAAGAATATGAACAAAAATTTGGCTTTTGTTTACTTCTCATAAGTTGCAGTCACTAGATGATGCAAGTTTGTTGTCCCATTGTACTTATTTTGAGTCTGCTCTTAAGAATAATGGAAAATTAGATATTGATGGAAAAGAATTGTATGTGGAGTTGAAGTTACTAAGAGAGTTCTTGCCTACCGAAAAAATGGGGCCACTGGATATTTTGAGGTTTGTGAAAGGTAATATTTTTCCTAATGTTATTATTGCATATAGTATTTTGTTGACTATTCCTGTGACAGTTGCATCTGCAGAAAGAAGCTTTTTAAAATTGAAGTTGTTAAAGACCTATATGCGCTCTACAATGTCACAGGAAAGACGTAATGAGTTAGCATTGATAGCGATTGAGAATGATATTTTGGAGAGAGTTGACTATGAAGAATAGATGTCGATTTTGCTGAATTTTTCTTAAGTTTCTGTCATTTTAAGCTTATTTACCATTTTAATCTCTTGCACTTAGTTAATGAAAAATATTTGGTCCTCGGTTACTTTGAATTTCATTAAAAATCAAGCTTAGAAGTAGTAAAATTCCATAAATCAATCCCTGTGGAGAACGATCTTAATTTACTTATCACTTGCTGCCATGATGTGTACACTTGCACGTCTTTGAGCTATTTGTTGCATATTTAGCATCACTTTGTACAAGGCAACAACAGCCATGTTTGGAAGAGTTGCACCCGGAATGAAGTCAATTTGATGTTCAATCCCTTTTAGAGGAGGTAATCCGGTAGGTGCATCTTCATGCGGAAACATGTCATTAAATTCCTGCAAAAGAGACTTAAAAGCACTTGGCAAAACATAATCAGATTTTGGTTCGGTTGCTAAACACAATCCTTTGCACATAAGCACAAGATTTGGTTTTTGAGACAACAGCACATTCCTCACTTCCCCCTTTCTTAGAACCAAACTCACATTCTTTCTTTTTTCCTCAAAATCACTTCTTTTTCCCACTTGGTTTTCACTCACCTTTTGCGCCTCACTTTCCTCTCTTTTTTCACTCTTCTCTTTTTCTTTAAACTTACTTTCTTCTCTCCTCTCTTGTTCTTCAAATTCCTTTCTTTTCTTCTCTAATTTCAAGTGATCACAATGTACCTCATATGAATATAATGGAAGTAAAGTAAATTTCTTCCCATTCAAAGTAAAGGTATACTTGTTCAACAGCCCATTATATGTAACATCTCTATCATATTGCCAAGATCGACCTAACAAAATATCTCTCGCATGCATAGGTACAACATCACAAAGAACTTCATCCTTGTATCTCCCTAAAGTAAAAGAAATGAGAGCTTGGGAGTTTACCTTGAGTTCTCCTTTGTTTGTCAACCATTGAAGTTTATATGGTTTCAGATGTGGAAGAGTAGCAAGTTGGAGCCTTCTTACTAGAAAACTACTTACCATATTTGTGCAACTTCCCCTATCAATCACCAAGCTGCATGGACTTCCTTCAATCAAACATCTTGTGTGAAACAAGTTTTCCCTTTTATCTTCAACTTTCTCTTCCTTGATTTGCACATTAATTACCCGCTTTGTAATCAAGGATATGGAGTTACCTTCTTCAATATACTCGTCATCGGTGTTTCATATTCTTCCTCAAGTTGTGGACCATTTTCCTCACATTCATCTTCCGAATCGTGCCACTTCTTACCACCATGACTCTTTTATTGACACACTCTTTGTTCATGTGTCCAAAGCCCTTGCACTTCCAACATTGAATAGAGCTAGTCTTCTCCCTTACCTCCTATAAAGCTTCAATCTTCTTAGTATTAGAGCTCTCGGCCTCCACTCTTTTGGCAGCCACAAACTTCCCCTTTGATTGCATTGATTCATTCCTATTCACAAAACCATCCTTGTTCCATGTATTAGAACTTGAAAAGGTGTGAGTTTTAGATACATACCTCTTTGAACGCTCATTTTCTTCCTTCAATTGAGTTTCAATTTTAATAGCATAATGATACATATCTTCCATATAAGGTGGTGGATTCCTATCAACAAGATGAACAATTTCTTGATTCAAACCTCCAAGGAACCTAGACATGGTGTCTTCCTCCTCTTCTCGAATTTTTGCTCTTCCATTCAAAGTCTCTTTCTCTCGATAATATTCAGCAACACTTTTTGTACCTTGCCTCAAAGCTTACAATTTAGTTTTCAAATCTCTTTCATAATGTTTTGGGACAAACCTTTTCCTCATGGCTTCTTTGAGTTCTTCCCAAGTTTCTATTGGATCCTCCTCTTTCCTCCTTCTCTCAGACTTTAGATAATGATACTATTCAGATGCATAATTGGTGAATTCAACAATGGCAAGTTTCATCTTCTTATTCTCACTAAATGTGTTGCAATCAAACACATGTTCTATCTTCCTTTCCCATTGCAAATATGTCTCTGAATCTGTCGTTCCAGTAAAAGGTGGAATCTTGAGTTTAACTCCTCCATCTCTATCTTCATACAATCTTTCCATCCTTCTAGGTTGCATCACATTGGTCGATGTTATTTCTTCCTCTCACATTTCCTCTACGTCTAAGTTGTCTTTCATGTGCATCTAAGTCAAACATATCTTTATATTCTTAGAATGCCCGTACTTCCCTTTGTTGTTGTGCCCTTCTTTCTTGTCTATATTCCCTCATCAATTCCAACATACCTTGAATTGCTTGAAGAATAGCCACATTTGGATCTATCACTTCTGGAACTTTTTTTCTATCATGCGAAATTTTGTATTTAGTAACAAGGACCTTTCCACACTTCTCACAAAGATTTCACTCAAGGACACTCATGTTTATCACTCAAGGGTAGTACTAGGTCAAAGATGTAAGGGTTGACTTAAATTTTGGTGCAATCTTGTTGTAAGCTTGATATAACCAATTCAAATGAACAAATTTTTACAACCTAAGCTAGAGCAACTCAACCTTCAGATCAACAACTTAAAATTTGAACAAACACACAATATAATGACACTAACTTTTCGTGTGTCGCGGATCTTCGAATAAAAGCTTTTTCCTTCTGTTTTTTTTTTTTTTTTCTATTTGCTATTGATTTTTTTTCTTTTTTTTTTTCTATTTGCTACTGATTTTTTTTCTTCTTCTTTTGCTACTGATTTCTTTTTCTTTTGCTATTGGTTTTTTTTTTTATAATCCGAGAGCAAGACACAAGAATACAAATTCGTAAAAAAAATGACAGAAAGTAAAGATATTTCACCTCTAGAGTCGGCCAAAGGATGTTGACCAAAGATCTGATACCAAATGATAAGCACCAAATATGCTAGGTTTACAAAGCTAGAGGTCCTTCTAGGATCCTTGTAAACTGACACATATAAGACTAACTTACCAAATGATTCCAACCAAGAGCTTAGTTAGAAGATGAATCACTCTCAAATCAAACTTAGAATCTACGATGGTCACTCTTAGATCCTAAGACAACTCACTCCAGAATTAGATTGATCAAAACTAATCCAATGAATCGATTGAACATCAAACCTAAAACAAGATTTGAAAGAAGAGAACACCAAAAGGGGTTTCAATAAAACCCAAGTTTTTGATATGAATAATCTACCATTTTGAGAGCATTACAAGCCTTTAAAAAGGCCAAAATGTCGTTCACAATACCAAAGTCACAAAAGTCTTAAAAAGTCATTAAATGCAAAATTAAGAAAATAAGACCTAGGAACTTAAAACTTGATTGCACGTCAAACGAGCTGTCATAACTCAAAACTAAAAAGATAGAATTGCTTTAAATTGTCTTAAATATCTACTATGGGAGGCGCTCCTCATAATGACCACGTTTGACAAGGTTTGACATCACGAAATCCCAAGAGACGCAAGCTGGGCAGCCACCTCTTCACAAATTCTGCACACTTTTTTCGTCCCCCGTGCCATCTTCCAAATTACACGACTTTTCCTGTGCCATCTAGACTCCATTCTTTTCTTGACTTGCTGAACTAACATTATACATAAATTTGGGTTCAAAATTCTTGGTCTCTTGTTGTTCATTTGCTAGCCTTTGAACATGTAATGTGAAAGCCTCTTGTATCTTCTTTGCCTTGCTCCTTGTGATTGGTCCTTCAGGTACATGCAATGGATTATTGAATGAATCCATATCACTTTTTCTCACCTTTTTTTCCATCTCTTTTCCATTCTGTTCTTCTTTATTCCTCATTCTTCTTCTTTTTTGTTTTTTTTCATTCCATTTTTCTTCTGTCCTATTCTTTTCTTCTTTTTCTTCTCCTTCTCTATTTTTTTTTTGTTTTATGGTTTTTTGTTTCAATATTCTTTTTTGTCGTTCATCAATGCTACAAAACCGACCAAAACTGACCGACCGTCAGTATGGTCGGTTGGTCGATGCACCCAATATCTTCCAAACTGATTTGCACCGACCGATCTAAACTCATAGATCCGTGGTCGACGTCGGTTTGAGCGTAAAACCAACGCCGACCGACCGATGATCACCTCTAGCAGAAACGGTCCATAGTATAGGGATAGGGTTGGGTATCTTATCCTAGGGACCCTATGCGCCCCAACCCACTTTGTATTTAGTACAAACAATGTGATCCTGAATCGTTCATGTGGAGACATGCGTGTGGGGGCGTCCTATGCAATCAGTTTGCATAAGACCGGACCACGAAATAAGTTACTTTCACTTTATTAATGTCGTTTACTGTTGAGACTGACTATTTCAAACGATGACCTAAGTAACTCGATCTTAATCCTGAGTTAACTATGAACTCTTGTTTATTCAGGCTTATCCTTATATATGCAAGTGTGAGAGTGGCTCGAGTTCGTCAACTCAATAAGCCTCCCATTTTAGGGATAAGATCGGGTAAATAGTTAAGGACATAGTCCTGCAAGATAGTACTGTTGGGATTTATGCCCTAAAACTCATAGATAGTAAACATAAACAAATTGTATACTTGTTTCAATAAAGTGTTATTGAGTTTCAACAATAAAGTGTTATTGTTAAATATTGCACAATTTGACCCAAATCCAATAAACTAAGATCCAAGGTTGTTTGTATGTAACTTGAACTAGTATGTGGGGACATACGGGGATTGATGTTCAAGTAACAACCTAAAAGGTCTATAGTACAAGGATAAGGTTGGGTACCTTATCCTGGTAACACTATGTGATACGACCCGCTTTGTATTTGATACAGACGCATTGATCCAAAGCGTCCATGTAGTAGACTTGCTAGCGGGGGTATCTTATGCAATGAGTTTGCATAAGATCGGACCACGAAATAGTAAACCACTAGATATAACACTGTTAACTAGTTAGGTTACTGTTTCAATAGGATGACCTAGGTAACTCAGTCTTAATCCTGAGTGTGTCATGAACTTCTTCTCATGAGGGATTGTCCTTTGATTAGCATGGGTGAGAGTGGCCAATACGCCGACTCAATATGCCTTTCTTTTTGGGGACAAGACCGAGTGGGAGGCTAGGGACATGACAACACAAGAAGGAATTCACTCCTTCCCACTTCTAGGAGAAGTAGATGAGTGTTCCCTAAAGTGGTGACTCCGGGACTTGAACAAAGGGATCCCGCCCTCTCACTAGCCCGAGAGGGACTTTCGGTTTAATGGTTGGACCATAAACAGGTTGTTCATTAGAGGAGCACTGGTACTTAAGGAGACAAATGTAACACAGGGTTAAAACGGTAATTTGACCCAGCTGTGGTTACGGACACTCGTGAAGGATTGACTTACCAGTATAGGTCTATATCCGTGGAAACAGAAATGTTCTACAGTGAGAAGAGTTCAGTTGTGGGTCTTTAGTGGAATGACCCACAGTTAATGAATATTGGTTAACCTGATTAATGAGTTTAATTAGTTAACCTCATATCATTGGAGCTTCTTATATGTAGGTCCATTAGGTCCCCCTGCTAGCTCGTAAAGAATAATTAGGAACAATTATATCTTGAGAGAATTTGTATAGTTCAAATTCATATTGGGAAATAAGTTAATTGTATGAGATACAAATTAATATAATGTATAGTGATACATTAAAATATAAAGCCTAATTTGGGATTAAACTTTATTATTATGAGAGAAATAAATATTTGAAGAAGTTCAAATATTAATATGAATTTGATTCATATTAAATTGATAGGATATAAGAGAATTTGAAGGAGTTCAAATTTTAATATGAATTTGATTCATATTATAGAATTAATTAATTGAAGTCCTGAAATTAAATATATGATATTTAATTGGGTAATTAATTAATTAACTAATAGAAGGTCTGAAATTAAATATATGATATTTAATTGATGATTAATTAATTAAAGAATTAATTAATTGGAAAATAATCAATTATGGAAATGATTAATCACTTATGGAAGTAATTAATCATTTATGGAAATGATTTAATCCTTTATGGAAGTGATCAATCATTTATGGAAAATATTAATCAAATATGGAATTGGTTAATTATAGAAAAGATTAAATCAGTTATGGAAATAATTGATTTTAAATGAATATTTTATTCATGGTCTTTCTCCTATAAATAGAACACTAAACCTAGGGTTTAGGTACTACAACATATGGCCACCATAAGACCCTCTCATATTCTCTCAACTCAAGAACTCTAGGGAGAATTTTCTCTCTAGAGTTTTTCCCATTCAATATTAGGTAGTCCTACAACTACGTTCCTAATCTCAGAGTTATAGCGGGGAAGATCAATTGGTGGTGTCCCAATTGTTGACGCTTGGTCCAAAATCAAGAAAGGCGTTCTTGATATTTCAGAGATGAAAACGACGGTATGTTTGCTTCTCCCCTTTAGAATTAGTTCTAAGGTTGTATGCTTAGCCTTAAGTTTGTATAGAATTTGTTCTATGATTTTTGCCAATGTAATGGTATTTTTGGATAAACAAAATTAACTACGAATCGGTCCAAATTACGCTTCCGCTTTAACGAAATTAGGGAATTCCAAATCCTTCAGGTACTCACTTCTACTCGCCTTTAGGGATAGTAGAGAGGTTGTTCCCTTAAGTGTTGACTCTGGATCTTGAAAAAGGGGCCCCACCCTCCCATTGGCCCGAGAGGGACTCGGTTTAGTGGTTGGACTACGAACCAATTGTTCATTAGAGGATCAGTGGGACTTGAGGAACAAGAGGTAACTTCAAGGGTAAATAGACATTTGAACCAATTGTAGTTACGAACAACCTGTGAAGGATTGACTTACTAATCATGGTTATATTGGGTGGACAGAAATATATCTATAGTGAAGGCAGTGCAACTACTAAGCTATAGTGGAGTGTTCCAGTAGTTAACAAATGTTGGTTAATTAGGTTAAAGAGTTTAGCCAGTTAATCTCGGATCGTTGGAGCCCATGATCTGTAGATCCATTAGGTCCCCCTGCTAGCTCATACGAACTAAACCTTAGAACAATGAGATAAGAGAATTTGAAGCATTCAAATTTGGTTTAGGGAGTTAATGTTAATTATATGCGATATACTTAACATGTTATAGTTTAATTGACGATTAAACTGTAGGGAGAATTTCATATATTTAAATATGATTTAAATATCGTTATTATGTATATGATACATATCTTGGTTTGAATTTTACATATGAATAAGGATTCATATCGGATTGAGAGAGATCGGGATTGGTGCAAATAATTAATTTAATATTGGATATTAAATTAATAATTATTTATTTTAAAATGAATTTGAAATTAATTTTGAAATTAGTTATTTAATTAATTTAAATGTTAATTAAAGAAATTAATTTCAATTTGAATTAATTTTTCTAAGAGGTAAATTGCCATGCTTTGCCACCTTTACACATGCTATCTCATTCTCCTTAAAAGCCAGCTTAATCTTCTTCTTTGAAACGGATGGAAATGTTGAGTTTAAGGTTTAATGCAAGGCTATGATCTCTCTCCTAAAAAACCATGACTTTCTAACACAATTTTAGCAAAAACACACAAGTATTGTCTCCTTAAATCTCATCTCAATTTGGCTCCCACAAGCCATTCTAAGGTCGGAGGATAGCGGGGAAGACACTAGCGGTAGTCCACGAGTGGTTCATGTTCAAAATTAACCAACGGTTTGCAAGAATTCAGCTCCAAAAGGCTGGTTGTTTTACTCCCCTGTTTTCAGTTCTTGTTAGCATGTTTTTTTTAGCTAAATTAATGAAATTAGAGTGCTTTCGATCCAAATCGCTTCCGCTTGAGTGTTCTACACTCCTTCAATATAAGACATAGACATAGATAGATTCATTTAGCTGGAATTTACCTAAGTAATAAACCCTAATCTTTAAAATACTTTGTGGGAGAAAAATGGTATACATCATATATTAATTTTTAACTCTCACGTTCTCCAAGAGTTCACACTGTGAGATCCATGCTTGGCCTCAAGTCGCCTTGGGAGCGACCCCCTATGGATGGTGTTTGCATGGGTCAATAACAAGGTGAATGGAGAAAGTATTTATAGTAAATGGGAGAAGGACACGTGTCAACGTATCCTACAGTCTCCTCCATTAGGTTGCGCCGTGAGATTCTCAGCCGCCTGCGAGTCGCCATGGGTGCGATCACCCTACAGAGGGCTTAAGCATGGGAGTCGGAACAACTCAAACTCCAGAACTGGATAGGGTTTCTTAGGTTTTGCCCCAACATTGTCTTCCCCTACGGTAGCTGGTTGGGGCGGGCCTCTGGGATCTGAAAAATGGAGGGTCACACTTATGGGAACTTATTAAGTTGTTAATGATTTCTTGATCGAAAAAAGGTAGCTAAGAACTATTGGAATAAGAGTTATTCTGGTAATAGTGATTAGCTGAGATTGTCTCAATTCAAGGGAGGTGTATCTAACTGCCATACGGTGGTTGTTGCTCTAAACCTCTGAAGTATCGTTGCAAAATAAATCAATGATTAAATTTGGGTCCATGATTACTTTTGCTAAATTGATTGGATAATTTTTGTGTAATGGGTTAATGCAAAATAACTAATTAAAATTAATCTGTTATTTTCAGCATATATTGTTCTATGAATGCCTTGTGTGACGCCAAATATATTTATGATATAGAACATACAACTAAGAAAGTGAAATTAAACGTCGAACTCATGGTAAGTGATTTAGAAATGGTCTTAACTGACGAACGTCCTCATGCTCCTGTGTCTAATTCATCTCAAATTGTTCATGGTGAATATGACATAGATTCCAAGGCCAAATCTACAAACAAAGGAAAATTTTCCCAAAGTAACGTAGATGGCCATCAGAATAGTAACTGCCAAGCCAAAAAGAAGAACATTAAAGACAGTGAATGTGATTTATTTGTCAATGAGACGTGCATAGTGAAGAATGATAATTCAGCCTAGATCCTTGATTCAGGTGCCACTCATCACATTTGCTCTTCTTTTCAAGGAATGAGTTCTTGCCAACAGTTGGAAGCTAGGGAGATGACTCTTTGAGTTGGAATAGGAGAGGTCATCTCGACTATGACAGTGGGAGACATAAAGTTATTCTTTTCCAAGGAACGATACATGTTATTAGAAAATGTGTACATAGTTCCAAAGATTAAAAGAAATTTGATTTCTATTTCTTGTTTGCTTGAACAAGGCTATTGAATTTCCTTTTAAGTTAATGAAGCGTTCGTTACAAAAATGGGCGTGGATATTTGCTTTGCAAAAATGAAGAATAACTTATATGTTCTAAGATCGATTGAGTCTAAAGCAATTTTAAATCATGAGATGTTTATGAAGGAGTGTACGACACACTAGCGAAGTGATTTGGATCGAGAGCCACTCAATTTCATTAATTTTGCAATTGAAAACATGCATGAACTTAAACCAAAAACAAAGTGTAACGCCCCGCGTTTCGAAATTTCTATGGGTAAGGTAGGTAAATTCTATGGGTAAGCCTCTCTTCTCTCGTTCTAGTTGATTTAAGGCACGATCTAACCTCCCTTCGCTTTGTTCAGTCAAATTCATCTCTGTCCAGTAGGTAATTTGGCCTTGAATCGCTCTGTTCGGTAAGTTTAAGCCTTGCCCAATCTTGGTTGGTGCTTGAATCAAATTCCGATTTCGTTAGGTGCTGAAAATTTAAGTTAATATTGAAATTTCTATTCTGCAGCGCTGTCTAAGTGATCGATTGGGTCCGAATCACTATAAGCTCGAATACCCATTGCCCAAGGATTGTTCTAGTGTGTTGTTCGAGGTTAATATAACCCGTCTTGCGTGAAATCGAGTCCGTTGAGTAAGATTCATTCCTGTTTTTAGTTTATTAGCTTAAGGGTTTGATACCCATTAGAGGTTAAAGCCTTAAAAGCATGTTAATCGATACCAATGAGTTATTTAGGCTTTAAAAGCGTTGTTCCCCTTGTAGGTTCTTAAATCATGAAATTAATGAGCTACTGGTTGCTGATCGTGGTTTAAAAAGCATGCTAAATTATCATCTATCAATTGTCTAGGCTCGAGTAGCATTGCCCAATCGTTAGGAGTCTTTAAAGTACTAATTACGTGTTATTTACTTGTTGGCCAGCGGCTGAAAAGCCTTAAATATGGTCATTCAGTGAATACCCATTGCCCGTTGTGCTTTAGACGTGGTTGCCCATGGTCTAAAGGTTTTGGGTTTTTATTTTGGGGAATCTTGAGTGGTCGTCCAGCAAAGAAATAGACTTTCCTCAGTTGATTTAGGCCTTTCTAGCATGTTTAAAGTATCAGTAGGTTGGTTCTAATTTAGTAGAGGTTGTCCTTATTACTTAGAAGCTTTCTTGGACTGCTTGGGACTATTGAAGTTGCTTTAGGAGCACTTTTGGTAAGTAGTCTCTATCTGTTAAGTCTGTTTGATTGCATGATGCACGCTGTTTGTTTACTTGCTTTATAATATTTCAAATCTATTTAAAATACGAAGTAGGATTTTCTAATCATATTAGAAAAGCGATCTTAGGTCTATTTTAAATTTTAAACCATTTTAAAATTAACTGATCATTCCCTAAGATCCTATGTTAGCATGCAACTCTTTGTTATAGGTTTAACGGTTTCTATTCATTAACCAATATAACTATTTATATCTTTTAATGAATTAGCCCTATAACATGCTTCTAATGGTGATGAAAACATATAACAATCAAGTATTCAAGTTATATAAAACACCATTTAAAAGAAACCTACGTCTAGGTTTGTATAACGACTTTATACTTACGATGTCTAGGTGATAAACTCTTTTAAACCTTTCATTGCTCACGCATGCTCATAAAACTCGGGTTAGCCTAACTCAAGTACCGACTTGATGCCCAGGCGTAGGAGGTGTTCCGTAAACTGTCAACTTAAATACCTCCAGCCTTAGACAGCATCTCGTTGGGTGAGTTCTCTTGTAACCTTAGCTTTACAAGATATCGACCTATTCTATGTGAATTGTTCGAGTTGGAGGTTCGTTAACCCTAAGTGAGCATGCTTTTATCTTGTTATAGATTTTAACGTCTATCTCGATTTATAACACTTTATAAAGAACGATAAATCTATAACATTCATCTAAGCTAAGGTGGTTTCATGCTGCATGCTTGTTCGTTTTTGTTTATTCATATAACACTTATACTAATTGAGCTAAACGAAATTAAAACCATACAACACGCATCTAAAACATGAAACCTTAATTATGCATATCATTTTTATTACAACACTTATAATAAATTACTAATGCATGAAACATGCTTTCCTATGGTGGGTTTTTAAATCTTGGCATACTTATATGCATATTTAATTCTAATTTAATTTAACTATACATCCATAATGCATAATAAATTAAACACACTAAAATGGACCGATTTTGGCATCCTAATCAAGCAAAAACTAAAATTATTACAATAATAATTGAGAAATATGCTCGAACCGCTCCCAAATAATTTGAACCATCCCGAACCAGCTTGGAATTGCTTGAACCGAATCAAAAGGAGTTGAAATTGGCTTGAACCGGTTCAATTGAGTCACAATTAAGCTTGAACCGCCCGAGAAACAAACCAAACCGGACCACCGTTTAAAATAACCCGCGCCTCTTGAAAATGCAACAGCGTCGAGACACTTGATGAGCAGCGTCTCGACGCTGTTCATACAGGAGCCCAGAATCTGCATTTCCTTCGTGCTCTGTTTTTTCAGCCAGCAGACACTTCGCCTTCTTTCTTCGATTACAGCCTAATTTTCACTCTATTGACTCCCAAATTTTTACAGACTCAAGCCAACACTTATATGCCCATAAACATGTAGGCAATTACAACTTTCATCCACGAATTTAAAGCTAATTTGATGCCAAAACCATAATGAGCCCATTTTAGCAACCAAGCAAACATTCATGCAAAATTCAACCCACCAAGTTAAAATTAAACAAAATTGAGTGCTCAATTCATGCTCTGATACCAATTGAAGGAGTGTACAAGACACGTGCGGAAGCAATTCGGATCTAAACACTCAAAATTCTTTTAAACCGAAAAACAGAGGATTTCGGTTACCAACCTTTTTGGACGAAATTGAAGCAATTCGTGGATGAAATCTTTGTGCAATCTTGTTGTGGACAACCACCGTGATCTTCCCCGCTATTCTCCGGCCTTAGAACGAGTTGTGGGACTCGAATTCGTGAAGAACTTTGAGAGAGAGAGTTTTTCTTTTGAAATTGAAAACACAGCAAGCCCATCCCTTCAGCTTCTTTCTTCTTCTTTTATATTCTTGTGACATGCAAAAATAATTTCATCTCAATTCCAATTTCATATATAAATATCCAACTAATTCAAAATTAGTTTTTATATATAATTTAAATGAAACTTATTCTTCATTAAACAATTTAATTTCAAAATTAAATAATTATACAAACCTCATTACCTTTTAAAACCGAGCATTCGAATACGAATCCCTATTCATATCCAAAACATAATATCTATCGAATACATAATGTACCGACAATATTTAAATCATGACGAACTCTCTTTAAGTTTAATTCGTAATTAAACTTTAACGTTAAATATAGCGAACAAATTCAATCAATAACTTTCTATGAATTTGAACGTTTCAAATTATCTCATCACTTATGTTCTAACGTTTATTCCATATGAGCTAGCAGGGGGACCTAATGGACCTGCAAATCATGGGCTCCAACGATCCGAGTTTAACTGGTTAAACCCTTTTAACTCAGTTAACCAACATTCGTTAACTACCGAGACACTTCACTATAGTCCGATAGTTGAACTCCCCTCACTGTAGATATATTTTTGTCCACCCGATATAACCATGATTAGTATGTCGACCCTTCACAGGTTGTTCGTAACCAGAGTCAGGTCAAATGTCCGTTTTACCCCTGAAGTTACATCTTGTTCCCTAAGTCTCTAATTGAGTCCCTAGTGAACAATTGGTTTGTGGTCCTACCACTAAACCTAAAACCTCTCGGGCCAATGAGAGGGCGGGATCCCTTTGTTCACGTTCCAAAGTCAGTCTCTTAAGGGAACAACCTTTCTACTATCCATAAATTGGGTAGGAGTGAATTCCATTTTGCAAGACTATGTCCCCAACTATCTACCCGTTCCTATCCCTGAAATGGGGGGTTTATTGAGTCGGTGATGTTGAGCCACTCTCACCCATGCAGATCTAAGGATAAGCTCGAATAAACAGGAGTTCATAGTTAGCTAAGGATTAAGATCGAGTTACCTAGGTCATCGCATTGAAATAGTTAGTCTTGTCAGTAAACGGCGTTATAAAGCAAGAGTGACTTTTCTTGGTCCTGGTCTTATGCAAACTCATTTGCATAGGATGCCCCCACTCGCATGTCTATACATGAACGATCCAGGATCACGTCGTTTGTACTCAAACTAAGTGGGCCGCATCACATAGCTTTCCTAGGATTAAGGTACCCAGCCTTATCCCTATACTATAGACCGTTTAGGCTATTGCTTGAACTTGATCCATATTTATGCCACAACATATAGTTCAAGCACTCATGTCATAGCCAAGGGTACTAGTTTATTGGATTTGGGTTGTTTAACGTGCAATTCACTCATTTAATAACTTGAGTGAACAAAAACTCCATAACGACTTTATCGAACAAGTATATCATTATTTGTTTCATTCACTATCTACGAGGTTTAGGGCACCAACCCCAACAATCTCCCACTTGCACTAAAACTCTAGCTTAGTGGGCTGTATAATAATCTATAACAACAGTGAGTGAATAAGTACTTGTATTAATAACAATTTACAAATACAATAAACTAGGGCATTTCAATACCCAGTATATCACGATTTTGAATACCGGTTACATTCCTCCCACTTTCCCTAGATTATTTTCTATACATATCTCGCAGACCCAGACCCTCTAGATGACTCTCGAACACTTTAGCCGTGAGAGCCTTCATGAATGGATCAGCAATGTTGTGCTCCGATGCTATCTTTGTGACGATCACGTCTCCTCGGTGCACTATCTCCCTGATGAGATGATATTTTCTTTCAATGTGCTTTCCTCTCTTATGGCTTATAGGTTCTTTCGAATTTGCAACTCCACCGCTATTATCACAGTAAAGAGTTATAGGTGATAGCGTGCATAGCGAGCTATGTTTCCCGGTACATTTTAGTTAGTCTTTGAGTAATATGTGGCCATTTTAATGCACTTTAATGTTTATTTTGTAGGAAATTGTTATTTGGAGCTAAAACGAGAATTTGAAATTAATCGGGTGTTCGGGATGCCAAAAGAAGCTAAGGAGCCAAAGAAGAATCAAGTTGGAAGCTCATCCAAGTGGAATTGGCCGAGAGCTAGAGTCGAGATGCTAGCAGTTTCCTTAAGTGATTTGGGCAGCAGAGGTCACAGCGTCTCGACGCTCTCGGTTTTCCTTATTCAGAATACGCGGCAAAGGCACAGCGTCACGACGCTATCAACAGATTTCCTATATAAGTTTCTTGTTGAGCTACGAATTGGGGGAGTCCAATTGGTTAGATTTTAGCCCTAATTTCGACTAGAGACCTTTGGTGGGAGCTAAAGCGAGGCCAAGGAGCGGGAATCAAGCGAGAAGACGTGGAGATCGTGACGGGGACGTGCCGGTTTCGACGGAATTGAGTTTTCCTTTCTCTTTCCCTTACCTCTTGTAGTTTTTATGGCTTTTCTCTCAATTAGTGTTTGTGGTTTAAAGACTATGAATTGCTAGTTGTTTGTCTTAGGGATTGATGTAGTTGTTTTAGTTATTGGATTGATTTTTGGTATGAATGTGCTTTTATTTTATACATGCAATTTTGTGTAATGCTTTCAATTACTTGATCATTAATTGAATGATTAGAGTGTTGAATCTAACTTGGGAGAGAGGATTTAGCCTAAAACTTACATCGTTTAATTGCATGACTAAAGTAGAGATTCTAAGTTTGTGACGGGATTTAGAATTACTTTAGAAGCATAACAAGGACCGAACCGAATAATGCCTTGCATGTTAATAAACTTAGATAGGGATATCAAGTTAGTTATATGCATGAGAATCAATTATACTCGGGAGAGGTAATTGTGATAAAAGTTTTCTTGGCTTGTAGAATAATTGCACGGTCAAATATACTCAGTAAGTAACAATACTGGTAAGCACATGCAACATCCAAGGTTTCAAAAGATCATTCGAGCTAAGGGCCTAAAGGGTTAGGTCATCTCATTCTCATTCATTTCATTTCATTTATCAGTAGTTCGGGCCTCGTGATCAATTAACTCACCTATATATAAATTTGCCAACTCACTGGTAGTGCACAGGTGGGTGTTTTGGGAGATCTCTACTCCTACTGATGGTAGAAGGCACCCAGTCAGCGGAGCTGAGTCTCATCCCTCAAGGCACTAATGTGCTCGTAGTGCTCTAAACTACCATTTCACTGGTGGGGCGTTCATGGGTTTAAGTCAGAAATTAACTTCCACAGTTAGTAAATGGCACCTAGTCTACGAAGCCAAGTCCCGCCCATTAAGCCCCTCATTTCAGTCTAATACATCTCAGTCCTAGGTGTTTAATTGACACGACCCTCTACTAAGGCAACTAGCCTATTCTTTTCCCTTTCTTAATCCTTTTCCCTTTAGGACCCCTTAACACTTGCTAATTTTAACTGCAACCCAGTTAACCAAATCTTTTTCTTTTACGGAGAATACTGACAGGCTAAACCGATATGCACCATCCCAACTCAATCAATCTCAAGAACAAGAAACGAAGGCGACAACAACCACTCCTAAACAGAGAAAAACCACAAACTTCCCGTTGTCCACAAACAATGCCAGTCAACTTATGATACATAACAGTCAAGCACTCTCACCTATCACTTAGCACAAGTACACAATAACCAAAACCTTGAAGACAAGGCATTCATACCATCTCAATCTCAACTCAAATATTTGATACCAACTCATGCTAGCAGTAAACTATCATTTCAATGCATAAACATTTCATTCCAATGCAGCAAGTTACTTACCTTGAGGTAACTAAGCTTGATTGAAATCACCCAAACAACTTGATATAACGCCAACCACGTGATGCGAAATAATAGTCTATTAACACAAGACTTGAGAGGGTCGAAAACTCACCCAAGTGAAACTACTGCTCGCTGTCCAATTTCCAATTTCGCTCCGCCTTTACGAATCCGACCACCACTCACTACGAACTATTATTGGGTATTCCATTAAAGGATAAAAGACTAATTAGATCTGAAACTTACACCCTTCTTACCAACTGTTCAATTAATCGAACCGTCGAACGCTCAAGATCTCAAACGACTCGAGGCGGCGTACAGCTGTTTGGTTGAAGACGACAGTGGCGGTACGGACGGTGGAGATGGCGGTTTGACGTGCAACGGCAACGGTCTGCTCAGAGAAGGCGGCAGCGGCACGGCGGCTTGCGGACGGAGAGAGAAAGCTGAGTTAGAAAGAGACAGAGACGAGAGGGAGAGAGAGAGAGAGAGAGAGATATTACTGGCGGCGGAGGCTTGCGGCGATGAACGACAACGGTGGTGGCAGCGCGGCGGCGGGTTGCAGAGAGGGAGAGAGGACCGAGAGGGAGAGATTACCTGCGGCTCACGGCGAGGCACGACGGTAAGACGATGGAGGCGGCGTTCTGGGCGACGGCGAGGCAGCACGGATCGACGGTGTGCGTCGGGCGGTGTCGGCGAACGGACGGCGGCAGTGAGCGGCGCTGGTACACAGATGGGAGAGAGAGAATGGTGAGGGAGAGAGAGAGCTATCGGGGAGAAGGGAAGAAAGAAAAATCTGATTTTCTTTTTTTTTTGTTTTTTTTAAAACCCCCTTTTGACCGAAAATGTGGGGGAAAAATTTCCCCCCACTCCCCCTTTGACCGGCCATTTAGCCCATTTCCCTCATTTTTTTTTTTAAAACAAAGTGGCTGTTACATATCACACCCTCAAACTTGAACTATTGCGCGTCCTGAGCAATACTAACCAACCTTCCCTTAAGAATTCAAAACGTTTAGACAAAGCATAGCTTAATCAGAACAGATAATCCACCACTACCTTCAACCTTTACCTGAGCAAAACCAAGGACTGCTGAAGCAATTCCTCCGGCATGGACAAATAATCACCACTTTTAACTTAATTCTAAGAACTTGCCACAACCTAGCTCTATTATCAGACTTATTAAAACACATTTTCAAGGGGTTTATATTTTTGTTTATTTTTGTTCTTCAGACTTTAAGCAGCCCTACAGTCATAAGCTCTTAAGCACGGGATGACCCACTTTATGGTGCAGTATACCCTTGCCTCAAACTCATCACCAAATGCACTAAATACTCATTGCTAAGCTAAAAAATCCTTAGTTATCCTATCCCTTGCTCCTCAGAATGGCAACATTTTATGATGAAGCTCACCTATGTCCTGGGAAACAGAAAAACTGCTGGATTATCATTCATCCTTCAAAACTTTTGCTCTATGAATTTTCTCAGCAAAATTTTCAACAATTGATTTTTTTCAGCAAATAATTTTTCTCATTTTTTTCATATTTCCTAGGTCATCTTTTGACGCAAAGACAAACTGTGGGTATCACAGATGTCCCTGGTTACTCAACAACCTAGTAAATTATTTATCGAAGGAGAGGAATGCTCGAGCAAAACGAGTGAAGTAGCAAAAAGTCCCCCAAACTTGAATTATTCATTGTCCCCAATGAATCATTAAAATATTAAATGACACCCCCAACTTAAACATTTCTATCTGAATTTTAAACCAAGCGCGGGACTAGACCTAAGCTTAAAGTGGATCAAATAAGTCAACACTACCTCAAAATCTTTTTGCCGCGACAACGACCAGGCCAAAAGAAATGCTCAAGCAAAAGGTTTTTGGAGAACAGAATACCTTGATCTAATTAAGCTTAACCAGTCCAAGCTTCAAAAATTCAGAACAAACTAGTTAAGTTAGCATTACTCAGTGCTTATAGAACAGAAATGACTTCAGAAATTTCATTAAAAACCATGAAAAAGATTTACATAAGCAGATATATTTTTTTCCAGTGATCCAGCAGCAGAAAAAGTAAAAAAAAGCAGAACAACAAAACAAGCAAAGATAGAAAAAGATGTTGTTAGAAATACGCGAGCAACAAAAATATTTCATCAAAATAACTGCGCGCCCAATTTTCCTCTTCAATCCTCCTGACCAGGATCTTCTTCTTCATCCCCTTCTCTCTCAACAGGCGGCGGTGGGATCCAGGGGTTCAACAGGTCATCAGTGAATATGGGTAAAGCCGGATATGGTTTAGAAAAATTCGATTGCAAGGCTATCTTCAACGCGACATCCCTTTTCTTCACATAATTCCAGAAGGTCTGGAATTGCCTTTCAGCGAATTCCATCCTACTGGAATGCATCTGTAATTGCTCCTGCATTTGGTGGATGCCGCACACCAAACCCCCTGGCGTGCTTCCTGTGTCCTTTGAAGCCTGACCAAATTTGGTGTGTCGATTATTCCCTTGTCCATCAGCGTCACATCATCTCCATTCACTGGAACCCCTGCCCTTTGGCATAACATCGTGATAGTGTTGGGGAAAAACAACTTCCCAACCTTTTTCCGCCAGTAATCATAAATCTCAGAAGAAATTATTTTGCCCACATCAATGCTCATCGGACGAAGAATAGCAAAAACAAGCACTACTCGATCCCGAGACACCGTCGAATCGTGAGTTGTCGGCAGTAAGCACAGCTTGATGAAACCCATCCATGTATTGGCCTCACTCTTCAGATAAGCAGCCTGAAATGTGCTCTTTTCTGTCTTCGACAGTCTCCACTGAGCCCCCTCGATGCCAACCTTTCGGACAGCCGCATTTAATTGATCGTTCGATGGTGCCACCACCATCTCATTGAAGCTTGCGTGCGGAAAGTCCTGGAGGTTGAATAAAGAGTTGATAGCTCCTGGGCTCCAATCAACGGGCACTCCTCGGACGATAGCCTGAAATCCCTCTTGATCGTCAATATTGGCATAAAACTCTCGGACAATATTAGAATTGACCGGTTCAGGCTTCGAGCAGAATTGACCCCAATTATGATTCGCTATTCCAGTCCTCAAAAACCTCGGCAGATCATCACCAAAGCCTCTTCCGAACATGAAGTCTCATCTTAGCATTTCGACATACTTTGCTCGAGCAAGATTGTTGATGAAGCGAATGTACGGTAGTCGCGGCTCCTCAGCATCAAGATTTTCAGCCTCAGTCGATGCCTCAACAATACCTTTGCCCCTGTCTTCCTTTTGTTTGGGCAAAATCTCTTCCTCAGCCTTCTTCGCTGCTTCCTTTCTTGCTTTGTCCTCGGCTTCATTTTTCTCTTGCTCTGCATTCTCTTTCTCAGAATCCGTCGTCGGAGGCAATGGGGTATCAATTCGGACCACCTTGACGCGACCGGCTTTCTGCTTCCAACGGCGGCAACGGGGTACCTCCGGCATGATAACCTCCACTCGAGCCTCCTGCTCTTGTTCCACCTGCTCATTGCCTTTTTCTGGCACATCCTCTGTCTGTCCTTCTTGCGCATCCTCAGTCTGTTTTTCTTGAACTTCCTCCATATCTGTAACTATCGGGTCAGTCTGCCCTGGGTTTTGTCCTTTAGGTTCTTTCAGATTGCCTTCTTCAACTGCCTCGATAGCGATATCCTCTACTACCTTCTGCGCAATTTCTTGATCCTCAGCCCTTTGTTGTCTCTTCCTTCTTTTAGCTTCTTTCTCTTCTGGTGTTTTCTTTTTCTTTGCCTTAGCTTTCGGTGCTTCGGGGGTAACCGGCACCTCCTATTCCTCATTGTCTCTCTCCTTTCTTCCTCTTGTTTTAGCCATTGAAGACTCAAAGGAATTTACCGCACACAGAAACAAAAAGAAGAAAAATACAAACGGCAAGGGACGAAACAAGAAGATGAAGTGAAAAAGACTTACCGAAGGCTGTTAATAAATAGGACTTCAGCAAAATAAAATCTTAACCGAAAGATTTTTGCTCTCATTAATTGAATTTACCGTTCAAATCCCATGCAATCTGAAAATTAAATCCATCAACGGTAAAAATCTGAATTCCAATCGCCCATGGAAAATGAGGATGTGTTGTCCAACGGCTACACCCTTGGATTGCCCCTGCGCGACACGTGGCAGCATCAGACTTCCTCATGTAATTTACCTGCCCATAGAAAATTCAAAATCAAATGGTAAAAGTGATTAATTCACAACTAAACCCTTCCTATTCGGACGAAAGATTTGATTCAGCCATAAAATTGCCGCAACAACCTTCTGAACAAAGAATATCTTCTAGAAGAATCTTGGATACGGAAAAATTCAAATTCAAACTAGAAAAATCACGAAATTTAAATTAATCGCTTAAATCAAATCTCTTTTATTTTTAATCGAAGCCAAATAAATCATGAAAAACTTTATCTAAAATCTAATCTAAACAGAATTTCAAATAACCGAAAATAAAAATCCAAACTAACAGATTAAATTAAATAACTAGCGAATAATAGAATACACATACCGAAAATAAAATATATGAAATTTAAAATAACAATGAATTAAAATAAATCAGATAAGATTTAAACAAACCAAATCTAAATCAAAATAATTCGAATTAAAATCAAACCAAATCTGCGAGAGATAAAATCAATACAACCACTGGGAGCTTCAAAATATTGCCCTGTGTAATGCTCTCGCAAATATCTCGCTCTCTCAATCATCAACCAACTTTAGGGAAGGATATTTCGACTGGAACTCCTCTCCCCAATAATGTTTTACACGCTGTCCATTCACTTTGAACACTCTCCCATCTTTTTCATCCTGCAAAGTAATTGCTCCATGGGGAAAAACCTCAATCACGATAAATGGCCCTGACCATTTAGATTTCAGTTTCCCAGGAAACAATTTTAATCTAGAATTGTAAAGCAAAACCCTCTGACCTTTGACAAATTCTTTAGGTTTAATTTTCCTATCATGCCACAGCTTAGTCTTTTCTTTATATATTTTTGAATTTTCGTAAGAAAATTGGCGAAATTCCTCTAATTCATTAAGTTGCAGCATTCTAATTGCCCCTGCTCGACTCAGATCAAAATTTAATTTTTTCAAAGCCCAAAACGTCTTATGCTCTAACTCTAATGGTAAATGACAAGCTTTCCCATATACCAACCTATAGGGAGACATACCTAGAGGAGTCTTATAGGCTGTCCTATAAGCCCAAAGAGCCTCATCCAACCTAAAAGACCAATCCTTCCTAGATGGATGAACTACTTTTTCTAGAATAGATTTGATTTCCCTATTGCTTATCTCAGCTTGACCATTTTCTTGTGGGTGATAAGGGGTAGCTATCCTATGTTTAGTTCCATACTTAGCTAAAAGCTTAGTTAAGATATTGTTAACAAAATGTTTACCCTCATCACTCACTAGAGCTCTAGGTGTCCCAAACCGCGCAAAAATGTGCGATTGAAGAAACCTTGATACTGTCTTGGCGTCATTCTGATGGCATGCAATGGCCTCCACACACTTGGACACATAATCAACTGCCAATAAGATAAAAATATTACCATTAGAAGGGGGAAATGGCCCCATAAAATCAATACCCTATACATCGAATAATTCCACTTCCAAAATGTAAGTAAGAGACATTTCATCTCTAGGCCCCAAGTTTCCTCTCCTTTGGCAAGCATCACATCGCTTATAGAACCAATGGGCATCCTTAAATAAGGAAGGCCAGAAGAATCCACAATGCAAAATCCTTATAGTTATCCTCTGACCGCTGAAATGGCCTCCATACGGCGAAGAGTGACATTGCTCCAGGATTTCCTTTGCTTCATCACCTGAAACACACCTACGAATAATACCATCAGAGCATTGCTTATACATAAATGACTCATCCCAATAGAAAAATTTCGCATCATGCTTAAACTTTTTCATCTGCCTCCAATCCATATCAATAGGAGTGACTCCCTTTACCAAAAAGTTGGTAATATCAGCATACCAAGGGACATCCTTGACTACCTTTACCTCAACAGCAAAGAGCTGTTCATCGGGAAAGGAATCTGAAATGGTAGATTGCTTCAGTAAAGATGATGTTGGATCAAGACGAGACAAATGATCTGCAATGACATGTTCTGATCCCTTCTTGTCCTTTATCTCCAAGTCGAATTCCTGCAATAATAAAACCCAACGAATTAGTCTAGGCTTTGCATCTTTCTTAGACATTAAGTACCTTATTGTTGCATGATCCGTGAAAACCGTGACTTTGAATCCAACCAAATATGGGCGGAATTTCTCAAAGGCAAACACAACAGCTAACAACTCTTTTTCAGTAGTTGTATAGTTGACTTGTGCCTCATTCAAAACCCTGCTTGCATAGTAGATAGGATGGATAAATTTGCCCTGCTTTTGCCCCAGCATTGCACCTACTGCAACATCACTCGCATCACACATTACCTCAAATGGTAAACTCCAATTAGGTGCACAAAGAATGGGTGTTGAGATTAAAGCAGCCTTTAAAGTTTCAAAAACCTTCCTACAATCTGCATTAAAGTCGAAAACATGATCAGTGCACAATAAGTTACAAAGAGGTTTACTAATTTTGGAAAAATCCTTTATGAACCTTCTATAAAATCCAGCATGACCTAAAAAACTCCGAACCCCTTTCACTGAATTCGGTGTTTCTAATCTCTCAATAACCTCTATTTTTGCTCAATCAACTTCTAGACCTTTCTTCGAAATTCTATGACCTAACACAATGCCCTCCTTCACCATGAAGTGGCATTTCTCCCAATTAAGAACTAGATGGGTATCCTCACATCTCTCTAACACCTTACCTAAATTCTCCAAACAACTCTGAAAAGACCCTCCAAAAACTAAAAAATCGTCCATAAATACCTCAACAGTGGACTCAATCATATCAGAAAAAATTGCTAGCATACACCGCTGAAATGTTGCTGGAGCATTGCAAAGGCCAAAAGGCATTCGCCTAAAAGCAAACGTCCCATAAGGGCAGGTAAAAGGGGTTTTTTCCTGATCCTCAGGAGCAATGGTAATCTGGTTATACCCAGAGTAACCATCTAAGAAACAGTAGTAGGCTTGACCAGCCAATCTATCCAGCATCTGGTCAATAAATGGTAGAGGGAAATGGTCCTTACGGGTGGCTTTATTAAGCCTCCTGTAATCCATACAAACCCTCCAGCCAGTTACTGTCCTGGTTGGGATCAACTCATTGTCTTTATTAGACACCACTGTGACACCTCCTTTCTTAGGAACACATTGGACAGGGCTTACCCAATTGGATAAATAATCCCAGCATCCAACCATTTAATCACCTCCTTTTTAACAACCTCTTTCATTGCAGGGTTAAGCCTTCTTTGCTGCTCAATACTCCTAAAGGATCCCTCCTCTAGAGTGATTTTATGCATACAAAAAGATGGGCTAGTTCCCTGAATGTCAGCCAATGTCCAACCGATTGCCTTGCGATATTGTTGTAGCAACTTTATTAAGGCCTCTTCATACTCCGGCATTAAATCTGATGCAACAATAATGGGCAACGTCTTACCCTCCCCAAGATACACATACTTTAGATGATCCGGCAAGGGCTTCAAATCTAAAGTGGGTGCCTCAATTAGGGATGGCTTAATAGGAGGAGCCTTCCTTTCATTCAAATCTAAAGACTTAAAAACATCCTCACACCTAAACACTTCTTTTTCATTTTTTTCTTTCTAAAGAACAAACTTCTAAATCCTCTACACTAACCTCTCCATGATTCTCCAAATGTTTGTTTGCCGAATCCTGAATTGCTGTCTCAACAATTGTGTTCTCCAGAATCCTAATGAAAGAGCAATCTTCCATTTCGTCTGGATACTTCATGGCCTTAAACACATTAAATTTCACTTCCTCATTATAAACCCTCATTGTTAATTCCCCTTTTTGAACATCTATCAACGTCCTACCAGTAGCCAAAAATGGACAACCAAGAATAATTGGGACATCTTTATCTGCCTCATAATCTAAGATAATAAAATCAACAGGAAATATGAATTTATCTACCTTCATTAAGACATCCTCAATTTTACCCTCTGGATATGCGATAGACCTATCAGCTAATTGGAGTGTGATTGTGGTAGGCCTAGCTTCACCAATACCTAACTTTCAATAGACCGAAAGAGGCATAAGGTTAATGCTCGCGCCTAAATCACAAAGTGCTCTACCTAACTCTTTTCCACCTATTGACACAGGTATAGTGAATGATCCTGGATCCTTAGCCTTGGTTGGTAGCCCATTCTTAAGAATAGCACTACGTTCCTCAGTAAGAGATACAGTTTCAAACTCACCTAACCTCTTCTTTTTAGTTAGAATATCCTTAAGAAATTTAGCATAATTAGGCATTTGCTCAATAGCTTCTACTAAAGGGATATTTATATGCAATTGCTTAAGAATCTCTAAAAACTTCTTAAATTGACCATCCTGATTAGGTGGTACATAAGGTGGGAGCGGCACATAAGGTGGTTCCACATCTGGAACAGAACCAGATGCTCCAGCATCATTATTGCTGCCTCCGGCACCTTTACAGACTCCAACTCTTTTTCAAGAACAACATTTTTATCACAATTATTTTCTACATCCTGAGGTTTACTAGGCTCTTTTCTCTCTTCTAGTGGCTTACCACTCCTTAGAGTCACTGCCTTTACCTGTTTCTTACCTTCCCTTTTAGGGTGTTCAGTATCTGAAGGAAGTTTCCCTTGAGGCCTTGCCTTCAGCTCATTAGCTAGCTGGCCCATTTGCAATTCCATGGCTCTCATTGAAGCTTGATTAATTTGAATTGCGGCGTCTGTACAAGCCATATATTCTTTCATCATTGCCTCAAGAGAACTCTCTGAATTTTGCTGGGGCAAAGCTTGCTTATTTTGCTGGGGCAATACCTGTGCTTTAGCAAATCCCGACTGGTTCACCTTTTGCTATGCTTGCACATTACCTCATTGTCCTCCCCATGCGAAGTTGGGGTGGTTGCGCCAACCTGGATTATAAAAGTTAGAATAAGGGTTATTCCTCTGATTACCTACAAAAAACACAGAAGCTAGATTGCTGGGGCAAAACTCGTAGTTGTGCTCTTCACCACAATAGACACATGCTTCCTCTGCAACTTGGTTCACCACTGCAGCAGGCTCCACAGCTGGCGGCTGCTGATGACTAACCACTGTCACATTTTTAACAGCGTTAGCTAACATTGCAATATCAGCCCTAATGGTAGACACACCATCAACCTCTAACAGACTCTTAACCTTTTTATTTGTGCCTCTAACATCTGACCACTGACAACTATTAGTTGATATTCTTTCTAAAATTTCATGGGCTTCATTAAAAGTTTTTGCCAAGAGGGCCCCTCTAGCCGAAGCATCAACCATACCTTGGGTTGCTCCATTTAACCCATTGTAAAATGTTTCCATTTGGATACAATGGGGTAAACCATGGTGGGGACACTTTCGCAAAAGCTCCTTAAACCTCTCCCAAGACTCACTAAAAGTTTCATCTTCAAGTTGCCTAAACCCTACTATTTCACTTCTCAATTTAGCATTCCTATTTGGTGGGAAATATTTACTAAGAAATTTTTTTGCTAACTCATTCCATGTCCTAATTGATCCTGGAGCAAAAGAATTTAACCATGCCTTTGCTCCATCTCTAAGAGAATACGGGAACAATGTTAATCTAAGGACATCTCTAGACACTCCCTGAATTACAAAAGAATCACTAACTCCTAGAAAAGACTTAAGATGTAAATGAGGATCTTCAGATGACAAGCCATGGAATTGACCCACGGTTTGCAACATCTGAAACATTACCGGTTTCATTTCAAAATTTGCTGCCTCAATTTGAGGACGTGCAATCCTTGGATTTAACTCATCAAACATCGGAAAAGCATACGCTCGAATGGCTCTGGCCCTATCATTTGCTACGAAGATAGGATTCTCAGCCTGATTATTTTGCTGTCCATTTTGCTCCAGCGATGGATTAGGTTGCAGCACACGATTCTGCTGGGGATCAACTGGATCTTTTGGACCCTGCGGGCGACGCGGCACATCAGCCATTGAATTTTGGTTTCTACGCTGCTCTCTCCTTCTTCTCCTGAACGTCCTCTCGATTTCTGGATCAAGCTCGAACCTCACCCCAGGCAGATCGTTCATGCACCAAACTCACACCTCCAAAAATAAAATAAACAATCAAAAAGTTCTAGCACCAAACCACTAAAACACATACACAAAACATATCAGATAAAAACTTATTCAAGTCCCCGGCAACGGCGCCAAAAACAATCAAAAAGTGCTAGTTGTTTGTCTTAGGGATTGATGTAGTTGTTTTAGTTGTTGGATTGATTTTTGGTATGAATGATATTCAAGTCCCCTGATGAGATGATATTTTCTTTCAATGTGCTTTCCTCTCTTATGGCTTCTAGGTTCTTTCGAATTTGCAACTCCACCGCTATTACCACAGTAAAGAGTTATAGGTGATAGCGCGCATAGCGAGCTATGTTTCCCGGTACATTTTAGTTAGTCTTTGAGTAATATGTTGCCATTTTAATGCACTTTAATGTTTATTTTGTAGGAAATTGTTATTTGGAGCTAAAACGAGAATTTGAAATTAATCGGGTGTTCGGGATGCCAAAAGAAGCTAAGGAGCCAAAGAGGAATCAAGTTGGAAGCTTCTCCAAGTGGAATTGGCCGAGAGCTAGCGTCGAGACGCTAGCAGTTTCCTTAAGTGATTTCGGCGGCAGAGGTCACAGCGTCGAGACGCTGTGACAAAAGCGTCTCGACGCTCTCGGTTTTCCTTATTCAGAATACGCGGCAAAGGCACAACGTCGCGACGCTATCGACAGATTTCCTATATAAGTTTCTTTTTGAGCTACGAATTGGGGGAGTCCAATTGGTTAGATTTTAGCCCTAATTTTGACTAGAGACCTTTGGTGGGAGCTAAAGCGAGGCCAAGGAGTGGGAATCAAGCGAGAAGACGTGGAGATCGTGACGGGGACGTGCCGGTTTCGACGAATTTGAGTTTTCCTTTCTCTTTCCCTTACCTCTTGTAGTTTTTATGGCTTTTCTCTCAATTAGTGGTTGTGGTTTAAAGACTATGAATTGCTAGTTGTTTGTCTTAGGGATTGATGTAGTTGTTTTAGTTGTTGGATTTCATTTTTGGTATGAATGTGCTTTTATTTTATACATGCAATTTTGTGTAATGCTTTCAATTACTTGATCACTAATTGAATGATTTGAGTGTTGAATCTAACTCAGGAGAGAGGATTTAGCCTAAGACTTACATCGTTTAATTGCATGACTAAAGTAGAGATTCTAAGTTTGTGACGGGATTTAGAATTACTTTAGAAGCATAACAAGGACCGAACCGAATAATGCCTTGCATGTTAATAAACTTAGATAGGGATATCAAGTTAGTTATATGCATGAGAATCAATTATACTCGGGAGAGGTAATAGTGATAAAAGTTTTCTTGGCTTGTAGAATAATTGCACGGTCAATTCATTCCAATTAATCAATCCTCAATCTCAACAATGAAATCAATTCCCTAAGAGTCTTTCCATTTGAGTCTCCACCTTTTAATTCATGTTTTTTTTTTTTTGTCTTTAAATTTATCTTTTGCATTTTGTTTTGCTCCCTAAATAAAATTGGACAAGATTATTCACGGTACTTAAGTTGCTAGCAACCCAATCCAGAGGACGACACTCGTTTAATCACGAAAACACTATATTATTACTTGACCCGTACACTTGCGGTAAACAATTTGCACATCAAGTTTTTGGCGCCGTTTCCGGGGAGTGGCATATTTAGTTAAAATTGTGGAAAAATTGTCCGGTCTTAGTTTAGGGTGTATTTTTATTTCTTTAGGTAGATTGCATTTTTTTTCCTTATTTGTTTTCTTCCCATATTTGTTAGTTTCCTATTTTAGTTTTTTCCTTGTTTGTTTGATTTTTTCCTTATTTGTTTTTTCCCTTAATTGTCTTTTCCTTATTTGCTTTTGTTTTTTATTTTTCTTTCTTTTTTTTTTTTGTTTGAGTCTTAGTTGTTTGTTCTTGCTGGGTTATTATTTGGTGTTTGCATTGAATTGAAAGCCTAACTATCATTGATGCGTAAATTAATTTGAATGGCTTTTTATAATTTTGGGTAGCCCGTTAGGGAATCTGTGCCCGAAGAACTAACACCATACTCCAATTTTCCATCTTCAAGTTATATCCCTTTAAAAGAAAATTCTTCCCTAGAAAGCATAGTTCAAAAATATATTGAGGAGTCTAGAGCAAGGAGTCTAAAATTAGATGAAATTATAAAAGGACCTCAGACCCAAAGGGAAGTTAGTGAGGTGGGATCCACTTCCATAGGATGTCTAGTGAGTCATGTGGCCGATGATTCATTGTCACTTGTTGGGTTCCTAGAGTGAGTAAAAATAAGGTGGGAATAGACTCTAGAACTCTATGCAAGTATACACAGTCCGCAGCAAGTAATAAGTATTTATCGAATCCGCGAGCCTGAATAATTCTCACTTTATCTATTTTATGCAATTCTTTAATGGTTTCAAAAGTGGTAAAAATGTTTGGTTTTTATAAAATGCCAGAATAAAGGAAATGGCAGAACATAAAGTAAACAAATAAGCAGACAGATTAGAAACAGGCGCTGGTCAGGATTTAGTAATTGTTTTAAAAGATGCTCTAGCAATATTATTGATCATGCAAAACTCTTGCAGTCTTATTAGCAGATTCCTCCCGGAACTCTGGATTTTTTATAATGTGTTTCAACTCCAATGACGCACTACCCATCAAGCACTAGGCAACTGGCTATCCCTAGCTCAGTCACTGGCGTTCACCAATACACAATGATTTAGTGTGATTAAATGCCACACACTTCCTAAATCATCCCTGAAACTAGGAAGTGATATTCCTAGGATAGGCTTGTTTTGTGGATGCTATTTTTGCATGACAATGATATAGCATCGCGACACTATCGACAGATTTCCTGTATAAGTTTCTATTTAAGCTACGAATTAGGGGAGTCCAATTGGTTAGATTTTAGCCCTAATTTCGACTAGAGACCTTTGGTGGGAGCTGAAGCGAGGCCAAGGAGCGGGAATCAAGCGAGAAGACATGGAGATCGTGACGGGAACGTGCCGGTTTCGACGGATTTGAGTTTTCCTTTCTCTTTCCCTTACCTCTTGTAGTTTTTATGGCTTTTCTCTCAATTAGTGTTTGTGGTTTAAAGACTATGAATTGCTAGTTGTTTGTCTTAGGGATTGATGTAGTTGTTTTAGTTGTTGGATTGATTTTTGGTATGAATGTGCTTTTATTTTATACATGCAATTTTGTGTAATGCTTTCAATTACTTGATCACTAATTGAATGATTTGAGTGTTGAATTTAACTCAGGAGAGAGGATTTAGCCTAAGACTTACATCGTTTAATTGCATGACTAAAGTAGAGATTCTAAGTTTGTGACGGGATTTAGAATTACTTTAGAAGCATAACAAGGACCGAACCGAATAATGCCTTGCATGTTAATAAACTTAGATAGGGATATCAAGTTAGTTATATGCATGAGAATCAATTATACTCGGGAGAGGTAATCGTGATAAAAGTTTCCTTGGCTTGTAGAATAATTTCACGGTCAATTCATTCCAATTAATCAATCCTCAATCTCAACAATGAAATCAATTCCCTGAGAGTCTTTCCATTTGAGTCTCCACCTTTTAATTCATGTTTTTTTTGTCTTTAAATTTATCTTTTGCATTTTGTTTTGCTCCTTAAATAAAATTGGACAATATTATTGATAACTCTCCGAAAGGGAGTTATTTAGACCTTATTTCTATATTGATTTGTGTGTCATTTGTGCTAAATATGGTTGCTTTTAGATAGATATTATATGTTTTAACCCATTTGGAAGAATGGATGCTTTGGAAGTTATTTTGTGCAGAATATATTGCTGAGCGACTTGAGGGAGCAAATTCTGTGCTGCAGCAAAACTGGGAGCAAAATTTGCCACGTCACAACTCGTTAGCCAATTTAATGAACTGAATTCAGTTAAGCTATTTTCGGATTTAAGGAGCAAGGAGAGCCATCCACTTGTCTAGGTCAACCTAATTCAAGCTTGTCTTCACTCTATAAAAGGGAAAAGTCGCCCAAGTCAAATGCATTCCACTTTTAGGGAAGAGATCATTTCTCATTTCCATTCTTGGAAGCCGAATAGAGGAGAGAGATTGGAGACCATCAAGAAAACCATCAATTGCAAGCTGATCAAGGGAATTAATATTTTCTTGTATTATTTTGTAGTTATGGATATGCTTACTCAGATTGTAACGTGTGTCTCTATGCACTTTATGAACTAAGTAACTTTAGGCGTTGGTTAGGGAATATGTAGTTGTCGTGCTTAAGTTCTATGCAATAAATATTGATTCTATGCATCTTGACTAATTATTGTGCTCATTTCTATTTTATGCCTGCCTAGCCAACCGGTATGAATACCTCTCTCTAGTTTCAGGGATGATTTAGGGAGTGTGTGGCCGTTAATCACACTAGATCATTGTGTATTGGTGAACGCCAGTGACTAAGCTAGGGATAGTCAGTTGCCTAGTGCTTGATCGGTAGTGCTTCAATGGAGTTGAAACATATTCTAAAAAATTCAGAGTTCCGGGAGGAATCCGCTAATAAGACTGCGAGAGTTTTGCATGATCAATAATATTGCTAGAGCATCTTTTAAAACAATTACTAAATCCTGGCCATCGCCTGTTTCTAATCTGTCTGCTTATTTGTTTACTTTCTGTTCTGTCATTCCTTTTGCTTCAGCATTCTATAAAAACCAATCATTTTTACCACTTTTGAAACCATTGAAAAACTAAGCAAAATAGATAAAGTGAAAGCTAATTCAGACCTTGGATTCGAATAAATACTTATTACTTGTTGCAGACTATGCACAGAGTTCTAGAGTCTATTTTTACTATATTTTTACTCACTCTGGAAACCCAACAATTATTCACGGTACTTAATTTGCTAGAAACCCAATCCAGAGGACGACACTCGTTTAATCACGAAAACACTATATTATTACTTGACTCGTACACTTGCAGTAAGCAATTTGCACATCAATAGGCAGTTGCATATTTGGAACGACTTCAAAATCGGTCAAGAACTTCATAAGCCATACCGCTTCTTTTGCTGCTTCGCAGGCAGCTACATATTCGGCCTCCATGGTCGAATCTGCTATGCATCCCTGTTTGATGCTACGCCAGACTATTGCTCCTCCGTTCAGTGTAAAGACTGAACCCGATGTGGATTTCCTCGAATCTTTATCGGTTTGGAAGTCATGATCAGTGTATCCAGTAAGGATCAAATCCTTATCACCATACACGAGCATATAGTCCCTCATTCTCCTAAGATACTTGAGGATATTCTTCACGGCAGTCCAGTGATCGAATCCTGGATTAGATTGATACCTACTGACAATCCCTACTGCATAACAAATGTCAGGCCTTGTACACAACATGGCATACATTAGGCTGCCTACCGCAGAGGCATAGGGAATACGTCTCATGTCCTTAATTTCTTGAGGTGTCTTAGGACATTGTTCCTTAGACAAAGTAATTCCGTGTTTGAAAGGTAATAAACCTTTCTTGGAATTCTGCATCTTATATCTAATTAACAACTTGTCTATATAAGATGTTTGAGACATAGCTAGCGTCTTGTTCTTTCGATCCCGAATAATTTACATCCCTAGAACATACTGCGCCTCACCCAAATCTTTCATTTGGAATTGATTTGCTAGCCATTGTTTACTGTCAGTCAGACAACCTACATCATTCCCGATGAGTAGGATATCATCTACATACAAAACTAAGAATGCTACTGAACCTTTGACGATCCTTTTATACACACAAGGCTCATCAACATTCTGTTCAAAGCCATAAGACTTGATCGCAGTATCAAATCTTATATTCCAAGATCTTGATGCTTGTTTCAATCCATAAATGGATCGTTTGAGCTTGCAAACCTTTTGCTCGGACCCCGGGCAATGAACCCTTCTGGCTGAGACATAAAGATACTTTCTTCAAGATTACCATTCAAGAAAGCAGTCTTGACAACCATTTGCCATATTTCATAATTATAAAATGCAGCAATGGATAGAAGTATTCTTATCGATTTTAACATGACAATCGGGGAGAAGGTTTCTTCATAGTCAATCCCCTCCCTTTGGTTAAAACCTGTTGCCACAAGTCGTGCTTTAAAGGTCTGTACCTTTCCAGCAGCATCTCGTTTTCTCTTGTAGATCCATTTGCATCTTATGGGCCTAATCCCTTCAGGTTGATCTACAAGGTCCCAAACTGAATTAAAGTACATGAATTCCATTTCGAGATCCATAGTTTTAATCCATTCATTTTTGTCAACGTCATTCATTGCCTGTCTATAGGTCAATGGATCCATGACTCCGTCATCAGGTATGACTGGTGTTTCTGTTAAACCTAAATAGCAATCAGGTTGTCTAATAACCCTCCCAGTACGTCAAGGCTCTCGTATTTCTTGAGAAGGACGTGACTGATTTGAGGTGCCAGCTTCATCAACGACCCTTGTAGATGATTTTGTAGCTTCGTTTGATAATTCACTTAAAACAACTTTACTCTGTGGCTTGTGATTCCTAACGTGGTCTTCTTCCAAAAATGTAGCATTTGTCGATACAAATACTTTATTTTCTCCAGGATCGAAGAAGTAACCACCTCTCGTCTCTTTGGATAGCCTACAAATAGGCAAAATCTTGAACGAGGTTCTAATTTCTTTGGATTTGCCTCAAGCACGTATGCCGGGCATCCCCAAATTCTAAAATGACGTAAACTTGCTTTACGCCCTTTCCAGAGCTCAAACGGTGTTTCTGGAACACTCTTTGAGGGAACCACATTAAGAATGTAAACTGCAGTCTCTATTTCATAACCCCAAAATGAGTTAGGTAATTGAGCATAGCTCATCATCGAGCGAACCATGTCTAACAGGGTTCTGTTTCTCCTTTCTGATACATCGTTCTATTGAGGTGAACCAGGGGCCGAGAGTTGGGACGTGATTCCATGTTCTATCAAGTAGTCTTGGAATCTCGAGTCCATATACTCTCCACCTCGGTCAGACCGAAGAGTTTTTATGGTCTTACCTAATAGGTTCTCAACCTCAGCCTTATACTCCTTGAATTTTTCAAGGGCGTCGGACTTATGATGCAACAGGTAGAGATAGCCATACCTTGAATAGTCATCAATAAAACTGATGAAATATTCATACCCTCCTGGAGCTCTAACGTTCATCAGTCCACAGAGGTCCGAATGTATGAGCTCTAAGGGCTCTTTGGCACGATATCCTTTTATGGTAAAAGGTCGTTTAGTCATCTTGCCCTGAAGGCATGACTCACAAGGAGGTAAGGAGTAATTTTCTAACCTATTTAGAAGTCCATTTTTAACCAATCTTTCAATCCTATTGAGATTAATATGGCCTAACCTCAAGTGCCAGAGATAGGTATCTTGAGAAACTTTCCGTCTTTATGGTTGAGTTTCAGCGGTTTTAAACATCTCATGATTTAAAATAGCTTTAGACTCAATTGGTCTTAAAACATATAAATTATTCTCCATGTTTGCAGAGCAAACATCAATACCTCTTTTAATTATGAACGCTTCATTAACAGAGAAGGATATTGAATAACCTTGTTCAATTAAGCAAGATATAGAAATCAAATTTCTTTTAATTTTAGGAACTATGTATACATTATCTAATATTATGTAACATTCCTCTTAGAAGAAATCAAATTTCTTTTAATTTTAGGAACTATGTATACATTATCTAATATTATGTAACATTCCTCTTAGAAGAAATCAAATTTCTTTTAATTTTAGGAACTATGTATACATTATCTAATATTATGTAACATTCCTCTTAGAAGAATAATTTTATGTCTCCCACTACAGTAGCCGAGATGACTTCTCCTGTTCCGACTTTAAGGGTCATCTCACCAGCCTGTAACTGTGTCCAGGAACTCATTCCTTGAAATGAAGAATATACGTGATTAGTGGCACCTGAATCGAGTATCCAGGCTGAACTATCGTTTTCTACTATACACGATTCCAAGACTAATAAATCAGATTTTAAGTCATGAATTATGTTCTTCTTGGCTAAGCAGTTTGACTGAGGACGTTCCTCAGTTAATACCATACCTAAATTGTTTGCCACGTGTTTTAAGTTTTTCTTAGTCGTATGTTTTGAACCGTTTAATTTGACGTTCGACAAAGCACATACATAATTCGACATATTGCTGAAATAAACAAATAACTTGTATTAAAATTTGCACTAAACCCAGTATACATATTTATCCAATCAAATTTAGAAAAAGTAATCATCGATCCAAGTGTATTATTTGATACATTCTGCAACGAAACTTCAGAGGTTTAGAATAACTGCTACCGTAGGGCAGTCAGCTACTCCTCCTCTGAATCGAGACAATCTCGGCCAATTACTATTGCCACAATAACTCTTTATTCAATAGTTCTTAGCTACCGTCGATTCGGTCAAGACAATCTTGTAAGTGTGACCCGCCATTTTCATATTCTAGAGGACGGCCCTAACAATGCCACCGTATGGAAGAGCTAATGTTAGGAATGGCCCTAAGAAAACCTTATCCATTTCTGGAGTTTGCGTTGTTCCGAATCCCATGCACAAGCCCTCCATATGGATGGTTAGCTATGGTTACACTGTTGGCAACCTGCAGGCGGTGCATGGGAATCTCACGGTGCAACCTAATGGAAGAGACTGCAGGATACGTTGACACGTTTCCTATACCCACTTACTATGAACACTTTCCTCATTCACCTTGTTATTGACCCATGCAAACACCATCCGTACGGGGACGCTCCTAGGGCGCCTCGAGGCCAAGCATGGATCTCACGGTGTGAACATAAGGGGGACGTGAGAGTAAAAACTTGATATTAATATCTTGTTTTTATACTTTTTCTCCCACTAAAGTATTCTAAAATTTTAGGGTCTATTTATTACTTAGGTAAATTCTGGCTAAATGAATCTATCTAAGTTTATGCCTTATTAAATAAGGTCCTTACACTATTATCTAGGTGATTTAAACAATTTTAATTGCCTAGTGACTTGTGCATGCTAATAAGACCGTGGTTAATTCAACTTAGGTTCCGGACTACATGCCGGGAGAGTTCCCTTATAACCGAAGTCTTATTTCCTACTTAATCATATTTCAAATCTATTTAAAATACTAAGTAGGATTTTCTAATCCTATTAGAAAAGCGATCTTAGGTCTATTTTAAATTTTAAACCATTTTAAAATTAACTCATTCCCTAAAATTATGGAATTAATTATTTATTTATTAAAATTAGAGACCTTTTCCTATTAGGAAAGAAAATATTTGAAAGAGTTCAAATAAATTTAATATGAATTGGATTCATATTAATTTTAATTTTAATAAAATCCCTAAGATTAAATATATGATATTTAATTGGGAAATTAATTAATTATGGAATTAATTAATTATTTATTAAAATTAGAGACTTTTTCCTATTAGGAAAAGGTCTCCCTTTTCCTATTAGGAAAAAGGTCTTGGCCTTTACTATATATAGGACCCCTGGGGTGGGGTGAAAGATATCCCATTCATTCTCCTACTCTCAGAGAATTCTCCCAAAGGCTCCCACAAGTCTCCTGCCTCTAGAAGTCTCAGAGTCATACCGGTGTAGCCATAGTGGTGGTGTTCACACTAGTTCGTGATTAATTCACAAGCAGTTGGTGAATTTAATCTGAGTCGTCAACGAGAGTAAGTAATTTGTTACTTTATAAATTAGATTTAGATCTAATATTTTTGTATGCTTAGCCTTAATATATATTTAGAATAGTTCTAATATTATTGCCAATGTATTGGTATTTTAGATTAAACAAAATTAATTACGAATCGGTCCCAATCACGCTTCCGCTTTACGGAATTATGGAATTCCAATCCTTCAAGGTCTTCATTCTAATAAGACCGTGGTTAATTCAACTCAGGTACCGGTCCATTTGTTGGGAGAGTTCCCTTATAACCAAAGCCTTATATCCTACTTAATATATTTTAACTCTATTAAAACACTAAGTAGGAAGCTCTTCTAATCCTATTAGAAAATAGTGATCGTAGGTCTAATTGATTTTAAACGTTTTAAAATTAATTCATGCTACCTAAGATCTTATGTTAGCATGCAATTCTTTGTTATAGGTTTAACGGTTTCTATTCATTAACCTTATAACTATTATAACTTTTAATGAATTTATCCTATAACATGCTTCTAATGGTGATGAAAGCATATAACAATCAAAATTCAAGTTATAAAAAAAAATCACCATTCACAAAGCTTTAAATGTTTTGAAACAACCTACGTCTAGGTGATTTCCAACGGCATAACTATTACGTTATGATGTGTAGGTGATAAAACCTCACATCTCTCACGCATGCTCATAAAACCGGGTTAGCCTAACTCAAGTACCGGCTCGATGCCCAGGTAGGAGGTGTTCCGTAAACCGTCAACTTAAATACCTCCAGCCTTAGACAGCATCTTGTCGGGTGAGTTCTCTTGTAACCTTAGCTTTACAAGATATCGACCTATTCTATGCGAATTGTTCGAGATTGGATTCGTTAACCCCAAGTGAGCATGCATTCATCTTTGTTATAGGTTTTAACGTCTATCTCGATTTTATAACAATTTATAATATAGACAACCTATAACATTCATCTATGCTAAGGTGGTTTCATGCTACATGCTCGTTCGTTTTCGTTTATTAATATAACGCTTATATTTAAACATTCATAAACGAACAATTAAAACAACCAACATGCATCTATCATGAAACCTAACATGCATTCCTTTTATTATAACACTTATAATTAATTACTAATGCATGAACATGCTTTCCTATGGTGAGATTTTAAAACTATATGGCATACATTATGCATATTCAATTCTAGTTTAATTATAACATACATTCCTAATGCATAAATAATTAAACACACTAAAGCGGACCAGTTTTGGCATCCAAACAATCTAAGCTAGCTAAATTATTACATTAATAATTAAATAAACAAGTAAACCACCTTGAACAGCTCCTGAACCGGCCCCGAACCTTTCGAACCGGCTTGAACCATCCATTAAATGCTTGAACCGGACTTCAATCACCTCAAATGGACTCAACCAAAGTTGGAATATGTCGAACCATGCCCACAACTTCAAGAACCGGTCTGAAAAACCATGAATCGGACCTGAAAGCACTCAAACCGGCTGGAATCTACATGAACTGCCCTCTCGGTCTGATTGCCCGGTTGGGATTCCCAGTCCTGGTCTCGGTCCTTGTCTCATGCATCCTGACCAGGATTTAAAACAGCAACCCAAAATTTGCCTTGCTCTGTTTTTTTTTCGGCCAGCGAATACTTCATCTTCCTCAATCGATTACAGCCTAGTTACAACTCTAATGACTCTCAAATCTTTACAGACTCTCATGCACACATTAAAGCCCATATACATGTAGGCTATTACAACTTTCATCAACAAATTGAAAAGGAATATGATGTCAAAACTGAAAACATCCACTTTAGCAACCAACACATTCAACAATTGAAATTCACCCACCAAACTCGAAATTAATGGAAATCAAGTGCCCAAACCACGCTCTGATACCAATTGATGGAGTGAAGAACACTCGTGCAGAAGCGATCGACCATCTTATGCACCGATTTTCATTAATTTCGATTATGAAAGCATGCTGAAAAAAAGAACAAAAACAGGGGAATCGAATACCAACCTTGAAAGCTCGAATTCGTTGATTCCTTTTGTTGTTTCTCCACACGAACTCGACATGGACTATCGCTAGAGCCTTCCCCGTTATTCTCCGGCCTTAGAACGAACTTGTGGGAACCCGAGCATGATGAATTTGGGAGGAAGAAAATGAGAGAGAAAAATGGGTTTCTTTGCCATTCTTGTTCACGGTTTTGAGAGAGAGAGTTACTTTCACCAATATTTTGCATGTTATTTCTTCAGCCAAGAAGACAACCCATACCTCTGATTTAATTGATGAACAAAGCTTTATATATTAAGCTCAAAATATGGCCAGCAAATCCAATTTGCAAGATTGGTGTCATATCCTCATATTTTACCTCTGGATTAAAATTAATTGAAAATGAAATTGAATTCTAAATTATATCATTTAAATTAATTTAATAAATTCCATTTTCAATTTCTAACATAATTAATTAAAAAATTTAACTAATTTACGTATCAATTTAATATCTAATATTAAATTAGTTATATATATGTACACCAATCCCAACCTCTCTCGTACCCGAACATGAATATGAATCTTAATTCAAATTCAAGCCGAAATATGTATCGAATACATTATATTAATATTTAAATCCTATTTAAATATTTCCAACTCTCTTATTAATTATAGTTTAATTCAAAATTAAACTGATACCTTGAATTATATCAAATATAATTAACGATATCTCCCTTAAATTGAATTTGAACATTTTCAAATTCCTTTATCACTCTGTTCTAAGGTTTAATCTGTTTGAGCTAGCAGGGGGACCTAATGGACCTACAGATCATGGGCTCCAACGATCCGAGGTTAACTGGTTGAACTCTTTCAATCCTAGTTAACCAACATTTGTTAACGAACGGGACACTCCACTATAGCCCGTAGTTGAACTCCCCTCACTGTACATATATTTTTGTCCACCCGATATAATCGTGATCAGTAAGTCAATCCTTCACAGGTTGTTCGTAACTATAACTAGGTCAAAAGTCTGTTTTACCCCTATTGCACTTCTTGTTCCTTAAGCCCCCACTGAGTCCCTAATGAACAATTGGTTTGTGGTCCCACCACTAAACCTAAAACCTCTCGGGCCAATGAGAGGGCGACGCACCTTTGTTCACGTCCTGGAGTCAACACTTAAGGGAACAACCTTTCTACTATCCCTAAAGACAGGTAGGAGTGAATTCCATCTTGCAGGACTATGTCCCCAGCTATCTACCCGGTCTTATTTCCAAAGTGGTAGGTTGTTGAGCGGCACTATTAGGCCACTCTCACCCATGCAAATCAAAGGATAATCCAAAATAAACAGGAGTTCATAGTTAGCTCAAGATTAAGATCGAGTTACCTAGGTCATCGCTTGAAATATGTCAGTTTCAAAGTAAACGGCGTTATAAAGTGAAAGTGACTTATTTCACGGTCCGATCTTATACAAACTCATTTGCATAGGACGCCCCCACTCGCATGTCTCTACATGAACGATTTAGGATCACATCGTTTGTACTAAAACAAAGTGGGTCGCGTCACATAGTTTTTCCTAGGATAAGGTACCCAGTCTTATCCTTATACTATAGACCATTTAGGCTATCACTCGAACTCGATCCACTTTTATGTCACTACATATAGTTCGAGTGTTTCATATGATAGCCATGGATTCTAGTTTATTGGATTTGGGTTAATAAATACATAGATAAACTAATCTTTCAACAACTAGAAAATAAACTATTCCAATAACATTTTATATATAACTTTGTTACATTTACTATCCACGAGTTTTAGGACATAAACCTCAACATCTACTATCCCTAAAGTCGGGTAGGAGTGAATTCCATCGTGCAAGACTATGTCCCCAGCTATCTACCCGGTCTTATTCCCAAAATGGTAGGAACTTATTGAGTCGGCGATGTTGAGCCACTCTTACCCATGCAAATCAAAGGATAATCCCGAATAAACAGGGGTTCATAGTTAGCTCAGGATTGATAGCAAGCATAGCTTGCTAGTTTTCCATAATTAATTAAGCTAGTTTTTTATATTTAATTGGTCAAAATTATGCATTTTTGTGTTATATTTGTAGGAATCATGTTTCAGAGTTAAATCGAGAAATTGGAGCTAAATATGTGTTCGGGACATGAAAATTGGCTAAAGAGCGAAAAAGATTCAAGTTAGAAGAAGTCAAAAGAGAGCCATCCGCAGACCAGCGTCGGGATGCTGCTCTTGGAGCGTCTCGACGCTACCTTTCCTTTTTTGAATCAGGCGGCAACAGGTCACAGCGTCGAGACGCTGTGACCCTAGCGTCTCGACGCTATCAGATTTCTCTTATACAGAATGTGCGGCAGGGCGGTAGCGTCACGACGCTACCCCTACAGCGTCGCGACGCTACGACTATTTTTCACCCTATTTATAGTTTGAGATTAGGGCTGTTCGGGGGGACTTCTTTTGGACAACTTGGAGCCGTAAAACAGAGAGAAAGGAGTGTTTTTGAAGCTGAACAAGTGGAGGAAAAGCGGGAATCAAGCCATTGTTCGTGGGGATCGTCACGGGGACGTGCGGTCTCGACTTACATAGTGTTTAATTCTCTTTACCCTTTGCTTTTGTAGTTTTTATGGCTTGTTTAGACTTAGTTTATATTGTAATTCGGATTATGTGTAGCTAAGTTTAATTCTTAGGGATTGATGTAGCCGTTGGGGCAATTTTGGATTGATTGTATGGATTTTGCTATAGATTTCATTTATGCATAATTGTATTCTTAATGCTTTCAATTTACCGGCCATAAATTGATTGATGTTTGTGCTTGAATCTAACTCAGGAGAGAGGATTTAGCTTAGAAATCATTATGCATAACTAGGATTTAGCTAGAAATCGGGAGATTATAGTTAATTCTAGAAATCGTTAGAAAGGTTTTCCTTAATGCCTTGCATGTTATTTGAATTTAGATAGGGATATTTGGTTCAATTGCATGTGGGAGAATCATGTATGCTCGGGAGAGATGTGTGTGGTTTTAGTTTCCCAAGATTTATGAATCATAGCATGTTGTTAATCCATTAATTAATCCATAATCCCAATTGGTGAAATCACATCCCTAAGACCATTGTTTCCATTGGATTGTCACTTTTTGCATTGTTTTGAGTTTGCTTTAATTTCATTCTCACTTCACTTGGATCCCTAAATAAAATTGGTCAAGAGTATTTCCGGTAATTAAAATTGATTAGAAACCCAATCCAGAGGACGACATTCGAATTTCACGTTCACTATATTATAACTTGACCCGTACACTTGCGGTAAGCAATTTGCACATCAAGAATTAAGATCGAGTTACCTAGGTCATCGACTTGAAATAGTCAGTTTCACAGTAAACGGCGTTATAAAGTGAAAGTGACTTATTTCGCGGTCCGGTCTTATACAAACTCTTTTGCATAGGACGCCCTTCACTCGCATGTCTCTACATGAACAATTTAGGATCACATCGTTTGTACTAAAACAAAGTGGGCCACGTCACATCGTTTTTCCTTGGATAAGGTACCCAGTCTTATCCCTATACTATAGACCGTTTAGGCTATTACTTGAACTTGATCCACTCTTATGTCACTACATAAAGTTCAAGTGATCATATCATAGCCAAGGATTCTAGTTTATTGGATTTGGGTTAATTAATACATAGTTAAAAGAAACTATTTGACAACTAGAATTCGAATAACCTCGATAACGCTTTATCGATACTAATTGACTTTGTTACATTTACTATCCACGAGTTTTAGGACCTAAAACCCAACACTTATCTACTTCAACTCCCAAGAAATCCTCAGGTATTTATCAAAGCTCTTAAAAGAAAACTAACCTAAGCACCAACAAACTAAAAAAGAAGTATACCAAAAACAATATGCTAAGAATAAAACTAACAATTCTAAACCTAACTAAGCAAGCAAAAGAACAATTAATTAATGCAATGAAACAAATTGCTAAAGATCTAACTAAGCAAATGAAAAACAAAGAAACGTGTTAATGTTTAGAAGGAAACAATAAGAAGTGAAGGAGAGTGAAAACTCCCCCAGTTCATGGAAGAGTTGTCCTTCATATCAAAGGTTTTAGGCTCATCCAGGAGGGATGATGAAAATGAAGGGTCAACGGGGGCTTCTTCAGATGAGCTGGCCAGGAACATCCACTTGATAGCCTCATCCCTCTCTCGAGCATAGGTCTAATGGTCCTTGTTCTACTCCTGGATGTGTTCGCTTTTGGCGAGGATCAGGTCATATATTCTAACGCCCCGCGTTTCGAAATCGAACCCTTTTGGGATCTGTTGAGCGTTTTATTCTAATTTGAAAAATTAGAATTTAAGTTTAGCCTTGGGTCGTTAAATTAAATTTCTATAATTTAGTGAAAAGATATTTTTAATTAAATCTTTAATTTCCTAAAGTGTGGAGGTTTAATATTGATATTTATTTTAAATATCAAATGACTCAAATCCTAAATCAATTGGGTTATTTTCTTTCCCAAACCTTTTAGGAGTTAGTATTCTAATTAGAATTCTAAATCCTAATTAGAATGGGTTTTTCATTCTTAATTTCTTTTTAAAAGGAAAGGAATTGGATTAAGCTTAATTTAATTAAGCTTAAGAAAAGAAAAGCCCTAATTTCCCTAACCCATCTCTCTCCCTCTCATCTCTTTCTCTCCCTCTTTGTCGTGAACCAGCCCCCCCCCCTCTGTGATTTCTTTCGCTGGCCAGCACCCACACAGCCACCACCGTCGAAGTTCACGTCGCGCCGTCGCCGCTGTTCGAGCCCTCCGTTGTCGCCTTTCCGTCCAGCCGCCGCCGTAGGTCGCAGCGCCGCCGTCTCATCGCGCGCTCTCTCTCTCTCTCTCTCTACGTTCTTCTCGCAAAGCTTCTTCAGCCAGTCGCCAGAGTTTCAGCCAATGCCGCTGGTGACCGAGTAGCGCCGCCGTTAGCATCTGTTGCTGGAGAAGCCGCCGTCAGCTCGTGGGTCCCGCTCTCTCTCTCTCGTTTCGCTCTAAGCCGCACCGTCTTTCCCTCTCTTTTGCATTTTTTCAGCCTTAAACCGTTGGGTAAGTCTCTTTTCCTCTCGTTATAGGTTGTTTAAGGCCCGATGTAAGAGTCCCTTGCGTTGTTTTGGTTAGATCTTGCGCAGGCAGCAGTTCGGGGCCCCGTCTTTCGCGTTTTTGTCTCTACCCATTGGGTATTTTGGCCTTGAATTGCTTTGTTCGGTAAGTTTAAGCCTTACTAGTTCATGGTTGGAGCTTAAATTAATTACCCATGTGCTTAGGTGCTAGAAATTTAGTTTAGTGATGGATTTCCTGTTCTGCAGCACCGTCTAAGTGTTCGATTGAGTTCGAAACACTTCCGCTTGATCACCCACTGCCCAAGGAGCATTCTAACATGCTGTTTGAGGTTAGAATAACCTGTCTAGTGTGAAAGCAGATCCATTTGGGTAAGTTTCATCGCTGTCCCTAAGCTTGTTAGCCTTAAGTTGAGTTGTCCGTTAGGTGTTAAGCTTTAAAATCATGTTTTAATCGATAACCATTAGTTATTTAGTCCTTAAAAGCTTTGCCCAACTCCTATAGGTTCTTAGAAAGTGAATATATGTGTTATTTACTTATTGTCCAGTGGTTGAAAAGCCTTGAATATAGTCATTCGGTGAATACCCATTGCCCGTTGTGCCTTAGACATGGTTGCCCATGGTCTAAAGGTTTTGGGTTTTTATTTTGGGGAATTTTGAGTGGCTGTCCAGCAAGGAAATAGACTTTCCTCAATTGATTTAGGCCTTTCTAGCATGTTTTAAGTTTTCAGTAGGTTGGTTCTAATTTTAGAAGTTATCCTTGTTGTTTAGGAGTTTATCTGGATCTTTGAGCGGTTTAAGGAGTTCTTTAGGAGTGCTCGTAAGCATTTGGTAAGTAGTTTCTATCCGTTGAGTCTGTTTGACTACATGAGCATATTGGTTGTTACTCGTTTCTCTAGTATGTGTTGTTGGTTGTTATGTAACTTGTTAGATGTGATACGCACGTTGTTCTACTTGTTTTAAAGTATGTTGTTCTGATTGGTGTTAAACATGTTGTGTTATTGCTTTTGGGCTATGTTGCAAGTGTGTCATGGTTGCATAGTCTGTGTGCTCATGGAGAGGTGAGCTGGGTGTGTGTGCGGAGCGTGACGCAGAAATCACATGTTAAGATTGCGCTAAATGACATGGAAATCATGTTATTGGTGCGGAGCGTGACGTGTAAATCACGTGTGAGTGTGCGCTGCGCTTGGCGCGTAATTCATGTGTTGGGTGTGAGTGCGTTACATGACGCGAAAATCATGTTTTGGTGCGGAGCGTGACGTGGAAATCAGGTGTTAAGTTGCGTTGCATGGCGCGGAATCCATGTGTTTTGGTGTGTGGCATGATGCGTAAATCATGGGCTAAGAAAGCGAGCATGGCGCGGAATCCATGTGGGATTGCATAGCATGTTGTGTGTATGCATGAGTCATTCTGTTGAGTTAGCATGAGTCTTGTTGTTGAGTTCTCGTTTTAAGAAGCATGATTATGTGTTTATTGCTTAAGTGTATGTTGGATGCGTGTGCCTAGCATGTTGATTTTGTTGTTTGTTGCTTGATGGCTCACCGGGTGTGAGCTGCTTACCAGTACCATGGTTGTACTTGTTGGGTTTTATGCCCTAAAACTCGTAGATAGTGAATGTAACCGTTGACCGGATATTAATGAAATAATATTGATATATTTTCCATTAATTGTTATTAGTTATTTTATATATGTCTTTGCCTAATAATAACCCTAATCCAATAAACTAGACATCCAAGGCTGTAATATGAGTCTTGAACTATATGTAGCGACATATGGGATCATTGTTCAAGAAACAGCCTAAAGGGTCTATAGTATAGGGATAAGACTGGGTGCCTTATCCTGGTGACACTATGGATACGGCCCACTTTGTATTTGATACAAACGCTGCGATCCAACGCGTTCGTGTAGGAGACATGCGAGTGGGGGTATCCTATGCAATGAGTTTGCATAAGACCGGACCGCGAAATAGTAACCACTAGTTATAACACCGTTAACTAGTTGGTTTTCTATTTTCACTAGGACGACCTAGACAACTTAGTCTTAATCCTGAGTTGATTATGGACTCCTGCTCATGAGAGATTGTCCTTTGATTTGTATGGGTGAGAGTGGCCAATACGCCGACTCAATAAGCCTACCACTTTGGGGACAAGATCGAATGGGGAGCTGGGAACATAATCGTGCAAGATGGAATTCACTCCTTCCCGACTTTAGGGAAGCAGATGAGTGTTCCCTTAAGTGGTTACTCCGAGTCTTGAACAAAGGGCCCTACCCTCTCAATGGCACGAGAGGGTTTTCTGTTTGATGGTTGGACCATAAACAGATTGTTCATTAGAGGAGAATTGGTACTTAAGGAAATAGAGGTGACCCAGGGGTAAAACGGTAATTTGACCCAGCTGGTGTTACGGACACTCGTGAAGGACTAACTAGTCGATATTGGTCTAAGTTCCGTGGACACAGAAAATATGTCTGCAGTGAGAAGAGTGCAACTGTGAGTCTATAGTGGAATGTACACACAGTTAACGAATATTGATTATTGTGGTTAATGAGTTTAACCAATTAATCTCACATCGTTGGAGCTTCTGATCTGCAGGTCCATTAGGTCCCACTGGTAGCTCGTAAAGTAATTTGAGGCAACTAAGTAATTAAATTGAAAATGTTCAATTTACTAAGGGAAATAAATATAATATATATTGATATATTATTATGAGAGAAATTAATATTTGAAGAAGTTCAAATATAAATTTATGGAAGATTGAAAGAATTAATTAATTTAAGTCCTAAAAGTGTTTGGGCAAAATTAATTAATTCAAGGCCGGAAATTAAATATGTGATATTTAATTGGTGGTTAATTAATTAAAGAATTCATTAACCATGAATTAATCAATTATGTAAATAATTAATCACTTAAGGAAGTGATTAATCATTTATGGGAATGATCTAATTACTTATGGAAGAAATTAGTCATTTATGGAAAAGATTAATCAATTGGGGAATTGATTGATCATGATTGATTAATTAAGGAATAAGATTGAATCAATTTTGGAAAAAATTGATTTAATTGAATATTTTATTCATGGCCTCTCTTCTATAAATAGAACACTAGACCTAATTGGTCATGACACTTGACACTCTTGAAAGACAAGACCTAGAATTCTCTCTAGCCTCCCTCTTAGAGAAAGACTCCCACAAGTCTTTGGCCTCCTAGACTTAGAGACATACCGGTGTAACCTCTGTGGTTATTGTGTCAATCAAAGAAGAATTTCCAGCGAAGAATACCTTGAAGCGGCTGCTGCGTTTTCGTTCGTGGAGCTTCGTTGGCGAAGAACGGTCAAGTCTACAACGGAGGTTTGTAATGGTTCTTCCTCTTTTCGTTAGAAAAGTTTTTTAAAATAAATTTAGATTTATTTTAGCATGTTTAAACCGATTTTACAGTGGCTTTAAAGTTAGTTTAAAGTTTTGTTTGAGTTTTCGTAACGGTTTTTAATGTTAATTAATACACGGCGTAAGGTCCAATCGATGCGCTTCCGCTGCGTGGGGACTTTTATTCCCTTCAATCGGCATCAGAGCCATCGCTGTCCCTATTAATTAATTTTTAAAAAGTTGCGATAGGCTCTAATAGGTGGGATTTATGCATAATGTATGTTCGGTTTGCGTTGAACTGTTTAGGTTAATTTTATGGCCATAGATTTTATTTTTATGTGATTTTGATCATGTAAGGCCCGGTGTTTCGGGTATTTTATGTAAAATCGAGTCCTATGTAAGTCCGGGTCTAGAATAGGTTTTTATGAGATAAAAATCGGAGCAATCATCGCTGAAATCGAGGCCGAAATCGGAAAAATCGTTGCTGTTTTGCCCAGAATCTGCCTCCAGACGCAACAGCGTCGGGACGCTCCTTCAACAGCGTCTCGACGCTGTCTCGATACCGAAGGCGCTCGGTAAGGAAAGCACACAGCGTCGGGACGCTAATCTACACAGCGTCTCGACGCTGTCACGATGGAGGCGCGCACTAGGGTTTCAACAGGCGCGGTTCAAGCAAGGACGGTCCGGTTCGGACCGGTTCGGCTGGGCTGGGACCTATTTGGTCCGGTTCAGCCAATTTTTGGCATGGTTCGTGATTTTGGAGGCTGGTTCGAGGTGGTTCGGGGCGGTTCGTGCTGTCTAGGCCAATTCCGGAGCTGTACATGGATTTTTTAGGATAGAATTTAGCTAAATTAATGTAATTTAATGCTTTATTTTATCCTAGGGGCCAAAATTAACCGGTTCAATTGCTATTTATATGCTTTATGGATGTCATATAGATTATTTAATCCCACCTTAGGTTATAAACATGCTCATGCATTTTTTATATATTATAAATTGTTATAATGTATGTTTAAATGCATGGATTTGTTTTCATATTTTTAATATAAGTATATATTAATTATATGAAAAATTGGAAAGCATGAAGCATGTCATTACTTAAATTAAATATAAATAGTTATGTTTAATGTGATGAATGAAGCATGCTTGGTTGATTTTCTTGATTGGCTTATAATTGTTATAATAAAAGAAAATCAAAATTGCATGAAGCATGAAACATCCATAGTTAATAATATAATTGTTATATTATTCATGCAATTAGTGTGGTTTAATTATTTAATTTGAATGAGATTGTTGAATGAATTAAACCCTAGATTCTTGATTATAGGATTAATCATTAAAATTTTGAAATAGTTCTTTATTATTAATGATTAGAAACCGTCAATCTATAATCAAGATTTGCATGCAAACATAAGATCATAGGATAAATTGGATTAATTTTAAATTGTTTAAAATTAATTAGACCTAGATCGATTTCTAATAGGATTAGAATCTTTTCTTACTTAGAATTAAAAATAGTTTTAATTTACTAAGTAGGAAAAACATTGCTATGATTATAAGGGAACTCCACCGGTAATGTTCTGTCTAAGGTTGGGGGTATTTAAGTTGACGGTTTACGGAACACCTCCTACCTGGGAACTGACCTGGAATACCGGAGTTGAATTAATCATGGTTAAATGTTAGCATGCAATGTCACTAGGTTTATTAAAAGTGTTTAATGCACCTAGATCTTTAGAGTAAAGACCTTACATCACTAAGGTTATAAGGGAACTCTCTCGGTGAAGTTCTGTCTAAGGCTGGGGGTATTTAAGTTGACGGTTTACGGAACACCTCCTACCTGGGAACTAACCGGATTGAGTTGAATTAACCATAGTAATGTTGACTTGCAATGTTGGGTTTATTAAAAGAAGTTTAATTCACCCAAAAGATTGCAGTTGAATCCTTTCCATAATTGTTATATTAGGATCAGACTTAGATAGATTGACTTAGCCGAATACTATCTAAGTTAAACAACCCTATATTAACCTTAGGACATTTTCAGTGGGAGAAAAATTACAAAACGAGATTTAAATCAAGTTTTGCTCCTACGTCCCTATATTCACAACGTGAGATTCATGCTCGGCTTCGAGTCGCCCTAGGAGCGGCCTCCCTTCGGAAAGTGTTTGCATGGATCAATATCAAGGTGAATGGAAAAAATGTCTAGAGTAAGTGGGAGCGGGACACGTGTCAACGTATCCCTCGGTCTCCGCCCATAGTTCGCACCGTGAGAGTCCTATGATCCGCCTGCAGGTTGCCCTGGCGCATCCATCCCTTCGGAGGGCCTGGTCATAGGATTCGGAACATCGTGAACTCCTGAAAAGGATAGGAGCTCTTAGGCTAATCACCAACAGTTGTCTTTCCCTTCGGTAGCCTGTTGGTGCGTGCCTCTGAGATCTGAAAGTGGGAGGGTTACACTTACGAGGATGAGTTAAAAGTGTTAACAAATCCTTGACCAAACAACGGTGGCTAATGTCTATAGGAATATGAGTTATTCTGGAATTAGAATTAGCTGAGAGGTGTCTCATTTCAAAGGAGGAGTATCTGATCACCCTTCGGTGGCTGATATTCTAAACCTCTGAAACGTCGTTGCAAAACTAAATCAATAGTTTTAGGGTTCTGTGATTGTCTGTTTTGCTAAATTGATTGGATTGTGTGCAATTGTTTGCTTGTATGATGGGTTAAGGCAAAGATAACTAATACGGTCATTGTTTGTTTAAATTTCAGCAATGTCTTCCTCAATAGTCTCTCTGCTTAAAAATGAGAAATTAACCGGCGAAAATTATGCTACGTGGAAATCGAACCTGAATACGATTCTTGTTGTCGATGATCTGCGGTTCGTCTTAACGGAGGATTGTCCTCCAGCCCCTGCTCGTAATGCATCCCAGGCAGTTAAGGATGCTTATGACCGCTGGACAAAGGCCAATGATAAGACTCGCGTCTATATCTTAGCCAGCTTATCTGAAGTTTTGGCTAAAAGGCATGAGAGCATGGTAACAGCGAGGGAGATTATGAACTCCCTCCAGGAGATGTTTGGACAACCGTCCTACCAACTCCACCATGACGCTCTCAAATACGTTTATAGCTGTCGCATGAAAGAGGGCACGTCTGTTCGGGAGCATGTCCTGGATATGATGGTCCAATTCAACGTGGCAGAGGCAAACGGAGCGGTCATAGATGAGCGTAGTCAGGTTGCATTCATCTTAGAATCTCTTCCGAAGAGTTTTCTACAGTTTCGAAGCAATGCAATGATGAATAAAATAACATTCAACCTGACTAGCCTCCTGAATGAGCTACAGCTCTATCAGTCTCTTCTTAAGAACAAGGGACAGATAGAAGGAGAGGCAAACGTTGTTCACTCTAAAAGAAAGTTCGAGAAGGGTTCATCCTCTGGAACTAAATCTGTAGCCACTTCTTCAAAGAAAACTCAGAAGAAGAAAGGAAACAAGGGGAAAGCTCCCAGTACTGCTGCTAAAAGCAAGGGAAAAGCCAAAGCTGTGGCAGATAAGGGCAAGTGTTTTCACTGCAATGTAGATGGACATTGGAAGAGAAACTGCCCAAAGTACCTTGCTGAGAAAAAGAAGGAAAAGGAAGGTAAATTTGATTTACTTGTTTTAGAAACATGCCTGGTAGAACATGATGAGTTTACCTGGATACTTGATTCAGGAGCAACTAATCATGTTTGCTCTTCTTTTCAGGAAAATAGTTCCTTTCGGCAGTTGAACGATGGAGAAATGACACTCAGGGTCGGAACTGGAGAAGTCATTTCAGCTAAAGCAGTGGGAGCTGCGAAGTTATTTTTTAGAAATAGATTCTTACTTTTAGAAAGTTTGTTAATCGTTCCCAAGATTAAGAGGAACTTAATTTCTATTTCATGTTTGATTGAACAATCGTATACAGTTACTTTTGATATGAATGAAGCGTTCATTTATAAAAATGGTGTACTTATTTGTTCAGCCAAATTGGAAAATAACTTGTATGTTTTAAGACCAACCGAAAATAAAGCACTTTTAAATCACGAATTATTTAAAACTGCTGAAACTCAAAGTAAAAGGCAAAAGATTTCTCCATCAAGTAACAATACTCATCTTTGGCATCTTAGACTTGGTCATATAAACATCGATAGGATCGGTCGTTTGGTAACGAATGGACTTCTAAGCAAGTTAGAAGATGATTCACTACCACCTTGTGAATCTTGTCTCGAGGGAAAAATGACCAAAAGACCCTTTACTGGAAAAGGTTACAGAGCCAAAGAACCCTTAGAGTTAATACATTCGGATCTATGTGGTCCAATGAATGTAAAAGCTCGAGGAGGGTACGAATATTTCATCTCATTTATAGATGATTATTCAAGATATGGTTACTTATACCTAATGGGACATAAGTCTGAAGCCCTTGAAAAGTTCAAGGAGTTTAAGGCTGAAGTTGAAAACCTATTAGGTAAATCTATTAAAGTACTTCGATCTGATCGAGGAGGGGAGTATATGGATCAAAGATTCCAGGATTATATGATAGAACATGGAATCCAATCTCAACTCTCAGCCCCTGGTACACCTCAGCAGAATGGTGTGTCAGAAAGGAGAAATAGAACCTTGTTAGACATGGTTCGATCAATGATGAGCTATGCTCAATTGCCTAGCTCGTTTTGGGGGTATGCAGTAGAGACTGCAGTATACATCTTGAACAATGTTCCCTCGAAAAGTGTTTCTGAAACACCTTTCGAGTTATGGAAGGGGCGTAAACCTAGTTTGCATCACTTTCGCATCTGGGGTTGTCCAGCACACGTGCTTGTGACGAATCCTAAGAAACTGGAACCTCGTTCAAAACTGTGCCAATTTGTTGGTTACCCTAAAGAAACGAGAGGTGGTTATTTCTACGACCCACAAGAAAATAAGGTGATTGTATCGACAAACGCCACTTTCTTAGAGGAAGACCACATGAGAGATCATAAACCACGAAGCAAAATAATATTAGGAGAAGCTACTGAAGAATCATCAAAAGTTGTTGATGAAGTTGGACCTTCAACAAGGGTTGATGAAGGAACTAGTTCTTCAGATCCATCCCGTCCATCTCAAACGTTGGGAATGCCTCGACGCAGTGGGAGGGTTGTGTTACAACCTGATCGCTACTTGGGTTTAACTGAAACTCAGGTTGTCATACCTAATGATGGCATTGAGGATCCATTGTCCTATCGACAGGCAATGAATGACGAAGATAAGGATGAATGGGTCAAAGCCATGAACCTGGAAATGGAGTCAATGTACTCCAATTCTGTATGGGAACTTGCAGATCTACCATATGGGGTAAAACCCATAGGGTGCAAATGGATCTATAAGAGAAAAAGAGATGCAGCTGGAAAGGTACAGACCTTCAAAGCTAGACTAGTGGCAAAGGGTTATACCCAAAAGGAGGGGGTTGACTATGAGGAAACCTTTTCTCCTGTAGCCATGTTAAAGTCCATAAGAATTCTTTTATCCATTGCCACATATTATGACTATGAAATATGGCAAATGGACGTCAAGACTGCCTTTCTGAATGGTAATCTTGAGGAGAATATCTTTATGTCTCAACCCGAAGGGTTCATAGCCCAAGGTCAGGAACAAAAGGTTTGTAAGCTAACTCGATCCATTTATGGATTGAAACAAGCATCCAGATCATGGAACATTAGATTTGATACTGCAATCAAATCCTTTGGCTTTGACCAAAACGTTGATGAGCCTTGTGTATACAAGAAAGTCAACAAAAGGAAAGTAGCTTTTCTAATACTTTATGTAGACGATATCCTACTCATTGGGAATGATGTAGGATACCTCACTGACATTAAGAAATGGCTAGCTGCCCAATTCCAAATGAAAGATCTGGGAGAGGCTCAATATGTTCTGGGAATCCAAATCATTAGGGATCGTAAGAACAAAACGCTAGCTCTGTCTCAAGCAACGTATATTGACAAGATGTTGTCTCGATATTCGATGCAAAACTCAAAGAAGGGACTCCTACCCTTCAGACATGGGGTACACCTGTCTAAGGAACAATCTCCTAAGACACCTCAAGAAGTTGAGAACATGAGACACATTCCCTACGCCTCAGCTGTGGGCAGCTTAATGTATGCTATGCTCTGCACTAGGCCTGACATATGTTATGCAGTGGGAGTAGTCAGTAGGTATCAGTCTAATCCAGGGTTGGACCACTGGGGAGCGGTTAAGAATATCCTCAAGTATCTTCGGAGAACGAGGGACTACATGCTTGTGTATGGAGCTAAGGATTTGATTCTTACTGGATACACTGACTCTGACTTTCAAGCTGATAAGGATTCAAGGAAATCCACATCAGGGTCAGTATTCACCCTCAATGGAGGAGCAGTAGTGTGGAGAAGCATCAAACAAGGATGCATAGCAGACTCAACCATGGAGGCTGAGTATGTAGCAGCTTGCGAAGCAGCTAAGGAGGCAGTATGGCTCAGAAAGTTCTTGACTGATTTGGAAGTAGTTCCGAATATGAACGTGCCCATAACACTATACTGTGACAACAGTGGGGCTGTAGCCAACTCAAAAGAACCTCGTAGCCACAAACGGGGTAAACACATCGAGAGGAAGTATCACCTGATACGGGAGATTGTGCAAAGAGGAGATGTGATCGTCACTAAGATCGCCTCGGAGCACAACATCGCTGATCCATTTACAAAGGCTCTCACGGCTAAAGTGTTTGAGGGTCATCTAGAAGGTCTAGGTCTACGAGATATGTATGCCATCTAATCTAGGGCAAGTGGGAGAAATGTATAATGGGTATAAGGATGCCCTAGTTCATTGTATTTCCAGCTTTAGATTATTGCATTTACATCCCACTAACTAAGTGTTTTAGTTCAAGTGGGAGTTTGTTGGGTTTTATGCCCTAAAACTCGTAGATAGTGAATGTAACCGTTGACCGGATATTAATGAAATAATATTGATATATTTTCCATTAATTGTTATTAGTTATTTTATATATGTCTTTGCCTAATAATAACCCTAATCCAATAAACTAGACATCCAAGGCTGTAATATGAGTCTTGAACTATATGTAGCGACATATGGGATCATTGTTCAAGAAACAGCCTAAAGGGTCTATAGTATAGGGATAAGACTGGGTGCCTTATCCTGGTGACACTATGGATACGGCCCACTTTGTATTTGATACAAACGCTGCGATCCAACGCGTTCGTGTAGGAGACATGCGAGTGGGGGTATCCTATGCAATGAGTTTGCATAAGACCGGACCGCGAAATAGTAACCACTAGTTATAACACCGTTAACTAGTTGGTTTTCTATTTTCACTAGGACGACCTAGACAACTTAGTCTTAATCCTGAGTTGATTATGGACTCCTGCTCATGAGAGATTGTCCTTTGATTTGTATGGGTGAGAGTGGCCAATACGCCGACTCAATAAGCCTACCACTTTGGGGACAAGATCGAATGGGGAGCTGGGAACATAATCGTGCAAGATGGAATTCACTCCTTCCCGACTTTAGGGAAGCAGATGAGTGTTCCCTTAAGTGGTTACTCCGAGTCTTGAACAAAGGGCCCTACCCTCTCAATGGCACGAGAGGGTTTTCTGTTTGATGGTTGGACCATAAACAGATTGTTCATTAGAGGAGAATTGGTACTTAAGGAAATAGAGGTGACCCAGGGGTAAAACGGTAATTTGACCCAGCTGGTGTTACGGACACTCGTGAAGGACTAACTAGTCGATATTGGTCTAAGTTCCGTGGACACAGAAAATATGTCTGCAGTGAGAAGAGTGCAACTGTGAGTCTATAGTGGAATGTACACACAGTTAACGAATATTGATTATTGTGGTTAATGAGTTTAACCAATTAATCTCACATCGTTGGAGCTTCTGATCTGCAGGTCCATTAGGTCCCACTGGTAGCTCGTAAAGTAATTTGAGGCAACTAAGTAATTAAATTGAAAATGTTCAATTTACTAAGGGAAATAAATATAATATATATTGATATATTATTATGAGAGAAATTAATATTTGAAGAAGTTCAAATATAAATTTATGGAAGATTGAAAGAATTAATTAATTTAAGTCCTAAAAGTGTTTGGGCAAAATTAATTAATTCAAGGCCGGAAATTAAATATGTGATATTTAATTGGTGGTTAATTAATTAAAGAATTCATTAACCATGAATTAATCAATTATGTAAATAATTAATCACTTAAGGAAGTGATTAATCATTTATGGGAATGATCTAATTACTTATGGAAGAAATTAGTCATTTATGGAAAAGATTAATCAATTGGGGAATTGATTGATCATGATTGATTAATTAAGGAATAAGATTGAATCAATTTTGGAAAAAATTGATTTAATTGAATATTTTATTCATGGCCTCTCTTCTATAAATAGAACACTAGACCTAATTGGTCATGACACTTGACACTCTTGAAAGACAAGACCTAGAATTCTCTCTAGCCTCCCTCTTAGAGAAAGACTCCCACAAGTCTTTGGCCTCCTAGACTTAGAGACATACCGGTGTAACCTCTGTGGTTATTGTGTCAATCAAAGAAGAATTTCCAGCGAAGAATACCTTGAAGCGGCTGCTGCGTTTTCGTTCGTGGAGCTTCGTTGGCGAAGAACGGTCAAGTCTACAACGGAGGTTTGTAATGGTTCTTCCTCTTTTCGTTAGAAAAGTTTTTTAAAATAAATTTAGATTTATTTTAGCATGTTTAAACCGATTTTACAGTGGCTTTAAAGTTAGTTTAAAGTTTTGTTTGAGTTTTCGTAACGGTTTTTAATGTTAATTAATACACGGCGTAAGGTCCAATCGATGCGCTTCCGCTGCGTGGGGACTTTTATTCCCTTCAGTACTAACCCCCTCCCCTTTCTCCCCCAAAACATTTTTAGATGATGCAGGTGAGTTTGCATACGATGAGCCCGGTGGTGCTGAGGAGGTGTACGAGGAGTGACTCCACTGGTTTAGGCATCTTTGTTTCAAGCTTTTGATTATCTAGTTTGTCATAGAAAGTTATTTTATTCTTTTGGTTGTATAGAATAGTGTTTATGTTTAATTCAGTTAATGGCTTGTCTAGTTGTTTTAAATTGAGAAGTTAGCCCTAGCTATGGTTAGCTTCATTTGAGTTTTTGTTTCATTCCTGTTAATAACATTAAGTTGTTTCTAGTAATTTAGTTGAATGTCTTTATCTAGCATGAATCTTTTTAACGTTGGTTGTAAATGCGAGATCTGACTCGCTAGTTTGAGAAAGAAGTTTCTGGTGGGTATCTGTGGCATTTTGGTGTGTAGTTGTGGGTTGGTTGACTTATAGAAGTGTGTCTTTTTGCTTAACAGGTGATATAAAAATTTTGGTTTAGTCCTATGTATGTCGTTATTCTGCCGAAACTTTCGGTGCACTCGATTAGTTTTAGTTTAAGAGTTCGTAATGTCACTAGGATAGTTTTAAAATCCTGGGGCGTTACATATATGCTCTCAATAGATGAAGAAAGAGCAGTAGATGTGGTGACACTTTCTTCTTCGACTTTTTCTCCCCCTTAGGTACTCCTTGCCTTTTCTTCATCTTCCTATCTCATGTTCTCTTCTTCTTGTCTCCTAACTTCCTTCTATTTATTAATTTCCTAAAACATAAACAAACAAATCAAAAAGTTCACAAGCTCAAATATGTTATATTTTTGGGGAATTTTTTTTAAGAAAATTCAAGTCAAAAAGTTTTGATCAATTCAACTTCCTTTTTTTTTTAAATACATATTGATGGAAAGAGAAAGAATGACTTAGCTAATCTCCAACAGGGAGATTAAAGCTTTATTCCTACTTTTTGCGCCATCAACTTTCATCTTGACCCTAGGTCTTGATAACGGACGAGATTTGAGTCTTAACTGAGGCGTTTTAATCATGGAGTGTTTTGTCTCTATTATCAGCTCACTCAATCTACTCTTGAATGTAGACTTTGCAGTCTCATCCTCTGTCGTATATTACAGATTCTTATCCTCCATCATTTCCTCTTTATTTCTTCCTCGAATAACATTTTCTGCAAGCTACAACAAGCAAAGGAATCATTAGGATCATCCTCAAATCCATCTTTTTCTAACATTTTCTGCAATCATTAGAATCAAAAGCAAAACATCCCTTCATTTCATCTAGATGTTCTAATGCCTGGAGCACATCAAAGTTCACTTTTTGTGAAATGACATCTGCATGGCTCACTGCAACTTTCTCTGGTGTCTTCTCTTTATTCTCTTTTTGAGGCGATTCTTCTTTAATTTCTTCTTTCTCTTTTGTCGCCTCAGTATTTTCAAGTGCTGGAATGCTTCTTGCTTCTACTGTGAGTTTAGGGTCTTCATGTTCCAATCCACTTTGAAATGTCATCCCATTATATTGCTCTTGTGCTTCTTGTTCCAGATTCTCATTGTTGTGAGGCAAGATTTCTTGTTGACTGTTTTTCAATTCCTCTATCAATTGCCCTACTTGGATCCCCAAGTTCTTTATAGTGGCGTCATTCCTTGCCATGTATTCTCTTATGAGTTCTTCCAAGCTAGTTGACACTTGTGGTTCTATCTCCTGTTGCATTTCTTGTTGGGCATACTGATCTTGATATTGGTCTTCAAAAGTAAACAGACATTCTTGCTCCAAATGAGGTGTTGGATTATTGTTGTTAACCTCTTGCTGGTGTTGCAACCATCTTCGGTAAGGATTGAAAATAGGACTCTGGTTGTCTGGTTGCCCTGTATAATAAGGATTAGATGGACAAGTTTCAAACAAAGAATGAATCTTAGCACAATAAACACAAAAGAAATTAGAGTGACAAGTCATTGATGTGATTTGTGCACTCAAGGTTGTCATGATGTCTTCTTCCACATGTGGATTATTTTGAGCTATCAAACCCTTAGGTTGTGCTTATCTTCTATCGCCTTTTTCCTTTTTCTCTTTTTTTTCTTTTTTTTTTGGACAACAAAAGGATCGACTTCAGGTAGATCTACTAGAAGTTCTTGAATGCAAGTAGCTTCTTCAAGATGTTCCCGTGCGCTCAACTCCTATTGCTCTTTCTTTCTATCTCAAGGTCTAGCTCGAAGAGATGATGCTCTTTTCTCATGCACCAACTTCAACCTGCAAAAGAAACTGCAAATCAAAGTTAGATTCTCTTAAGATAGAAATTCGATCACAATCAAATCACAATTTCAACAAACAAAAACTGATTTCACTTTTAGTCCCCGGCAACGACACCAAAAACTTGATGCGTGTTGGGCTGAATGTGGATGTGGGAAAAGATGGTTAATAAAGATTAAGAATAATTCAGCCAACCTAGTGCAAGTATACACTATCGCATGTAGTAATAAAATCTCTGGAAATATTCCAAAGGATCGATCCCACAGGGACTAAATTAGAAACACAGATTTGAAGAAGAAACTACTCAAAGATTGCTTTCAAGAACATAACCAAAAGAAATAGTCGATGTTGGGTTTTTATAAAACAAAGAAATAACAAGGAAAGAAATAACAATGATAAATAAACGAGGTATTCAATATAGCTTCAACCCTAAGGCAAATAACTCTAATCATGGCTTATTTAACCTAAGTATATTCATGCATTGGGTCAGATTTAACTTCTATTTGGCCTTGCTTCCAAGAACCGTTAGAAGGCTAAGCGAGTACCGTTATGCACATTTCTGTGACTCGACTCCGACATAGATAGTTCAAGCATGCAACCTATAACCCTATAGTTGTTATAAGGCGATCTTCCCCCATAACACTGAATACACTCTTTCGAGCCCTTTCTCCTATATCACCTTTACGAAAACCGATATTACTTGTCCCTTTCAGGATCAAACTCACATAGCATGCAAAGTCTAAGTGATCAAGTTAAACTCAGCAAGATTCAGAATGATATTCAGTAAAGAGTGAAATGCAATGAATAAAACTTAGGCAAACAAACACTTTCAAGCTATTTAAACCATAAGGGAATTCACTATATCGAACTCCTCAATGGAATTTAGCTACGCATGATGGAATATAATGCAAATGAACAACTTTTCATTGAAATAATGAATAAAGAATACAAAGAAATGAAAAGTAACAAGTGCTGGAAATAAGGTGCAGTAACTAAAACTAGGGTTTTTCTTTTATCCAATCCTTCTAGAGTTCGCTCGACGCTCTACTCTCCTTTACAAGTGGAAATAGGGTGAAAATCTCTACAAACACTTGGGTTTGATGTCTAACTAAAGATTAGAATTCAGTCTTCTAAGAAGGACCTCGGGCATCCCTACTCATGGGTTAGGGAGTCACAAAATCCATGCTAGTAAGTAGCCCAGTCAGTTTCGGAGTCAAAATAACCAGTTAGTTGCGTGAAAAGATCGTTTAAAATGACCCGCGACGGACTCGAACTTTTCTCTTTCTGCCCTGAAATGCAGTCGCATTTCATTTTGCCTTGGCAGAAATGCGGTCACATTTCAATATCATTTATCTGTTTTTCTCTGTTTTCTGCAAAACACCAAAACTAAGTCAAATTCACACCAAAATGAGTTCTTTTAAGCACAAATATGTATAATTTGACACACGTGACTCTCAAAGACCTAACTTACCAACTTATACACTTTGTAGGCTCGAGAATAGTAATTTTGACCAAAAACATACAAGTTTCACAAGAAATAAGCTAAGAATAAGGGGCAAAATAGGTATATTTTTGGCACTTATCAGCTGGCATGTGGCAGAGCTGTGAGCTGGCAGATTTAGAAGTGGAACACGCTAGCTAGTTGCTTGGTGAAGTCAGCCTCCTCAAGCCTATAAATTCCAGCCATTTGTTCATGAAAAGAGGAGGCGGACGAGAGAGAAAACAAAGAAGCAAAGAAGGAAGTTTGTTCAAACGCAAGCATTTTCTATTTTCATCTTATGCGCTATCTATTCCTTTAGTAGCATGAGTTAATTTTCTTTTATCAAGGAGCTAATACTTTCATTACTAACACATGTGGTTTGCTTACCAGCATGATATATCCCGGGAGGGTAACGCATGTGGAAATATCTAAGTAGAGCAAGATAATGCATTGCATGTAGTCTGGCTTGCGTTAGTACTAGCGCTGCTGCAAGGGATAATTCATGAATGTGTTTAGACTGTCTTAGGGATAATTCAACTGCTTGCAAGTAAATAGAGAATCGCGCTAACTGATCAGTCTAATTTGTTATACACTTAGAATCTGCCAATTTTCTTATCTTAGTTGAATTCCTTGTGAAAAATGCTTTAAAATGAGTATAATATGTGTATAGGTCCTCATCGGAGCTTCGGAAGCAATTCGGGGCTTAAACGAGCAAAATCGGAGCGTAAAATGACCATTCTGCCCTTGGAGCCTCATCAGCATCGAGATGCCCATCATCAGGGTCAAGACGCTAACCAAATAAGGAAAGTACTTGGAGATCAAACTGGAGCAACAGCGTCGCGACGCTAGGGCAATCCGAGAGATTCTTTCCAAAATTGAAGGGACAGCGTCGCGACGCTAGGCAGTTTTCCAGAATTGGATTTTTTCTTATTTGGCTGGCGATTTTCCCCAAATTTGAGGCCTTTTTCAGCACCAAGTTACCATGATTTGAAGGCCAAGAACTCCTATAAATAGAGGCCTTTGGTGTAGGTTTATAATCATCCCTCAATACACAATTCACTACAACACTGTAGTCCATCTCTCTCCCTTTCTCCACCATTCTTCTTAGTTTTAGTTTTTCTTGCTTTCCCTGATGTATTCCATGAAGAATTCAGCTTGCTCTTGCTCCATGAGAGGCTAGACTCTTCATTCATGTAATCGGGGCGTCGACGTGTAAGTTCAATTTCTTTTAATGAAATCTCTTGTTTGAATTCTCAAAGCATGTTTATGTGATTTTAGTCCTTTGTCTATAAGTTTAGATTGTGGTAGGAAAGATTGACAACCTTGACGTGTCCTCTCTAAATTTACTTGCTAAATCTAAGTAGCAAATAAGTTAACGTTATGATTTTGCGCATGCGTCCCTAGGACTAAATGATTTAATCAATTGTAATTGTGGTTTGCTGCCCGTTGCATGTGAATTAATTCAGCTGGATCCCATTGTGGTTTAGATTAGTTAATCGGCCAATTAATTAATTTAAACTAGAATCAAACTTAGTGTTTGCATGTTTGTGATAGTTGGATCATGGTTCTCGATTTGTTGCCGGAATACGCTGGACTTAGACTTGTTTTGACTTATTAGTGAGGTTAATGATTTAATTGAATTGAACTTACTATGACAATCCCGGTTGCATGATCTTTGAGGTATTGATTTCTTTCCTTTATTTGATTCCTTTACTTCCCTTTTTAATATTTTCCATAATTAGTTTTCTTTCCAAAGCAACTTTCTTTCCAAATATAACCCCCCCTCCCCTTTTTGGTTACCTAAAACAATTAAGGAAATAAAGATTTGTATGCATAGACTCCCTGTGATCGACCCCGGCCACTACTGCTACAAGTTAGCTTTAGAGATTGAGGATTACAAATTTATTTGACACGACCTTCGACAAGTCGTTCCGTCACTAACACATGAATTAAGTGAACAGAAACGTTCTTAGTTCTACGCCAAAGCATGTGTAATACTGGGAGGGAATCGAATGTTTATTTCTCGCTTAGGCATCAGTATCATTTTATTCTTGATATCCTCACATCTCTGTTTTCACTCTTATCGCATTTGTTCATTTACTTCTGCCTATCGCATGATTATCATCCCTTTTTACTTATTTAGCTTTCAGTACCATGCATTTGAGTATAGGTTGTTAAAAGTGTTGAGTTTGCTTCAATCTCCTTCCCTGTGTTCAGACCCTGGAATGCTCCAGGTATTACTTAGTTATGCATGATTTATACTTGGATTAATGCATAGCAACGACATATTCTCCGATAATTCAGCATAATTAGAAGTGAGTATAGTTCGAACTAAGTTTTTGGCGTCCTTGCCGGGGAAGGCAACTGAAGTTTTCAAACTTTTTCTTTATTTGTATTCTGTTTGGTGTTGTTTCTGCTGCCTGTTGTGAGTGGATTTATTTCAAGTGTGCACAAGTGTATGTGTGCCACTCGCCGCATAGACACCATCATAGACCCAAAAATTGATAGAACATATCACAGAAGGATAAGAAGAAATTGGCGTGCCAGAAGGCAAGTAGTAGAACAACCTCAAGAGATGGTTGCGCCAAATCCACAAAACCCTCCTGTAAATCCAACACAGATTGGCTGACGATTGAAAACGAGGCATTAAAGATTATGCAGCCCTAAGAATGTGCAATTTCAATCCAGGAATAGTACGCCCCACATTGGAAACTGAAAGGTTTGAGCTTAAACCTGTTATGTTTCAAATGTTGACTACTGCAGGACAATTTGGAGGAAGTGCATCAGAAGATCCACATTCACACCTTAAATCGTTTATCGATATATGCAACAAGTTCATTATTCCAGGAGTGACCCAGAACAACTACAACTGATTTTGTTTCCTTACTCGTTAAGAGATGCTGCAAAGGTTTGGTTGAACCAGAAACCAGCAAATTACATAGCTACGTGGAATAATTTGGCTAAGAAGTTTTTGGAGAAATACTTTCCACCAACAGCAAACTTCAGACTGCGAAAGAAGATTATGACATTCGCTTAGTGATGCTTGGGAACAATTTAAAGGCCTGTTGCAGAGATGCCCTCACCATGGATTGCCCCACTGTATTCAGTTGGAGACATTCTATGTAGGGTTGAACAAAAATTCCCAGGTGATTGTTGACTCATCGGCCAATGGCGCGCTGCTTAGAAAAACATATGATGAAGCGCATGAGATCCTTGACCGCATAGCAAGAAACAACTATGAATGGGGAACCGCTGAGGACAAGAGGAAGCACCCAATAAAGACCAGCTCAGGAAGCTTTAAGGTGGATCCTATGACTGCGGTGAATGCAAAAATTGATGCGTTGACTACCAGAATGGATGCATTGATGGCCAACACAGTGCCCTTCATAGCTCAACTAGTTGCGGTGGGATGCGGCATCTGTGGTGAAAGTCACACGCATGATCAATGCTCATCCAACCTAGAATCCGTTTTCTATATCAGACCGCAGCGGAATGCGCGCAACAACCCTTTTTCAAACACATACAACCCAGGTTGGAGGAATCACCCAAATTTTTCATGGAGTGGAAACACTGGCCCAACCAAGCAACAACCACAGTAAGGTAACACTAACTCTGGCCCTAGACTGTTTAACGCTAACAATGATCATGTGACGCAGGGATCCTTTCAAGGAAATTTCCAGCCCAACAACAACGCAAGCAGTGGATACTCAGGCACACTATCTTCAAATTCATTAGAGAATATGATGAAGGACTTTATGGCAAGTCAGAAGGAGTACATGGTGAAGAACGATGCGGTGGTTCAAAGTCAAGTCGCATCCCTAAGAAACCTGGAAGTTCAAGTTGGCCAACTTGTGTCAGAACTAAAGAACAGACCTACGGGAACTCTTCCAAGCAATACGGAAGCACCCAGAGGAAGGGAGCAATGTCATGCATTAACCTTGCGCAGTGGAAAACAGATTCAGAATGAAGAAACTGTTCCTATGTCAGAAGAAGTGACAATGCTTTCGAAAGAGTCAGAGAAAGAGCCCAACACAGATAAGACGACCAAAGAAAGCACAGTGAAAGAAAAGAAAGAAGAAAAGACAAAAGAGCCTGATGCATACAAACCGCCACTCCCATTCTCGCAAAGGTTGTGGAAGAAAAATGACGAGGCGCAATTCAAGAAGTTCTTGAGTGTGTTGTGTGAGCAGCATATCAACATTCCCCTCGTGATGGCGCTAGAAAAAATGTCGAGCTACACAAAGTTCCTGAAGGATATTTTATCCAACAAGCGACCATGGAAGGAGTTTGAGACAGTTGCGTTGACGAATGAGTGTAGTGCAATCCTGAATAGCAAAATCCCTCCAAGATTAAAGGACCCAGGAAGTTTCACCAATCCATGCTGTACTGGTGGAATCAATGTGGGGAGATCTCTATGCGACCTTGGTGTAAGCATCAATTTGATGCCATTATCAGTGTTCAAGCGCCTGGGTATTCGAGAAGCACGTCCAACAACAGTCACCCTTCAGCTCGCAGACAGATTTGTAGCGCATCCAGAAGGAAAGATCGAGGATGTGCTGGTAAAAGTTGACAAATTTATTTTTTCGGCTGACTTTATTATTCTTGATTATGAAGCAGACAGAGAAGTTCCAATCATTTTGGGAAGACCCTTTTTGGCTACTAGACAAACTTTGATAGACGTGCAAAAAGGATAATTGACCATGCGAGCCAATGATCAAAAAGTAGTGTTTAATGTGTTCAACGCATTAAAATACCCCTTTAAGCCCAAGGACTGTGAGTTCTTAGCGCGTATAAAGATATATTCGCCAATGAAATATTGAGGATGGATGCGCTAGAAGCAGCGCATAAAGATGAAGAAGAAGATCGAGTCGCATGCAAAGCGGAAGAATGTCGAACATTCGCTAAGACCACAACATAAGTCTATGCGCTAGACCTATCAAACAGAGAGTTCACATTACCTTCGATTATATCTCCGCCTGCGTTAGAATTAAAACCTCTCGCATCGCATCTAAAATATAAATTTCTAGGCGATGGCGAATCCTTACCTGTCATAATTTCATCCAAGTTGAATCTAACGCAAGAAACCTTGCTGTTGTAGGTTCTTAAGAGGCACAAGTGCACTACCAGATGGAGTCTCGCAGATATCAAGGGAATAAGTCCATCATATTGCATGCATAAGATCCGATTGGTGGATGAACTAGATGGTTTTGTAAAGCGTCAGAGGCGTTTAAACCCTACGATGATGGAAGTAGTGCGCAGAGAAATAATCAAATGGATTGACGCAGAAGTGATCTACCCCATCACAAATAGTAGATGGGTCAGTCCAGTGCAATGCGTTCCAAAGAAAGGAGGAATGACTGTTGTCACCAACGCATGAACTCATTCCATTGCGCACGGTTACTGGTTGGCGTGTGTGTATGGACTACCGCAAGCTCAACACATCTACTAAGAAGGATCAGTTTCCATTGCCATTTATTGATCAAATGCTCGATCGCCTGGCGGGTAGCGCATATGATTGTTTCTTAGATGGATATTCAAGGTAAGATCAAATTTCTATTGTGCCAGATGATCAGGAAAAGACGACTTTCACATGCCCCTATGGAACCTTTGCGTTCAGAAGAATGTCATTTGGTTTATGCAATGCGCCATGGACATTCCAAAGGTGTATGATGGCTATTTTCTCATATTTATTAGAAAAATCAGTTGAAGCCTTTATGGATGATTTCTCTGTCTATGGAAATTCTTACGTTGATTGCCTAACGAATTTGGAGCACGTGTTGATGCGATGTTGACGTGTGTGTGCTATGACACTGCTCGAGTGCAAGTATACACTATCAAGTAATAAAGTGGAAAGTATTTCGGATATCGTACCCAAGGGAGATAGTGACTAGTTAAGTTAACACACAATTCTGTAAAATATGAACCTCTAAATTTGCGGCCACGGTTGGTAACCAAATAAAAATATATAATTGGGGTTTTGGTTTTTTTTAAGACAAAAGCAAAAAGATAATAAAGACAGATGAAAAATCAATGAGATAAGTAGGGAAATTCAAATAGTTTCAACCTTGGGCATTAGATCGCCTCCACCTATGCGCCTGCAAATTGCTCAAGTCTTGCAGACAGCTGAGCCACACTATCTATGTTGCCTACATAGACATGGTGCAGATAGCATAACTCAGTTTGCGCCCGCAATCCCCTGACAACCAAACTGTGAGTTAAGTCCAACTCTTATTCAGCTCCACTGTAGGTGCCTTTAGGAGACTAAGCCAGTTAGAGATCTATTTCTAGGACTAACTGAAACTTAGATGAATAGTACTCACCGACTCTTAAAACCCTAGTGGTTCCAGTCCTATTTCTAGGATGCAAGAAGTCAAAGTCTTATTTCTAGGATCTTTTCCACTATTGCTTTGCGAACCCACGCCTTTAACTCCAACCTTTCGACCATCAGCTAAATGCAAACTATGCTAACCTAAGTGATCAGTTTAAGCTAACATTTAAACCTTAATTTCAACAAAGACAAACAATGCTAGAGGGAGCAAGGTTGACACACCCCGCCCCAGACTACTCCTAACAACTAGTGACGTGGCGTGCCGACAATGAATTCTAACCAACCATAGGATCCTATTGCCATCTAGCATGCTCCTAACCATTCTTAAGCTCATTGTAAATCCAGCAATAACTTAAATAACCAGAAATTTGGGCAGAGTTTCCTCTAAAACTTAGTTAATAACACACCTGAAAAAGGGTGATATATGCGCATATAAAATCTCTAGAAATAAAGATACCATATCACACCCTGGAGCCAGACTAGAGACACAGATGTCTCAAACCACAATACTCAACCCGACACTTCATTACCAAACCTTATACATAATAAGTGATATGCATCGAGTTGCAGAGACTGGTGGCAGATTCTGACTAGATCATCTGGTTAGCCAACTTTGGTTGAAACTCAAGAGCAACCTAGTGGAAAAATGAAAAAAAAAAATAAAAGAATGAGCTAAAAAGCCCAGTGAGTGGTAAGTTCATAAATAAAGTAATTTCATAAAATTGATCTCCTATTTAAGCATAATTTTATAACTCTGGAAAAACAATGTAAAACAGGAGATGTTTTATAATTCTCACGATAACTAAAACTTAAAGAAATATTTACGGGGTAACTCTTGAAAACAATAACACATGTCAGAAAGAATTATCACCAAACCTGTACCCAAATCTCTGGTCATACGCTCAGTAGAGCAATCTCTGTCATACTATGCAGTGAGTAATCTCGAAATGCATAGCAGAGTCATCTCTGTCATACGTGCACGCAGAGCAACCCAACGAAGGGCTAAGCACACCAACACATGATCCAAAGCCTACACGTGTGCTAGTGTGGGTCCTAAGGACCTCTCTCTATACTATGGAAACACATTCACATAGTATACGGGTAATCACCATGGGTACATAGATCTAGTGGATTTCAAACCACCCGTAACATAAAACTCTACATCATCAATAACTCTAAAACCATTTTCTTTTTCTAAACAATATTTAATAAATTAGAGAGATTCCTCAAATTACAAAAATACCTCTATTTACTGAAATAATCATAAAATATCCCACATAGTTCTAAATAATACTTTTGGCTAAAATCACAAAACACAGGAAATTTATAACAATCTTTTGAATTCTCGAATGACTTGAAAATATTTCTAATATCTATAAATGATAATTTCAACAAACTCGTAACATTATTAAAAGTTCATAACAGCTTGTTGCCTTGTGCAAAGTGATGCTAAATATGCAACAAATAGCTCAAAAACGTGCAAGTATACACATCATGACAGCAAGTGATAAGTAATTTAAGATCGTTCACAGGGATTGATTTAGGGAAATTTACTACTTCTAAGCTTGATTTTCAATGAAATTCAAAGTAACCAAGGATCAAATATTTTTCATTAACTAAGTGCAAAAGATTAAATGGCAAACAAGCTTAAAATGACAAAAACTTAAGTAAACTTCAATGAAAACAGCGAATCAACACAGAGAAGGCAAGGTTCAAATTAGGGGTTGTCAACTTTCACCAACTGTTTGCTGTAGCAGAACTTTATATTCACAACTCACCCAGGATTTTCTACGGGAATTTTCCAATTCTCCTATAGTTTAGGTGATTAAACTCCCATTTAACCCCTTCTTTTTAGCTCGACTGATTAGTGCCTTAGGTGGTTATTTATCCCTAAATACCCACTCATTTTCATGACCTAGAAAGGCGAAGGGTAAAGCAAAGTAATCGGTTATTAATTGTTTTCCCAAACACTCAATAACAATGCTAGAAAATGGTTGGTCAAACGAAATTCTAGCTTTAATCATGAAGAACACTTTACTTTAAGTTGCAATATATAAAGTTCCACAAAAAAAAAACAACTAGTTCAAGCCTAAGCACCCTAATCCTCACCTAAGAGGATTTAGCTAATGTTCAAGGTGAAAACAATTAAAATACAGCAGCAAACTACCATATCAATCATGATTACAGCCTTAAATACCAACTAAACACTAAGAGAAAGAAGAATAAAAGAAGGGGAAGGAAGAGAAGAAGCTTCCAAAAGAGATTCCAGCTTTCCCAAGCTGGAAATCCTCCAAAACAGCAACCTCCTTGTCTTTTCCCTTTCACTGTTAGCAGCAACTCCTAGGTCCAACTTCTCCAGCCGATTCCTTCTCTTTTGGGGTCAAAAATCTATTTATATCAGCTCCTTGCATTGAATTTAGGGCTGATTGGACATATGCCTCCACATGGATCTTCCCCAATTGGTTGAGATAGGACAAATCAGCTCCAAAAGATGCCAGCTCATTTAATGAGAATTCCCACGGGTACAGCACGTGCAGTCACTTAATTTCCAGACTTTTGGCCTTTTGTTGTAAAACCAACTGCTGTAGCATAACCTGAGTGATCATAAACCAGAAGATTAGCTTGAAAAACAGAAAGTTTGCATCAATTTCAAACAAAGCTTGGCCTAATGATATGTAAAGATGTTCAACAAAGATTGCTCATTTTTATGCACAAACCAAAGCTCAAACATATTAAAAAGTAGAGTTTTTAAGCCTAAGAGAGAACCAATAGCTCTTATTTCTAAGAGCTATCAAACCCCCAAACTTGAATCATTGCTCGTCCCTGAGCAACAAAAACTCTAACTCATCATCCCATATCCAGCTTGCAATCAAAATGGCCTAACTAGAGCACCTAGCTACTTCTTGATGAGCCTACCTTTCTGAATGCATACAACTACTCAACAAAGCATTACTCTTTTAAAACACCCTTTCAACTTGGCATTTTCAATTTTTTTAGTGCTCTTCTAATGATCCTCTAGCTTAGCCTATCTCCAAAAGCCATCATATCAAATTATACCAGCCTTTTGACGTCAAGGAAGCCACTAACTTTCAAGCCTAAACTTAGCTCAAACCTCAATCTAAAGCTTGCAAAGCAATCCTATAGTCTCTTTGCCCAACCTCTAAAACCTCTAAGCTCAACCTAAAACTTCTCTCTAACTTTTATTCTCTTTTTTTTTTTTTACCAACTTAGAAAGTCTCATAGGTCATCACCTAACGAGAACTGCATTCATTTCTCTTAAGATTGCCTAAGATAGCTTTCTGGCAACTACCTCCTTGCTTCCTAGAATGGCGACACTTTTTGGTGAAGCTCACCTAAGCCCTGGGGAATATTGTAACCTTCAAGCTAACACTCATCCCTTTATCCATCTCATTTGGACTTTTCTTTTCTGCTCATTTTTTAAAAAATGCTTTCTCTTACCTTGAGCTACTTTTTGACGTAGGGACAAACTATGGGTATCATAAATCCCCCTGGTTACTAGGCAAGCTCAAGGAAAACAGAAACCCTTCAAAAAGGGAGAGGAGTGCATCTTAGGCAAAACTAAAACAAAAAGGAATGCATTTTAAGCTGCCTTTTCTATTTCTTTTTCATGTTTTTTTTCAAGGGTTACCTAACCCCCAAACTTAATCTATTCATTGTCCCCAATGAATGAGAAAGCAAGGAAAGAACCCCCAAACTTTTTTTTTTTTTTTTTTTGAGAAGCTAAGGCTTATTGCTTAGGAGGATTATAAGGTTTGGGCTAAGGACTAGGAACAAGCTTTCCTAAGATTTGAGCTAAGCTAAGGAGGAAAATTAGGAAGTTTCCTATCTACTTAAGGACTTAAAGCACAATAAGATAATCTAATTAAGCAAATAAGCTAAGCTATTGGGGATTGATAGCGCAATTTATTGAGCTATATTTTATGATATTTTAGTGTTAGTCTCGAGTATTATTTGGCCACTTTTATGTCTATTTGGTTTGTTTTGTAGGAATCAAGCATTTCAATGGAAATCGACGTTTTTGAAGATTACCGGTGTTTTAGGAGCTGAAGAATAAATTCGAGCGAAGAAACGAGCAGAAGAAGCAAAGTTTAAGGCCTAGCGTTGAGACGCTTTGGAGCGTCTCAACGCTAGGTATAAGTCAGGAGGCGCGCGAATGGAGGCAGCGTCGAGACGCTACCTCCACAGCGTCTCGACGCTGCGACATTTTCATGAAATAATTAGGGCACGCATGACACAGCGTCGAGACGCTATGTCCTTAGCGTCTCGACGCTGTCGCGCAGAATGGACAGTATATATATTTTGCGATGCCATCTGATTAAGGGAGCTCTTTTGGAGAGAGAAACACGACTTTAGAGAGGGAAAAACGGCCAGAATTCAGCAGAGACAAAGGGAGCTTGATTTTGGGAGCTTGGATCGGGAGGCTCGTGACGGGAACGCACGGGAATCACGGCTAGCGAGTTTAATCTTTCTCCCTTATTTCTCGTACTGATTTTTTAGCATGTATTGGACTGATTTTGATTGTATTCTTAGAGACATGAGTAGCTAAATTTTGTTTCTTAGGGGCTTGATGTAGCCATTAGTTTGTATGGATTAATTTACGGATTTTTTAGGACGTTTCGTAACGCGATTTATTTATGCAATTGTATGCTTAGTGCTTATAATCTCTTGATCACTGATTGTATGATTCTTGTTTCTGAACTAATTGCTCGGGAGAGGGTAGTTTAGATTAGACCATCAATTGCATAACTTAGGTAATTCTACAATTGGGAAATTTGGGATTGCTTGAGAAACCGTTATGAGGGTTGTTCTTTAATGCTTATGCTTGTTGTTGAAATTAGATAGGGATATCAATTTCTTAATTTGCATAAAGAATTAATTGCACTCGGGAGAGGCTTTTAATTATCGATAATCCTTGGTTTATGAATTTGTTACGAGTTCGTTCTTAATTATCCTTTGAATTGATTCATGCATCTAATAGGTGAAATCAATTCCCTAAGGCCTTTCTCCATTGAGTTTCCATATTTTATTGCTTTGATTAGTTTTTCATTGATTTGCATATTTCTCGATTAGTTTCTCTAAATAAAATTGGGCGAATATACCTTTAATAATTAGGGGAACTAGAAAACCAATCCAGAGGAGGACATTCGATTTTTAATCACTATATTATAACTTGGGCCCGTACACTTGCGGTTAGCAATTTGCGCATCAGGGATCATAATACAGAACACTACTTTTGCACAGTACACAAATTTTTTTTTCTTTTTTTTTTACCAAGTACAGCTGCTGCTGCAACATTCATCAATGCTAGGCTTAACCAAAAGAACAGCCAAGAGATACGGCTAGGCCCTATATTAATTCTAAACAAGCTGGACAGTCTATATCTCCCAAGTAGAGACTTTATACTCTTTGCTGCAGCATGCTCAAAATCATTAACTCAAAGTTTTATAGCCTTAAATTTCAATAATCATGCACCAGATGGCTAATCTAGTTCATTTAGCATACCAAGCAAGCATAGCACTACTAAGCATCAACATTTTTGGCAGTAAGTATTCAAGAATTCAGCAACCAACAACTTGCAATAAGATAAAACTAGACCAAAACCTCGCTACAACTTGCATTAACATTTTTTAGCATGAATACTTCATTTGCTTTCATGCTTTGATTTTGTGCATGCTACTAAGCCAAAAGTAAAGCAACAATTCACTACAAGGGATAAGCAAAGAATCAGCAGGTCAATTCATATCTCCCTTTTTTTTTTACTTTTAACTTGGGGGCTAACATACCAGATTACACACCAATACCAATTCATAAGAGAATTTCATTAAACTAGAGGGATTACACAATCAGGCCATGATTCTCTTCTTTCTCATTCTCTAAACAAACAAACTAAAAAAACTGAGAACTAAAAGCAAGCACATTGGAATTTAAAAACAGACAGACAACCAACAAAAATAGAAATAAAAACAGCAACAACCAACATAAAAAAAAGGTACAGCAGACTTCCTTTTTCTTTTTTTTTTTTCTTCTAGCTTTCCACAATCTTCTAATCTTCTTAGCCAACATCAGCATCATCATCGTTCCCACTTGGAGATGGGGAAGGACACCATGGATCAAATAAACTTGAGGGGAATTGAGGGAATGGCTGATGAAGTTCCTCAAAGCCATATTCAAAAGTCTTTTCCATGGCAAAGTCTCTTTGATGAGCGTATTCCCAATAGGACTTTTGCTGATTTGCACTATGCTCCATGCGCCTCATCATTCTCCTTTGCTACTTTAAGATCTCCTCAACTCCACATACAATATTGGTGTTGGTCCTCCTTTTGCTCTCTCCATGCAGCCTTGCTATTGATGCTGAATCAATTACACCTTTGTCCATCAAGATCTCTTCATGCTCATCCACTTGCACTTGGGCCTTCAAACACAATGTTGTAATAAGATTGGGGAAAAATAGCCTTCCTTGCTTCCTTTTCGCACAAGCCAGAATTTCCTTTGCCAAAAGCCTCCCCAGATCGATGCTCAAAATCTTCAAGATGGAAAAGACCAAAAGAACTCTTTCTTTGGACACGGTGGTGTCATGAGTGGTAGGGAGCAGCCTACTCCTTGCAAAAGTATGCCATACATTTGCTTTTGGCTTTAGGTAAGCTGCCAACAGTGTTCGGTTAGAGTTCCTTGATAGTCTCCAACTTGCCCCCTCTACTCCACATGTTTCTAGAGCTGATTGGAGTTGCTCATTGGATGGGGCAATCTCCATAGAGTTGAAAATTGAATGGGGGTAATTTGGGAGGTTATAAAACTCATTAATAGCAGATGGTGACCAGTCAATCCATTTGCCTCTCACCTTGGTCTGAAAGAGCTCATTGTCTTGAACATTGGCATAAAATTCCCTTACCAAGGGAACAATGGCTGGCTCTGGCTTTTGACAAAGTATTTCCCAACCATGATTAATAATCAGCGCTGAAAAAAACAAGGGAAGCTTCTCCATGTCGGCCTCAAATCCTCTTTTGGGAAGAGGATCTCTTTGAAGCATTTCTTCAAACTTTTTCTTTGCAGCAGTATTGACAAATTTTTCCTTGGGGCTCTCATTGACCGCCAGCATTGGCTCTTCTTCTTTACAGGAGGACTTTTGGAGGGAGGTACAACTTCCTCTTCTTGGACTTCAGCCACAATCACTTCTTCTTAAAGCTCTTCTTGCTCAACAACCTTTTTTCCTTTCCCCTTGCTTCTAGGACTCTTTCTAGTGGCCTTTGATTGAACCTCTTCACCTAGAACAACCACTTCTTTATCTTGCATTTTGTTTGTTGGTGTTGAAGATTCAGCAACCTTTGGCCGAAACTGCTTCTTAAGGACCTTGGGAGCCATTATATCAATAAAAGGGAAGCAAGTCTCGACTAGGAAAGAAAACAGTTTTTTTTAAGAAGAAATGCTAAGGATTGCAAGCGTTTGAAAGAAAGTCCCTCCCTTTTTAAATAAAACTTGAAGGATCTGCTCATTGAATAAAAAAAATCATGTTGGTAGTAGAGAATCACGGGCATTAAAGTGTCACAGCTAGCCCACTGCCCAAAATAAAATATTCTGCTATGGCTGCACAAAATCTGCTGCTATGAGACTGCAAAGATTCTGCTGCAGCTTCCAGATTTCCTCTTTTGAGTCAAACAAGATTCTGATTCCTAATTCCCATCAAATCCCATCTTTCCAAGGTTGTTAAGGTCAATCCCATCAGGCTGATCTCTTCTCCAAAACCGTGAAGCTCACTGCCCAAAATTTCTCTTCCAAGATTCTTATTCCATCTTTTTGCATGAGAACACCTAACAAAATTAAAGCTTGATTGCACAAAAGAGGCTAAAATATTAGCAACAAAACAATAAAACCAACAGCACACTAAAACTAACAAAATTACAATAGCTAGCTAACAATTAAACACTACAGAATGCAATAAGACAGAATGCAAATTAAAGCAGAAAATTAAAACTAATGACTGCTACGAAATGAAATAAAGCAGAAAATTAAAACTCTTTTTACCACCTTCAGGGACTAAAAACGTTTATCACAACTTAAAGCACATTGTCCCCTTTTTCTTTTCACTTCTCAATTCTCCAACAACTTGCATGAGACATAACACCTCTGGAATTCTTCACCCCAGTAGTGTTTTAGCCTTTGCCAATTAACCTTAAATTGTCTTCCATCTGTTTCATCCTTCAACAACATTGCCCCATGGTCAAAAACTTCTATGATAGTGAAAGGCCCGGACCATCTAGACTTAATTTTCCAGGAAAGAGCTTAAGTCTAGAATTAAACAACAAAACTCTTTGCCCCCTTTCAAACTTCTTAGACACTAACCTTTTATCATGCCAAGCCTTGGTCTTTTCCTTGTATATTTTTGCATTCTCGTAGGATAGTTGCCTAAACTCCTCCATCTCCATAAGTTGAAATTTTCTCAATTCATCCGCTGCTTTATGATCAAAATTGAACTTTTTCATAGCCCGAAAAGCTTTATGTTCCAACTTGATAACTTGCAAAAAGCAAGTTATTTATCCTTTAAACTTAGACTAAAACAAGGCCAAAAGAAACAAAGATGCGTTACTTCCGCGCAAAAAGAGAGGAAAATATGATGATTTTATGCGGCAAGCTATATTCATGTATGCGGCGGGAATTATAAAATATAAGGCGCTAACGCAACTAATTCAGTTGTTTTCCAAAGTTTTTCTCAGCGCAGGCACACATCCCAAGATGATCAAGAGACAGATGAGATGGATGAAAAGACAGCACTGACACAGTCGGCGCAAGTAGGCGGAAAAAGGGCTGAAAAGTCGCAACTTGGCTAATCATGATCACAGCAAGTTGCCAATTACTTAATGAAGACATCTTCCCTCTCCTATAAATAGAAGCCATATGGAGGACGGGGGGGACGAATTGTTCAGGAGGGAGAAGAAGGAAGATCAGTAGAAGAATCATAGAGAGAGCTGCGATTAGGGGCACACTTATGTTTGTAATGTTTTCTTCTAGAATATCTCGTGTTGCTCGCATGAGCTAAATTCCTTTTCAAGGCTTAACGCAAGCACCTCATGCGGCGATAAGTAACATTTTGTAAGCGCATGTTTTGAATTAAATGAACCATTAATTGCTTTCTATTCAGTTGTGACACTATTTTCATTACTAACTCCCGCTTGGCCAGCCGGATGCGGTAGCAGCATGCTAAATCCTTGACAGGTAACGCATGCGAAAATCCCTGAGTAGAGCAAGTTAACGCATGACATGTAGTCTTGGTAGCATTAAACACCACCGATAAAAGATATTGCATGCACGAGTTTAGACTGCATTGTGACTAACGCAATCCCTTGTAAGTTTTAAAAGAAACTGCACCAACGCATGAACTAACCAATTAATCAATTGATAGTTTGTGTTGAACGCATAAGGATTACCGGAAGGGAAACTTATGAAGTTTTCTTACTTAGGCATTAATGGATCAATTACTCAAAATATGCGCTACAATGATCTTTTAGACGCATGAGGTTGCAACCGCAACAGCCTTGATCTTATTTTCCTTATAGATCTTCCCTTTACTCTCATCGCACGATTTTGTTTTATGCAAATATCACTTTTTAATTATAGCAACCCTCTTGTTTATTCCTGTAAAAAAAATAGTATCATACGGTTTGAGTCCAAATCAGTAAATATTGTTAAAAACTTCGTGAATATCCTTTCCCTGTGGATTCGACCCTGGAATCACCAGGTATTACTTGATTTTGTCAGTTTATACTTGGATTGATTGAAATCTACGACAATTCTTTATTAAAATACCAACCACTCTGACAACCAATCAAGTTTTTGGCGCCGTTGCCGGGGAATGGCAACAAAAGTCTTTAACAATTTTTCTGATCTGACACTCCTTTGATATTATTCACTGTGTTTCCTGTCGAGTACTTTTTCTCCAGGTAACCAGAGGTTGTATGCGTGCCGCCCGACAAATCGATTTCGAAGTCGATCCCGAGATTGATAGAACATATCACAAAAGGAGGAGAAATCGAAGAACTCGAAGGCAGTCAAGAGAAATGGCAGCACCTAATCAACCAAACCAACCATTGAATCCCATTCAATTGGCCGATGATAGGGCCAGAGGAATTCGAGACTATGCAGCCCCTGCAAACTGTAATTTTAATCCAGGGATAGTTCAGCCCACTCTAGAAACAGAACGGTTTGAATTAAAACCTGTCATGTTTCAAATGCTGACAGCTGCAGGACAATTTGGAGGAAGCCTAGCAGAAGACCCACACTCTCACCTCAATTCTTTTTTGGATATTTGTAATAAATTTATTATTCCAAGAGTAACGCATGAGCAATTGCAAGTAATTTTATTTCCTTACTCATTAAGAGATGCGGTGAAAGTTTGGCTAAATCAGCAACCAGCAAACTCCATCGCAACATGGAATGATCTGACCGAGAAATTTCTAGAAAAATACTTTCCACCCACCGCAAACTCTAGACTGCGGAAGGAAATAATGACTTTCACGCAAATGGAAGATGAAACATTGAGTGAGGCGTAGGAACGTTTCAAAAGCTTGCTACAGAGATGCCCGCATCATGGATTACCCCTATGCATTCAATTGGAGACCTTCTATGTAGGTCTTAACAAGAACTCGCAAGTCTTGGTGGATTCATCCGCAAACGGTGCACTACTCAGAAAAACGTATGACGAAGCTCACGCAATCCTCGATAGGATTGCACGTAACAATTACGAGTGGGGCACTGCGGAAGATAGAAGGAGACCCATTAAAACCAGCTCGGGAAGTTTTGAAGTTGATCCAATGACCTCAGTGAACGCAAAGATTGATGCGTTAACCACGAAGATGGATGCACTCATAGCCAGTACAACACCTTTAATCGCACAACTCAATGCAGTTGGATGCGGGATTTGCGGAGAAGGACATACGCATGACCAATGTCCTTCAAGCCCAGAATCTATTTTCTATGTTGGACCGCAAGGAGCCGTACGCAACAACCCATTTTCAAACACTTATAACCCAGGATGGAGAAATCACCCGAACTTCTCATGGAATGGCAGTGTAAATAAACAGCTACCACAAGGTAATAATAACCCTGCACCCAGATTATTTAATTCTAACAATAATCAATCCTCGTAGGGACATTTTCAGCGCAGCACGGACGAAGGAAACCAAAAAGCATCATCCTCGAATGCGTTGGAAAATATGATGAAGGAAATACAAGTTGGACAGCTTGCGTCAGAATTAAAAAATAGACCTGCGGGAGCATTTCCAGCAATACGGAGGATCCAAAAGGGAAGGAGCACTGCCATGCAGTGACCCTTCGCAGTGGAAGACAATTGCAGGTAAATGATCCTGCACCAACGTAGGACAATTTAACTAAAAAGTCAGCCGCAGAGGATCATAGCCAGACGCAAGAAGAAAGAGTAACTGAGGATGAAGAATCCAAAAGGAAGGAGGCCAACGCAGAAAAGGAACCTGACGCATATAAGCCCGCAATCCCTTTTCCTCAAAGATTGCGAAAGAAGAATGATGAAGCTCAATTCAAGAAATTTTTTAGTGTCTTGCGAGAGCTGCATATCAACATCCCACTTGTGGAGGCATTAGAAAAGATGCCAAGTTACGCCAAATTCTTAAAAGACATCCTGATGAATAAGCGACCATGGAAAGAGTTTGAAACTGTTGCGTTGACAAGTGAGTGCAGTGCAATACTTGCCAACAAGCTGCCCCCAAAGTTGAAGGATCCTGGAAGCTTCACGATTCCTTGTTCAATAGGAGGAATCGATGTGGGCAAGGCATTATGTGATCTGGGCGCAAGCATAAATTTGACGTTATGCCATTATCTGTTTACAAACGCCTAGGGATCGGAGAAGCAAGACCAACAACCGTTACACTCCAATTGGCAGACAGATCTGTGGTCCACCCAGAAGGAAAAATTGAAGATGTTTTAGTCAAAGTTGACAAGTTTATTTTTCTTGCAGATTTTATCATTCTAGATTATGAAGCTGACAGAGAAATTCCCATTATCTTGGGAAGACCATTCCTTGCCACCGGCCAAACACTAATAGACGTACAAAAAGGAGAACTGACAATGCGCATGAATGATCAGAAAGTGGTTTTTAATGTTCTCTCTTCATTAAAATATCTTGATGACAACAAAGAATGCGACATGGTAGCTCGCATTGATGTAAGCTCCCCGCAGGAAATACTACAGTCCAATGCGTTCAACACCATGAAAGAAGGAAACAAGGAAGAACAGGTGGAAGAAGACTTCATCCTATCGCATCATGAAGAAGTTATCCATATGCTGGATCTAAAAGGAAGAATCCCCACCCTGCCTTCCATAACGCAACCCCCTGCGTTAGAACTTAAACCACTCCCAACGCATTTGAAGTACAGATTTTTAGGAGACAAAGAATCACTCCCAGTCATCATTTCATCAAAGCTCGATTCAGCGCAAGAGCACCTGTTGATGCAAATCCTCGCAAAGCATAAGAAGGCCATTGGATGGAGTCTAGCAGATATTAGGGGAATTAGCCCCTCATACTGTATGCATAAGATTCGGTTTCTAGATGAATCCAATGAATTTATTGAACGACAAAGAAGGCTGAATCCTGCGATGATGGAAGTCGTGCGAAACGAAATTATTAAGTGGCTCAACACAGGTGTGATATACCCCATCTCAGACAGTAGATGGGTGAGCCCAATACAATGCATACCCAAGAAGCGTGGAATGACAGTGGTAGCTAACGCAAGCAACGAGTTGATTCCATCTCGCACCACTACAGGATGGTGCATATGCATGGATTACCGCAAGTTGAACGCAATTACTAAAAAGGATAATTTCCCTCTTCCATTCATTGATCAGATGCTAGATTGACTTGCGGGACAAGCATATTATTGTTTTCTTGATGGATACTCTGGGTATAATCAAATTACCATTGCGCCAGAAGACCAAGAAAAAACTACATTCACCTGCCCATATGGCACCTTTGCGTTCAGAAGGATGCCTTTTGGATTGTGTAATGCGCCTGGAACATTCCAGAGGTGTATGATGGCCATCTTCTCAGAGCTACTAGAAAAATCTGTGGAAGTTTTTATGGACGACTTCTCAGTTTATGGGAAGTCCTTCGCAGACTGTTTAACGCAGCTAGAACAAGTGTTGGAAAGATGCGAAGAAACTCATCTAGTGCTGAATTGGGAGAAATGTCATTTTATGGTGGATGAAGGCATTGTCCTAGGCCATCGCATATCTAACGCAGGTATTGAAGTCGATAAAGCAAAAATTGATGTCATTGAGAAATTGCCACATCCAACATCTGTAAAGGGAATTAGAAGTTTCTTGGGACACGCAGGATTCTATCGCAGGTTTATCAGGAACTTCTCGCAAATTACAAAGCCACTATACGCATTACTGGAGACAAATAGAAAATTTGAATTTTCAGAGGAATGCGCCAAGGCATTCAAGGAATTGAAGCTTGCGCTGGTCAGTGCACCTATTCTCGCAACTCCCGACTGGAAGGAACCTTATGTCTTGATGTGCGATGCTAGTGACGTAGCAGTTGGAGCAGTCCTGGGGCAGAAAAAGGAAAAAATTCTGCACCCTATTTATTATGCCAGCAGAACATTAAATGAAGCACAAACAAATTACACGACAACCGAAAAGGAATTATTGGCGGTTGTTTATGCATTTGACAAATTTCGTGCTTATTTAATTGGCTCCAAAGTCACTGTCTACACAGATCATGCGGCAATAAAATATCTAATCACAAAAAAGGATGCAAAACCTAGACTGATTAGGTGGATTTTATTGTTGCAGGAATTTGATCTCGAAATCAAGGACAAAAAAGGGAGTGAGAATTTGGTCGCAGATCATTTGTCACGCTTGGAGAATCCTGAGAAGGTAGATGCACCAAGAATCCCTATCGCAAAAGAATTTCCTGACGAAAAGCTTTTAATGATTGAAGATGAAGAGCCTTGGTTTGCAGACATTGCAAACTACCTCGCCGCAGGGGTCTTGCCAGAGGAATATTCAGCGCAACACCGTAAGAAATTCTTTCATGAATTGAAATTTAATTTATGGGATGACCCCTATGTCTATCGCAGAGGACCTGACCAGATCATCAGAAGATGCGTTGGCCATAAAGGTGCGTTGAAGATATTGGAGGCTTGTCACAAAGCCCCATATGGAGGACACTTTGGAGGACAACGCACCACGGCTAAAGTATTACAGAGCGGATATTGGTGGCCCACCTTGTTCCAAGACGCAAAGAAATATGTTGATAGTTGCGACAAGTGCCAGCGCACTGGTAATATCAGCGCAAGGAATGAAATGCCACAAAACTACATAATAGAAATTGAACCGTTTGATGTCTGGGGCATTGATTTCATGGGACCTTTCCCATCGTCGCAAGGGTACCAATATATCCTCCTCGCAGTTGACTACGTCACAAAGTGGGTGGAGGAAATCGCTTGCGTAAAGAACGATACGGCGACTGTGGCAAAATTTCTCAAGAGGAATATTTTTACAAGATTTGGTGTGCCACGCAGACTAATTAGTGATGAAGGGACCCATTTCATAAATAAGGTCATGTATAAGTTGTTGCAGAAGTACAATGTTAAACATCATATCGCAACAGCTTATCATCCGCAGAGCTATGGACAGGCCGAGGTATCAAATAGAGAGATAAAGAAAATTCTCGAGAAAGTTGTCAGCACAAGCAGAAAAGACCGGGCGCAACACCTAGATGATGCGCTATGGGCATATCGCACAGCCTTCAAAACACCTATGGGAACATCTCCATATGCGTTGGTGTTTGGCAAGGCTTGTCATTTGCCCTTAGAGTTGGAGCACAAGGCGCATTGGGCAATGAAACGCTTAAATTTTGATTCAAACGCAGCAGGACAAGAACGTTTGCGACAGCTGTCTGAACTGGAAGAATTGAGAAGAAATGCATATGAAAATACCATGATCAGTAAAGAGAAGCAAAAACAATGGCATGATCAGCGAATATACAAGAAGGATCTCAGAGAAGGTCAGAAGGTATTATTATTCAATTCTCGCTTACGTCTCTTTCCAGGTAAGCTGAAGTCCAGATGGTCGGGCCCCTACACTGTTCATAAGGTTTACCCTCATGGGGCTGTGGACCTGTACTCTACTGATGCAAAGAGAATTTTCAAAGTCAACGGGCAGAGGGTAAAACCGTACATTGAAAGGACCTTAGACAAAGTAAGCAAAATCATTCTTCTAAAAGATCCACCATGACGAGTAAAGACAAAAATAGGTCCAGAATTTAAAAGTGCTCTCTGAAGGCGTCAGGACCTAGCGCAAGGTAAGAGCACGACAGGTCAGAAGTTGTAAATATTTTTCTTTTCGCAGGTTTTATTTTATTATTTTATTTTAAGTATTTTGGTAGGTTGAGCTTTAGAAAGGAAAATCCCATCGCATGTTTCATTCACACAGGGTGCATTAGAAAATCATTGCGATAGTAATTATTGTTGCGATAGAGCCTTAGGAGAAAGATCCCATCGCATGTCCCAATCCATCTGCATCTCTCTCGCATTGGAGGCGCAGCCATAATCATGTTTTCATTTAATGAACCGCACTAATCCCTGTCTTTGCACAATAACCAAGGCAACCGCTCACATCCCCCCATGATAAATCATGATAATCGACCTCCGTGGATGAGAAAGGGCACCAGAACCAAAGCACGCACTACCTTGCGTTAGCTATAAAATAGGGATGCAGTTTCTCTCTCTCTTTCTCATTTCCTTCATCTTCTTCACCAAAACCCTTGCCCAAGCCCTAAACCCTTGTTTTTCTCCTTAAGCTTCACCGAACCCTTGCAATGTCGGATTCCCAAAACCTTTCAGTTGGTGGCTAAGCTGATGATGCACCCCCATCATCGCCAGAGGTGGAAGGACCACATAGGGATGTTATTATCTCTTCGGATGAGGAAAGTCCACAAAACTTTAACCAAATGGAGGAAGATGAACCAAAATTCATAGATGGGGAACAGCCCATTGGAAGCCTGGAAGCTCCGTTCGCCGCCAATCCATCCTCCTCTGATTGCGAACACCACCGAGGTACTCAACATCGCCCCTTTAGACACCTCCACCTTCTCCGTACAACCAGTTACTGATAGCGAGCATAGCTAGCTATCTCTACTTATTTAATTTAGCTAGTCTTTGATGATTATTGGCCATTTTATTGCACTTTATTGTTTATTTTGTAGGAAATGGTTGATTGGAGCTATAGCGCAATATTGGAGTTAATCGGGTGCTCGGGACGTGAAAAGAGGCAAAGGAATGAAAAGATTTAAAGAGGAAAAAAGTCAAATTTCGGTCAACAGCAGGCTAGCGTCGAGACGCTAGCTCTTGAGCGTCTCGACGCTCACATTCCATATCTGATTAGGCGCGTAAAGGTCACAGCGTCGAGACTCTGCGACCTTAGCGTCTCGACGCTGTGTTATTTCGCTTACTGAAACGCGCGTTTTGAAGGCAGCGTCGAGACGCTGTCTTGATAGCGTCTCGACGCTATGACGAAAAAAAACAGAATATAAGCTTCTTTTCGGCTAGGTTTTGGGGGATGGAATTTTGGGACCTTTTGGAGCCGTAAAACAGAGGAGAAAACAGAGGATTGAGGCTGAACAAGAGGGAGAAAAGCGGAAATCAACCCATCGTTCGTGGGGATCGTAACGGGGACGTTCGGTCTCGGCCTACATTGAGTTTTCTTTTCCCTTTCCTTTTCTCTAGTTAGATTTATGGCTTTATTATGTTTAGTTGAGCTTGTAATTACATTCATGAGTAGCTAAACTCATAGCTTAGGGATTGATGTAGTTGATTTTGTTTATGGATTGATTTATGGTTTAAGTTGTGCAATGTTGATTATGTTTGCAATCTTGATTTAATGCTTTCAATTAATTGGCCATTAGTTGAATGATTTAAGTTTTGAATCTAGCTCGGGAGAGGGGGTTTAATATAGACTTACTCAAGATTGCATGACTAAAGTTTACTTTCTAATTCGTGACGGTTTTAGATTAACTTTAGAATTGGTCAAAAGATCTCATTGCCTTGCATGTTAACCAACTTAGATAGGGATATCAAGTAGATTAATTTGCATGAGAATCAATTATACTCGGGAGAGGTAGTTGTGATAAAAGGGTCTTAGGCTCATAATTTCATTGTGCATAATAACTTAATCCTTAAAATCAATCCTAGACTAAATCGGCGAAATCAATTCCCTAAGTGTTTTTCCCAATTGAATTTCCACACTTTTTACTTGCTTTGATTTAGATTTCATACCATTCATTCATCATTTTTTGATCCCTAAATAAAATTGAGCGAGATAATTCGCAATACTTGATTTGCTTAAAAATCCAATCCAGAGGACGACACTCGTTTTTACGAACACTTTATTATTACTTGACCCGTGCGCTTGCGGTAAGGAAAAGTCCACATCAAGTTTTTGGCGCCGTTGCCGGGGATTGGCACATTTAGCTAGATTGATATTGTGAAAAAATTGTTTGATCTTAATTTAGGGTGTATTTGTACTTTTCTAGGTTGTTTGCATTTTTTTTCTTTATTTGTTTTTCTTTCCATATTTGTTATTCTAGTTTAGGTTGTTTGATTTTTTTTTTCCATAGATAGATTCTTTTTCCTTTTTAGTGTTTTCTTTCCTTTGTAGATTAGTTTTTCTTTATTTGTTAGATTCCCTATTTGTGTTTTGCCTTATTTATTTTTGCATTCCATATTAGGTTATTTTGTTTCCTTTTCTAGATTATATTTTTCCATATTTAGATTAGTTGTTTTCTTTTCTTTGTTTCTTTCCATAATTGTTTTCTTTCCTTTTTAGGGTAGATTTGTTTTTTTTGTATGCGTAGTAGTAGAGAAGTGATACCGTTGGATCCCGAGATTGAAAGAACAATTCATAGGATTCGAAGGGAAACTAGAGAAAATTTTCAAATGGCCGACCCAAATCCACCTGAGGAGCCTAGGCCTATTAGAGATTACTTCCAGCCCGTGTTTCAGGGGCAACAATCGGGGATTGTCTATGCCCCGATCAATGCCAACAACTTTGAGCTGAAGACCGGTCTCATTCAGATGGCCCGAGACTGTGCATACAGAGGATCGCCCACCGAGGATCCAAATTCTCATCTTAAATCATTTTTGGATATTTGTGGGACGGTAAAAATTAATGGAGTGTCTGAGGATGCTATTCGCTTACGTTTATTTCCCTTTTCTTTGCAGGATAAAGCACGAGATTGGTTGCAGTCCATTCCCCCTGGGAGCATCACCACTTGGGATGCTTTGGTCCAGGCTTTTCTGAAAAAATTCTTCCCTCCTGCAAAGACGGTCAAGCTGAGGACCGAGATTGGGACATTCCAACAACAATATGATGAGCAGCTGTTCGAAGCTTGGGAGCGATTTAAAGAGCTACTGAGGAAGTGCCCTCAGCATGGCTACCCCGACTGGCTCCAGGTTCAATTGTTTTATAATGGTTTAACTCCTAGTACGAAAACGATTGTTGATGCAGCTGCAGGTGGGACTCTGTTGTCCAAGACCGTGGAAAATGCTCGCATACTTTTAGAGGATATGGCCACCAACAGCTATCAGTGGCCATCTGAGCGGTCTACACCCAAAAAGATTGTTGCTGGAGTGTTTGAGGTTGATAAAGTAAGTGCACTCCAGGCCCAGATGACTTCCCTTGCTAATGCTTTTATGAAATTTTCAGGTACAGGGAGTGCACAGTCAATTGAATCAGCTGCTGCTTTGGCATCTAGACCTCAGGAGGAGACCATTGAACAGGTTCAGTATGTATCAAATTCTAATTTTAGGGGATATAATAATAATTCTACACCTACACATTATCACCCTAACAATAGGAACCATGAAAATTTCTCTTATGCCAATACTAAGAATGTTCTTAATCCTCCTGGTTTTGCCCCTCAAACTCAAGAAAATAAAAAGTTAGAAGATCTTGTTGGAGCTTTCATTGCAGAGTCTAGTAACAGGACAACCAAATTAGAGGAGGCAGTCTTTGCCATCAACACCACGGTGAATGGCCACGGTGCTGCCATCAAGAATATTGAGACTCAGCTGGGACAGTTGGTAAGTGTTGTAAGTACCATGAATAAAGGTAAGGCCCCAGCTGAACAGGAAAAAACTCAGATGGAGTACTGTAAGGCAATCACAGTGCATCAGGAGGAAGCTGAAGAGGAGCCTGAGTCTGAGGATTATGAAACGCCCACAGGGGAAGCGGAGGAGGACACATCAGCAGATGAGGCTGAAAAGCCTAACCTTGAGCCTCCTACTCCTTCTCCCACACTGATGGTTCCCAAGGAAAAGAAAAAGAAAAAGAAGAAAAAGAACAATCAGGTTCAGTTTGATAAATTTATGAATGCTTTTATGAATCTGAACATTAATATTCCTTTTGCAGAGGCATTAGAGATGCCACAGTATAACAGGTTCATGAAGGAGTGGTTAGCAAAGAAGCGAAAGGAAAAGAAGGTTGACACCGTATATCTCGCTTCCACATGCAGCACCAGAGTACAACAGAAAGTACCTGAAAAAGTAGCAGATCCAGGGAGTTTTTCTGTTCCTTGTAGTTTTGGTACTTATTCTTTCAGAGCATTATGTGATTTAGGTGCTAGCATCAATATCATTCCTCTATCTCTGTGCAAAAAGTTAGACATAGGTGAGATTAAATCTACTCCTGTAAAGCTCCAATTGGCTGATCAGTCTGTGGTTAGACCAGTTGGCATTGTAGAAAATGTCTTAATCAGAGTAGGTAGATTTTTCTTCCCTATTGATTTATATGTTATGGACATGATAGAAAATCCTTCGATGCCTGTCATATTAGGAAGACCATTCCTCGCTACTGGGCGAGTAATTATTGATATTGAGCGCAGGGAGCTCACTGTACGAGTCAAGAATGACAAAGAAATATTTAAAGCAGTTGAAGACTCTAAGGGACACTCGGACGTGCTTTTCATGGGCTACAAGAAAGGTGCAAGAAAGAGCACCACTGTTGGATTCACAGAAAAGAAGCCTCCTTGAAGCATGGCCAACACGTCGAGCTAATGACGTTAAACAAGCGCTTATGGGAGGCAACCCAAGTCTTGTTTTCTGTCTCTCCTTTGCTTTCAAGCTTTCAAGATTTCAAGCAAGAAGTCATCATAAATCCAGGCCAGTATTATTCACTCCTCTCATTCTTTTATTGTTCTCATGCTTGTTTATGCCGTATTTTCTTTATACATTGAGGACAATGCATGTTTTAAGTTTGGGGGTGGATTAGCATGTTTGTGGAGCCCTTGAGCATCTGAGTTCGGGCTATAGTTTTGAGCTTTCTTTGAATTATGCATATGGTTGTTGTCTGGATGTATTTTTGCATGATTATGATGTCCTAGGATAGGCTTTCTTGTCAATTTTCAAGCCTGCGATGAGATGTAAGCATGAGTGCCCAAAAAGGGAGACTTTTTAAACTTTTTCTAGGAGATGTCTTGCATGAGTAGAGTATTTGTCTTGGCTAGATTTGGATTTGAATGCTTAGGAGCGAATTATTAGGTTCATATGCTTGTTGTCACCTCGATAGGTGTAGGGAAGAGCTAAAGAGTTAATTTTTTTGCAAATTAGCATGTTTGATCTTGCTTAGGAGAAAAGAAAAGAATATCTGCTTATCATATTCATAACGAAAAATCATTCTTGTTGTTATTGTTGAAAAAGAAAATAGTCATGACTTATGCGCGCAATATGCAATGGTTAATAAAGATTAAGGCAAAAAGAGCTACCCCTGTTGTGATCAGTTAGGCCAACCAGAGAAAACTCAGGTTAAGGGTCCCTGCAATGGGTGTGTGAAAGCTAGTGCCACATTTACATGCTTCATTTAATTGTTAATTATAAGCACCTAAGTTGGGAGGTAAACAAACTAATTTGTTTCATTAACTCATTAGTGAAACCTTAGTGCCAGTGTAGAGGGAAGATGAGCTGAGAATTTAATAATCCAATCCCGGGCTAGTAGAGTCTGATCTTGTTGAGTTAGATCTCGCTTCTGCAAGTTAATTTTGGAGAAATTTTAATTTGTCTCCCTCATTGGTCCTTGTGTGCATATCTCTTACTTGCTTGACTATTGACTTCTGAGCCTTGAGGATTGAGTCATGATTATTGCATCCATTCTTCCATTGTATGTTTGATTTGTAGTTTGCTCGAGGACTAGCAAAAGCTTAAGTTTGGGGGTATTTGATAGCGAGCATAGCTAGCTATCTCTACTTATTTAATTTAGCTAGTCTTTGATGATTATTGGCCATTTTATTGCACTTTATTGTTTATTTTGTAGGAAATGGTTGATTGGAGCTATAGCGCAATATTGGAGTTAATCGGGTGCTCGGGACGTGAAAAGAGGCAAAGGAATGAAAACATTTAAAGAGGAAAAAAGTCAAATTTCGGTCAACAGCAGGCTAGCGTCGAGACGCTAGCTCTTGAGCGTCTCGACGCTCACATTCCATATCTGATTAGGCGCGTAAAGGTCACAGCGTCGAGACTCTGCGACCTTAGCGTCTCGACGCTGTGTTATTTCGCTTACTGAAACGCGCGTTTTGAAGGCAGCGTCGAGACGCTGTCTTGATAGCGTCTCGACGCTATGACGAAAAAAACAGAATATAAGCTTCTTTTCGGCTAGGTTTTGGGGGATGGAATTTTGGGACCTTTTGGAGCCGTAAAACAGAGGAGAAAACAGAGGATTGAGGCTGAACAAGAGGGAGAAAAGCGGAAATCAACCCATCGTTCGTGGGGATCGTAACGGGGACGTTCGGTCTCGGCCTACATTGAGTTTTCTTTTCCCTTTCCTTTTCTCTAGTTAGATTTATGGCTTTATTATGTTTAGTTGAGCTTGTAATTACATTCATGAGTAGCTAAACTCATAGCTTAGGGATTGATGTAGTTGATTTTGTTTATGGATTGATTTATGGTTTAAGTTGTGCAATGTTGATTATGTTTGCAATCTTGATTTAATGCTTTCAATTAATTGGCCATTAGTTGAATGATTTAAGTTTTGAATCTAGCTCGGGAGAGGGGGTTTAATATAGACTTACTCAAGATTGCATGACTAAAGTTTACTTTCTAATTCGTGACGGTTTTAGATTAACTTTAGAATTGGTCAAAAGATCTCATTGTCTTGCATGTTAACCAACTTAGATAGGGATATAAAGTAGATTAATTTGCATGAGAATCAATTATACTCGGGAGAGGTAGTTGTGATAAAAGGGTCTTAGGCTCATAATTTCATTGTGCATAATAACTTAATCCTTAAAATCAATCCTAGACTAAATCGGCGAAATCAATTCCCTAAGTGTTTTTCCCACTTGAATTTCCACACTTTTTACTTGCTTTGATTTAGATTTCATACCATTCATTCATCATTTTTTGATCCCTAAATAAAATTGAGCGAGATAATTCGCAATACTTGATTTGCTTAAAAATCCAATCCAGAGGACGACACTCGTTTTTACGAACACTTTATTATTACTTGACCCGTGCGCTTGCGGTAAGGAAAAGTCCACATCAGTTACCCTTCAACCCACGCAAAATCTTCCCACCCCTCGAAACCTAACCCCATTTCCATCGCCATTTCCCTCTGTTCCTCTTCTTCTTCCACCACCAGACGCCTCAGCTTCACTTGCATCTGACACTGTCCCTTCATCTTCTTCTCCTCTCGCAAGCGTTCCCCATCCATCATCAATCTCAGCGCAACCCATTTCCCCGCAGTTTTCTGAGCGGGAAATGGCCGCATGGAACTCCCTAATGGGAGAATTAGGGAAAGAAGGTGAAGCAAGTCATCTGCGGGAAGCACAAGAAAAGGTTGCCGCAGAAGAAACCGCTCGCAAAGCCGCTGCAGCGGAAAGTGCGGCGAACGACAAAGAAGGACCAAGTAATGCGGAGGATCCGACTGCCGCAGAGATTGCCGCATCCAATTTAGCAGTAATTGCGGCAGCTATGGAAGTGGAAATGTCTGACTCTGAAAACGAACTTCCCCTTACTCATCGACGTAATATCCAGTCCACAGGGGTAGTCATTCGCGAACCCTCTGAAAGGCCTGCAGCAGCTCCCAGTAAGAAACGGAAAGCACCCACTGCAACCAAAGATAAAGGCAAAGGAAAAGCCAAAATGGGCGCATCAAAAGAAAGAGAGGGCAACAATTGGGCCAAATTCCAAGAAGAAAGAGGCTTCAGTTGCGCCCTGCCACAATCAATGACTGAGCAGATCACCCAACGCAGATGGGAGGCAGTCTGTGAAAACCCTCGCAATTATGCCCCTGCGTTGGTGCACGACTTTTATCGGGCACAGTGGCAAGAAGAGATCGATAAGGTCATGGTAAGAGGCCACGCAGTCGAATTCTCTTCCGCAAGCATCAATAGTGTGTTCGAGCTGCGGGATATCCCTAACGCAAAAGGGAATGCACTCCTTAACTGCCTCGACAGCGATTTCTTAACCGTAGTCTTGAATGCAGTGGCCAGACCTGGGGCCACTTGGGATGGACACGGGTCTGCAAGGACCCTCAAATCGCAGCTGCTAGACTTCGAGGCGACCTGCTGGATGCATTGGGTCAAGAACCGCATCATGCCCACAACGCATGATGCCACACTAAGCTTGCCACGGGTAATTTTAGTTTATTGCATTATGCGAGGAATCCTTATCGACTTGGGCCAAATACTAGTCGAAACATTACGCCAAACTGCAAAAACCTAAAGGCGCAATGTTCTGCCCTGGCCTCGTCACCCGTTTGTGTCGTGCTTCCGGTATTCTACCCGCAGCAGACGAAGAAACCCGAACGATGCAGAAGGACTTTGATGAGCAATGGTGGGCGCGTGTTACAAGCACTCGCAATAGGCGTTTGCAAGGAAGCATACCGCAACCAACCCATGCACCGCAACCCTCTGAACCAACGCTTGCGCCTGAGCCACAAAAGAAGAAGAGACGCAAGCAGACTGCGGGCAGATATCCACCACCAGCGGCACGAACCCCTCAGTCTACTCAATTAGCGCAGGAAAGCACTATTTGCGCCCAACCTCAGGGATCCTTGCCGCAATCACAAGAAAACATGCCTCAACCTCCACCAGCACCTCACCTACTAATCTGAACCCTCCTTCACCGCAGCCCACTGAAGACTTGCGACCGGAGTAGGTTTTCGAAGGCCCTCTACCGAGTCCTCCTCGTAATAATGAAGTTCCAGCTCCAACACAAACGCCGCACAAAACAGCTTCTGCGAGCACAAGTCAAGATGTGCCTGATCTAACCGTTGATATAGACGCAGCTCTAATTTTTTGCCAGATGCGGCAGATACTTCAAGAAGCTATTCAGCCCCTGCAACAGCAGCAAGAAAGGTTGTGCCAACAGCAGGAGTTGCTGCGCACACAACAGTTCGAATTATCGCAAAAGGTCAACGCCTTAGTCCTTTTCTTCATGCGATGGACTCAAAGCTTTGGCCGCTTGCCTGTCACGCCCAATTTGTTTGCGCAGCCAGCAGGACAACAAAGGCCTCCAGGCGCAGGCCCAACGCAAATGCGTGGAACGATGCCTCCACCTGCGCCAAGGGACCCAAGAGCACCCCCACCTCCGCCATCGCAGGAATAGACCCAATCATTTACTTTCCTAACTTTTTGTTTGTTTAAATGTATGCGCCTTTGTTTATAATTTTGTTCCGCAATACATTAATATATCTCGCTATTTATATCATCGCAATTTTCTCTCTGCCTTACTTTAATGTATTTATCTAGCAAATACTCTGAGTTAGCCCCTTTGTTTTAAATCCGCACATCTGCCTTTCTGAATCTTCTTAACCGCATTACTTAAGTTAGTTTAACCTTTGTCTTCATTTCCTTAGATCTTAGGGAAAATTCCTTCGCATATTTTTTACTTGCCGCAACTCAGCCTTGATTTTCTGCACTCCCTGCGCTCCAGTTGTAAGTTTGGGGGACAATGAGGACATTATCCATATTAAGTTTGGGGGAGTCAGCGCATAAATAAATAATCTAATAAATAATGTATGCGTTCCTCTAGGTATGCGGCATGTTTGTAGCCATGGGCATTTATGACACCCATAGTTTGCCACTGCGCGAAGACAAACGCAACCCATGAGCGTAGAGGATAGTAAAAAAATGCAATGCCCGTAGTTGGATACCTTTCATCACAAATGTGGGTAAGCCAAAACGAAAGCATGCGTTTTGATGTCCATTACAACCATTAATTGCTTTCTATTCAAAAAAAAAAAGAATAATAATAATAATATATACATGCATCCAGAACATGCAGGAGAAGATTGGCTGAGTTAACGCAAGGAAGAATCTAAGCGCAAGGAGCTTTCTTTAAGCAATGAAGGAAATTTGGCAAAAGTTAATCTGGTTTAATAATGCGCGCAAGAAAAAGAAGAAAGAAGATGCTAAGATCGCAAGCAAAGATGAGCTGAGTAACCCTCGCAGAGTGGATAATAGACATTGCTTAAGGACAAGCAATAGTTTAAGTTTGGGGGTTTGATAACTTGCAAAAAGCAAGTTATTTATCCTTTAAACTTAGACTAAAACAAGGCCAAAAGAAACAAAGATGCGTTACTTCCGCTCAAAAAGAGAGGAAAATATGATGATTTCATGCGGCAAGCTATATTCATGTATGTGGCGAGAAATTATAAAATATAAGGCGCTAACGCAACTAATTCAGTTGTTTTCCAAAGTTTTTCTCAGTGCAGGCACACATCCCAAGATGATCAAGAGACAGATGAGATGGATGAAAAGACAGCACTGACACAGCCGGCGCAAGTAGGCAGAAAAAGGGCTGAAAAGTCGCAACTTGGTTAATCATGATCACAACAAGTTGCCAATTACTTAATGAAGACATCTTCCCTCTCCTATAAATAGAAGCCATATGGAGGACGGGGGGGAGGAATTGTTCAGGAGGGAGAAGAAGGAAGATCAGTAGAAGAATCACAGAGAGAGCTGCGATTAGGGGCACACGTTTGTAATGTTTTCTTCTAGAATATCTCGTGTTGCTCACATGAGCTAAATTCCTTTTCAAGGCTTAGCGCAAGCACCTCATGCGACGATAAGTAACATTTTGTAAGCTCATTTTTTGAATTAAATGAACCATTAATTGCTTTCTATTCAGTTGTGACACTTTTTTCATTACTAACTCCCGCTTGGCCAGCCGGATGCGGTAGCAGCATGCTAAATCCTTGACAGGTAACGCATGCAGAAATCCCTGAGTAGAGTAAGTTAACGCATGACATGTAGTCTTGGTAGCATTAAACACCACCGATAAAAGATAATGCATGCATGAGTTTAGACTGCGTTGTGACTAACGCAATGAAAATAGTGTCACAACTAAATAGAAATCAATTAATGGTTCATTTAATTCAAAACATGCGCTTACAAAATGTTACTTATCGCCGTATGAGGTGCTTGCGCTAAGCCTTGAAAAGGAATTTAGCTCATGCGAGCAACACGAGATATTCTAGAAGAAAACATTACAAACATACGTGTGCCCCTAATCGCAGCTCTCTGTGTGATTCTTCTACTGATCTTCCTTCTTCTCCCTCCTGAACAATTCGTCCCCCCCGTCCTCCATATGGCTTCTATTTATAGGAGAGGGAAGATGTCTTCATTAAGTAATTGGCAACTTGCTGTGATCATGATTAGCCAAGTTGCGACTTTTCAGCCCTTTTTCCGCCTACTTGCGCCGGCTGTGTCAGTGCTGTCTTTTCATCCATCTCATCTGTCTCTTGATCATCTTGGGATGTGTGCCTGCTCTGAGAAAAACTTTGGAAAACAACTGAATTAGTTGCGTTAGCGCCTTATATTTTATAATTTCTCGCCGCAAACATGAATATAGCTTGCCGCATGAAATCATCATATTTTCCTCTCTTTTTGCGCAGAAGTAACGCATCTTTGTTTCTTATGGCCTTTTTTTAGTCTAAGTTTAAAGGATAAATAACTTGCTTTTTGCAAGTTATCAACTAAAGGTAGATGGCAAGATTTTCCAAAAACTAACCTATATGGAGACATGCCCAAAGGAGTTTTAAATGTTGTCCTATAAGCCCATAATGCATCATCAAGCCTAATAGACCAATCCATCCTATTTGGGTTGACCATTTTTTCCAAAATGCTTTTAATCTCCCTATAGGAGATCTCGGCTTGGCTGTTAGCTTGTGGATGGTAAGGGGTTGAGATTCTATGCTTAACATTGTACTTGACCAACATGTTGTTCATCATTCTATTCACGAAATGAGTCCCCTCATCTCTTATTAAAGCTGTAGGAGTTCCAAAACGAGTAAAAATGTGCTTGTGCAAGAATTTTAACACTGTTTTGGCATCATTTAAGGGACAAGCAATAGCTTCCACCCATTTTGACACATAGTCTACAGCCAAAAGTATGTATAAATTCCCAAAGGAAGGTGGAAAGGGTCCCATAAAGTCCAAACCCCAAACATCAAAGAGTTCTACCTCTAAAATGTAGGTGAGAGGCATTTCATCTTTTTGGCTCAAATTTCCCTTCCTTTGACACTTGTCACACACTTTACTAAACAAATGAGCATCTTTAAACACTGAGGGCCAATAATAACCTGACTGAAACACTTTTGCAGCTGTTCTTTGACCACCAAAATGTACACCATAAGGGGATGAGTGGCAATGAGTCAATATCGACTGAACTTCACTTTCAGCAACACATCTTCTAAAAATTCCATCTGCACACTGATAAGGGTCAAAAATATACCTATTTTACCCTTATACTTAGCTCATTTCTTGGTCAAATATTGTATGTTTTGGTTAATTTTACTGTTCCCGAGCTCAAAATATGTTAAAGTTGATAAGTTAGGGTGTTGAGATTCACTTTTGTCAAATTATGCTCATTTGTGCTTAAAAAGGCTTAATTTTAAGAGAATTTGACTAAGTTTGTTGTTGTGTAGGAAAACAGAGGAAAAGCTGGATTCTGCCCAGAAATGCGATCGCATTTTTGGGAAGGCAAAATGAAATGCGACCGCATTTCTGAAAAAAATTGAGACAGTTTCGAGTCATCCGCGGATCGTTGTTGACGAGTCTTCTTCGCACCTAACCGACTGTTTTGACCCCAAAACCGACTGGGCTACCTACCAGCACCTATTTCGCAGCTCTTCAACCATTTCCCACACTATATAAGCTCGAGATTCGAAGTCAAATTCAAGCAGGACTCATTTGGAAGAAGATGGTGGTGACAGAACCCTAGTTGACGCCTATGAGTAGGGATGCCCGAGGTCCTTCTTAGATGACTAAATTCTAACCTTAGTTAGACATCAAACCTTAGGGTTTGTAGGGATTTTCATCCATACCCACTTGTAAAAGCGAGAGAGTGGAGTGTCTAAGCGAACTCTAGAAGGATTGAATAAATAGAAAAACCCATAATATTTAGCTATTTCCATTATTTCCAGCTTTTGATACTTTTCATTATTCTGTATTCTTTACATTCTTATTTCAATGAAGATGTATTCATTTTCACTTTATCCCACGATGAGTAGCTAAATTCTGTTGAGGGGTTCAATATGGTGAATTCCCTTATGGTTCAATAGCTTGAAAGTGTTTTATTTGCTTAAGTTTTGTTCAATGCATGTCATTCTTTATTGATTATCACTCTAATCTTGTTGAGTTTAACTTGATCACTTAGACTTTTCATGCTATGTGAGTTTGATCTCGAAAGGGACAAACGATATCGGTTCTCATAAAGGTGATATAGGAGAAAAAGCTCGAAAGAGATTGTTTGGCGGTATAGGGCAAGCTGCCTAAGGCACCCTATATCGACTATAGGGTTATAGGTTGCATTCGTGAATTATCTATGTCGGAGTCGAGTCATAGAAATGTGCATAACGGTACTCGCTTAGCCTTCTAACGGTTCTTGGGAGCAAGGCCAAATAGAAGTTAAATCTGACCCAATGCATTGAATAGGCTTAAGTTAAATACTTCATGATTGAGGTTATTGCCTTTGGGATGAATCCATGTTGAATACCTCGTTTTATTTTATTGTTATTCTTTTATTCATTTGCTTGTTTTATTTATCTTTTCTAAAAACCAATCATCAAACTTATTTCTTTGGTTACCTATTTTTAAGCAATCAAGTTGAGCAGTTTCTTCTTCAAATCTAAATTTCCAGTTTGTCCTCGTGGGATCGATACCCTTGGAATACTTCTAAGGTTTTTTATTACTACGTGCGACAGTGTATACTTGCACTAGGGATAGCTGAGTTTATTTTTATTATCTCACATCTATTAATTCAGCTAACGACGCACCACACACTGCCTATACAAGAATGGTTCATCCCAAAAAATAAAACCTCACCTCAGCGTGGAACTTTTTCAGCTGCTGTTTGGTCATATCAGGGTGCACAACTCCACAGGCTGGGTAATTTGCAAAGTCTGCAAACCAAGGAGTGTCAATTTCCTTCACTTGAGCTACTGTAAGTAGTTGCTCATCAGGAAATGAATCCTTAATTTCACTTTGCTGTAGCAGTTTTTCATTACCTTCTAGCCTTGATAAATGGCCAGCAACCAGATTTTCAGAACCCTTTTTATCTTTAATCTCCAAATCAAACTCTTGGAGCAAAAGCACCCACCTAATAAGCCTTGGTTTAGCATCCTTCTTGGCTAAAAGATATTTAATGGTCGCATGGTCAGTGAACACTGTCACCTTGGTTCCCACCAAATATGGTCTAAACTTTTCAAAAGCAAACACCACGGCCAAAAGTTCTTTTTCAGTGGTTGTATGATTCTTTTGGGCCTCATTTAGAGTTTTGCTAGCATAGTAGATAGGGTGGATCAACTTCCCTATTCTTTGTCCCAACATAGCCCCAACAGCGAAATCACTTGCATCAGACATCAACTCAAATGGCAACTGCCAATTGGGTGAGGAGATGATAGGTGCAGTGACTAATGTTGTTTTTAGGGTGTTGAAAGCCTTCAAACACTCAGCATCAAACTCAAAAGGGCGGTTCACTTCCAACAATAGGCAAAGGGGCTTGGGGATTTTTGAAAAATCCTTGATAAACCTTTTGTAAAAACCAGCATGCCCAAGAAAGCTTCTAACTCCTTTCACTGTGGTTGGAGGCTCTAGCTTTTCAATGATCTCCACCTTGGCTTTATCCACTTCAATGTCTTTCCTTGAGATTTTGTGCCCAAGAACTATGCCTTCTTTGACCATAAAGTGGCATTTTTCCTAGTTGAGCACCAAATTGGTTTCTTCACATCTTTGCAATATTTTTCTCAAATTAGTGAGGCAAGCTTGAAATGACTCCCCAAAAACCGAAAAGTCATCCATGAATACTTCCATTATCGTCTCCACTAAATCTGAAAAAATGACCATCATACACCTTTGAAAAGTGGCAGGGGCATTACAAAGACCAAATGGCATTCTTCTAAATGCAAAAGTACCATAAGGGCAAGTGAAAGTGGTTTTCTCTTGATCTTGAGGGGTTATGGTGATTTGGTTATATCCTGAATAACCATCCAAAAAGCAATAATAATCTTGCCCAGCTAGCTTGTCCAACATTTAGTCAATGAAAGGTAAAGGGAAATAGTCTTTTCTTGTGGCTTTGTTCAAGCGCCTATAATCCATGCATACCCTCCAACCTGTCACTGTTCTAGTGGGAACTAGCTCATTTGCCTCATTCATCACCACGGTCATTCCTCCCTTTTTAGGCACACATTGGACTGGACTAACCCAATTACTATCAGCTATAGGGTATATAATTCCAGCATCTAGCCACTTGATTATCTCTTTTTTTACCACTTCTTTCATGGTCGGATTAAGCCTCCTTTCTTGCTCAACCGATTTGAAGTTTCCATCCTCCAAATTAATTTTGTGCATACAAAAGGATGGACTTATACCTTGAATGTCAGCTAGAGTCCAACCAATGGCCTTTTCAAACTTTTTCAACAACTCCAACAGTGCTTGTTCATCTCCAGGGAGCAAACTTGCTGAAATAATGATATGCAATGTTTCTTGTTCTCCCAGGTAGGCATATTTCAAATGGATGGGAAAAGGCTTGAGCTCTAACTTAGGAAACTCTACAATGGAAGGCTGCATAGGTTTAATTTTCCTGTCAGTCAACTTCAATGATTCAAAAGCTCTTTTAAAGTTAGAAGCTTCCTTTCCTACTTCCATTTTTTGTTGCACACACAAGATTTCCAAGTCTTCCACTCTTATTTCACCAAACTGCTATATGTGGTGCTGCGGTGGCTCTTCCTCCCATTTATGTGTTACCAACTCATCCAACACATTAATCACAACACTCTTCCATCTCAGCTGGGCATTTCATGGCATCAAACACACTAAACTTAACTTCTTGATCATGTACTCACATAGTCAATTCACCTTTTTGAACATCTATTAAAGCTCTCCCTATAGCAAAAAATGGTCTTCCTAGGATAATTGGGTCATCCTTATCAGCTTCATAATCCAAAATGATGAAATCCGCTAGAAAGATAAACTTATCCACTTGAACTAAGATGTCCTCAATTTTTCCTTCAGGGTAGGTGATTGATCTATCAGCAAGTTGCAAAGTCACAGTGGTTAGCCTAGCCTTTTCTATTCCCAATTTCTTGTAAATGGATAATGGCATGAGGTTTATGCTAGCCCCAAGATTACACAAAGCTCTTCCCAACTCTCTATCACCAATAGAAACAGGAATGGTAAAACTTCCAGGGTCATTCACTTTGGGTGGAATCCTATTTTTCAAAATTGCACTACACTCCTCAGTCAATGCCACGGTTTCATACTCACCCAATCTCCTTTTTTTTGTCAAAACATCCTTGAGGAACTTCACATAGTTGGGCATTTGTTCTAAAGCCTCAACTAGTGGGATGTTTATATGAAGCTATTTCAGGACCTCAAGAAATTTCTTAAAATTGGCTTCTTGATTTTTCTGTTTTAGCCTTTGGGGAAAGGGTGGTGGGAGTGGTTTAAATGTTGGGGAAGGTGTAGGAATTGACTTAGGAGGAGATACAGGGGCTGCTCTAAGGATTTCTTCAATTTCCTCACTCTCTGGACCCTTTTCCATCTGACTTCCAGCAGGTTTTTCCACATTTTTCTCTGCTGTTTTTTTCATATCAGCTTGCTATCCAGCTAGTTGTTGTTGGTTTGGTCCTTTTTTCTCAACTAAAGGCCTTCCACTTCTTAGTTCCACAGCTTGGACTTGTTCCTTTCCTTCCCTCTTTGAATTTTCAGTGTCCAAGGGAAGTTTACCATGTGACCTAACTTTCAACTCACTAGCGATTTGGCCCATTTGAACTTCCAAATTTCCTAAAGACGCTTGGTGAGTTTGAATTGCAGCATCAGTTTTAGTCATATATTCTTTGAACATGCTCTCTAAAGAATTTCCAGTGGCATGTTGTTTCATGGTATTTTGAAACTGATTTTGCTGATTTTGTTGATTTTGTTGCCCAAATCCGGAAGGTCCACTCATCTTTTGTTGAGCTTTTTGGGTGTTGGAATTACTTCCTTGACCTCACCAAGCAAAATTCGGATGCTTTCTCCAACCCGGATTATAGGTATTGGAATAGGGGTTATTCCTAGGGGCATGATAGCGAGCATAGCTAGCTATTTTTCCCTAATTAATTTAGTTAGTCTTTAATATTAAATTGGCCAAACTTATGCATTTTATTGTTATATTTGTAGGAATCATGTTTTGGAGTTAAATCGAGAAATTGGAGCTAATTGGGTGTTCGGGATGCGAAAAGAAGCCAAAGGAACGAAGAGGCCAAAGGAACGAAGAGAATCGAAGTTGGAAGCCTTTGGAAGTGTGCAATCCACAGACCAGTGTCGAGACCCTAGCTTCTAGGCTTCTCGACGCTATACTTTCCTCAATTAAAACAGGCGGCAAAAGGTCACAGCGTCACGACGCTGTGACAATAGCGTCTCGACGCTCTCAGGAAATTCCTTTATAGAATGCTTGGTATAGCGACAGTGTCGCGACTCTGTGCCTATAGCGTCTCAATGCTGTCGATTTTTTTCCTATAAATAGAATGCGATTAGGGCTGAAAAGAGGGACCTCTTTGGATGCAATTTTGGCCTAAATCTCGACTAAAAACCTTTTGTGGAAGCTGAAGCAAGAGGAGAGGAGCGGGATTCAATGCTTTGCTCGTGGAGATCGTGACGGGGACGTGCGGTCTCGACAACTTAGCATTTAATCTTCTTTCCCTCTTATTTTAGTTAGTTTCAATGGTTGTTTTAGACTTATGCTATATCGTAACGCGTTGTATGAGTAGGTAGGTTCATTATCTTAGGGATTGATGTAGCTCTTTGGGCAATTATGAATTGATTTATGGATTATTGCTATGATTCATTTATGCATGATGTTTCTTTAATGCTTTCAATTTACCGGCCATAAATTGAATGATGCTTGTGTCTCAATCTATCTCGGGAGAGGGGGTTTAGCTTAGATCTCATTATGCATAACTAGGAGAGACTTGAGATTGGGAGATAAAAGATAATTCTAGAAATCGTTAAAAAGGATAACCTTAATGCATTGCATGTTAAATGAATTTAGATAGGGATATTGGATTCATTGCATGCGGGAGAATTATGTATGCTCGGGAGAGGTATGTATGAGTTTAGTATTCTAAGATTTATGAATCATAGCATGTTAACCTTCCATGAATTAATTCAAAATCCCAATTGGTGAAATCAACTCCCTAAGGTCCCGTTTGATAACCATTTGGTTTTTTGTTTTTGGTTTTTGAAAATTATACTTGTTTTCTCTTAAATTCCCTACCATGACTTTCATCTTAGTTAAGGTTGCATTTGAATTCCTAGCCAAATTTTAAAAACAAAAACAAGTTTTTGAAAACTACTTTTTTTTGTTTCCGAAATTGGACTTGGTTTTTGAAAACAAGGTAGAAGTTTGATACTAAAACCAAGAAACTTATTGGTGGAAGTATGTGTGTATAAGCTTAATTTTCAAAAACCAAAAACCAAAAACAAAATGGTTATCAAACGGGGCCTAAGAAATTGCCATCATTTGATTTCCATCTCTTTAGTTTTGTGTTAATTTCCATTCTTTATTTCACCAAGTTTGGTTCCCTAAATAAAATTGGACTTGAGTATTTTCGGTAATTAAATTGATTAGAAACCCAATCCTGAGGACGACATTCGAATTAACATTTACTATATTATAACTTGGCCCGTACACTTGCGGTTAGCAAATCGTGCATCAGGGCATTTTGGTTTCCAGCATAACACACTGAGGCTGGATTCCCAGGGCAAAATTCAAAAGTGTGATCCTCTCCACAGTATACACATGAATCTGTAGCATTCTGATTTATATTAATTTCTGCAGCAGCCTGGTTTGCATTAGAATTCATCAATTGCAAATTCTTGAAGCCCGAGTTTAACTTTTTCATCATGTTCTCCATTGAATCAAACCTTGCGTTAAAAGATGTAACCGTATCAACCTCCATCATGCCTTTATTTTTCTTTCCAGCCACACTTCTTGAATCAGACCATTGGCAACTATTTGTGGAAATTCTCTCCAAAATGGCATAAGCCTCATCAAAAGTCTTGGATAATAAAGCACCATTGGCTTAAGCATCCACCATATTCTGAGTGGTCAAATTCAACCCATTGTAGAAAGTCTCCATTTGAATGCAATGGGGTAGACCATGGTGAGGGCATTTTCTCAACAATTCCTTAAATCTCTCCCAAGCTTCACTAAAGAACTCATCCTCAAATTACCTAAAGGACACTATTTCAGCTCTAAGCTTGGCATTTCTAGTGGGAGGAAAGTACTTAATGAGGAATTTCTCTGCTAACTCATTCCATGTAGCGATGGAGCCAGGAGCAAAGTTATTTAACCAAGCTTTAGCTCCATCCCTCAAAGAATAAGGAAACAAGGTTAACCTCAAAGCATCTTGAGAAACTCCTTGAATTCTAAATGAGTCACTCAATCCCAAAAGGGATTTAAGGTGTAGGTGTGGGTCCTCAGAAGGTAATCCATGAAATTGTCCCACTGTTTGCAACATTTGGAACATCACAGGCTTCATTTCAAAATTTTGTGCATGTATCTCGAGTCTAGCTATCTCATGGTACAACTCATTGAATGTAGGGATGGCATAGGCTCTAATAGGGTTTTCAGCTTGATTTTCTACCCTAGGTTGTTATTTATCTCAAGATTAGGTTGCTGGTTGTTTTGGTTTTCTTGGTTCCCAGGAGGTACAGGGGGTAAAAGAGGTGGTGGATCCATCCTATTATTTCTCTTCCTTTGTTTCCTTCTCCTCCTATGAAAAGTCCTTACAATTTCAGGGTCAAAATTGAATTCTAAGTCAGGAAATTCGTTCATACACAGCTACCAGCACCTGCAAAGTCAAACAACCAAGTTAGAAGTTGTTTTAGCACCAATTTGACCAAATTTCAGCTCAAAAATAGCAAAAATCAACTCAATCCCCGGCAACGGCGCCAAAAACTTGTTGCCTTGTGCAAAGTGATGCTAAATATGCAACAAATAGCTAAAAAACGTGCAAGTATACACATCATGACTGCAAGTGATAAGTAATTTAAGATCGTTCTCCACATGGATTGATTTAGGGAAATTTACTACTTCTAAGCTTGATTTTCAATGAAATTCAAAGTAACCAAGGATCAAATATTTTTCATTAACTAAGTGCAAAAGATTGACGGAAGAGATTGTCGCGGTCTCTTGTCAAATAAATTTATAATCCACGATTCCTAAAGCTAACTTGTAGCAGTAGTGGTCGGGGTCGATCACAGGGAACAATCGGTTTATTTCTAAATTCTTTTGTGTTTTTTAGGTAACCAAAAAGGGGGGTTTTATAGATAAAAGATTAAGACATAAAGTAAAGGCATGAAAATAAATAAGGAAAATTAAATGCAAGGAAAGTAAAGGTGGGGTTAGTTGATCTTACCACGAGGATCACTGTAATCGGGGTTGAACTCGGTGTTAAGTTTGATTAATTTCATTCATCGATTATCAATTGATTTTAATTAACTATCTAAGTCCGGCGTACTCCGGCAACAAACCGAGAGCCATGATCCAACTATCACAAACATGCAAACGCTAAGTTTGATTCTAGTTTAAATTAATTAATTGGCCTATTAACTAATCTAAACCGCATTGGGATCTAGCCGAATTAATTCACATGCAACGGGCAACAAACCACAATTACAATTGATTAAATCATTTAGTTCAAGGGACGCATGCGTATAATCATAACGTTAACCTATTTGCTACTTAGATCTAGCAAGTAAATTTAGAGAGGGCGCTGTCAAGGTTGTCAATCTTTCCTACCACAATCTAAATTTATAGAAAAAGAACTAAAATCAAAAAGACAATTAACTAAGTAATTAAGAATGGAAATCTCATAAAATTGAATCAAACTTACAAACCGAGGTCCCGATTACAACGATCCGAGCTTAGTTGGCCATAGACAAGCACCTCCAAGCTCGAGGCTCGATCAACCGACCCTTAGACTAAGAAAGCTTAAAAGAACTCTGGAAAAGTAAAGAGAAAGGTGGCTACAATTGATGAATTCTGGGATTCAAGGGATGATTGGATGATTCTAAACCTACACCAAAGGCCTCTATTTATAGAGTTTCTTGGCCTTCAATTCGTGGTAGAATGGTGCCGAATTGGGTCTTCAAAGAAGGAAAATTTCCAGCCAAAATAGGAAAAAATTAATTCTGGAAAACTGCCTAGCGTCGCGACGCTGTGCGGCAAGCGTCTCGACGCTGTCCCTTCAATTTTGGAAAATATTTCTCGGATTGTCCTAGCGTCTCGACTCTGTGAGGCAAGCGTCTCGACGCTGTAGTGTCTCGACCCTGATGACTAGCGTCTCGACGCTGATGAGGCTCCAGGGGCAGAATGGTCATTTTACGCTTCGGTTTCGCTCATTTTAGCCCCGAATTGCTTCCAAAGCTCCGGTGAGGACCTATAGACATATTATACTCATTTTAAAGCATTTTTCACAAGGAATTCAACTAAGATAAGCAAATTGGGAGATTCCAAGTGTATAAAAAATTGGTCTTATCAAAGATTAAAATGGAAAACAAGCTTAAAATGACAAAAACTTAAGTAAATTTCAATGAAAACAACGAATCAACACAGAGAAGGCAAGGTTCATATTAGGGGCTATCAACTTTCACCAGCTGTTTGCTGTAGCAGAACTTTATATTCACAACTCACCCAAGATTTTCTACGGGAATTTTCCAATTCTCCTATAGTTTAGTGTTGGGTTTTATGCCCTAAAACTCGTAGATAGTGAATGTAAACAAATTGTATACTTGTCTTAATAAAGTGTTATTAAGTTTCTGCAATAAAATGTTATTGTTGAATATTGCAGAATTTGACCCAAATCCAATAAACTAAGATCCAAGGTTGTTTGTATGTAACTTGAACTAGTATGTGGGGACATACGGGGATCGATGTTCAAGTAACAACCTAAAAGGTCTATAGTACAAGGATAAGACTGGGTACCTTATCCTGGTAACACTATATGATACGGCCCGCTTTGTATTTGATACAGACGTATTGATCCAAAGTGTCCATGTAGTAGACATGCAAGTAGGGGTATCCTATGCAATGAGTTTGCATAAGACCAGACCGCGAAATAGTAATCGCTAGCTATAACACCGTTAACTAGTTAGGTTTCTATTTCACTAGGATGACCTAGGCAACTTAGTCTGAATCCTGAGTGGATTATGGACTCCTGTTCATGAGGGATTGTCCTTTGATTTGTATGGGTGAGAGTGGTCAGTACGCCGACTCAATAAGCCTACCATTTTGGGGACAAGACCGAGCGGGGAGCTAGGAACATAATCACACAAGATGGAATTCACTCCTTTCCGACTTTTGAGGAATTAGATGAGTGTTCCCTTAAGTGGTGTCTCCAAGTCTTGAACAAAGGGCCCTACCCTCTCACTGGCCCGATTGGGGTTTCTGTTTGATGGTTGGACCACAAACAGGTTGTTCATTAGAGGAGCACTGGTACTTAAGGAGGTAGAGGTAACTCAGGGGTAAAACGGTAATTTGATCCAGCTAGAGTTACGAACACTCGTGAAGGACTAACTTGTCGTTATTGGTCAATATCCGTGAACACTGAAATATTCTGCAGTGAGAAGAGTACAGTTGTGGGTCTTTGGTGGAGTGACCCACAGTTAACGAATGGAGACTAACTTGGTTAATGAGTTTAGCCGATTAGTCTCGTATCGTTGGAGCTTCTGATCTGTAGGTCCATTAGGTCTCATTGGTAGCTCGTAAAGAGACTTGAAACAATTAAATATAAATTGAAAATGTTCAATTTATTTGGGGAATCGAATAATGTATGTTGATGCATTATAATATAAAGTTTATGAAACTTTATAATATAATTTTTTAATTAATTTCAAAAATTAATTCTTGAGAAAAAATATTTGAAAGAGTTCAAATAAATTTTAATATGAATTGGATTCATATTAATTTTAATAAAATCCCTAAGATTAAATATATGATATTTAATTGGGTAATTAATTAATTATGGAATTAATTAATTATTTATTAAAATTAGATATTGTTCAGATAATAGATTTAAACTTATTCATAGACCTTTTCCTATTAGGAAAAGGTATTGGCCTTTACCTATATATAGGACCCCTGGGGTGGGGTGAAAGGCATCTCATTGACTCTCCTTCTCTCAGAGATCTCTCCCAAAAGACTCCCACTAGTCTCCTGCTTCAAGAAGTCTTAGAGTTATACCGGTGTAACCAATTGGTGGTGTTCGCACAAGGTTGTTGCGTTTTCAATCTTATTAGCAAGAAAAGGCGAATCGATCAAGGCTTTCTACAAAAGTAAGTTTTCTATGAAATCCTTGATCACTAGGATCATCTAGATTAGATCTAGTTAATTTTTAGCATGTTTATAGTCGTTGTACAACCCTCTAAATATAGATTTATCATTGTATTCTTTTGCAAATTGTATTGGTATTTCAATTAAAATCTAAGACTCTGAGTAGGTTCGATGATTCCTTCCGTTGCGCAGGGCTTTTATCCCTTCATTTAGGTGATTAAACTCTCATTTAACCCCTTCTTTTTAGCTCGACTGATTAGTGCCTTAGGTGGTTATTTATCCCTAAGGCACTAATCAGTCGAGCTAAAAAGAAGGTGATGTGATCTCATCAAAGAGATCGTGCAACGAGGTGATGTGATCGTCACAAAAATAGCTTCGGAGCACAACATTGCTGATCCATTTACGAAGGCTCTCACGGCTAAAGTGTTCGAGGGTCATCTAGAGGGTCTAGGTCTGCGAGATATGTACATAGAATAATCTAGGGCAAGTGGGAGAAGTGTAATGGGTATTCAAATGCCAACGAAACACTAAGAGAAATTCTAGCTTTAATTATGAAGAACACTTTACTTTAAGTTGCAATATATAAAGTTCCACAAAAACAAACAACTAGTTCAAGCTTAAGCACCCTAATCCTCACTTAAGAGGATTTAGCTCATGTTCAAGGTGAAAACAATGAAAATACAACAGCAAACTACCATATCAGTCATGATTACAGCCTTAAATACCAACGAAACACTAAGAGAAAGAAGAATAAAAGAAGGGGAAGGAAGAGAAGAAGCTTCCAAAAGAGATTCCATCTTTCTCAAGCTGGAAATCCTCCAAAACAGCAACCTCCTTGTCTTTTCCCCTTCACTGTTAGCAGCAACTCCTTGTCTTTTTGGGTCAAAAATCTATTTATATCAGCTCCTTGCATTGAATTCAGGGCTGATTGGACATATGCCTCCACATGGATCTTCCCCAATTGGTTGAGATGGGACAAATCAGCTCCAAAAGATGCCAGCTCATTTAATGAGAATTCCCACGAGTACAGCACGTGCAGTCACTTAATTTCCAGACTTTTGGCCTTCTGTTGTAAAACCAGCTGCTGTAGCACAACCTGAGTGATCATAAACCAGAAGATTAGCTTGAAAAACAGAAAGTCTGCATCAATTTCAAACAAAGCTTGACCTAATGATATGTAAAGATGTTCAACAAAGATTGCTCATTTTCATGCACAAACCAAAGCTCAAACATATTAAAAAGTAGAGTTTTTAAGCCTAAGAGAGAACTAATAGCTCTTATTTCTAAGAGCTTTCACAACTCTTTGGAAATCTCATAGCAGTTTCAATAAAACTCAAACAAAGTTATAGAACTCTCACAATCTCATATTAATAATTAAGTAATAGTGAAACATTTGTAAAATAACCACTCACGGAACTATTGACGCCCTAAAACTCGTAGATAGTAAATGAAACAAATTAATCGATCTCAATAAGTCGTTATTTGAGTGATTCAATAATTTGGTTATTGAATATATCGAGTTTGCATTAATAAACCCTAAATCCAATAAACTAAGATCCAAGGTTGTTTAAATGAAACTTGGACTAGTATGTAGGGACATACGGGGATCAGTGTCCAAGTAACAACCTAAATGGTCTATAGTATAGGGATAAGGCTGGGTACCTTATCCTGGTGACACTATGTGATACGGCCCACCTTGTATCCGATACAGATGCAATGATCCAAAGCATCCATGTAGGAGACATGCGGGTGGGGGTATCCTATGCAATGAGTTTGCATAAGACCGGACCGCGAAATAGTAACCACTAGATGTAACGCCGTTAACTAGTCTAGGTTTCTATTTCAATAGGATGACCTAGGTAACTCAATCTCAATCCTGAGTCTGTTATGAACTCCTTTTCAGGAGGGATTGTCCTTAGATTTGTATGGGTGAGAGTGGCCAGTTCGCCGACTCAATATTCCTACCATTTCAGGGGCAAGACCGAATGGGGGCTGGGAACATAACAGTACAAGATGGAATTCACTCCTTCCCCTATTGGGGCAAGTAGATGTGTGTTCCCTTAAGGGCTGATTCCGGGACTTGAACAAAAGCGCGCTGTCCTCTCCTGGCCCGAGAGGAATTTCTGTTTAGTGGTTGGACCCTAAACAGGTTGTTCATTAGAGGGATCAGTGGTACTTAAGGATCTAGAGGTAACCCAGGGGTAAAACGGTAATTTGACCCAGCTGGTGTTACGAACACACGTGAAGGATTGACTTACTGTATTGGTCGATATCCGTGGACACAGAAATATTCTACAGTGAGAAGAGTGCAGCTGTGGGTCTTTAGTGGAGTGACCCACAGTTAACGAATGTTGATTAACTTGGTTAATGAGTTTAGCCAGTTAATCTCGTATCGTTGGAGCTTCTGATCTGTAGGTCCATTAGGTCCACCTGCTAGCTCGTAACGGGTATTGAGATTAATTAGTCTTGAATGTTAAAGGGAATTTTAATTAATTGTATTTGATACAATTAATATAATGTATGGAGATACATTATGGTATGAGTTTAATTAGTGAATTAAACTTTGTAATAAAATTAATTTTGGATGTGATTCAAAATTAATTAATGAGAGAATTATATATTTGAAGGAGTTCAAATATTAAATATGAATTAGATTCATATTGAACTATAGGCTTAAATAAATGTGAATTGGATTCATATTTACTATAGATTAAATGAGAGAGATGTACGTTTGAATATGATTCAAATTTGAACCAAATTAAATATGAGATATTTAATTTATAGATTAATTAATTTTGAATTAATTAATTAGTTAATTCAATTTGATTGAATATGATTTAATCAAGTTAAATTAACACTATAGGTTATGTGAAATAAATAATTAAATATGATTTAATTATTAATTTAATTAATTATAGTAATTAATTAAATTTAATTAATTTTTAATTTTGATTTTTGTTAATTAAAATTAAAAATTAATTTTAATTTAAACTCCCAGCAGTTGCTGGGAGTTGAAGGGTGATGGGGAGTTACTACGTGTAACTCCCCCATAACTTATCTCTCTCACTAGTGGAAAGTAGAAGGTGGTTCTCTGCAACTTTTGAAGAAGGGTGTTCTTCTCTCCAAAAATCTTCCACTCTCATACACAAAAAGAAACAGCACCATTCTTGCTGTTTTTTTCTTCTTGAATTCCCTTCAAGACACATTAGGATCCCACAATCCAAATCTCAACAATCCAGAGCATAGTGGGTGATCACTTTTGGTAGTGTTCTTGGAACAAAAGTCAGTGCGTGAGTTTCCAAATTGGAGCATTGTGCTGAGATGTTTGGCCACTACAACTCACGTAAGTTTTCTCTTCAAGTCTAAAGGGTTTAGATCTGAAAAACATGCTTAATCTGTAAGATTAGATCTGTAGAAATTGTTTCTAAATTGTTGACCAAATGTACCGGTATTCTGTGATATTGAAGTTGGTTTACAAACGATGAAAATCGCTTCCGCTTCGGATTCAATTCCTTCAGCTGACGCTTCGGATCACCCGCTAATCCAATTCTATCGAAACTGGAAGTTCAAAAATCAATTCCCATATCACGAATTGTCACTAGGAAGGAAAATAAATATAAGTTTCTCCTTAGTCAATTAAACGAATTTTCATAAAATTAAGTTTCACTTTAACCAAATTCCAATGTTCTCTTCCATCCAAATTGTTACCAAGTACTTTTTTTTTTTTTTTTTTGTCTTTCCTCCTATTTAAATAGCAATTTTCTTCTATTTCTCACATACCACTTTCTATTCTATCATAAAATATTATTTGTTTTTCCATCCAACCTCATTTCTCATCGTGACATAACTGGAAAAGCCTCCAAATGGACCCCCTCTCTCTTCATTAACCTTAACTTGTACCATACACCTCTCTTTCTTTAATTATAATCTTATTTTTTCCTCCTTCTTTACTCACTCTCCCTTCTACGAAGTTTTACAGTCCACGAAAACTAGCTCCCACATCTCTGTATTGAAAATCTTCTTACAATTACTTCCTTTTACAATTTCTCCTAACCAAATTCTCACTCCACCTTTTCATATATGATAGAAACCAACACGATGTACCATTTTGTTGATTATTACTTGCCTCTTTTGCATTTATTGGAAATCAAAACCAATGAAATAGCCAACAAGAGAAACCCACAAGTCTAACCCACAAACCATTACACCCCTTCAAGATTTCTTACTCAAAGAGAAAACTAGCAATACTTACCAAATTACCATGGTCTTTGATCTCTAATCTTCTCAGCTCCACCACTGACACTGAATCAAGTCTTGAATCTCCAATTTCTTTGCCAAGTTTCCTAAAATTACAACCATGATCTTCTTTCCCTCTTCCTCGCTCTGTCTTCTCTTTTTTTTTCTTTTTTTTTTTGGTTGTTTTGTTTTGCTTAATGACTCCTTCCTTTTCTTTCAGCCTCTCTCTTTTAATTTTCTACTCCACTTGTTAACATTACACCCATGACACAACACCATCACCAAGCCAAGTGCAAAACCACAAAATTTCCAACTCCCTATTTTCTTTTTTTTTTATTTTGTTTTTGTTTCCTTTAATCATAATTCTAATTCTATGTTTTTTTAACTCTTTTTTTTATTTTTAAACAAATCTTGCCATATTCCATCGTATACCACTACAAGCCTACTTCACACTTCCTCACCCAAATTCTCTTCTCTTCTTTTTATTTATTTATTTTACTAACATGCCAAAAAAACCCCCACTAAGTCCTTCTCATAACTCCAAAAATCAATTAGGCTCTTACAAAATATTACTCCCTTTTGAGAATTTCGTCCTCGAAATTCAAGTCTGATAAATCAAGGAAAATGGCATTTACACTTGCTTTGAATTCCAGCCAAGATTAAATAACATACCTATATGAATATCCAATAACCTTTCAGCTTCTTGTTGAGTCAAAACAAACATTCCTCTTCGAGTGCATGACCTATCAATTTGTCCTTGGCTAGCTTGTCATCCTAATTGCTCTTGAGATAACATTGAAATTTCCTCCTCATATGAGTCATATGTCCATAAGATATATTGACAATTGCTTGATCATTTTTAGCACCCTTCTTGTTGCATTTTACCATAGAGTTGGCACTAAATATACCAATCATGATCATACATAATTTTGTCTTGCTCACTTGTGGTGGTTTTGACTACTGAAAAATTGCACTACTTATGTCTTATGGGTTATAGGCCCACCACGCTTCCATTGCGTCATTCTGATATCAAACTATCCATTATGACTGATTCTATTGGCATAACAGAATGCCATGCTCGGATTGTGAATTTGTTCATGGTAAATGTTACTTTCCTAAAATCAAGTCGAGCACTCTTGGTTAGTCTGACCTTTTTTTTTTTACTCCTTAGTTGCACAATATAAGTTGGATTGGGAGCTTCCTCTAGTATCCCTCTCTTTAGACTTGAGTAATTAGGTGCAGATAACCAATTAAGCTTAGCTCTTAATACATATTCTAACTTTTGGAAAATTACTCTTGTCTTCTCTCATCTATCTATATTAAATCACCAATAAAACACGTACGATTCTTGTTAATCAGAGCAAATCCTATTCCCATTTTGCAAATAAAGCTTCTCGTTTATTCTCGAAAGTTTTATATCCAAGAGATGGTTGAATTCACACCCAATCAAAAGAATTTGTTGTATTAATTAGGCTCTTGAACTACTTGTCCCCAAACTTAAGAAACCCATAACAACATTCCTCCTTCTTGGAGAATAGTCAATGGTCCAATCTTAATATTCCTTCACCCTCGAGCCAGTTTTCCTTCTGCAAATTTTGTTCTATCCAATCAAAGATCTACTTTAGACCTTTGTGATTTGTCCACATATATGCAACTTCTCTTCTTAAGATAATGACACCAATCCTTAAGACTAATACCATTATAATTAATCCCAGAACATTGCCAATTAATCTTGCTCATGCCTTTACAGCGTCTTTGAAACATAAAATTGTTAACTTTCCAATTTGCATCAACCACACTCAAACCTTAATGAGAATATTGCAATGGATAACACATTTTTTACTACACCTAGACCTAAACAGCTCAGTGTTCATCAATAATGCTTTTACTCTCGATCAGTCTTAAAACATATAGGTTATTTTCTAGTTCGGTTGAACAAAAGTTAACTCCCTTTCTTGAAATTAAAACTGCGTTAGCATGGAAAGGTTTAGAGTAACATTGTTCCAGCTAATAAGATGTAGAAATCAAATTTCTTTTGATCTTATAAAACTCTCCATGCATTTAATCCATACATTATAGCAATTATAATATAATAAAATGCATGTGCATGCTTATAACCTAAGGTGGAATTCTAATATGACATTCATAAAGCATATAAACAGCAATTGAACCGATTTATTTGGCCCCTATGATAAAATAAAGCTAAATTACACTTAATAAAGCTAAATTCTATCCTATTACAAAAATCTGCAGCTCCAGAATTGGATCAGACCGCCCAAACCGACTCGAACCTCTTCGAACAAACCTCGAAAACCATGAACCGAGCTAAAATCGGGTTGAACCGGACCAAATAGGTCCCAACCAACCAAACCGCAAATTAGGATTTGTGCATGCATGAAAATACCCTAATTCCCACCGCACAACTGTTGTATCCCCGGCAACGGCGCCAAAAACTTGTTGACGTTGCTGGGTTTTAACGATTACCGCAAGCGCACGGGTCGTCACAAGTAATATAAAACGGTAGGTAATACCGAGTATCGAATCCACAGGGAGGCGAAACGAATTTTAAGCAAGCAAAGATTCTTTGAGCACTAAAAATACTTGGGCGAAATAATATTTAGGGACCAGATCATGCAATCAAAGAAATTTAAAAATCAAAGCAAGTAAAGAAAACAATTTGATTAATCAAGAAAACAAAATATGGAGAAAGAGCTTTTTAATGGGAAGAGGGGTCTTGAAAATCAATTATTAGCTAAACAATTATTAAAATTATCCTATCTCATTGTCCAACTAATTATAATCCTAGAATCTCTGTTAATCACATAGGTTCTCCTGTCGGTCTCCCCTAATTGTAATTAATTCATTTTAACAACCTAAGTGTCCTTAGCGCCATTAAAAATCATTAATTATTACGCTCTGATTCATTTAAGGAATCTAAGTTTAATCAACTAATCCCGTTGTCACGACGGGCAATTAAACTAGTTGCATGGATTATGATCTATCCTAACTTCTCTCCGTCGAGTTTCCATTAAGAATCGAATCATTACACAATTGGCCAGATTGCATAAAGCATTAAGCACATCCATAAAAATAATTAGGAAAAAGGGCAAGAGATAGGCAATTATAATAACATTTAAACTATAATTTCATTTCAAGACCCCAAATTCGGGTTAGCTATACATAGCTAAAATATTCACAACATTTACAATGAAAAGCATAATAAAGAGCATAATAAAAGGGAAGGAATTGACCGTTGAAGACCCCTTCGCTGCGCTTGGAGTCCCTCCGAAAACTCCTTGAGCCTCCTAGGATGCTCCCCAAAATTCCCCAAAATTTTCCCACTAAGAAAGCTCTCAAAAGGCTAGAATGCCTTGAGAGAGGCTCCAAAGGAGCCAAGGAAAGAAATGAAAGAATGGAAGAATTGATGATTGATGGTAAAACAAGGCACCAAGGGGCGCCTTATATAGGCTCGGGAATGGGGTAGCGTCGTGACGCTATCGGCACAGCGTCGCGACGTTGTGACGTCATCGACTTGCCGGCCAAGAAATGGATAGCGTCACGACGCTGTCCTTATAGCGTCTCGACGTTAGGCATTTTCCAGAACTTCCAGCTGCGGATTGGGCTTCTTTTCTTGGGTCAACTTCAATTCTTTTTGGGCTTTTTCTTCATAGTTGACTTCTTAGGCTCCCCCTTTGACCCATGCATGGAAATTGGGCTATCATGGCTTCTTTTTGGGCTCTTTTTCCACAAAATCCACAACTTTGTTCCTAAAGACCAAATAACAAAATATATGAAGTATTTTCAATAAAAACACAATTAAAGCACTAAAAAGCTTAATAAATTGGGATTAAAATAGCGACATTTATGCTCGCTATCAACCACGTGACAGTGTCTCGATGCTGCATCTTGAATCTGCACGTCTAGAATCCCAACAGCGTTGCGAAGCTGATGAACAGCGCCTCGACGCTGTTGCATCTGGAGCAAGTCTCTGGGCGTAAATTCGCGGTTGTTTTTCACGTTTTTAGCCTCTAATTCATCTGCGATTTCAACGATCGGCATCCCTATGCTAGACCCAGACTTACAGACTCTGAATTTGCAATTTATGCTCAAAACACAGGGCCCTTTACATGAACAATTCACATAAGATAACAAAATCTATGGCCAAATAAACCTAAACAGTTCAACACAATACCAACATTCATAATGCATTCAATCCCACCTATAAGAGCCTATTGCAAATTTTAATCTCGATTAAAAAGGGATAGCGAGGCTTTGATACCAATTGTAGGGGTAAAATCCCTAGGGCAGTGGAAGATTATCAGAGGACCTTTGACTGTATTTTAATCAAGATAAAATACCGATATGAATGGCAAAATAAACAGTAATTATCATGCATAATCTATCGAAAATACAGTTATAGCATGCTGAAACAGTAAGATAAAATCTCTATTTTATCATGCTGACTAAAGAGAAGGTTATGGGACTCACTCTCGTTGAAGTCTTGACCATTTTCACAAAAAAACCTTAAACATCTTCTTAGAAGAAAAACGCAGCAACGAATTTCGATCTTCGCTGGAAATTCTTCAGGAATTACGAACACCACCACTATGGCTACATTTGTATGACTCTGAGACTTCTAGAGGCAGAAGACTGGTGGGAGTTTAAGAAACCTTCAGGGGAATTCTCTGAGAGTAGGAGAATGAATGGGATTGAGTGGGATGCCTTTCACCCCAACCCAAGGGTCCTATTTATAGGAAAAGACCAGGAATAAGATCTAGTCAAATATATTATGTTATTCATATCTAATTTAATAAATAATTAATTAATTCCATAATTAATTAATTACCCAATTAAATATCATATATTTAATTTTAGGGATTTTATTAAATTATTTTAATTTATTAATATGAATCCAATTCATATTAATTATTTGAACTCTTTCAAATATTTTCTCTCAAAATTAATTCAAAATTATATTATAAAGTTTCATAAACTTTATATTATAATGTATTACCCCTAAATAAATTGAACACTTTCAATTTACAATTAATACTTATTTGCCTCAAGTCTCTTCACGAGCTACCAGTGGGACCTAATGGACCTGCAGATCAGAAGCTCCAACGATATGAGATTAATTGGCTAAACTCATTAACCAATTAATCAATTTTCGTTAACTGTGGGTTCACTCCACTAAGACCCACAGTTGCACTCTTCTCACTACAGACATAACTCTGTGTCCACGAATATAGATCAGTAACAACAAGTTAGTCCTTCATGAGTGTTCGTAACTCCAGCTGGGTCAAATTATCGTTTTATCCCTAGGTTACCTCTACCTCCTTAAGTATCAATGCTTCTCTAATGAACAACCTGTTTGTGGTCCAACAACCAAACAGAAACCTCTCTCGAGCCAGTGAGAGGGTAGGGTCATTTTTTCAAGACCCGGAGACACCACTTAAGGGAACACTCATCTACTTCCTCAAAGTCGGGAAGGAGCGAATTCCTTGTGTGATTATGTTCCCAGCTCCCCTCTCGGTCTTGTCCCCAAAATGATAGGCTTATTCAGTCGGCGTATTGGCCACTCTCACCCAGACAAATCAAAGGACAATCCCTTGTGAATAGGAGTCCATAATCCACTCAGGATTCAGACTAAGGCTTAGTTTGGAGTTGCTGTAGCTTTTAGAACAATTGTTGTTAGTTGTGCTTTTAAGAAAACTAGCTACCATAAGAAGTAGATTGGTGTTTGGTAAATTTCAGATTTAAACATGAAAAGTCAAGTTACAGTGTTTGGTAAATTAATATTAAGTTGTTTCGAAATAGGTATAATGACCAAAATAGACATATTTCAATTTAGCATGAGATTGCATTAATATTTACATTCAAACTTTCCTAAGATAATTAGGTAAATTACTTTATAAAAAAAGGTAAATTTATATCATTTATATTATAAATTATATTTTGTTTACTTTAAGTAAATTGAAAAAAAATATATATCAATTATAGAAACAATTGTGTCAAAAAAAATATAATTTTAGTTTAAATACAAAAAAGTAAGAAAAATAAATTAGAAGCAACGAATTAAATTTAAAAATAAAAAGAATGAGATGAGATGAGATAAGATAAATTGTGAATAATAATATTTGAAAACCTTTTATTGTAGATAAAATATGGAAGGATAAAAAAAAAAGAATTTTAAATATTGGTTAGTTACACCAGATTTTCCTAAAGTTACTCTTAACAGCTTTTGCAAACCAACGTGATTCAAAAATTGATTTTCTCTAGATTATTAAAGAATCAGTTTAACCAAACACAAAAAAGGATTAAAATTTATCTGCAATCACTTTTTACGTCTTCAAAATCAACCCCAAACAGGGTCTAAGTTGCCTGGGTCAACCTAGTGAAATAGAAACCCAACTAGTTAATGGTGTTATAGCTAACGGTTACTATTTCGCGGTCCGGTCTTATGCAAACTCATTGCATAGGATACCCTCACTCGCATGTCCCCTACACGAACGCGTTGGATCATGGTGTTTGTATCAAATACAAAGTGGATCGTATCACATAGTGTTACCAGGATAAGGTACCCAGCCTTATCCCTACACTATAGACCTTTTAGGTTGTTACTTAAACATTGATCCCCATATGTCCCCACATACTAGTTCAAGTTACATACAAACAACCTTGAATCTTAGTTTATTGGATTTGGGTCATATTGTGCAATACTTAACAATAACACTTTATTGTAGAAACTCAATAACACTTTATCGAAACAAGTATACAATTTGTTTACATTCACTATCTACGAGTTTTAGGGCATAAAACCCAACAAGACGAGCCAAATCTAAGCCCCAAGGCTTGATTAACAGACCTAAAAATAATATAAACTAAAGAAATACATAAAACAGAGAAAAATCGGAGAGGAAGATGACTGAAATGAGAGAAAACGGTGGAATAGATGACCTAGCGGTGGAAAAAGGGTATTTATAAAATTGCGACAGCGTCTCGACGTTGTGTCTTCTATACGCGTGCTGGAAACGTGCCAGCGTCAAGACGCTAAGAGGCAGCGTCTCGACTCTAACCTCTCGGGTTGCCAGATTTGTGCAACGCCTTTTTGTCCAATTTGACTCCCATCTCGAGGCTCAAATGCTCCGGTCACGCCATTTAGCTTCCTCGTCATCTTGATGACTCCAAGATAGCTCGAAAACTCCTTTAATTTCCCGAATTAGCATCAATTTGACATAATGACCTAATTATCCTCTTGTGCTCGAATTCCCTATAAAACAAATAATTAAACCATAGAATGCAAACTAACAAGATTGTTAATTCGTCCACAACCCTTAAAGCTAACTTGTAGCAATAGTGGCCGGGATCGAACATAGGGAGCACGATTGTTAATTTGTCTTAATCAGGTCTATTGCGAAGACAAGACTAATGGGGGGTTGGATTTAGATAGATAGAAGGTGAGGAAAGATAAAGTACTAAAAATTAAATTGCAAGAATGGTAAATGCAGAAAAATAAATGGCGGGTAGGTTAATTGTACCTTGATGACTGCTGCAATAAAAAATACTCGGTATTCAGTTTATTCAGTTTCATTCATCGATTATCTAAATATTGATTTTAATGTCTTATTATGAGCCTGGAGTGCTTCTTGGCTTTTCAGATAGTCCACCTACTAAGCCTGTGTCTAACCAATTAAAGTACCTGATACTCCACGAATTCTTTAATTGATTAGTTATTTAATTGCACCTGCTGCCCCTCATACTTAGATCAATAAATCCTCAATCTAAATCTAATTAACTAAATTAATATTCAGATGAGTCCTCAAAAATACTAATTAGCTAATCGCATTATCGCACAAGGCCCGAAATTGTCTAATTGAATTAGGAATTAAAATTCTCTAATTAAATCAAAACAATTTCTCTTATGTTTTTAGGCCTATCAGAAGTCTACGCTAGGCTACCGTCAAACTAGCGATGGATCTCAACCTAGTGGTTATCTAAACATAACTAATAAATCATGCTTGCAACTAATCTAAGAGGCGTCAATTCTTAAACTAATATGCAAACAAGATTATTTAAATGAGAATCATAGGATGCAACATAAACATTCAGAAAAATCTCAAAAACAAAACAAAAATCTCATGAAAAATTAAATAAACTTACAACTGAGGTTCCGATTACAGAATCCAAGCTTAGACGACCATAGATGAGCCAAATCTAAGCCCCAAGGCATGATTAACCGACCTAAAACTAGCCTAAACTAAAGAAATACAGAAAACAATTAACGAATGTTGATTAACTAGGTTAAAGAGTTTAGCCGGTTAATCTCGGATCATAGGAGCTCATGATCTGTAGGGTCCATTAGGTCCCCCTGCTAACTCATATCAGACTAAACCTTAGAACAGTGTGATGAGATAATTTGAATTGTTCAAATTCGATTTAGGGAGTAAACGTTAATTATATGTGATATAATTGACGTAGTCATATATAGTTTAATTGATTTAAACTATATTAAAGAGAGAGTTGGAAATATTTAAATATGATTTAAATATTGCAAATATGTATATGATACGTATTTCGATTTGATTTTTGCATATGAATGGGGATTCATATTCAAACAATCGATTTTGAGAGAGATTGGGATTAGTGTAAATATTTAATTTAATATTTGATATTAAATTAAATAAATATAATTAATTAAATTTGTTTAATTAATTATTTTTATTAATTTTATTAAAATTAATTATTTGAATTAGTTTTATTTAAAATTAAGAATTTCATTTAATTATCTATGAAATTCTTAATTTTTGGAGGTGGTGGGTTTTTTAGTAATCTCATTCACAAGCCCATTATATGCCACCTTAATCGACACCTAATCCCATCCTCAATGTGTATCATCTTGTGCTTAATTGTTTTGCATGATCTTCTTCTTTAAAAGGAGAAGAAATGTCTAAGGACTGCGGTTAATAAAAGCTTGAAAATCTCTCTCAAAACCAAGTACTTTTTCTTTCAACCATAGCTTGAACATTAAATTTTTTTTTCTCAATTCCATCACAATCAATTCCCATAAACCATGGAATATTGTAGCGTCAAGACGCCAAGGAGATAGCGTCTTGACGCTACCTGTTGCCTTGTGCAATGAGATTCTAAATATGCAAGAAATGCTCACAAATAGCTCAAAAACGTGCAAGTATACACATCATGGCAACAAGTGATAAGTAAATTAATATCGTTCTCCATAGGGATTGAATTAATGAAATTTACTACTTTTAAGCGCGATTTTCGATGAAATTCAAGTAACCAAGGGTAAAATATCATTCACTAACTAAATTGCACAAATGTAAATAAATTTGGGTGAATTTAAAGAGTAAAGTAAATAACGCAAGAAAAACGGCTGAATGCAGAGGAGAAGTAAGGCTCGGATTAGGGATGTTTTGTATTGTTTCTAGAGATTGCTATAGCGAAAATTGTGCTAATTCATCTCACCTAGATTTTAACACGGGAATTTTCCAATTCTCCATAGATTAAGGCGATTAAACTCCCATTTAACCCCGTATTTTTAGCTCAATCTGATTAGTGCCTTAGGTGGTTATCTATCCCTAAATACCCACTCATTTTCATGATCGTTAAAGACTATGGTAAAGCAAAGTAATCGGTTACTAAATGTTTTCCCAAACACCCAATAACAATGCTAGAAAATGGTTGGCCAAATGAAATTCCAGCTTAAGCAATGAAGAACACTTTACTTTAAGATGAAAATAGCACGATTCAACTACAAGCAACCCCTCGTTACATTATAGGATCCCTAATCCTCACTTAAAGAGGATTAGCTCATGTTCAAAGATGAAACAAATTCAGTACAGCAGAAAATGCTCATACACAACATGTTTTCAGCTTCTACCACAACTAATACCAATAGGAAGATAAAAGATGAGAAGAAAAGACTAAAAAAGAAGCTCCCAAGATCAAATCTAGCTTTCCCAAGCTGAATAATGACTCCACGGCAGCCCTCCTCTTCTTTATCCTCTGTTTTGCTCTGAATATCAGCTCCCAATTACAGCCCTCTTCCTTCTCCAGCCTCCTCTCCAAATTTGGACTTCTTTCCTTATATACCCAGCCACAAACGTGGGTTTCAGGGCTGATTAGACAAGCCTTGCCCACTTGGAATTCCTTCTAAAGGTTGAAAATAGCTTCAGACACCAGCTGGGAATGCCACATCAATTAATGAAGTCCTCCACGTGGAAAACAGCTCCAGCTACCATTCTGCCTCTGTCAACTCACGCTGTAGCATTATCTGCGCAAATTGAAGCTCCAGGTCAGCTCAATTACATAATTAGCGTGAAAATAAACACTCAAAGCCCTCAATTAACATTCTCACTAAATACCATTAAATTCATCTAAATCCAACTCAAATAGCAATTTCTCAAGGTAAAATTAAGCCTTTAAGCCCCAAAATCATGGCTAATAACTCTTATTTATAAGAGTTATCACAACCTCTCGGTTTTGCCCTCTTTGTCAAGCTCCAACTTTGGTTCTTTTTGCTTCTTTGGCCTCTTTTAGTGTCCCGAACACCCAATTGACTTCAATTTCTCCAATTAAGCTCCAATAATCAATTCCTACAAAAATAAACATTAAAGTGCATTAACATGGCCAAAATTACTCAAAGACTAACTACAATATATCGAGAAATATAGCTCGCTATCAGTGGCAGATCGAGAAATATATATATCCATTTTGAGTTTAACAATATTTGAGGGCAGGGGGATTTGATCCTTTGACCATACATGCCAATTACCGCTGAGCTATGCTCACTTTGACGGACTTGGCATATTTTAAAATTAATTTGTTCAATAAAAGTTATACCTAATTTTTTAATACGTTAAAAAACACCTTCCTTAGACCTTCAAAAAAATAACCATTTAGTATTTGTACTTTCAAATTTATAACAATTTAGTCCTTAAAACTTAATATATATAACAATTTAGACTTAAATTTTAACATTTATAACAATGTAATTTAAAAAAAAAAACATTTATAACAACGTAATTTTACCATGAAGACCTCCTTCAAAATTAAAGGGCAATTTTTATTATTTAGCTACTTAGTCCTTGCTATTTATAAATATATAATTGTTAGTGGTGGCAAAGAGGCAGTGTCGAGACGCTGCCTTAGAGCATCTCGACGCTATAAGGAATTTTCCTTAATTGATTTGGCAGCAGCAGGACAGCGTCGAGACGATGTCGACAGAATTTCTATATATTCCGCACTTTGTGCTACGGATTGAGGGAGTCCATTTGGTTAGATTTTAGCCCTAATTTCGACTGGAGACCTTTGGTGGGAGCTGAAGCAAGGCCAAGGAGCGGGAATCAAGCGAGAAGACGTGGAGATCGTGATGGGGACGTGCGGTGTCGAGGGATTCGAGTTTTCCTTTCTCTTTCCCTTACCTCTTGTTGTTTTTATGGCTTTTCTTTCAATTAGTGTTTGTAGTTTCAAGGCTATGAATTGCTAGTTGTTTGTCATAGGGTTTGATGTAGTTGTTTTAGTTTGTTGGATTGATTTTTGGTATGAATGTGTTTTTATTTTATTCATGCAATTTTGTTTAATGCTTTCAATTACTTGATCACTAATTGGATGATTTGGGTGTTGAATCTTGCTCGGGAGAGGGGGTTTGACCTAGACTCACTTATTTAATTGCATGACTAAAGTTGAGTTTCTACGTTTGTGACGGAATTTAGATTTCCTTTAAAAGTATAACAAGGACTAAACCTAATAATGCCTTGCATGCTAATAAACTTAGATAGGGATATTGGGTTTATTGTATGCATGAGAATCAATTATGCTCGGGAGAGATAATTGGGATAAAAGTTTCCTTGGCTTTAAAATAATTGCACGATAAATTCATTCAAATTAATCAATCCTCAATCTTAATCAATGAAATCAATTCCCTAAGAGTCTTTCCATTTGAGTCTCCACCTTTATTTTATGTTTTTTGTCTTTAAATTTATCTTTTGCACTAAGTTTTGCTCCCTAAATAAAATTGGACAAGATTATTCACAGTACTTAATTTGCTAGAAAACCAATCCAGAGGACGACACTCGTTTAATCACGAAAACACTATATTATTACTTGACCCGTACACTTGTGGTAAGCAAATCACACATCAAGAATAGTGGGGAAGACTCTAACTAGTACACGACGTGTTTGTGATTCAAAAAAACCAACGGTGTGAAGGAATTTGAGCTCCAAAAGGTTGGTGGTTCAAAACTCTGTTTTTATGTGCTTTTCCTATGCATATTTGTACTTGAAATTGATGTAATTTAAGTGCCTAAGATCCTAATTGCTTCCGCTTAAGTGTTAATCACTCCTTCAATCGATGTGCTGTAACCAGGGGATTCATGACACCCATCGTTTGCCTTTGCATGAAAGCGTTTTGAGTGCTATGAGCGTTAAGACAGTAAAAAAAATGTAATGGCCGTAGTTGGATGTCTTTCATCACAAATGTGGGTAAGCCAAAACGAAAACATGTGTTTTAATGTCGCTACTTAAAAAGGGGGGGGGGGAGGGATCTGAGTAATGTTGTGCTAGAAAAAGATAATTTAGTAGGTCTGTCTTGGCTAGGCATTGGGGCCTAGTTAGCTTAGCACCTGGAAATCCCTAAGTCGAGTAAGAAATCCTAAGTAAAATCAAATTCTTGAGAAAAAGCTAAGTCTAGGAAAATTTAGAAAGTTAGGGTGCTCTAATTTAAGGCATTGGTGCTAAATAATTTGTAGAGTGGCAAGAAGGCATTGCTAAAGGACAAACAATAATTTAAGTTTGGGGGTTTGATAACTTGCAAAAGCAAGTTATTATCCATCCAAAATTAAATTAAAAAATGCTAAGAAAAGAGTTTGTTGTGCCTGTTATAGCGCGTATGAAGAGGAAAATGCAATAGATGCACTCATTATCAAATTTTATGATGCGATGGGATAACACATGTATTTTCTTTGACTAACGCATCTCCTGTAGGTTGTGATCTTTCCTAAGTTATCCATAGAGCAGGTGTCAGTGCAATCACGTGAAGAAGATACAAATGCTAGTTGTCTTAAGTAGGTGCTGTGGCAGTCCTCTGAGTTGACATGAAGATTAGTGGAACACGCAAGCATTTTGCTTGTTGAAGTCAGTCTCCTCGTGCCTAGGAATAAGGAGCCCGTCTGCATGAAAAAAATGAGGGAGGGCTGGAGAGAATAGAGACAAAAAGTTCTCAAGAGCTGAAGCCAAGGTGTTGTATTTATGTTTTCATTTGTATGCGCTATGTATTTTTCTTGTAGCATGCACTAATTCCTTTTTATCAAGGCTTAGCCCATGCGCCCATGTGGCGACAAAGACTCTTTTTGTATGCGCTGCATTGAATGAATGATATTGATGCTTTCTACTTAGATGCGATAATTCTTTCATCACTAATATCTGTCTGGCCAACTAATAAAGGCAGTAACATGATAAATCACCGGAAGGGTAACACATGTGAAACTATCTAAGTAGAGTAAGATAACGCAATTGCAGGTATTCTAGTTGTGTTAGGAATAACTCAGCCACATAGGATATTTCATAAATGTGTTTGAGTTGTTTTAGGGATGATTCAACCGCTTGCAAGTAAAAAGAGAACCAAGCTAACACGTGAATTAAGTAATAGGAATATTCTTAGTTCAACGCATGCGTAATACCGGGAGGGAAACACATGGTTATTTCTCACTTAAGCATCAGTAGTCAGTTAATTCATTGTTATACGCTGCACTAATACCTCACCTGTCGCATGTGGTTGCTGCGATGAAAGCCTTGATTGCTCATCTCTCACTGTTTTTCCATTTTAACACATTATCCTTTATTTTGTTTATGATAACGCATGTCCCTACTGCTTCTCATCTCAATTAAAGATTTCTAGCACTATTGCATTTGAATAGGAGTTAACAAAGACATTTTTACTTCACGCCCTTCCCTGTGTTCTGACCTTGGAATACTCCAGGTATTACTTGGTAGTGCATGATTTATACTTGGATTAATGCACAACAGCAACATATTCTTCAGATAATTCAACATAATTAGAAGTGAATATGATCTTCATTAGGCTGGAAAAGGGGAAAATACGCGCACGACACTTATGGCGTCGAGACGTTGCGCTTTGGAAATTGAAGCGTTGATCCGAATGTGTGCGAGCTAGATTTGAGCGATATCTTGGTAAGGTAGTGTTGAGAGGCTCTGGGGTAGCATCTCAATGCTACCCTCTCGAGTGGAATGGCTTATTTTGCAGCTTCTTGAGCGTTTTAACGTCGGGATTAAGAGTCTAAACGCTACATCTTCTAGATTTTGGCCTCCTCTTCATGTCTTGAGATCTAGCTTCATAGTATGACTCCAATTTAGCTCATTTTCATCCGAAAAATGCATTCTTCTTCTTGTTCACAAAATCCTACAAAATATATCAATTATTAAGCACACAAGTGACCGTAAAACAAACATGATTAGGCACAAATAAGTAGGACTAAATTGGTCCTATCATTCATTTATAAGAATCAATTATAATTATAAATAGAAAAGCGACAAGCCACAGGGGAAATCCATACGTCCATGACAAGCCATCGAACCCAAAGCAAGCAATCCTCTGTTAACTGTCGTCTTCGCAGGCGGGTTTCGATCTCTTCTTGACATTGACATTTGCAAGATCTCCATTACCCATTCCCCATTCTCCCCATTTCGCTTTTCATCCGTACGAAAAGCCCCTTTCCTTTCTGTCTGTTTCTCATGGACACTTGACCCACCTACTCAATCAAGCCATCTTTGAACTTTTCCCACTTTCCCAATTAGTCCGATCATTTCTTCTTCCTAAACAAATCTCTGTGAAATTCCATGGCCCACTTGCAGACCCACGAATCTCCCCATTCTTCTTCCGGTCGTTCCAGTGATTTCTCTGTATCTGTGGACTCGGATGGCGACGGCGATAGCGACGGCGATCTAGTTGTCTCTTCTTCTGGTTCGTTTCTCTTGTCCTTTTCTCTCTTTAGCTGGTTAAAGTTTAAATTACTGGGTGAATTCTCTATTTCTATATGTCTATGGAAATTGAGACTTCTTGTCTTTAATCTCCTCCATTGTAATGGAATGAATTAAGATATCTATGAAACTCTAATACGTAGTGTTAATATTTCTGGATTTTGACGTTTCAAAAGAAAAAAAAAAAAACTCTGGATTTTGGATGCTTTAATACGCAGTGTTATTTAAGTATAGATTCTTGTCCATGCCAGAATTATCCGAACATCTTCTGATAGAGAATTCCTTGGGAAGGTCTGAATTGTAAAAAATTTGGAAATAGAGTTTTGAGAGATTCATTAAATACCCAAGGGGCTTGAAATTTGATTCAGTCGTCTCTCGTCACTACTGAAAATCCGAGAATGACATCACTTGATAATATTTGGTGATAAAGTCTCTATGGTGTTTGCTGTATTTACTAGTTACTATTTAGATCTGTTGATTTTCATGAACCTCCAAAGTTTCTCCTTACCGTTCTTGTTACTATCCTGTGCCTAGTAGTGCCGAGAGCTTTGTTCTCCTAAGGAAATGTCAAATCAATTTACACGAAAGATTATGAGACACTTTTTGTGAGGGAAGGAGTTGAGGAGGGTGGGATCTCATTTAATTAAGTGGGAGGTGGTTTTTAGGCTGTTTGGATCTTGCAGGTAGGATCTCAATAATATTTTGTGGCATAGGATTATTGTGAGTAAATATGGTGCTCATCTAGTTTCAAAAAAAAAAAAAAATGGTGCTCATCTATTTGATAAGCCCCGTATTACTAAGGTGTATGAGCGTAGGCGAGTGAGGAAGAAAAATATCGTGTAAGGGGTATTTGGGTGGTTTTACCTTGTGGGTCCCTCAAGTACGTGTTTGTGCAAAATACAGTTTTGTGAGAGAAGGGTTTTAAGGAAGGTTTGTTGAGGGGAGTGGGCATCTTTTGAATTGTTATTTTGTGTGTAATTCTCTGAGGAGAACTTTGGAGAGGGGAGAGCTCTCGAAATCTCTCTATTTCTGTCTGATAAATAAAATTGGAGGCTGAGGCCTATCAATTTTGGTATCAGAGCAACGTCCTGGGGATGGTAGGAAAGATGGAAGGAAGAGTAGTAGCGTTGGAAGAGAAATTGGCTGAGTTAGCTGTAAAGCAGGTGGACATGGAAGTAGGGTTGGCCACACAGATTGCAGATTTGGGTGAAAAACAAGCAAATGTGGAGGCTAAGCTCGACTTACAGTTTACCTTGGTTCGGGAAGAGATGAAGGCGATGTTTGCCCGACTGGATGGAGTGGTTCGCACTGATAAGGGGTCTCCCTCGTCGGAAAGAACAGTCACAGATAAAGGTAAGCGTGTTGTGGATGAGGAATCGATCTTGAAAACAGAGGAACCCAAGAACAGTATTGAGACGGGCGCAGCTGCAAGCGAAGGTATTCACGCCCCTAGTAACCGAGAGGTCCCGTTGTTTGATATGCGTTTGAGGAAATTAGAAGTACCAATCTTCAAGGGGGAAGAAGGAAAGGACCCGGATGGATGGCTGCATCGGGTTGAGCGGTACTTTGTGGTTAATCGGCTGACGGAGAGGGACAAGGTAGAGGCAGCAGTATTGTGTTTGGAGGGAGAGGCTTTAACGTGGCACCAATATGAAGAAAGTTGTGCAACCATAACTAGTTGGAAAGAGTTTCGGAGGTTGCTGTTAGAGAGATTTCGTCCTTCATCCCAGGGTGATCTCTACGCTCGACTGATGAAGCTTCAACAGGAAACCACCGTGAGAGATTACCGCCGGCGGTTTGAGCAGTATGCGGCAACCCTAAAAGACGTCTGCGATGGGGTACTGGAAAGCAAATTTGAATGTGGGCTTAAGGAGGAGATACAAAGTGAATTAAGGAAGTTTCGGCCCGTGGGCCTGAAGGCCAAAATGATTATGGCCCAGTTGATTGAGGACGACAACATAGTCCAAGAGAAGAAAAGAAAAGGACTGACTGCAACTCCAACCCAAAAGCCCAATACGAACCCTAGCAGTGGGTCGGGCAGCGGGTCGAATAGTGTCGGTGGGTCAAGCGGATCTTCGGCTCGTACAATTTCGTTAAATTACAATCGAGGAGCGACTGGGTCTTCGACCTCGGTGACCCCGATGCGTGACACAGCGGTGAAAGGCGGCGTGAACCCCACATACAAGCGAGTTACGGATCGTGAGTTGCAATTGAAAAGGGAGAAAGGGTTGTGTTACAAGTGCGATGAAAAGTGGTCTCCGGGACACCGATGTAAACGAAAAGAGTTGCAAATCATGGTTGTACAAGATGAGGAGGAAGAAATCGGAAGGGAGACGACGGAAATTGAAGAATGCTGTGAACCGGAGTCAGGCTCGAAAGATGGGGCTCTGGTCGAAAATTCTGAGGTAGCAGCCTTATCTTTGCATTCGATGGTGGGGTTTGACTCGCCGAAGACGATGAAGGTTCGCGGTGTAATCAAAGGCCAAGCGGTCGTGGTTTTGATTGACAGCGGCGCCACCCACAATTTTATTTCCACGGAGGTAGTACAAAAATTGGGCCTCGAAATTTCTCCTTCCAGCTACGGGATCGTATTGGGCACTGGGGGACCGGTGCAAGGAGCTGGAATTTGCCAAGGTGTGATCCTAACTATATCTGATTTAACCATCATTCATGATTTTCTTCCGTTGCCATTAGGGAGTGCAGATGTGATCTTGGGAATTACTTGGCTGGAAACATTGGGCAAGGTGCAATTTGACTACCGCTTGTCCGAGATGGATTTTCAAGTGGGTGATTGGCTGGTTCAGCTGCGGGGTGACCGTAGTCTGGTAAAATCCCAGGTTTCTCTCAAGACGATGATGAAGGCCTTCGGGGCGGAGGACCAGGGCGTATTGATAGAGTTTGGAGCTATGGAACCTACTGAAATTCAAGCTAGTACATTGCTACAAAATAAAGAGTTGGAGGGAGTTCAGCCCGAGTTAGCGAAAATTTTGCAACAGTTTGCAGCGGTTTTTGAGCCACGAATTTCTCTGCCGCCTTGCCGAAATCGAGACCATGGAATTGAGTTGGAACCTGGGACAGGGCCAGTCAATGTACGCCCCTATCGCTATCCTCAATTCCAGAAGGTTGAAATTGAGCGTTTGGTCCAAGAGATGCTGTTGTCGGGAATCATTCAGCCAAGTAAGAGTTCGTTTTCAAGCCCTGTCTTATTGGTAAAAAAAAAAGATGGGAGCTGGAGGCTTTGTGTGGATTGTCGCGCACTCAATCGGGTGACAATACCGGATAAATACCCGATACCAGTGGTGGATGAACTACTCGACGAGTTATATGGTGCCACCATCTTCTCCAAGATCGATCTGAAGTCTGGGTACCACCAGATTCGCGTGAACCCACCGGATATTCATAAGACGTCGTTTCGCACCCACGAAGGGCATTATGAATTTTTAGTTATGCCATTCAGACTACGCAACGCCCCGTCCACGTTTCAGTCAGTAATGAATGATATCCTTCGGCCGTATCTTCGGAAATTTGTACTGGTATTTTTTGACGACATTCTCATTTATAGCACAAATTTACAAGATCACGCTGACCATTTGTCAAAGGTCTTGGCTATCTTACTGGAACATCAGTTTATTGCTAATTTAAAAAAAATGCCATTTTGGGGCTGCTAAGATTGAGTATCTGGGTCATATGGTATCAGCGGAAGGGGTGGCAGCGGATCCGACAAAGCTGGACGCTATGTAGAAATGGCCTACACCTCGAACAGTTAAAGAGTTGCGTGGCTTCCTTGGCTTGACAGGGTATTATAGGAAATTCGTGGCAAATTATGGTACTATTGCGTTTCCTTTAACACAACTCTTGAAGAAGGATAATTTTGGCTGGAATTCGGATGCCGAGTCGGCTTTTCAACGGCTAAAGTCTGCTATGATTTCTGTTCCCGTTTTAGGATTACCAGATTTCTCTAAAACGTTCATTATTGAATCTGATGCATCGGGAGTTGGGGTAGGAGCAGTGTTAATGCAAAATCAAGGGCCTTTGGCATTTTTCAGCCAAGCGCTACCTCCTTCCCATCGTCATAAAGCTGTGTATGAGCGTGAATTAATGGCCATTGTGTTTGCGATTCAAAAATGGCGACCATATCTTTTGGGCCGACGGTTTATTGTGCGGACAGATCAAAAGAGTTTGAAATTTTTACTAGAACAACGTGTTATTGCCGGGGAGTACCAACGTTGGATAGCAAAACTATTGGGCTATGATTTTAGCATTGAGTACAAACGAGGCCTCGACAACAAAGCGGCGGACGCATTATCCCGTTTACCACCAGCGATGGAATTTGGGTTGCTTAGTGTGGTAGAGGGCCTGAATACTGCAGTAATTGAGGAGCAAATTGGTGCTGACAGCACGCTTAATGGCATCAGACAGGCCATTCGAAACCGGGAAGCTTCCCCAGTGGGATTTTCGCTGCGTGGGAATTTGCTGTTTATCATAGAAGGTTAGTATTACCTACACTGATTCTCCAACAATTCCCCTTATTCTCCGTGAGTTCCATAACAGTCCCGTGGGTGGCCATCACGGTGTGTTAAAAACGTATCAGCGTCTAGTAAAAGAGATTTATTGGAGGGGAATGAAAGCTGCGGTTCACACATTTGTAGCTAATTGCTCTGTATGTCAGCAAGCCAAATACTTATCGCTTGCCCCAGCCGGATTACTACAGGCCTTACCTATTCCAGAACGGGTTTGGGAGGATATTTCGTTGGACTAAGTATAGTCATTCCATACTCCTTAAACATCCATTCACTGCTTCTACTGTGGCTACTGTTTTTATAAAGGAAGTTGTTCGCCTACATGGCTGCCTGCGTAGCATTGTCTCGGATCGTGATAAAATCTTTACGAGCTTGTTTTGGGAGGAATTATTTTGCACCTTGGGTACCCAACTACGACGTAGCAGCACTTATCACCCCCAAACTGATGGCCAAACGGAGGTGGTAAATAGAGGATTGGAGGCTTATTTACGTTGCTTTGCAATGGATACACCGACGCAGTGGTCGAAATGGTTAGCATGGGCTGAATTTAGTTATAACACGTCCTTTCACTCTTCGACCAAGTTGACTTCGTTTGAGGTTGTGTATGGACGCCCTCCACCGCCGGTATTGCCTTATCTAAAAGAATCGTCAGCGGTTGCGGAGGTAGATGCCCAACTCCAAGATCGTGACGTGATGCTTACTAAGCTGAAGGAAGTACTTAAAAAAACTCAGCAACGAATGATTGATACATCCAGTAAAAAGAGGAGGGATGTTCAGCTGGAAGTTAATGATTGGGTTTACATTAAACTAAAGCCATATCGTCAAACTTCATTGGGCCGATTCAAACACCCCAAGCTAGCTCCACGCTTTATCGGACCTTTTCAAGTGATGGAGATTATTGGTGCTGTAGCTTATCGGGTGGCGTTGCCAAAAGCTTCCAGAATTCACTCTGTGTTTCATGTTTCAGTTCTGCGCAAGGCCGTGGGGCATAATTTGCCCATATACCCATTACCTCCAAATTTGCAACGTGACCTTACAGTGAAATTGCAACCAGCCGAGCTATTGGGTTTGCGTGAGTCTTCCATTGGTGATGGGTCCTTGGAGGTTTTAGTTCGTTGGGAGCATGCTTCAACGGAGGATGCAACATGGGAAGCAGCTGCTGATATTAAAGCTCAATTTCCAGCTTTCCACCTTGAGGACAAGGTGGCTCTTTGGGGAGCGGGTATTGATAAGCCCCGTATTACTAAGGTGTATGAGCATAGGTGAGTGAGGAAGAAAAATATCGTGTAAGAGGGACCAAAAAGCCATTCTTCATATACCTCAGCTCCGAGAATAGAAGTGGTTCGTTTTGTTTCTATACGCAATTCGACGATTTCGTTTGTGTTTATGTTGGCGATTTCTGATGTGAATTCGGCGGGTCGTTCCCCCTTCCTACGGGTTCCCCCACCGACCCAGTGACACACCAACCACGCCCCTTCCCTTTCTCCGATCATAAAGCCCCCTGATCCCTTTCTTTGTCTTTCATCCTCCCTCCAGTTCATCCTATACAAATAGTTAAGTGAGGCCCCGTTCTTTCTAATTCAAAAAAGAAAAGAGGGGCCGTTTGAAGTGGCGAAGGCCTATGCTAAAGTAAGAAAGAAAGATAGTTAAGGTTACGAAGTCACTTAGTCGAACTATAAAGAAAGAAAGGGAGTCCCAGGTTACGAAGTAAGGTCAGCTGGTTAAGGAAAGCTCAGGTTATGAAATAGCTTAGCCGTTAATTAATTAAGTAGTAGTGAGGCGTCGGTACGGAGTTGCGTCAGCTGTAGATATAGACTAGGCTAAGGGACAGACTGAATCTCTTCTTCTATTCTCTTTACTTACACCTTATGGGTCCCTCAAGTACGTGTTTGTGCAAAATACAGTTTTGTGAGAGAAGGGTTTTAAGGAAGGTTCGTTGAGGGGAGTGGGCATCTTTTGAATTGTTATTTTGTGTGTAATTCTCTGAGGAGAACTTTGGAGAGGGGAGAGCTCTCAAAATCTCTCTATTTCTGTCTGATAAATAAAATTGGAGGCTGAGGCCTATCACTATTTTAGTAGACTTTTGAGTTGTGGGTCTAAAGACACATGCAGAAACCCTTGGAAAGCTACCTCTTTTGGTTTTCCTTTTTTCTCTCAGTTTGTGAAGTGCTATGTGTATGAGGGATGACTCAAATACCTACTCTTGGGAGGATTATTCGTTAGGTAAGTGTCCTTTTATATTATGTTCCCTTGCTTGTACTCTTCGTCGTTTATGAGGCTATGTACTGAGGTATCCTCATTTTTTCTTGGGTTCTGTCACCCTTGTTGAATAGGGAGAGGATGTTTGTTGTGGCTCTTCTGTCTTTGTTAGGGGGTATTTCCGGTTGTTCGTGAAGAAGGATTTTTTTTGTTATTGGGCTTCCATTTCTTCAGCGGGGTTTTCTTGTAAATCTTTTTTCATTCTTCCACTTCTATTCACCCCTTTTTTCTTTCATGTGGAAGATTAAAATCTTCAAAATGGTCAAATTATTTGCTTGTAGGTTCGGCATGAGAGAGTTAACACTTTGGACCACTTGTAGCATTTGTCCTTTTTGTTTGGCCACTGTGGTGCTGGTGCATTTTAGGACCTTGATCATATTGGTGCTGGTGCATTTGAGGACCTTGATCATATTCTTTGGAGTTCGCTCACTCAATCTAAGATTGCTTTTTTGAGTTGTTTGGTGTTTCTTTGGCTCAAAATAAAGAGTTTTGTTCCATGACAGGGGAGGTCCTTATGCATCTCTTGTTTCATTGTAGTTTCATGATAAGAGTTGGATCTTGTGGGGAGTTGGTTCTTTTTGTTTATTTGAGGGGCCTTTAAATCGAGTGGAACAATAAGAATTTGCAGTTTTGGCTGAAAAAGAAGAATTTGCAGAGATTGAATTGAAACATACCATAGTAATCACCGGATTTCGTTATTCTGACAAATGGCAAAACATTATTGAGGTGCTGAAGAAAGATGTGTTATTAATCCCTTTGATACTGACAAGGCAACGATGCTATTTAAAAATGTGTAGCAGGCTGACTTTCTTTGCGTATTTGATAGATGAGTAAAAGTAGGAAATTTCTATCTTAAATTTGAAAGATGGAAGACACAAGAACATGGCTTCTTGGAATTCACCCCTTGCCATGGGGGTTGGATTAAAGTCAAAGGTCTTCTTCCTATTGATATATGGAGAAAGAGATTTCTGAGGGGAAAATGCGTGCAGAATATTTTAGCTTTAAATACAAGTAATGAAGTGACAAATAAATTCAAAGATCAACTTTTGAAAATCAATGAGGTAAATGATCGTTTCAAAGAATTGATTTTGAAGTGGTCCATGCATAGTTGAATTCTGCTGGAATTTCTTAAAGTTCAATTAATGCAGCCAATTAGAAATCATTAGGTGTGCTAGAAGAGCATTTGGTTGAAGAATGGAAGGTTTGATTGATGCTTGGCTCCATGATGGCTCTCCTTTATGGATGAGCAATTAAAATATATCATCTATCGAGGCTTTTCCTTATCTCTCTACCCAACGATGAAGGAATTTGAATAGTGCCTTTAGTCATGAAACTTTCTCGAGAAAAATTCCAATATTCCAATTTAAGGGCGCATAATTGCTTTTGGTATAATTTGGTCAACAAGCAAAGAAGTAGTTGCATTTTGGACGACAAAAGATTTGATTTTAATGACAGACTCTGGTATCAGAGTTAGTAGTAGTAGGAGATTTGTTTATTTAATCAAGAATTGGCAGTCAGAGGGAGGGAAATCATTTCTTCTGGGCTATTGCATGATGCAGTTTTTGAAGCTCGGTGGAAGTGGTTTTTGTTGCTTTGGCTTTTGAGATCATCTTTCGCGGTTTTGTTCTACAGTGTTTTATTTATCTCGACTCTTGTAATATTTGTAGGTCATTACTTTATTTTTTTGGCTGTTTGGTTTTCTTTTCACCTCCTTCGCAAGTTTATATCCTTGAACATTTTTCTAATCTTTTCATCTATGAATAGTTTGTTTCTGGTTAAAAAAATAAAATCTGCCAAATAACCCATTCCAGAAGATTCTTCCACCAATTACGCTCTCTTGCTATAAATTGATTGGATGCAAGCATCTATGAAGATAAATGTGGTACTCTGAATTTTTTTTTGTAAAGCTATGTGTTCACCTGTGTCTGAATATGCTCTCAGGAAATACTGACAGGATTTCTTCTGGAGATAATATTCAAGGTGAATCATCAGTGGGTAGTGAATCAGATTCTTACTCAAGTAAGCTTACCAAGTCGGGGGAGTCGAGACAGAGTGATGCATTAAATCATTTTTTGAAAAATTTTTTTGATGAAAAAGTGTCTCTCAGGAAGAAGGTATGTTACATTTCTTTTGAGTTGGCATACAACTTCACTATTCTAGATGTCAAAAGGCTCGACTTAATGTTCTGCCATAAAATGTATATCTTTTTGACAAATTTACTAAAAGCACATGACGTCATTTAATCGTGATGCAGCAACTAGATGGTTATATTAAACAAAGCATTTTGAGAAATAAACTAGATAATATGCAAAATGATTTTGAAAATAGTTTCTGTATGATATATGAAAATCAGGGAGGAAAAAAAAATACAATTTTCAGATTATTCAAGAGATTTGAGTCTCTCCTTTATAGTCTTGGTATTTCACTGACTCATTCCCTCCTTACATAATCTAAAACTTGCTCTAACTATTCAACTTGAAGGAGCTGCACTGCACATCCCCTATACAAAAGATATCCTCTCCTGACAATTACTAACTTATCAAGCTAATTCCCTTACATCTTCCTTCTTGCATCCATGAACTTAGCTGGAGGTTTGCTGACCCTATCAATACTTTTCTTCCTTGATTTTCACCTTCTGCTTTCAAGTCTGGACCTGTTTGACTTTACTGCGGTGTATAGTCTTGTCATTGCCACAGGTCATATAAGAATTCACTATGCCGTAGTGTAAATCTTCTCTGCACGGATGAATCTCCTTCATATGCTCTCTTACAAAGTTACAAGTCAAATTTCTGTTTGCAGCTCAAGTGTTTGAAAGGGGTTGCTACAGTACAGGAAAATGGAACTGTGCAAATGGAAGTTCCAGAAGGCATTCAACCGGAAAGTTTTCATTTTGAAACTGGTTTTCTGGATGATGGAGGTGTAGATGATGAACCCCTAGACGTTCCAGTCATCACCCCACTACAAATTGTCATGCTCATAGTTGGTACAAGGGGGGACGTACAGCCTTTCGTTGCCATTGGGAAGCGATTGCAGGTTCTTCTCACTTTCTCTGTTTCTTTTATCAACTTTTTAACTGATTTTCGTTTGCTGATCTGTTTTCTTTCTTTCTTTCTTTCTTTTTTTTTTTTGTGTATTTTGTTGTTTACAGATATTGCTGTAACAATTTTATCACCATTGCCTTGATACATGTGATTTGATTTAGATGAGTTCTTGGCTGAAATATAATCTAAATAAACTTGTGGAGCTACCCCTTGTGTGTTGAATTGTTGTGAAGTTCGAACCTTTAACTCATTACATGCCTCACCTTATTATTTTAATTAGACAAAATAATAAAAACTGGATATCTTAGCAAATTTTCTTGAAATTAAAAGTTGAACAATTTATAAACATGTTAGAATTTTTCGAGGAAAAAAGAGTATCATTGTGAAAAAAAAAAGTCACGGTAGTACTACAGAGTCTTTTTTTTTTGTGGGGGGGGGGGTGAAAGTCACATTAGAAGTGTGATTAGAGAGTTCATTCATATGTATTTTCTAAAATACATGAACTAAATTGTTGGTTATGATTTATGGAACTATTGGGACAAAATAGAAACAAACTCTAAAGTACAGTGGTCAAAAGATATATCAGTGTAATCTATATTTGGGACAAAACACATTTCGACTTTGCTCTTATCTCATTTTTGTCTTTGTACTTTGGTCCTGATACGTCCAGTAAAGTTTAATGGTCTTTGTATGTTAACCTCTCGTTGATGTAAACATTCATGTAACACCACATCAATATTTGCCTGGTGTCACACCAGGCCACAGCCAGGGATTGACTTATATGGTGCAACAGGGCCTTAAGAACTTTCTATATATACATGTATAATGCTTCAAAATTTATATTTCTATATATAGTGCAAAATAAGTGGGCTGATATGTTACTTACGGTGTTAGTGGTTTTATTTATTTTTTATAAATATTTATTAGCGTTTAACACATAAATTTGTATTTTTGCTGGAAACTTTTTTGGAAAATTTAACTGGGTAGCTTCATTTTAAAAACTATGCATTTTATTAAAATGTAATTACAATTAGTCAATTATAGCATTTTTTAAGAAATAGTATGACTTTCTAATAAAAACCTGGTAACTGATGATCACTCTTTTTTTTTTTTTTTTTTTTTTTGATAAGAAACAATTTCATTGATGTATGAAATTTACAAAAGGGATACGAGATCCATAGAGATTACAAAAGATTCTCCCAACTATTAATAAGGGGCTGTATGAGTATGAAGCTAGCATAGGAGAAAGTTTACACCAAGATATAGCATAGTAAATAACGAAATCGAAAAAAGCTTCAAAAGTGAGATCACTATCCTGGAAGATCCTTCTATTTCTTTCTTTCCATAAATTCCAAAAAAAGGCTCGGTTGATATTCATCCATAGGAGAGCTTTAATATTCTTGAAGGGGTGGCCGGTCAGAATCGATGCAAGGAAAACATCCATACTACCTGAGATAATAAGGGGCCATCCAAAAGTCTTTAAAATTCTGGACCAAAAACTCTGTGCAAAGGGGCAGAGGGCGAAGATGTGTCCTTGTGTTTCGTCGTCACCTTTGCATAATGGGCATCTCCCAGGCGAAAGAGACATATAAGGCATGCGTCTTTGCAAAACATCATTGGTATTGTTGGCTTTGTGAGCTAATTCCCGTAAGAAAAATTTTATTTTCTTTGGGTAATTTTCTTTCAAGATGGTCTTAGCCAAGGATGGCTCTATGAGATTGTTTGTGCCAGCCATGTCTTTGATGAGAGATTTTGTGGAGAAGGATCCGGTTGGGTTAAGGGGCCATTTCCATGTATCCTCTGAGTGAGATAAAGTGATGGCGTCGAGATCTACACTAAGCTCAACCCATTCTGAAGCCTCAGTGTCTTTTAAATTCCTTCCCAATTTGAGGTCCCAAAACTTGTTTGATGAGCTCCAAACCTCTTTGACCGATTCATTTTTACAGTGGGAGAGCTGATAGAGTAGGGAGAACCTAGTGGCCAGTGGGGTACTGTTAATCCATGAGTCGGTCCAAAAGAGGGTATCGCCTCCATTTCCAAGCTGATGATCAATGTGGCTGGTAATGAGGATGTGTTCTTTTCGTGGTTGAATCTCCATGTCCATTTGGCCAATAGAACTTTGTTTTTGTCATTCAAAGATTGGAGACCAAGACGTCCTTGATCAGTGGGATGAAGAAGCTTATCCCATTTAACAATATGCTGCCCATTTTTGCTTATTCCTCCTCTCCAAAGGAAAGCCTGGTATATCCTCTCTATCTCTATTCCAACTTTTTTTGGTAATTGGAATGGAATAAAGATAGGAAATAAGTAGCAAGGTTTGTTAGAGTGGCTTGGAGGAGGGTAAGCCTACCTCCTTTAGAAATAAGGGTCGATCCCCAATTTGCCAACCTCCTTTTAATCTTTTCTATAATAGGTATCCAAAAATCTCTAGAGCTGGATGCACCAGATAAAGGCAAGCCCAGATATGAGTTAGGCTAGGAACCCATTTTGCAACCTATGTGATGGACAAAAGACTCCACTGTATTAATATTCACATTAAGGCCAATGATTTCCCTTTTCTGTAGGTTAATGTTTTGCCTAGAGATATGTTCAAAAGACTTCACCACATTAAACATATTGTAGCTTGATGTTTCATCTTCGAACTCTGAGAATAAAATGGTGTCGTCTGCAAATTGAATATGGTTTATACTCAATCTGTCATGGTCGATTCTGTACCCTCTGATATGGCCTTCATCTTTAGCTTTGGTGAGAAGTCGGCTGAAGCAATCCATAATCATAATAAAGAGAAAAGGGGATAATGGGTCCCCTTGTCTAAGACCCCTTGAAGCGTGAATTTCCCCCCTAGGTCGGCCATTTATAAGAATGGAGTAATTTGCAGATGATACTCAACCTTTAATCCAATATCTCCATTTGTTTCCAAAACCTTTGGCAAGGAGGATATGGTCTAAGAAATTCCAATCAACCTTGTCAAAAGCTTTTTCGATGTCTAGTTTAATGACCATAGTACCATACCCTTCTTCTTTTTTCGGTTCCACTCATCAATGTTCTCGTTGGCTATTAGGGATTCATCGAGGATTTGTCTGTTTTCACCCAAGGCAGCTTGGTATTCTGTAATAGTGCTGGGAAGGACCTTTTTAAGCCTTTCTGACAAGACTCAGGCAATAATTTTATAAAGACAAGTAGTGAGGCTGATTGGACGGTAGTCGGTCACTGATTTGGCGTCGATCTTCTTTGGAATGAGGCAAATATATGTCTCATTGAGACTAGCGTTCATGATACCATTCTTGAAAAAATCTTGGAACACTCTCATGATATCTTCTTTAAGGATGTTCCAACATTTTTTGAAGAATTCGGAGGTAAAACCATTTGGTCTTGGTGATTTGTCTGTACCAAGAAGCTTTACTGCATTCCAAACTTCTATCTCTGTGAAATCTTCTTCTAAAATCAAAGCCGATTGGTGATGGATAGGGCTCCAATCAATGTCGGTAGGGAAGGCTGCTAAGTTATCTTTTCGCTTGTACAATGCTTGGTAAAAAGCTATAAATTCGGTGACAATCTCGCTATCACTGATGAGGCTTTTACCATGTGAAGATAGGACTTCATTGATGGTATTTTTCCTCTTTTTAGCCGCCAAAATGCGGTGGAAGAAGCTAGTGTTTGAGTCTCCCTCTTCGATCCATATTTTTTTACATTTCTGCTTCCATTTTCGTTCTTCGAGGGCAGCAAGGTTTAAAATTTCAGCTTTCATAGATTTGCGTTGCACTATTTGGATTGGGAATATAGGCCCTGTTTCCTCCATGCTATCAATGATGGATATCTTGGTCAAAAGCTGATTTCTTTTCGAATTAATGCATCCAAATACCTCTTTGTTCCATGTTCGGAGTCTCGCTTTAAGGTCTTTTAGTTTCATAATAAAGCCGTGACCATGCCTGCCTCTTGTAGGAGTATTTTTTCACCAATAGTCAATCAGAGGCATGAAAGTGTGGTGTTGCATCCACATGTTCTCAAAACGGAAAGGAGAGGGACCCCATTTGCCACTACCCATAGAGAGGATAAGAGGGAAATGATCTGAGGTTGGCCGGTCGAGTCTTATGACTTCATAGTTCACAAATTTCTCAATAACCTTTTCTGACGACAAGAATCTGTCAAGGAGGGTCAATGTTGGAGGGGACCAGTTGTTTGACCATGTAAATCTGCCATTTTGTAACGGGATATCAATCAGATCTGTATCCCTGATAAATTGGTTGAATATGCGCATACTTCGGGTGACTTTACCGTTTGATTTCTCGTGGGACCATTGAGATGCATTAAAATCCCCCGCTAAAAGCCAATGGTCAGCACACAGAGAGGATAGATCGTATAACTCTTGCCAAAAGGATGATCTCTCCCTGTATCTATTCGGGCCGTATACTCCTGTGATCTAGAATTTGAACCCATCAGCGAGAGAGAGGAGAAGAGTGAGAGTGAACATACCTTTCGTGATATCAGATGTGACGATGGAACGGTCGTTCCACATAATGATGATACCACCCGAGGATCCTGATGCCTCCAAGAAAGCCCAACTAATGTTTCTGCCACTCCATAGGGATTTAATAATATGACGGTCCACAAACTCGAGCTTAGTTTCTTGAAGGATGATAAGAGTTGGATTGAATTTCAGGAGAAAGGATTTGATGAGAGCCCTCTTTTTGCCAATCGCCAATGCCTCTGACATTCCAAGAAATGATAATCATGAGATATCATTCTCCCCCCTAGAATTCGATGATGATGATTTACTGTAGTTAACAGTGGATACTAAGCCTGCTAGCTCCCGAGCAAGCTTGTTCTGTTTTTGGGTTGTTTTGCCTTTCTTGCTAATCGATGGAATAGGCATGATACACATACAAAACTTTTCCAACCATGGGACTATAACGCGGAGAGCCACCTCGGGGGATGTCTTTTGTTCAAAAATTGTCTCTTGGGATTCCTGTTCATCTAGGAGAATGTTTCCAATCACTGTAACTGCGAGGGCAATGGAGTTTGGTGAAGGAGGGTGAGTGGCCGAAGGGGATGGAGGGGCGGTGGATAGTGGGAGAGGACTAGATGCGTATCCGTCGTCTGAATCTAAGGTAGGATAAGAAATGGAGTGTTTTTGCCTAGGTACGAGGTAGGTGTCTTGGTGATTGATAGTGATGGTGAGCTTTTTGGGGGAGGTTATCACCGTCTTTGGGTCGGGTAAGAGATGGGTTGGGTTGGGGCTGAGAGATATGTCCGACAATGGGGTCATGGCCTTTGATGGGGATTGGGCCTTTTGACATGGGGTGAGAGTGGGCGAATTGGTGGGTTTGGGCTTTTCCCAGTGGCCCTTTTAGGGGTTTGTCGGTTAGTAGGGGGGCTGGTGAAGGGTACGGTGATAAGGTCAGAGATGGCAGAGGGGGATGATAAGTATTATCAGAAATGTCAAATAGGTTACGCCTATCCTGAGGGTATGGTCCCAGAATGCCTTCTGCTTTGGCTCTGACAATTTTTTCTATTGTCCGATTTGTCTCCGGTGACTGTAAATTGGCATGGTTAGCCTCGTTTCTTCCCAAATAGAGTTCTGGATTGAAGAATGGGTCAATCTGAACGATTATCGTGTTAGATGAAGACGATGGGAGAGCCATTTCGACGGGAATGAAACTAGTGGAGTTTTCTCTGACCCGAATGCTCGCTTCTAGAAGGTCAAGACGAGCTGTTGTCTTCCTTGCTGTTTCCATAAAACCTCCACGAGCATCTCCCACAAACTTCAAGGTATCTGGGTCCCAACGATCGAGAGGTAGGTTGATGATTTTGATCCATCCCCCATATGATGGAACCATCGGGTTTTTGAGCTGGGCGTCTAGGTTCCATCTTTCGAACTTGAGGTGGAAAGGGCCAATGAGTTTCCGTTCGAGTGAGGAGCAGAGTCTTGCTATAGAATCTTGGAGATCACAACTCATAAGGGCTTTATCAGCTCGAAACGGGTTTAAATGGCAGTAAGTCGTTGAGGGTCGCCTGTAAGCATCGAGTGATTTTGTACCAATCATCGTGAAAATTTCTTCTCGTAACAATCACTAAGGGGTCCTGTCCTGGAACTTGAGCAGTCGTGGGTTCCACAGTAGAAGTATCCTTTGCTATCAATACGTCTTTAAACGAGGCAGCGGTTTGGTTCAAAGGAAGGAGGGGGCCTTTATGGGGAGCAGGAGGAGGAGGGGTATTTTTGGAAGGTAGGTGGGTTTTTTAATCGGATTAATCGGTCCATGAGGTTTGTTTTTGGGGTGGTTGGTCGCTTTTAATGGTGGGTTAGATGGGTAGTTGACAATGAGCTTATAAAAAGCATCCCAACCTTTCCGTTCAGCCCCGATTGGTATGAGGATTTTGTTTATTTCGCCATTATTATGAAGGAGGGCAATTTCTGCTAGAGTACCTTTTTTGTTGATGCTTTTCTCAACCCATATGGCTTGTTCCACAAATCTTTCTTCCTTAAAGAACTTCTGGTTTAATGGTGCTGATAGTAGGGAGAGGATGGTTTTTTCAAGCCATTTCAGTGGTTCCCAGTGAAGAGTTATAAAGAAGGCCCTATCTTGAGTATATTTGAAATCTTCACTCGATTCTCTCTGTATCTGCTATCTATCTTGATCGGGTATCTCTTTTTTTCGATGGTGACTGTTTTCTTCTTCAATGTCATGTTTGTCGACATGTTCGGTGAGGGGTGTGTTGTGGTCGGAGGTGGGTAAGGTGAGGTTGGCGATGGTTGGTTTCGATCATATTTTTCGGTGGGATTGGGAGGGATGGTACAGGAGAGAGAGAGGGAGGTCAATTTTTTCGCTTGTCACTGATGATCAACTTAAATAACAATAATCAATAATGATCAACATAAATTGATGTTTAACTTAGATATTGACTAACTATCACATGTAGTATTCTTGATTAATCTATACACTAATTAAATTCTAACCATTCATCATACATTTTAATTCTTTTTCTATATTTGGAACTATTTTTATAATATTTTATCCAAATTATGTAGGTTTACTCCTAACTTTTTATGGTTTATATACTAAAATAGTGTTTTTAACTTAAATCCTTGTGGACGTTGATCACTAGATCTTTTTGTAATTATGGTTTTGGTTATGTTCTTTTGGATTGGAGTCTTGTTTTGTAGTTAGTTTTGGACTTCTATTTCTCTTAGGCTTGTTTTTTTATATGCCCTTGTATTCTTTCATCTCAATGAAAGTGTGGTTTCTTATAAAAAAAAAAAGTGTTATTAAATGCAAACCCTATCATATTAATATCTATTACCAATAACTTTCGTTAAAATTTTTATTATATTCTTATAACATAATTTGTTGGCTTCCAAAATATATTACCAGACATCCGAAATATATTATTTGGGCTTGCCCCAGCTCTCTGAGCAACTTTAATTGGTATTGGTACTTGCAAATGTTTCTTTCATATTGGCTTAATTTTCTGCTGAAACTTTTAGATTAGATCTTGTTATAGTATAGAAGTTTGTACAAACATATCAATCCTATGTTAATTGGTGTAGCCGAAACTTGATATATATTTTTTTTTTGACAAGAAACGAGAAAGACTGTATATATAGGGTTTAGGGTTTAGGGAGGAACCATACAGCCTAGGGGCCCGGGGTGGAGAGAACCCCGACCCAAAAAACGAACCAAAAAGGAGAAAACTACATCTGAAGAGCCTGCCAATCGTTGATAATCATAGACAGACTATAATTACAAAAAGAATTTCTGCATAACGAAATCCACCACGACGCTGTACTTTGTACATTTTCACAAAAAATGTCTAAACTAACAGACTTTCCTTCGAATGATCTGGCATTTCTTTCCTTCCAAAGGAGCCAAAGAGTAGCCCTAAAAGCATAACTAGCAATAATCTTGGCCTTTCCTTTTAAGTTCCAACCAGCTAAACCTTCCATCATCCAGCCATCAATCAATCTGGGAACACAAAAAGATAAACCCAGGCGGTTTGCAATGAAGCTCCAGCTCTTACCCGCAAACTCACAATGCAAAAACAGGTGGTCTAACCTTTCTTCATCCTGGAGGCATAATCTGCACACTGAAGGAGATAGAGCCCAATTACAAAATTTCTTTTGGAGTCTTTCATCAGTATTAAGGCTGCAGTACATAAGGGACCAAACAAAAACTTTCACTTTTTTTGGACCTTTATGACTCCATATTTGCTTACATGTGGAAGGGGGAATTTTATGCGGCGCCCCAATGAGTTTCTGAAACAAAGATTTTGTCGAAAATATACCGGAGCCTTCAAGATTCCACTTTAAAAGGTCTTGACCTCCCACCAAGTTCACCATATTAATTTTTTCAGCAAGAATTGACCAATTACCCAACTCTATCAAGGAGCCCCCTTCTAAATGAGAGGTTCCAGGCTTGCTGTTCACCATTCCGACAATCAACAATGGTGGCCTCCTTACAAGAGACCGAGTACAAATCCGGGAAGAGGGCTTGAAGGGGTTGGTTATCACACCAACGATCTTCCCAAAATCGAATACTATTCCCACCCATAGCAATAAAGGCCGAGAACTGATCAAAAAGGGGGTATTTTGAGGCAATATCCACCCACATTCTGTTTCCTTTTTGCCTTTGAGCTTATCAGATTTCCAACCCAAAGACTTGGACCCATAAATACTAACAATGATCCTTCTCCATAAAGCATCCTTCTCTTGAGAAAACCTCCACAACCATTTGGTCATAAGGGCAGAATTTCTATGCTGAAGAGAGCCAATCCCCAATCCCCCGTGGCTAGTAGGAAGAACAGCCCAATCCCACTTAACCAGGTTCACTCTCGGCTTGTAACTCCCCCCGCTCCAAACAAAGTCTCTCCCAATCTTTTCCATCTCTTTAATGACTGATTTGGGGGCCTTTAACAAGGAGAAATGGTAAAGGGGGAGACTATTAAGAACAGATTTCACTAAAGTGACTCTTCCCCCTTTAGAAATTGGGAATTTCCCCCAAGTATCAAGCTTCCTCCTAAACTTCTCCAAAAGGGGCTCCCAAAAAGATTTTCTATGGTGATTACCACCCAGGGGAAAGCCCAAATAATTGACTGGCAAAGACTCAGCTTTACACCCGAACTTCTTGGCCCAATCCACTACCTCCACCATATCCATGTTCACCCCAATCAAAGAGGTCTTAGCAGAATTAAGGGAAAGCCCCGACCCTTGCAGAATTAATCTCAGAATATCCCACCACTTCTCAGTATCGGTAGCACTATTTGCGCAAAACACAAGAGTATCATCAGCATACTGCAACAAAGAGACCACAGTGCTATCATTCCCAACCCTCCAGCCGTTTAAAATTGTTCTCTCAAGACAAACTTGCACTGACCAATTGACTGCATCCCCCACAATAGTAAAGAGAAAAGGTGATAAAGGATCACCTTGTCGATGCCCTCTAGAAGCTAAAATCTTCCCTCTCGGCCTCCCATTGACTATAACCGAGAAATTAGAATTATAAAGGCAGCCTCTGATCCATTGCCTCCATCTGCAACCAAATCCCTTCATAGTCAAAACAGTATCAAGGAAATTCCAATCCACCATGTCATAAGCCTTCTCAAGATCTAACTTTAGGAGGACACCTTTGCCTTTGCTATTTCTTAGCTCTTCCACCGATTCATTTGCAATAAGAATGGCATCTAAGATTTGCCTACCCTGCACAAACGCCGCCTGACAATCACTAATAGTGAGCGGGAGAACTTTCTTAAGCCTCTCAGCAAGGACTTTGGCAATAATCTTATAAAGAGAGGTAGTTAAGCTGATCGGTCTGAAATCCTTGACTTTTGAGGCTTTTTTCTTCTTTGGAATCAAGCAAATATATGTTTCATTGGTCTGTTTGTTGATAATTCCGTTTTGGAAAAATTCCTGGAACACCCCTACTAAGTCATTCTTCAATATGTTCCAGAAATTTTTGAAAAACTCCCCTGTCATCCCATCCGGACCGGGAGATTTTAAGTTACCCAACTCACAAATAGCCTTATGAATTTCTTCCTCCTCGAAAACCTTTTCCAAGATCACGCTGCACTGGGAGTCGATGGGCGCCCAACTCACCCCATCAAGCACAAATTTCGGGCCCTGATCACTCGAGTAAAGCTTGTCAAAGAAAGCCAAAACTTCTTCCTCAATATCAGCTTCACTTGTGATGACTTCCCCACTGTCTTTTTCCATCATCGAAATGAAAGCCTTGTTCTTTTTAGCCGAGGCCCATCTGTGAAAGAAGGTGGAGTTCTCATCTCCCTCTTTCAGCCATCTCAACTTACATTTTTGGTTGAGACCTCTCCGTTCTTCTACCGTAATTTCCAGTAACTCAAACTTCAGCTTCTTCCTATCCTCAATTTGCTGAGCCTGAATCATATTTTGCTCCTCCAATCGATCAAAGTAATCAATTTTCTCTAAGATCTCCTTTTTCTTGGAGCTAGCCACTGCTCGCATATCAGAATTCCAGATCTTTATTTTCTGTTTCAACCCTTTCAACTTCTCCATGAACCTGTAGCCCGCCCAACCTGACGGATTCAGACCATTCCACCACTGCTCAATCTTTTCCTTAAACTCAGGATTATCCATCCACGAATTCTCAAACCAAAAGGGGGTCGGGCCCCATTTAATCGCACCAATGGACATAAGAATGGGGAAATGATCCGAGGTGGGTCTCTGGAGCCTCAACACTCTAAAATCCGAAAATTTATCAGCCCATTGCTTGGAGATAAGGAACCTGTCCAGCCTAGAAGCTGCAGTTCTCACACCCATCCTAGACCAAGTGAATCTCCCGTTATTCATAGGCGGATCTATCAGCTCAGCGGAAGAAATGAAACGGTTAAACTTTTTCGTACTTCTCGAAGAGTTGCCCGAATTCAATCTTTCCTCTGCCCATCTAATCAAATTAAAATCGCCCGCTAAGCACCAAATGCCCAAGCACAGACCGTAAAGATCAAAGAGCTCTTGTAAAAAATGATTTCTTTCATGGTAGCCACACGGGCCATAAACACCCGTAATCCAACCTTCAGACTGACCGTGAAGAATACATTTTATAGAAATGGAAAAAGCCCCCAAAACAGTATCTACTACCTCTAAGCTATCTTCTTTCCATAAAATAATGATGCCTCCAGCCGAAGCCTCCGCATCTAAAGCCACCCAAGCTATGTATCTAGAGCTCCAAATGGACTTGACAACACTCCTATCAACGGATTTTAACCTGGATTCCTGCAAGATAACAACATCCGGGTTAGCCTCTTTAATGAGGTCTTTAATGAGGGCTCTTTTCGACCTCGCCCCGAGCCCACAAACATTCCAGGACAGGATCTTCATAAGGAAACCACTTCTGCCCTCTCTACACTACACATATCTGCTACAGGACTAACAATCTCATTTTCCTCTTCGTTAATTGGCTCCACTTCCTTCTCCTAGGACCTAAGAAGATTAGTCATTTCCTTATTACGTCTTTTCTTTGTAGAATTGCCTTTCTTGGCCCCTGAACCAATAATCGGTCTGATGCATAAATTGTTCCTTCTAAGAGTGAGAATTAATTCTTTACTGAGAAGGAGCTCCCCATTACCTACATCTGATGAAATTCTCTCTTTATTTTCTGCTGGAATAATGACTATAGCATTTGAGGATATCATTTGGTGCTCTACGTGAGTGACTTTTCCATTTGGCATGACATCTGGGAGTGTGTTTTGAGTCGCGGCCTCCCTTTCAAGTTCTCTGTTTGTCCCTTCATCTACCTTCTCAGCCGTCTCCTCCACACTTTGGGGCATCGAATATCTGTCTTGCTCAATATCGTTAGAGAAACATAGTTGGTAACCTTCGGGAAAATCGTTATCGGTTTCTTCCTCACTGCAACTTCTATCTTCTTTCCCGCTATCAATATCTTTACTTGCTGGGTGTCACGGTCATGCTTGTCCAAGGCGTGTTGCCCATGGCCGCATGCCCATGACAACCCTTTCCCCTCATGCTTTCATTATATGTATTTCCTTTGTATTGCTTGTTTATTTTTCCTTGCATTTCTCAAGTGTATGACTCCTCGTGATTTTCATGTGCAAGCCTGCCAAGGCTAAAAATCTCAATAATATACTATAGGGGGGTAAGACTAGTCGTCAATCCTTCCTACCCGGAGTTGTTTGCTATCAAGCTGTTGTTGTCCCTTTGTTTACTTGATAGTCTACAACATATATACATGCTTTCCAAAATGTTTCCAAACGCTTTCCAAAACCTTTTCTCTAACCCCGTTTTCTAAAACCGTTTTCCAAGAACGGGGGTAGAGGTTGCGATATTCGCCCGTTGTGCCACCGGCGATCCGTTTTCGAGTTGGCTGACTTACTTGTGAGCGAAAGTAAGTGCCGCACAGTCGCTTTACGAGACCCTAAAGACCGCGATTGTGACAGTTGGTATCAGAGCCCAGTTGGCTCCTGAAGCAGAAAGCGAAATCATGTCGTCGACCAAGCAGTTGGCGAAGACCCATGTGGAACGTTTAGTTGAGATCGAGGAGCAGTTGCTCTACTTGAGGGAAGTCCCCGATGCTATTCGGTTCGTGGAATCTCGGCTGGATGAGATTTCGACCAAGGCCGACAAAGTTGATGCGGTAGCTGGCCGCGTGGATGGAATGCCCATCCAAGAACTGATGATGAGGGTTGAGAACCTTGAAAGTAAAGCTACTCGACCTAGTAGCTACGAGCGTGGTGACAGCTCGTCGGGCTCTGCTGCCCTGATGGAGGAGCGCGTCGATGGTTTAGACAGCTCCCAGAAAGCTATAGTCCAGATGGTTACGGACTTGTCAGAAGATGTGAAAGCTGCCCTGGATGTGGTCAGGGCCGAAGTGGCGGATCTGAGCGCCAGATTAAACCTCACGATGAGAGCAGTGGGGAACCAAGCCCCAGCAGGGGGTACAGTACAGTTCAACAAAGTTAAAGTACCCGAGCCTAAGCCCTTCTGTGGGGTTCGTGATGCAAAGGCTCTTGAGAACTTCATTTTTGATCTCGAACAATACTTTCGAGTAACGAATACTGTGACCGAAGAGTCAAAGATAACATTGGCTACGATGCATCTTGCTGATGATGCAAAGTTGTGGTGGAGGTCCCGGTTCATGGACATCCAAGATGGTCGTTGCACCATTGACAGTTGGGAAAAATTGAAACAGGAACTTCGTTCTCAGTTTTTCCCCGAAAATGTGGAAATTTTGGTGAGGCGGAAGCTGAGAGAGCTCAAGCATACAGGCAACATCCGAGACTACGTGAAACAGTTCTCCGGATTAATGTTGGACATTCGCGATATGTCAGAGAAAGACAAAGTTTTCTGTTTTGTCGAAGGACTAAAGCCGTGGGCGAAATCCAAACTTTATGAACAGCGGGTGCAAGACCTTTCTACTGCCTATGCAGCGGTAGAGCGACTGTTTGACCTCAGTAATGATCAGTCCCAAGACGTGAGACGGAATCCGGGCCCTTCTAATGGAGGAAACAGAAATAATCGACCAGGCTCCCCCAAAAGTGGGGGAGGAGATAGACAAGGAGGGGGAGATCGTAGACCCTTCCAGCAGAGAGGCGGAAATTCGTGGCGAGGGCCATACCAACAGAACAACTACTATCAGAGGCCCCTTTCGTGTTTCATATGTAAGGGGGCCCATCGGGTGTCTGATTGCCCGAAGCGAGCAGCCCTCCAAGCTTTTCAAGCCACTTTTGACACCGATCCCGAAGTCGAAGCGGTAACCGTAGAGACTGAGGGACCGCAAGCTGAAGTTGAGAACAACCCTCGAATGGGGGCGCTGAAATTCCTCTCTGCCCTCCAGAAGAAAGTGGGGGAGACCAAAGAACCATTAGAAAGAGGACTCATGTACGTTGACGCATGGGTGAATCACAAACCGGCCAAGAGCACGATGGTCGACTCGGGAGCCACCCATAACTTTATGACGGAGACAGAAGCACGTTGGCTTAACTTGCGATGGGACAGAGATACAGGCAAAATGAAAGCTGTCAATTCGGCAGCCTTACCCATTATGGGGATAGCCAAGAGGGCCACAGTAAAGCTGGGGGACTGGAGTGGCCAAGCTGACTTCGTGATTGTCAAGATGGATGACTTTGACATTGTGTTGGGGATGGAATTCCTCCTCGAACACAAGGTGATACCGATGCCCCTGGCGAAATGCGTAGTGATCACGGGGTCCAGCCCCACTGTAGTCCAGGCCAATATCAAGCAACCAGGAGGGATAAGGATGATCTCAGCCCTTCAGCTGAAGAAGGGCCTTGCTCACGACGAACCCACCTTTATGGCCATCCCCATAGTGTCAGATGAAAGTGAGAAAGAAATAGTCCCTGAAGGGGTCCAACGAGTCCTAGAAGAATTTCGCGGTGTCATGCCTGACAGCTTGCCAAAGAACCTACCTCCGAGGAGAGGGATTGATCACGAAATTGAGTTGTTGCCTGGGGCAAAGCCGCCCGCCAAGAATGCCTACCGTATGGCACCTCCCGAGTTAGCAGAACTTCGGAAGCAACTCGACGAGTTATTGAATGCGGGATTTATCCGCCCAGCAAAGGCTCCTTATGGGGCCCCAGTCTTGTTCCAGAAGAAGAAAGATGGAAGTTTACGTTTGTGTATTGATTATCGAGCGTTGAACAAACTGACTGTCCGAAACAAGTATCCTCTCCCAATCATAACAGATTTGTTCGACCGCCTCCATGGGGCGAAGTACTTCTCGAAGCTGGATCTGAGATCAGGATACTACCAAGTCCGCATTGCAGAAGGGGACGAGCCGAAAACAACATGTGTCACCCGCTATGGGGCTTTCGAGTTCCTCGTTATGCCCTTTGGCCTTACAAATGCTCCGGCCACCTTCTGCACCCTGATGAATCAAGTCTTTCATGAATATCTCGACAAATTTGTGGTTGTCTATCTAGATGACATCGTTGTGTATAGCCCGACCTTGGAAGAACATCAGGTTCACCTGCGACTTGTCTTTGAAAAGTTGAAGCTGAATCAGTTATATGTAAAGAGAGAGAAGTGTTCCTTCGCACAGAAACGCATCAGTTTTCTGGGACATGTGATCGAGTGTGGTAAAATCGGTATGGAAGATGGGAAGGTCGAAGCCATACGAGACTGGAAAGTGCCATCATCAGTGACCGAGTTGCGTTCCTTTCTCGGATTAGCCAATTACTACAGGCGATTCGTGGAAGGATTCTCAAAACGAACAGGACCCCTGACAGACCTGTTGAAAAAGAGTAATAGCTGGAGTTGGACTCCAGCGTGTCAAACCGTCTTTGAGGACTTGAAGAAGGCGATGATGGAAGGACCCGTGCTCGGGATTGCAGATGTAAGCAAACCCTTTCAAGTCGAAACGGACGCGTCCGATTTTGCCCTGGGTGGCGTCCTCCTCCAAGACGGCCACCCCATTGCTTACGAAAGCCGAAAGTTGAATGATGCTGAACGGAGGTATGTCGCCTCCGAGAAAGAAATGTTAGCTGTTGTGCATTGCCTAAGGGCTTGGAGACAGTACTTTTTGGGAGCCAAGTTTGTAGTCAAAACTGATAATAGCTCCATCTGTCATTTCTTTAACCAACCGAGATTGTCATCCAAGCAGGCGCGATGGCAAGAACTTCTCGCAGAGTTTGATTTTCAGTTCGAACACAAGCCTGGTAAGCCAATCAAGCGGCGGACGCTTTGAGTAGAAAGAGCGAACATGCGGCCCTGTGCATGTTAGCCCACTTGAAAGCGAGTAGGCTGAGTGGAACCGTCCGCGAGACAATTAAGGAACATTTGAAGAACGATACTGCAGCCCAAGCAATAATGAAGTTGGCTGAAAAAGGAAAGACCCGTCAGTTTTGGGTCGAAGACGGGCAATCGCCTGTATGTCCCCCGTTCGGGGAACCTCAGGAAACTCTTAATCGAAGAATGTCACGATACTCCGTGGGCCGGCCACTCTGGGTGGCAACGAACTTATGCGCTTGTCAAGCAGGGGTACTTTTGGCCGAGCCTTCGAGACGATATAATGTTGTTTACCAAGACCTGCCTCGTATGTCAGCAAGACAAAGTGGAACGAGCCAAGTTAGCAGGGTTGCTGGAACCTCTGCCCGTTCCCTCAAGACCATGGGAGAGTGTATCTCTCGATTTCATCACTCATCTCCCTAAGGTTGGAGAATTTGAATCCATTCTCATAGTCGTTGATCGATTTTCAAAGTACGCCACGTTCATTCCGACTCCGAAGATGTGCTCAGCTGAGATGACGGCACAATTGTTTTTCAAGAATGTTGTCAAGTTATGGGGTGTACCCGAGAGTATAATCAGTGATCGAGATGCTCGATTTACTGGCACATTCTGGACGGAATTATTTAGATTACTGGGTTCTCATCTAAATATTTCCTCCAGCTACCACCCGCAGACAGATGGCCAGACAGAGCGGTTCAACAGTATGCTCGAGGAATACTTACGTCATTTTATTGACGCCCGGCAGAAAAATTGGGCTGAGATGCTTGATGTTGCTCAGTTCAGTTTCAACTGCCAAAAGAGTTCAGCAACAGGGAAGACTCCCTTCGAGTTAGTATGCGGAAGACAGCCGTTGATGCCACATGTAATTGACCATCCTTATGCGGGGAAGAGTCCCCAAGCTTACAACTTCACCAAGGAGTGGAGACAGACATCAGAGATAGCCCGAGCGTACTTAGAGAAGGCATCAAAACGTATGAAAAAATGGGCCGACCAGAAACGACGGCCAATGGAATTCCAAGCGGGAGACAGAGTTCTGATCAAGCTAAGGCCAGAACAGATCCGGTTCCGAGGGAAGAGAGACCAACGCCTTGTCCGAAAGTACGAAGGCCCCGTCGAAGTGATCCAGAAGGTCGGTAAGACATCTTATAGGGTTCAGTTACCCTCGTGGATGAAAATTCACCCTGTCATCCACGTTAGTAACTTGAAGACCTATCATCCTGACCTAGAAGACCCCGACCGCAACGAAGTGACGCGGCCCCCGGTCACTATGCAGAACCTGAATGACAAAGAAGTAGAAGAGATTTTGGCAGACAGAATTCGTCGCACAGGTAAACCTCGTCGAGACGTTCAAGAGTTCCTGGTGAAGTGGAAAGGGCTCCCAGATGCTGAGATTAGTTGGGAGCGAGTTGAAGACCTGAAGACGGCTGCTATCAAGATCGCAGAGTTCGAGCAGCGTCGGTTGACAGGGACGTCAACCATTTAAGTGGGGGAGAATGTCACGGTCATGCTTGTCCAAGGCGTGTTGCCCATGGCCGCATGCCCATGACAACCCTTTCCCCTCATGCTTTCATTATATGTATTTCCTTTGTATTGCTTGTTTATTTTTCCTTGCATTTCTCAAGTGTATGACTCCTCGTGATTTTCATGTGCAAGCCTGCCAAGGCTAAAAATCTCAATAATATACTATAGGGGGGTAAGACTAGTCGTCAATCCTTCCTACCCGGAGTTGTTTGCTATCAAGCTGTTGTTGTCCCTTTGTTTACTTGATAGTCTACAACATATATACATGCTTTCCAAAATGTTTCCAAACGCTTTCCAAAACCTTTTCTCTAACCCCGTTTTCTAAAACCGTTTTCCAAGAACGGGGGTAGAGGTTGCGATATTCGCCCGTTGTGCCACCGGCGATCCGTTTTCGAGTTGGCTGACTTACTTGTGAGCGAAAGTAAGTGCCGCACAGTCGCTTTACGAGACCCTAAAGACCGCGATTGTGACACTGGGCTCGAGAAGGAGAGGTCGGATTCAATACCTTGTTCGCCATTCCAGACTTCGGCCAATCCATCCTTTCTTTGTGGGCTTTTCGATGTACTAGTGGAGTGGACCTCCCCCTTTTTAAAAACGGAAATCTGGGTCTCTTTGGCAAAGGAAACCCCTTTTTTATTTTTCTTTTTGGGCCGCTTTACGACCCAATCTCCTTCTTCTAATTCTGACTGGGCAACTTGAAAATGGGCTTCCACTCGGGCCATCGCATCAAAGGGTTCTGAGGACCCAGCTTCGACTAGGGCTTTTCCTTTGTTTTTTGAGCGGGAAATTTCAAAATCTGTAATATTGCCCACCAGCTGTCCTCCACCTGTCCTGAGGTCTTCTTCCGAATGCAGAGTTTTGACCACTGGGTAATCCATACTGTCCTCAATCCTCCATCTATCCATTGTGCAAAAGATGGGATCGAGAGGCCCTCTGTGGAATCCCTGGGCTGCCGTTGGTGAGAAGCTGCTGTGAAGCCCAGCCACTTTGTCTATCAACAAGTTCCCGTCTTGGAAGGTGACGATTTGCACATTGAAGTGGTCGTCCCCGTCCTTTATTCTCACCTCGGCTGGAATGAACCCACAATAATTATCCTTGATTTTCAATTTAACCTCCACGCATTCAATGAGCAAGGAATTAACCTCATCATATTCAATGAACCCTCCAAGACTGTCCCCGATAGCTTTAAATGTCTTAAGGTTCCATAAATGCAGAGGGAGGTTTCGAAGCTTGACCCAACCACCATAGCAGGGTATACAGGAAATTCTAGAGTGAAGTTTTTTGTCCCATTTCTCCACCTTCAATATAATCGGACCAAAACTCACCCACCCTTTATTTTTAGCGAGCAAATTAGCTAGCTGACGGGAAGGACATTTAAGAAGAGCCTTGTCCGGAAGAAAGGGGTTAATAACAAGGAGTTCCTACAGCTGATTTTGCAAAATATCTAGAATTCTTCCCCAGTCATCATGAAAATCTCTTTTGGTAATAACTATGACTTCTTCCCAATTAATCTTCCTCGCATCTACCGAGCATCCTCTGCACTCAGGTAAACCATTCCACACTTTTCTATTTGATTCTTGACTGTTTATCGAAGGTGGGGTTTCTTTTGGGGCCATGGGACTCGAATTTCTTTTTACAATATCAACAAACGATTTCCCTTTTCTGATTAACCTATCCCCTTGTTCTATATCTTTTTTCTCTTCCAGAAGCTCATCCCCACCGTTGAGAAATTTTTTTAGTAAATCAGAGAAGTTTCTCCACCCCTTGTAATCATCCCCAGCTGGGACAACCAGGTTATGTTTACCGCCCGAGGAATTGACCTTTGTAATCTCCAAGAAACTCCCTCGTTTGTTGGAGATTTTTTGGATCCAAATGAAACCGTTTTTGCAGTCGACCTTTCTGAAGAACTTGTGAGTAGCTGGGGCGTGGAGCAGATCCTCGATCGAGTCAATAATCCAGACGATAACTACTTCTTCTGCAGACAGAAAAAACTTCTTCTGCAGACAGAAAAAACTTCTTCCTAAGGTGAATCTCTTGAATCCTTATCACTCTTCCTCTATAATTTCTGTCGAAACCGCATGAAAATGATTTGTTCTCTATCCGGGTTCTGCACACTCTCGGAATCGCCATCGGGACCAACTATTTTAAGAACCTTCTAACCTCCATGAAAACTCCGACGAAAACCCAAGACAAACCCCACCCTCCCCTCTGGAAAGTCCTCCAGATCCCTAAACACCCGGCTCTCCCTCACCTAGCGCACAAAACCCAATCGGAAAGCTCATCGGAGATTAGACGGAGTCATCGGAGGAGAGAAGGAGGAGAGAAAAGTGAAGGTCATTGCTAGCATTGCCGAAACTTGATATTTAATTAAGAATGAATGAATGATGATTTATTAATGAAGTTCCAGCCTTTAAATAGGCAAAGGAACTAACTAAGAGTGGTTACAAACTTACAAGACACATGCTAATCACATGATAGACTAAAGAGATAACTAACTAAAAGACATATAATCGGCTACATCAGATTTCCCCACCCAACAAAAATAACTCGACCTCGAGTTAGGTAATAAACGGCCAAAAAGATGCAACATTTCTTCTCGAGAAATAGTACGGTAGACCTGTTGGCGAGCAACAAACTTCTGTCTTTTAGAACTCCCAATTCTTCCATCTAGCCTATACCAATCTTTACCCTTCTTCCAAAGTTTCCATCTCTTTTCAATGCCTGGGTTAAATCAGCCTTGGTGTTCTTAATCATGTGGGCCTCATCACATACAGGAATATCGGGCCCATCCTGCAAGGCATGGTAAATTTCTTTAGCCATGTGCCGGTCCTTGACATGTCTACCAAGTGAAGAATTTTCGAAAGCACTATAGCCAATTAAAAAGACACCACCCGTAGCTCTTCACTTAGCAAGCAATTGCGCCCTTCTCTCCCTTGTTACGTCTTCCAGCATGAAAACACGAAGGGGCTTTAATTCTGAAGGCCTCCACTTGAAGAATTCTTGCGGCCAATTATGCAACACATTAACAGGGGTGACTCTAAGTTCTGTTCGTAAACCCAAGTCCACATTTCTCATGGCAGTGTAGAAGAATGCTATAACCTGAAAAGTTTTACCAAGACCCATTGTGTGAGCAAGAATGCATCCAAGACTTTTATCACCAGACTTCACTTTCCTTATTGATTGAATGATATTTTCCCACAGAAATCTTATTCCAGAAATCGAATAGTCCCATGAATCTTTCCCTTGCATTCTCTCCTTAAATCTTGAAATTATGTCCCATTCCAAGAAAGTTTCAATCTCCATCTTCCCACTATATAAGGGATTATTGTTGAATTCTTGGAGCATTGGTCGACGTTCTTGATGGATTCTTGGAGGAGAATCTACTTCTTGGACCATTCTTGGAGGCAAATCTACTTCTTGGACCACTCTTTGTTCCATTCCTAGCTTTTCTTGCCACTGTCTTGTTTTGAATTCAGCTCCTAGCTTTTCTTGTTTTGAATTCAGCTCCTAGCTTTTCTTGTTTTGAATTCAGCTCCTTTGTTCCATTCCTAGTTTGCATCATCGGGTTTGTTGATTGTTGATTCGGTTTAATTCCCAACTTCTCGTAGATTATTTCTAAGGTTTTCTTGATCTCACCCACATCATTCTTCAAGATTTTCTCATCTTGTTCAACCGACAGCAAGCGTACGGTTGTTGCTCGTGGTGAGAGGGCGGTGGTAGGCTCTGCCTCTTTTCCAACCGAAGATGAATCTCCTCCCACGTTGGTCGAGACTCTCTTGGTCATCATAGTGGAAGCGCCCCAAAAATCGTGCGCTCTGATACCAAATATGGTGTAGCCGAAACTTGATATTTAATTAAGAATGAATGAATGATGATTTATTAATGAAGTTCTAGCCTTTAAATAGGCAAAGGAACTAACTAAAAGTGGTTACAAGGCACATGCTAATCACATGATAGACTAAAGAGATGACTAACTAAAAGACATATAATCGGCTGCATCAATAATCAAAAGGGGAAAAGAATCAACCTATGTCTATCAATACAAACTTCTATACTATAACAAGATCTAAGAATGGGAAGCCTAGGAGTCTATGGGGATCCGCCTCTTCGTCTAAGAATGTGAAGCCTAGGAAGAATGAGGGGGGTAGCAAGAGAAAACTAGTGAAGGAACTAAAGAAGTTGGATTGTTCAGTGAATTATGAGAGAAAGAAAGCTTCCAAGGAAGTTGGGGAGTTCGTGGTTTCCTATTGAAAGTTTTGTCATGGAATGTTAGGGGTTTGGGGTAGAGTCAAACGTAGTTTAGTGAAAGAGACCATTTCTATGGAGAATCCCGATATTGTTATTCTAGTAGAAACTAAAAGAGTGCACTTCAATCGTCAGTTGGTGAAAAGTCTTTGGGGGAGTAGGTATGTGGGTTGGGAGGTCTTAGAGTCTACGAGGGCTTTAGGAGGTATCGCTATGTTGTGGGATAGTAGAGTGGTTGTCTCAGAAGAAGTTATTAAAGGCCTTTTTTTTGTGTCTATTTCTTTTCGTTCTAAAAATGATGAAGTCAAGTGAGTGTCAGGGGTGTATGGCCCTCCAAGACCAAGAGGTAGGTTGGCTTTTTGGGAGGAATTGGGAGATCTTTTTGGCCTTTGCGGTTCTTGTTGGTGTGTGACAGGGGATTTCAATGTGATCTGCTCTCCTTTAGAGAAAACTTTGGGTGGTAGGTCGACTAGATCTATGAGAGTGTTTAATGATTTCATTGAGGAGTACAACCTTGTGGATCCCCCTTTGGTGAATGGTAGATTTACTTGGTCCAATAATAGAGTTCGAAGCAGGATTGATCGTTTCTTGTTGATGAGGGGGTGCATGGAAGCCTTTGGGAATGTTAGACAGATGTTGGGCCCTAGGGTGACTTCGGATCATTGGTCCTTGATCCTCAGTTCAGGGGAACTTAGATGGGGTCCTTGTCCTTTTAGGTTCGAGAATATGTGGATGAGTCATTCGTCCTTTAAATCTTCTCTCCCTTCTTGGTGGAATGTGGAAGTCCCTGGGAACTGGGAAGAGTATCGCTATATGGGCAGGGTGAAAACGCTCAAGAGGGAGCTGAAGATTTGGAATAGGGAGGTATTTGGGGACATCAGGATTAAAAAACAGGAGATCATGGGGAAAATTAAAGTTATTGACGATCTGGAAGAGGAAGGGTATGAAGGAGGAGAGTCTCGCTTTAAAGATGGAGCTTGCAGAGCTGGTTCGGAGGGAAACTAGTAGTTGGAGACAAAAAGCAAAGATTAAATGGGCTAAGGAGGGAGATTGTAATTTGACTTTTTTCCATAGTTGGGCAAATGGTAGAAAAAGTAAGAACTTCATTAACTCTTTGGAGGATGTGAACGGAGAGAAGTTAGAAGGTGAGGAGAGGATAGAGGATGAGATTCTTTCTTTTTTCTTGAACGTCTACGGTCCTGAGGTACGTCCCAAACCTTTTGTTGAAGGGTTGGAGTGGAGCCCCATCTCAGAGAGAGAAATTAGAGCTGGAATCCCCATTCTCTTTGGAAGAAATCAGGAAAGTGATATTTGAGTGTGATAGGAATAAGTCTCCTGGGCTCGACGGGTTTTCTTTGGGTTTCTTTCCGGAGAATTGGGATGTTATAAAGGATGACTTATTGCGGATTTTTAGGGAGTTTCACGAAAGAGGCATTCTAGATAGTTCCCTAAATGAAACTTTTGTGTGCCTCATCCCTAAAAAGGAGAAGGTGGTTAGGGTCAAGAACTTTAGACCTATCAGTCTGGTGACAAGTGTTCATAAAATTATTGCTAAAGTCATTGCAGGTAGACTAAAAGGAGTCCTCCCCTCTACGATCTCTGAGGCTCAGGATGCTTTCATTTCATGGAGACAAATCCTTGATCAGGCCCTCATTGCTAATGAGGCGATCGATGATTACAGGACGAGAAAGAAGGAATCATTTTTAAGACTGATTTTGAGAAGGCGTATGACCATGTGGACTGGAACTTCCTAGATAAGATCTTGACTAAGAAGGGATTTGGATACAGAAGGAGGTCATGGGTTTGGAGTTGTTCCAGAACAGTGAAATATTCGATCCTTGTTAATGGAAGCCCAAAAGGTAGGATCCATGCTTCTTGAGGCCTTAGGCAAGGTGATCCCTTATCGCCTTTTCTTTTCCTTCTAGTGGTGGATGTTCTTAGCAGGATGATCTCTAAAGGAGTGGAGGGAAGGATCATTGAGGGTTTTAAGGTGGGCAAGGAAGAAACTTCTTTGTCTCATCTTCAGTTTGTTGATGATACGATATTCTTCTATTTGGGCAAGGAGGAGTCTTTCTTGCTCTTGAATCATATGCTAGTATTCTTTGAAATGATGTTTAGGTTAAAAATTAATAGAAGTAAATGTCAGGTGTTGGGGATAAATTGTGAGCGGTCTAAGCTGGTCATAACCCTAGGAATCTCTCCTTTTGGAGTCCAGTGGAGGATAAGGTGAGAAGTAGATTGGCCTCTTGGAAGAGAAGCTTCTTCTCCAAGGGAGGTCGGTTAACTTTTATTCGTTTGGTGTTGAGTGGGATTCCGACTTACTTCTTTTCCTTGTTTAGAGCTCCTCAGGCTGTGTGTAAGAGTTTGGAAAAGCTGACAAGGGATTTCCTGCGGGAAGGAGGTGGGGAAGGTAGAGATGCTCATTTTGTGAGATGGGAGATGGTGGGTAAGTCGGTGAGTCTTGGGGGTCTAGAAATTGGGAATCTTAGAGTTCGCAACAAAGCCCTATTAGCTAAATGACTTTGACGTTTTCCCCTCGAGTCTTCCTCCTTGTGGCATAGGATTATTATTAGCAAATATGATCCTCATCCCTTCGGGTGGGTGTCAGGTGGGGTTAAAGGCACTTTCAGAAACCCGTGGAAAGATATTGCTCTTGAGGTCCCTTCCTTCTCCATGTTGTTCATTGTGTAGTGGGGGATGGGAAGAATACGTATTTTTGGGAAGATAAGTGGGTGGAGGATAAACTCCTCTGTATCTCGCATCCTTGTCTTTTCCATTTATCCTCCATGAAAAACCGATCGGTGTCAGATGTCTTGCTTCATGTAGGGAGCTCCCCCCTATTTTCATTTGGATTCCGTCTAGCTTTGTCCGATAGGGAAACGACGGATGTGATGTCTCTTCTGTCTTTGGTTGAGGGGTTTGAGTTTAGATTAGAGAGGAGAGATATTCGATGTTGGGTCCTTAGTCCTTTCGATGGGTTTTCTTGTACCGTTTTTTTTTTTTGGTTGTTGCATCTGCATTCTCGGGATGAGTCTATTTTCTCTCTTTTGTGGAAGGTGAAAGTCCCGAAGAAGATTAGGTTCTTTATGTGGCAAGTTATTCATAGCAGAGTTAATACTTTCGATAGGCTTTTTAGAAGGATGCTTTCCCTGGTTGGCCTGTTCTGTTGCATTCTTTGTCGGAAGGTAGAGGAAGATCTGGATCACATTCTATGAAGCTGTAAATTCTCTCGTTCTCGTTGGTGTCTTTTCTTTGAGATGTTTTAGTTGCAGGGGACGAGTTATTCGGATCATAGGGAGATAATCGAGGAATTCCTCCTCCATCCATTGAGGCACGAGAAGGGGAGATTTTTGTGGCAAGCAGGGATGTGTGTTGTTATGGAGTCTATGGGGGGAAAGAAACAATAGAGTGTTTAGGGGGTTGGATAGGGGCATCGATGATGTTTGGTCCCTTCATAGGTTTCATGTATCTCTTTAGACGTTGGTTTCGAAGTTTTTTTGTAATTACCCATTGGGTCTTATCGTGCTTGATTGGAGTCTTTTTCTTTAGCTGGACTCCCTTTTGTGGGCTTGTTTTTTGTATGCCCTTGTATTCTTTCATTCTTTCTCAATGAAAGTTGGCTTTTTATCCCAAAAAAAAAAAAAATGTTTCCTACATGGAACTGAGGAATTGGTTTCTCAAATCAAATCTCATGGATCACTTTATTAAATATTTTTTACTTCTTGAATGAGATTTGACATGAGAGGAATTTTCCTTCTTTTTGGAAGACATGAGAGGAAGAAATATCCCGTAATCTGCATGTATTGTTATTATTATTGTGGTGACTTGCTTCGGTTCTTAATGTACAAAAATATGCATTAAGATACAGGTTCTCTTCTTCAATAAACTTTGATAGACTAAGTTAATTTTAAGCTGACAGAGATGATACATTACTTGCAGGAGTATGGCCATAGAGTTAGATTGGCAACTCATGCAAATTTTAAAGATTTTGTACTCTCTGCTGGATTGGAGTTCTTTCCTTTAGGAGGAGATGCTAAAGTTCTTGCTGATTGTAAGTGTTCTGATTATTTTTCCACATATTTTTGCATCACATTCAAAATGCTATAATAATGAACACATCAGTATTTAGAAAGTGAAAAAAAAGAAGAAAAAGAAGAACCGTATTTAAGGTATTGTGTGAGGGATGTCCACTTTTTTCAAAATATGGTTAGATGGATAATTTTGGAGCTTCTTGTTTTTTTTTTTTTCAAAAAAAAGGAAACAAGAATTAAAGGGAAAATTAAAGAGGGAAGCAACCAAAAACAAAAGAAAAAATATCCCAAGGAAAGCCCAAAATTTCAATGGACCCCAAACCTAAGCGAACAAACTGTAAAGGGTCAATACAAACCCAACAGCCTAATAGCTCCCAAAAAGAACAACCACAAAGAAACCAACCTAAGCAACACTATGATCTTTGAAAATTAGCAAAGTGAGCTGCCAAAATAGAATAGTATTCGAGAAGCCACTCTTCACCAAAAAGGCACAACAATGATGAACATAATGCGTATATATTCCCTGCCTGCTGCCTCTTTGAAAAAGCTAGCTTTGCTACTAGCTCTCTTCTGGATCTTTGAGCTTATTCATGGTTATACATTTTGCTTATTCTCTACAGATATGGTTAAGAATAAAGGATTCCTTCCATCAGGACCTTCGGAGATACATACTCAACGAAATCATTTGAAGGATATTATTTTCTCATTACTTCCTGCATGCCAGGATGACGATCCAGAATCAAAAATTCCATTTAAAGCAGATGCAATAATTGCTAATCCCCCTGCATATGGTTAGAATCACATTTATTATTCTATGTTCTTTTTCTTGGGATTTTGTGTTTTTAAGTCTAGCTTGTACTCTTTTCTCCTTGTACTTCCATTTGTTCTCTACCCTTTCAACATGGTCATTTGCTGAAAAATCCTTTTTTCCAAGGCTTACTATTTTAGGTTAGAGTAAATTACCTTTTTTGTCCTTGACATTTGGACAACAGATCGATTTCGCCCCTAGGTTTCAAAACCCCAAATGTCAAGGATAAAAAAAGTAATTTACTCTTCCGGTTATTCCATGGTGTTTGTAGTTCTTCTTTCTCAAGTAAGTGTTTTTTATTCGGTTTTTGAGTTTATTAACCGTGAATTCTTCCTTCTGAATTTGTGGAGTTGAGAAGCTGCCGTATCGACAAGCAATTTTTCTGTATTTGGTTTGATGAAGATCTTTTTTAGGTTGAGAATTTGGCTTTTAAAGTAGCACTATTTTCTCATCTCTGTTGATTTGAGAAGTCTCTGATGGAAGTGTTGCAAGTCCCTGAAACTTTTAACTTCTCTAAACAAGAAAGGGATGTGTCGGGAACCATTAGAATCCATAAGCATCGATTTTGTTCTAGCTTCCAGGCATGGGCGATCTCCACCCCAGGCCCTTAGGCTGTATTGCTTCTTTTGTGATTAATATATTTCTCTTTTGTTTCCTATAAAAAAAATATATATTCTGGTTGGATAATTGAATGTACAGTTTGGCCATGCTCTGGGGACTTAAGCTGGTTAGAATACCAATTGGTACTTTGAAGCGTGGGTTGGCTTTCTTTATGGGAAATGTTGAAGGATTCTATCAAGAAGGTTGAGTTTGCTGCCCCTAGAAGTTAATCCAAACCCAAATGGGTTCAAGGTGCCCCCTTGGATTTTGTTAAAACCTCTCAAGTTGTAAAGGGCTGTTTATCTTCTCAGGGGCATTGTTCTCCAGCTGTTTGTAGAAACATGTTTTGGGTTGCAAAAGAGAAATAAGTTGTCAAGCTTAAATTGGAGCTCATTCATGGTAATTTCACGGCTGAATGCACATGATGATTGGAAAGAAATCAAGAAGGCTTTAAAACAGTTTATTTAGGCTACTTTTGTGATAAATCCATTTCTGACAAAAAAAGCTCAAGCAAATGGATGATGGAAGAATTTTGGGATGTTTAGGATTAGAAGGAAAATGGATGCGCATAAATCCATTTCATCTCAAGTTTGAACCTTGGTCTTTTAAGAAACATCATAAACCCGTGTTGGGTATGTAGGATGGATCAAAATCTTGAACTTACCTCTGCAATACTGGGAAAGAGCCACCTTTGAAGCAATTGGGGAGTATTTTGGTGACTTGAATTCAATTTGTTCCAGAACTCTTAATTTGATCGATTGTGAAGCAGCCTACATTGAATTTAAAAAGAATCCATGCGGTTTTGTTCCAGCAACAATTGAAATTCAAGATAAGTTGAGGGGCAGTACTTTTCTAAGATTTGGGGATATAGTAGCGGTTGATTCATCTCCCATTTCTTAAAAGGATTTTGGACCTTAGTGACTATTGGAATTCTTTGGATCTTATTCGAGTTAAGTTTGTAATATATTTCCTGAAAATGCTTTTCAACATGGTGTGAACACAATTAATAAAGTAAGGGAGGATGTACTTAATGTGCTGGGGGAGACAGCTTTTAATTCACCTGTCTGCTGTGAGATTACTAGTAGGGTATGTGGGGAAGATTAGTAACAGAATATTAGTAAGGGATAGTGGTAATTAGTGAGAGGTGCCTTGGTTATAAATAAGATAGTTAGGGACCTTAGGGGGTGGGGATGATTTTGAGTATTGTCTCAATGTAGGACTTTGAGAGAGAGATGACCCTGTCGAAAGGCTATTGTTATTGTAATTTCTTTTGATATTGCAATATATTAGTATCTTGTATTTTATGAGTTTGGATACCTTACATCTACATGATAAGGAAGTTGCGTTGAATGAGAATAGCCTCCCTTTGGCATCCATTCTTGAGCCACCAGCATTTAATGTGAATTGTTTTTATGGACCAACATCAAACTCCAATTTTTTAAAAGGATGGTGCCACTATAGAGGGGAATTACCTTGACGAATGACCAAGCTCTGACCACGAATTTGGACTCTTGGGTTCCTCAAAGTATTAAAGAAATTAAGGATAGGTTTACTAAAGCTTATTCGAAATTTTACACGAGGAAAAAAGTGAATGGCCATTCGACTTCCCAATTTCCAAAAGTTTCCGACATTAATTCTGATGCCCTGGAAGAGTCTTGTTCAAGAATTTTAATTCCTAATGTCGTCCTTAATAGTCCTTAACAATCTGCCTATTTATTACTTTTCGTTGTTGAGGGCTCCAAAGACAGTCATTAATACTATGGAGAAATTAATCAGAGACTTTATTTGGAGTGCTGGTGTTTATATACCAGGTTATAATCTAGTCAAATGGGATTGGATGGCTTTACCTCCTTCTGTTGGTGGCTTGGGAGTAGGATCCCTTCATCTTTGAAACACATCCTTATTCACCAAGTGGTTATAGAGGTTTACTCAGGAGGAAAATTCTCTATGGAAAAAGATTATTTGCAGCATTTATGGGGTTTCCCTGTTCGGGTGAAGGACCAAAGATCTTTAGAAGAAGAAAGGGAACAAGCCATGGGTGGTCATAGTTAAGAACTACTCCTTTTTTGCTCGATTTGCTAGATTTAAAGCAATTCAGGGAAACCATATTCAAATTGGGAAGATACCTGGATTGACAATGTTCCTTTGAAGATTAATTCCCCTGATATACACGCCATCTCCAACAAGAAAGAAGCCAACATTGATGATTGTTGGGATAATGATAATCAGGCGTTGAATCTCGACCTTAGAAGAGACCTTTTTGATAGAGAACTACATAGTTGGGTGGCCCTAGTGGAAAAGCTTAGTGTGGTGCAGTTGGGTGATGAAATGGATCGAATTCAATGACCCCTGGAGGGATTCGGAATGTACTCTAGCAAATCAACCTTTAAATCTCTCTCTACTAAAACAAGCAAGGTTGACACAACCTTGACTAATCAGATTTTGAAGCATAAAAGCTAAGACAGTTAAAGTTTTCCTTTGGTCTTTGACGTATAGAAGACTAAACACTGATGATAGACTCCAAAGGAAGTTCAGAAATTGGTCCCGATGTAGGCTTTGCTTGAACAAGGAAGAGACTTTAGATCACATGTTTCTTCATTGTAATTTTGCCACCCGCTCGTGGAACTATTTGGCAGGTCTGTTAGGGATATCCTTCTACATACCTAAGAAAGTGGATGATTGACTTATGGAAGGGTTAACCATCTGGAGCTTGAAAGGGAAAGCTAAGGTGATAGAGAGTTGTGCCGGTAGAACTCTTCTATGACACTGGTGGAAGGAAAGGAATGCAGAGCTTTTGAAGATAAGTCATTATGTTTTCATTCTTGTAATGTTGTACAAAATACGGTGTCTTGGTGGATTTCTTTACACAATTTTATTTATTTATTTTTTTTTGTACTTACAACCTTTTGATGATTATCAATGATTGGAAGATCCTTATGATGTAATTTTGGGGGGGGGGGGGGTATCCTCTACCCCAGCCTTAGGCTGTTCTTGTTGCTTGTGGAATATAATTTCCTCTTGTTTCTTATAAAAAAAAAAAATAATGTCACTCAGGAACTGTCCTTGAAGGAAGTTCAAAGGATGTTCCCCAAAAAATTTAGTCTCAACGCACTGTCTGTTGGGCCTGAAGGTGTTCATTCCCATAAAATTTTACTTAATACTTCCAAAGCAAGAGCCTCCTTTAGTATTATTCCTAATTCTCTTGATTCTAATGAGGATTCTCTGGTTAATTTAAGTAGTGTGGAGATTGATCAGCAGCCACCTAGTAATGATTTGAATGAAATTGGCAATGAAGACTCCTCTGCCGTGGGTCTAGACTCTTTCTTTTTTTTAAAAAGAGACAATAACGGCTATATATTGATCAACTAAGAGGAAACATACAGCCTAGGGGCCAGGAGTGGAGAGAACCCTTGCCCAAAAGAAAAACCAAAAAACTAAATTCTCCAGTCGCCATCGCCGTCGTAACCCTAGCCTCCAGCTGCCATATTCTCCCCCCAAAAAACCCACCCTAACCCTAGCCTCCAGCCGCCATATTCTCCAGTCGCCATCGTCGCCGTAGCTCGCCGCCACCGCTGTCCGTCCCATCTGGTCAGCCATCTGTCGTCCGACCGCCACCGCCGTCCATTGTTTTTTCTCTCTCCTCGAAAAACCCTAGTCTCATCTTACGAAAAACCCTACCCGATCCCTAGCAACCGTCCGTTTTCTTTCGTCGACGTCGCCATCCAGTCGTCTTCCCTCCGCCGTCCAGTCGTCTTCCCTCATCGTCCGTCCTTCCGGTCGACGCCGTCCAGTCGTCTTCCCTTCGCCGTTCGCCGTCCGCTTTCCGCCGTTTTTTTTAGCCGTTGCTTTGGTTCTTTTTCAACCGTCGTTTTGTTCGCCGTCAGTCGTCTGTTGTCTTTACTCTGCCGTTTGGTTCGTTTTCAGTCGTGTGTCACTGTGTTTTCATCTGCCGTTAGTCTGGTTTGTTCGCCGTCATTCATCCGCCGGTCAGGTTTTCTCTTCAGAACATCCGATTGCTGCTTGATATTTGTGGTTTTCTTTGGATTGTGGTTGAGTTCTAGTTTATGGTTCTATGGAAGTGTTAGAAGAGATGAGTTGTTGTATCCGGAATATTTACTTCCGTCTATGGGGTGAAAAAGATGAGTGTTTTATGGAAGGTATGAATAAAGATCAGAAAATTCACCTTTCTTTATCCCTCTTAGGATGGCTTGAAAACTCGTTGGTTGAACTTTTGCAATTCCCAGTTCATTCATTTTTTAATAAGAAATTTAAGGATGATTTTGGGGTCATTCGTCTGTCTAAATTTAGATCTGTTGAGGGTTGGCATTTGGAATGCGCAGTATGGCCTTTTTATGGAGGAAGGAAGAATGTTCATGTTCCTGCGAGTTTTGATAAGAAAGGTTGGTTTGTTTTTTGGGAAATGGTAAGGGATTTTTTCCTTAAATATGGAAAATCAGAGTTTTCTGAGTTGGATTTATCCGATCGAACCAAGAATGTTGATACGACTCAGGAAGATGTGGTGAATTCCTCTGAGGTTTCCTCCTTTTGGGTAAGGAAAGAGAGAGAAGTTATGGATTTGAATTTCAATTCCATCTTGGTGGTTTCTAGGTTGTTTGCTCATTACTCCTGGAAAGATGTTCAAATCACTTTAGAAAACCATTTTCGGACTGGAATTTCAATTAATCCTTTTATGGATGATAAAGCGTTGATTAAGGTTGATGTGGGTCTTTCTGATTTGAATTTTGATGGAAAGTGGAGTCTTGTTGGTGACCTCCATCTGAAAATTGAGCGTTGGTCCGATGAAAAGCATTCTCACCCGGAACTCATCAAGAGTTATGGAGGTCGGATATCTATAAAGAATTTGCCTTTGATTTATTGGAAACGACCATGTTTTGAAGCAATTGGGCAGCACTTTGGTGGATTGATTCGTATTTCCTCTCAAACTCTTAACTTAATTGATTGTTTAGCAGCAGTAATTGAAGTGGAGGAAAACATTTGTGGCTTCATTCCAGCTGAGATTGATGTTAAAGGCGGGAACATCAGAAATTTCTCTCTCCGTTTTGGTGACATAGTTCCTCTTGACCTTTCAGGTGAGCGTCGCTCGAATTCTGGAATTTTATCCTCACAAGATTTTTCTAATTCAGTGGACATAAAGAGGGCTAATCAGGTTCTGGAAGATGAAAGTCTCTTTTTACCACACGAAGATGATTTGGTGATGGCTATTGAGGATTCAAAGGTCCTTTCATCGTATGACAAGAATATTAATTCAAATGGTCTTTCTTTGGTTGGGCATGCAAATGTTAACTCCCTTGAGTTGGTGTCTCCTCTACTTTCGAAGCAAAGTTTAATCAAACCCTTTCCTCTTCATTATTCTAGAAGAAAAGGGTTTTCCTCCACCTTGGATCATTCAGAGTCTAATTCAGATTATGTTGAGGAATCTTGTGTTCGTCTTTTGTCTCTATCCACGAATCATTTGGAGTCTCCCACGAAAGGTTCTAAGATGCAAGAGACTTTATACCCTGTCAAGATTTTTAATCAATCGCAAGTTTCTTTTCCTGGTTCAGACACACTTTTCACCAAAGGGGTAGCAAGTCTCTCTTCTCCTAAGAAGATTTCTACCTGTTTTGATTCTGATGGAGAATCAGATGTTAGTATGAGCAGTGAGGAGTCAATTTTTCATGTTCCAGAACTTGAGTTGGTAGATCAAGTGGAAGATGATTCATTTGCTGAAGCTTTTGAAAATCTTTTTAAGTTAATGTTCAAGGTGTTGACAATATAGAGGAAGTGGTATCTTCGGTGATTTCTCCTCAAATCCCATCCAAATTTTCTTCTCTGATTGAGCTTTGTGGGTTTCAGATGCAGGAAATTCCTATTTTGTCTCCATCAGTTAAAGCTCATTAATGGTCCTTTAGTTAGCTCAGTTTTATATTTCTCTCAGGGTTTTGTCTTTTCAAGTTGGGTTTTCGTCAGATTCCTCTGGTGCAATTTCCTTTGGTGGTGGAGTTTTCTCGAGTTTTCCTTTTCAGTTGATCTCTTCAGCCGTTTGGTGGTTTTGATCTTTTCTCTGATTTAGTTCGTTTTGTCTTTGTTTGTTGGTTTTTCAGCTGTAGCTTTCCTTCTGGAGTCTTTTTTGGGGTTCTCTTAGTTCTCTGTTGGTTTTTTCTTTTCTCCGGTTCTTCTTTCTCTTTGAGTTGTATCTTCTTCTTTCTTTGGTGGTGTTTGTATTTTTGAGCATTAGTCTCTTTCATTATATCAATGAATGAATATATTTGTTTCTTGTTTCAAAAAACCAAAAAACTAAATCTGAAGAGCCCGTCAATCTCTAATAATCATAGACAGGCTATAATTACAAAAAGAATTTCTGTATAACGAAATCCACCACGAAGCTGTACTCTGTACATTTTCACAAAAAATATCGAAACTAGCAGCCTTTCCTTCGAACGATCTAGAGTTTCTTTCCTTCCAAAGAAGCCACACCAAAGCCCTAAAAGCACAACTCGCAATGATCTTGGCCTTACTCTTAAGATTCCAAGCAGCCAACTGGGAAGTCGTTTTTTGAATCTCCCGCGCTACATACTCTCTCTTCTTTCCTGCTGTCACTTTCTTTGTTGGCTAGGCTTGAAAAAGATAGGTCTGATTCGGTGCCTTGCTCCCTATTCCAGACTTCCACCTTTTCATCTGTCCTTTGTGGGCTAATCCTGTTATTTGTGGAATGGACCTCTCCCTTTTTAAAAAGGGAGACTTGGGCCTCTTTAGCAAAAGAAACCCCTTTTTGAATTTTCTTTTTGGACCGCTTAACTATCCAATCTTCATCTTCTAATTCAGGTTGATACGGGTTGGACTGGGCTTCGATTTGGGCTGGCGTGTCATTGATCTTTGAGGGCTCGCCTTCATCAAAACTTTTCCCTTTGAGTTTTAAGCGGGAAATTTCAAAATCTGCTGTCGTGCCTTCCAGCTGTCCATCACTAACCTTTACCGTTTCAGAAGGTTGAAGGGTTTTAACCACTGGGTAATCCATGCCGTTCTCAATCCGCCATATATCTGCTGGGCAAAAGTGGGGATCCGTTGGGCCTCTGTGGAAGATGTGAGCTGCCGTCGGCGAAAAACTGCCATGGATTTCTAAGGCAAGGTTGGTTTTACCGAAGGACATTCAGGTTAAGTCCCCACATCTCCCACCATCTTTGGACCAATTCTCTTCTTTAATTGAAGCTAGATACAGTTTCGTGAAATCCCACTTTTGATACCCAAGTTGGTCAGCCAAAAGTTTTAATAGCAGGGTATTGGTCTAACTTGTTCGATAATGAAAATCATTTCATGGAATATTAGAGATTTGGGAGACCGTTCTAAAAGAATAAGTTTGAAAAAAATTTTGCAACACCATTTCCCTGATCTGATACTTTTTCGAGAAACTGAGATGAGAACATTTGATTGAAAGCTTATTAAATCCATGTGGAGCTCCAGAGACATCAATTGGGCTAATATGAATCATATGGTCTATCTAGTGGTTTGTTAGTGATGAGGGGATGAAAGCAAGATGAACATTCTGGAAGTTCTAAAAGGTGGATATCCCCTCTCGATCAAAGTATCATTTCAATTTGATAAAGTTTGCTGGGTTTCCAATATTTATGTTTATAGGCCGAATGAATAAAGAGAAAGAAGACGTTGGGGGAGTGAGCTTCATTTCTCTTCATCTTTCCTGGGGTGTAGGTGGGGGTTTTAATATATCATTAGATGGGTTCATGAGAGATTTCCAGTGAGAAATCAGACTAAGAGGAATGACGTGTTTTTGATGAGCTTGGTTTGTTGGAAATTCCTATATCCAATGGACAATTCATATGGTCATGATTAGGAGACGACGGACTAAGGAGCTCAATCATTGCTAGACAGATTCTTTATGTCAAAGGAATCTGATTCTCTTTTTGAAAATTCAAGGGCTTCAGGGTAAGGTACTTGGCGCTTGGGGATTGTGATGGGAAATATGGATGGATGGGATGGAGATTACCCAATTTACTTTCAGGAGGCTGGAAGTCAACAATTGTTGCCCGTATCTGTTGATATCACTTATGGTCTTGAGCGTATCCTCATGTCACTGCAAGGGTCAATCATTTTAAGAAAATTCAGTATGCTGATGGAATCACATATGGGGAGCTGTTCTTGGAGAACGAGAAGGAAATGAGTGCATATATGCAATGCGTGGATAAGATGTTCTAATATGCTTGGCAAATTGACAGATCTCACAGTTGAACAGAGAAGGATTTTTATTTTTGAGAAGATTGGGAAGCAATTTGGAAAGATAAAGGATATTAGGATGACCTAACTGGTAGTGTAATTACATAATTTCATTATCTTTATTGACTGATGGATTGAACTGTGTGCTAGAAACAAAAGAAGAACGCTACGAAACTTGGGATGGACTTGCTAATGAGCCTTGATCATTATTGAGTAAGAACCCATAACAGACTGTAGCAGACCAATCGTCTTTCTCAACTCTAAATCCTGAAAAACACACAAGTTTGGGAAAATTTTGGTCACAAAATTAAGATCTCTCGTCAATTTACTTATTGATAGAAAATTACAATCCAGGTCTGGCATATGTAAGACAGAGTTTAGAGTTTAGTAGTAAACTCTGGGTATCTGTAACTCAACCTGTCCAAGATATTTTGGAGTATGAGCCATTTGCAATTTTTACAGTTGAATTTGAGGTGCTAGTTTTGTAATTCTAAAATAAGGATCCATTTTCCATCATGTGATCGGATGCATCACTGTCTACGATCCAGCGCTTCATTTTTCCATTGTGAATTGTTAGGGCAGTTGGCATATTCCTTTGTGCCACCAATCGTACTTCATGTATTGTGCAACCAATGCTCCTTTTTTGTGCTTTGAGTTGATGGAGAGTTGATTCCACCTTCATTCTCTAGATAAAAATTAGCACAGAAATTAATGGAGATATTGGGTAAAACAGGACATCAAAGAAATATTGCTGGAATTCAAGCACCAAAATAATAATAATAATAATAACATAATGCAAAGAAACCCGTTAAGGGTTCAGATGGTTGACCAGCAACTACAATCGGTGACCGGCAACAAAGATGAGGTGACTGAAGAGTTGATTCCACCTTCATTCTCTAGATAAAAATTAGCACAGAAATTAATGGAGATATTGGGTAAAACAGGACAGCAAAGAAATATTGCTGGAATTCAAGCACCAAACTAATAATAATAATAATAACATAATGCAAAGAAGGGTTCAGATGGTTGACCAGCAACTACAATCGGTGACCGGCAACAAAGATGAGGTGACTGGTGGTGGAGATGGGGCGACCGACGGTGGCGATAAAGTGAAAGATGGCGGTGGTGGTGGATAGACATGAACAACGAATGATATAGGAGATTATACACTAGCGATGAAGGCTGTTGAAACACAAGCCACAATCACAAAAAACTGGCGACTGCTAGAGACAGTGAGGAATGGAGGGTGGTGAATGGAGGGATCGACAATGAGTGGAGGGATTGGCACGATGGACTATGAGCAGGAACTTGTAGACACGAACGACAACTAGGGTTGATAGGTGCAAACCACAAACAATCCTAGGAGAGGACGTCAGAAGAAAGATTGCGCTGACAAAGAGAACTGCTAGTGTTCCGGCAACGAGGATGTTTTGCCGGCTTGGGTTTTCTTCCTTGCTTTGGTACATGATGATTTCTAATGTTTTCTTTTTGGGTTAAAAAACATTTTTGGTCCCCGAACTTTGATAAAAATAACAATTTAGTCCATGAACTTTAGTTTGTGATGATTTTGTTCCTATACTTTCAATTTTGTAATAATTTAGTCTCAGAACTTTAATATATAACAATTTAATGTTTGAACTTTAAAATTTATAATGATTTAGTCTTTGTCGTAAAAATTATCATTGAGATTTAATAGAATTTCTTACCTATAATGATTGATAATTTGATTATGACCATGTGATTAAGTCGTTACATAATAAAAATTGAGATTTAATTTCAATGAAAATTTTCACCAAAATTATTACATATTAAAGTTCAAGGACTAAATTGTTACAAACAAAAGTTAAAGGACTAATTTTTTATTTTCATGAAAGTTTAGGGTCCAAAAGTGTTTTTTAACCATTTTTTTTACCACTTATGATACATCCAAATAATTATAATGTAAACAAAGCAGCACAAAAGGTTAAACTAATCTAATCTAATGAAATTCCCTACACTTTAGGTCTCAGATATCACAAATTAAATAGAAAAAATCATTTCCTAATTTAATATTTTAGAATGTCCTAACTTTGATATTAATTTCAACACCTTTTAACCAATACGCTAGCAAGTTTTGATATGCAAGAGTTTGAAGCTATGAATTTTTCAATCAGCGATTGCAGGTATATTCCAAAGGCTAGACTTAGAAAATCTACTACTAAGGAGGGGAAAGTCTGTCAATGAAGCATGATTCAGTGAATCGGTTGAAAAGATTCATGCTGCGAGGTGGAGGTTTTTATTTAGACTTATCATGGGATCAGTGAGAGGCATTAAAATCTCCACCAAGGATCCAGCTATCACCACATAGAAAAGATGAATCAAAGAGCTCTTGCCAGAATTGGGGCCTTAAGGATGCTTTGGAAGGACCGTCTGTGAGCCATAATTTGTAACCGTCAGCCAAATAAAAGTGAAAGGCAAGGGTTAAAGTACCTTCATTGACATCAATACATTGAAGGACAGGTTGTTCAAAAGGATAAGCATTCCAGTTGATGATCCAAGCGCATCTAAGGCAGCCCAGCCAATTTGTCTAGAGCTCCAAATAGACTTAGGAAGAATCTGTCAATATTCTTAACCTTCATTTCTTGACGGATTACAATGCTAGGATTATGTTGGAGAATAAAACCTTTGTTTGGTTTCTTTGGAGATTTGGGCTTCTTTGCTGGTCGGGGGATAGGCATGATGCAAAGGTCTGATGCAAGGGAGGGTGACTGTCAATACAGAGATTTGGATCAGCAATCAAATGAGGTGGTTAAGGGTAAGGAAGGCTAGAGCCCAAGGTCAGTGAAGCAGAAAATGCTTGGGATTTGGGCCTTTGGAGGAACCTAAAAAATGATTAAATCTTATAATTGGTTGGTTTCTCTCAACTGCTGCCACCGTTCACCCTGTAGGCAGAAAATGACTTATGGCGTTGGGCAATTGATTCTACAAAAGAAGTTCTTAGTCAGATCTTTGATGGATGACTTAATTCATTCCAAGGGGTCAACGACAAACGACCTTTATTTGGTAACTTGGAAAGACTCTAATTCAAAGAAAATTAAAGTTTTCCTTTGGGAACTTAGACATGGAGGGATTAATATAGCTGATTGGCTTCATCAACTTTAGCATCGATATTTTATCGGAATTTCCATAAAATTGAGTCCTGAACATTTAAAATCTTGGTCAAAATACCTCATTGCATTAGACCGATATCCAACATGGGCAGTGCAGCGGCTCGGAAAAAATCCAGAGAAATAACTAGTTACATTAGATCTCTTGAGAAAGAGACTGAAGCAGAATTGTTTTTAGGAAAGGGCCAAGCAGGTAATCCATGAAGCTTATTTCATGGAATGTTAGAGGGCTTGGAGCTCCCCCTATAAGAGCTCTTGTGAAGTCTTTGCTGTCAAAGATTAATCCGGACTTAGTGATCCTTCAGGAGACCAAACTAGAGTATGTCAATAGATTTTTGGTTAAATCCATCTGGAGCTCGAGAAACTTTGGATGGCCGGGCTATGCGTTCATGGAGAAACTCAAGGGGTTAAAGCCTCTGCTAGTAAAGTGGAACAAAGAATCTTTTGGCAGAGTGGATGATAGAATGAGGCAGTTTCAGGCTAAACTGGATGAGATTGACAAATTGGAAGAAAATGAAGGCATGACAGCAGACTTAAATGGGAAAAGAACTAGCCTCAAAGCAGAGTACATGGATTTGGCTGTGAAAGAGCAACATATGTGGGCTCAAAAATGTAAATGATGAAAATTCTCACTTTTATCATAAATGGGTGTCAGGCAGAAAGTCTAAAAACCTCATTTTGATCCTAGAAAAAGAGGATGCCACCATTCTAAACACGGATAGTCAGATCGAGCAAGAGATAGTAAATTTCTTCAAAAAGCTTTATGGAACAAATGAGGATAAAAGATTCTTGATGGAGGGAGTGGAATGGACTTCTCTTAAGTCTAATTGGAAGGCTCGGCTAGAAAGACCTTTCGAAGAAGAGGAGATTCACAGGGGAGTCAGCAACCTTGGTAATTTGAAATCTCCAGGTCCCAATGGCATTACCAATGAGTTTCTTAAAAAGGCTTGGAACATCTTGTAGCCTGAGATAATACGGGTGTTCCAAGATTTTTTTCAAAACGCCATAATAAATAGGCACACTAACAAGACATATATTTGTTTGATTCCAAAGAAATCGAGGGTTATGAAAATGGGGGAATTCAGACCGATTAGTCTAATAACATCCTTCCATAAAATCATATCCAAGGTGCTTGTAGATAGACTGAAAAAGGTTTTGCCTTCGATTATCCACAATGCGCAATCAGCCTTTATAGAGGATAGACAGATTCTGGATGCCATCCTTATTACCTCGGAAGCAGTTGGTGAGTGGGCAGCTTTTAAGGAAGCTTGTTTCATTATAAAATTGGATTACGAGAAAGCCTATGATAAGGTAAATTGGGCCTACCTTGATGCTATTTTAGGAAAAAAAAAAGTTTTGGGGAAAAGGAAATGGATCCAGAGATGCTTATCTTCGGCCAATTTCTCGATCATGATAAATGGTAGGCTTCGCGGAAAATTCATGGCAAAAAGAGGCTTGAGACGAAGAGACCCGCTATTCCTTTTCCTCTTTACCTTGGTCAGAGATTCATTCAGTAGGCTGGTGCATTTTTGCTGTCAACGAAAATATATTCGGGGCTTTTCAGTGGGCCAAAATAAGGTGGAAATTTCTCATTTACAATATGCAGATGACACGATCATTTTCTACCCAAATGATGATATCATGCTTGAGAACTGGTGGGCGGTGGTCAAAATTTTCTTGTTAGCTTCTGGTTTGTATCTCATTCTAACCAAAACCTCTTTTATAGGCATCAATATGGAAGAGAAAGTTTTGATGGCTAAGGCTTATGCAATGGGTTGTAGGATGGAAAAACTTCCTTTCTCCAATCTGGGCATTCCTCTAGGAGGAAATTTTCGAATAAAATCTTTTTGGGATCCTATGCTTGATAAGGTGAGGAAGAATATTGAAAAATGGAACAACTTGATTCTCTCAAAGGGGGCTAGATTGACTTTAGCTCAATCGGTGATTAACAGTCTTCCTCTATATTATTTCTCCATTCTCAAGGTTCCCATGGGAGTGATCAAAGAAATGAAAAAGTTGGTGAGGAACTTCTTCTGGAATGGAGATAATTCTAAGGGCCCTTCCTCTTCAATATGGGAGATTGGGCATTGGGGCTTTCCATAAAAAAACAACAATGCTCATTTACTCAAATGGCTCTGGAGGTTAACTCAAGAGCGTGATGCTCTGTGGAAGAATGTGATCTCATGCATTATGGAGAAGAACCTCAAGGATGGTTTACTCGTGCCCCCAAAGGCCCAGCTAAGGGGAGACCTTGGTTTGATATAGTAAAAAATAGCAGTTTTTTCTTCAGATTTGTGGATTTCAAAGCTTGTCACGGTAACCAAATTAAATTCTGGAAAGATAGATGGATTGGGGAAAACACTTTGGAGGTCATTTTTCCAGACATATACAATATCTCTATGAAACAAGAAGCCACCATTGCAGACTGTTGGAAAGAGGATACGAGGGATTGGGAGTTGGGCCTTCATAGAGGCCTCTTTCACAGGGAAATGGATAACTGGGGGTGGGTCTTCGCTTGGGGGGGGGGGGGGGGGGGGGACGATAAGGCCCGCTGGTCACTAGAAAAAGATGGGATCTGGTCACTAGAAAAAGATGGCCTTTTCTCCTCCAAGTCTGCCTTTTTGAAATTAACAGAGACAATGCCCAAATTGAACTAACCCCTCATTTCTTCTATGTGGAAATTTAGAATTCCGAACAAAGTAAAAGTATTTCTATGGTTAGTGGCGTTTAGAAGTCTTAATACTCAAGATCTCGTCCAAAGAAAATGTAAACAACGATCAATCTCTCCCTCAACCTGTAGTCTCTGCTTGAAGAATGAAGAGACCTTGGACCACATTTTCATTCATTGCCCTTTTGCTGCTAAAGAGTGGTCTTTCCTTCTGGATATTTTTGGGATTTCATCTTGCTTGCCTAAGAATGTTGATTTATGGCTGGAGGAAATTCTTGCGGGCGGGAGAGTATCTAATCAAGCTAGAATCCTTTGGGTTTGTGCTGTTAGAGCCCTTCTTTGGCATATTTGGTTGGAAAGGGATCGTCACACTTTTGAAGATAAGTAGTTTTCTTTTGAGATTTTTTGTAGAAACGTACAGCTCACCTCCTCTTGGTGGTGTTTTAATCACAAGAAATTCTTTTGTAATTATAGCCTTTCTATGATCATGAACGACTGGAAAGCCTTTATGTAGTTTCTCTTGGGTAGGGGATCCCTCTTCCCTTAGCCCTTAGGCTGTTCTCTTCTTCTTTTGGTTTTATATACTCAAGTTTCTTAAAAAAAAAAAAAAAAAAAACCTCATTGTTCTTTCAATTGTATTCATTTTGCCTTGGCCAAGGATTATTCAAAGAAGTTCTCACAAATCCCCCTGGCGATTTATTTCCACTTCCATTGATCTTGTATCAACCCGAGCAAGCCGATGTTTGGGTAATGGTCTTTCTACTTCTTTTTTGCATGATTCTTGGTTAAGTTGTGGGGTTCTTGCTACAATTTTTCCTCACATTTTTCGCTTATCTAATCCAAGGTGTATGGCTGGTTGGTGAAGCTTGGTTGTCTCACAAGCGACATGAGATTTGAATCTTCAGTGCAATATAAATGATTTAGAAAAATTTGAATGGACCAATCTCTCTTATCTTCTCTCTTCCATCAAATTTTGGAATTGTAATGATTCATGGTCATGGCTCTTAGACCCATCCAATACTTTTACAGTTAAATCCCTTATGGAAGATCTTGTGGAGGTCCAAAATTCTCATTCGAATGACCTTTTATAAGGTGATTTGTATTGATTCCTATCCCAAGAAGATACAAATTTTTCTTTGGGAGCTTAGTCTCGAAACAATCAACATAGCTGATCGACTTTAGAGACATGTGTCTCATTTTCACCTTTCCCCATCTTGGTGCATATGTGTTATACTAGTTCTGAACATCATGGACACCTATTTTTACATGGCACCTTTGCATCTAGATAGTGGGCCATGTCCTTGATGCCTTTGGATGGTCCACGGTCTCCATTCACGATTCCCTTGCCCTCATTTTTTGTGGGGCATCCCTTCTATGGAGAAAAGAAAGATCTTGTGGCTTGCTTTAAATAGGGTCTTTCTTTGGTTCTTATAGGGCCAAAGAAATGGAAGAATTTTTAGGAACTCTTTCTCTTCCTTTGATAAATTCATGGATTTAATTCTTTTTCATGCATTGTATGGGTGTAAATGTAAACACTTTTTCTCTAAATATAGTTTGGAAAATTTTCTTGTATTTCACCCATAGGTGTTTGGAGTTTTTACTCCTTTAATTCATTCATAAATGAAATTTGTTTGTTTTTCTTCTCAAAATAATTGTATTCATTCCCCCCCCCCCCCCTTCTCTCTTGGTTTCCCCACTCTACCTTTTTTTTCTTAGTTTTTTCTGATTGGCTGGCAGTTAGTTTCTACACACTTGAATATCATCTAACGAACTTTTAAATTGCTTCACTGACTGTTCAGGTCATACTCAAGTCGCTGAGGCATTGAAATTACCACTGCACGTCTTTTTCACAATGCCATGGACGTAAGTCTTGTTCGGTGGTGAAAAATCTAGTGCCTAACACATTTGATGCACATGGTTAAAAACTGCATCTTACAATGACATTATTGATTCAGCTGTACATAATTCTCATATAATATTATTTTTCACTTGATTAAGGCACAAAGCTTAGGTTAAACTACAAGCTTAGATTCAACTTTCAAAATTGTGTCTAATAGATCCATAAATTTTTCACTTGATTAAGGCATAAAGCTTTGTTAAGTTACAAGCTTAGATTTTTTTTTTTTTTAGATACAAAAGGAAGACCTATCAAGGATATTTACAAAAAACATCTCCAATGAGATAAAAGGGAGGATAAACTATAATTACGGGGGGGGGGGGGGGGGGGGGGGAGTTGCTACTCCAATACAAAGCAAGATAAGATGTAGATTCCATGAAAGCAAATTACAAGCTTAGATTCAACTTTCAAAATTGTCTAATAGATCCCTAAATTTTAAAAAGAGTTGGTGTCTAATAGGTCTTTAGGCCTCTGAGGGTTTTTTCTCTCTCTCGGAGCATGAAACAAACTTTTGAATTTTGATAGATAGGTGAAAAGATAGTAAAATGTTCAAGGATACAAACTCCCAAAGGAAGTGGAAAAAAAACCAAAATAAGAAGGTAAAAATCTTCAAATATTACAATAACCGAAATAAAAAATAATTAGAAAAAAAACCCCATTGAAGAACACCAAGAAAAGATCTAGTGTCTCGGAGAAGAAAAATATGAGAAACCAATGAGGTAAAACCACTCCCACCAAGCTACAAAAACCGCATCATGCTTTTATGCTACGTTGATACTAAAAGTCAAAACCATATTTTCTTCTACTGCTCCTATGCTTTGGCTTGTTGGTGTCTTTGTTTCATCTTTTCCGTATCCAATGGGTTTTCTTGAAGGATTCGAGCAGTAATCTGCTCCAAATCCTTTATGTTCCAGCTGTACCCTCTCAGGCTCATCTTTTATGGGTTAATTTGTCAAATCTATCTTGTCAGAGTTATGGTTTGAGCGAAATCAATAGATTTTTTATTAAAAGAGTAAAATTTAACTTGAATGTTTCGATTTAGCTAAGTCCAATGCTTCTCTATGCCACTCATTTTCTTACTTATTCAACCATTATTCTCCTAATGTTATTTGCTCAAATTGGGATGCTTCAATTCTTCATAAGAAGATACAAACTTTAATTTTTAGCTTATTTCCTTTTATTTTTTGCTCTTTCAGGAGTTTGTATCCTTAAACAGTTTTTTAACAGTTTTGTTCCTTTTCATTAATCAATTAAAAGTTCATATTTGTTCAAAACAAAACTGCATCATGCTTCAGCCCAAAAGAAAAGATCAACTGGAAAGCTTTGCAAAAGGCCAAAAGTTCAAAGGCTCGAAGCATTTGCCCGGAAACTTTAACAAGGTCCACTCTTATACAAGGCACAAGCAAAAGATCTCCAAGCACACTTCCATATTCATGTCTCAACCAAACAAACATGCCATTAATGATGAATCAACTGAATACACTCTAACTTTTTCAGCTATTCAAGTTCCTCATGAAAGACTGAATTCAAGGTCCTTCCGGTGATGGTTTCTTCATACGGGATAAATTCAACAGCCATGCTTCCTTCGTGAAAAATATCTATAAAAAAATCTTCCTGGAAGAGAATCATTCTTAAATAGAGAAGAATGATTGTTGGACTTCCAACTCTTTCCCAAAGGAAATATTTCAGGTTGATGCTCCAGTGAAATCTTCCAAATTTTAGTTATCAACCATTTGATTTCCTCTCACCTCACTTCTTAAAATGATTCTCTTGTTTTGTGGATGTAGTAGCTAGGAGTAGTGCTGAAGCATAATTTAGACCCTAGCACATGGAATTTTTGAAGGTATATGGATTAACACGACACTCTAAGAATTGAAATTGTTTCAAAAGACACCTATAAGGTTCTATAGTGATAACAAGGCTACCATCACTATAACTCACAATCCAGTTCTGCATAATAGAACAAAGCATATTGAAGTTGACAAGCATTTTATAAATGAGAAGATTGATGCATGTGTAATATGTATATCTTATCTTTTGGAGACAAAACAAATAGTTGATATACTAACTAAAGGTTTTTCAACTAGACAATACGATAAACTTATCAACAAGTTGGGTATGGAAGATATCTAGAAACCAGCTTGGAAGGGAAGTGTCGGATTTCCTTTATATTTTTTTGTAATATTAGCTGTATTATGTGTATATTAATTATTTATATTTGTTCTTTTTTTTCCTTATTGGTAGATAGTCTTTATTTTATAAAATAGGACCTTATATTTTATTCAAAATAGAGAGTAAGTATAATAATTTTTCTTCTCGAAATTCTAGTAATTGCCATAGATATCATACAAGAATATTGGAAGTATTGTGTTACTGGAAGATCACATTGTTCTAAGGCATGGAGAATCCTTTCAGTCTTGTTCTCAAAAGATTTTGCAGCGTTCTTGAAATCTTAAAATGCTGCCTCGTGGCCCTGGCAGTTGGTAAAGCAGAAAGTCTCTTTGAGAGTACTAATAGGGATTATGTTGGGAGTATTAGTAGAATATTAGCTAGGGGTATAATGGTAATTAGTTAGGGGTGCTTTGGTTATAAATAGGAAAGTTAAGGGTCGTAGAAGAGGGGGAGAATTTAGAGATAGTGTCCATTGTGGGACTCTTGGGAGAGAGATAGCACTCTCCAAAGGGTATTGATATTGTAAGTTCCTTTCAATATTGCAATATATTGCTATCATGAGTTTTCTGTGTTCGGGTACTTAACAGTCTCCAATCTTGGTTCTTAGAAAACTAATAATCAGGCATGTTATTTCAATCTTGGTTCTTAGAAAACTAATAATCAGGCATGTTATTTTTAATTTTGTATCCACGATAATCTAGAAAGGTTAAGAATTTGTGATATGAAATTTTTGAAAATGACTTAAAAGAAAATGTTCCACATGATTCCAAAGTCCTAATTCCTTTTTTACTGGATGAATTATTCTAGTAAAGAATAATAGGGAAAACTAATAATCAGGCATGTTATTTTTAATTTTGTATCCACGATAATCTAGAAAGGTTAAGAATTTGAGATATGAAATTTTTGAAAATGACTTAAAAGAAAATGTTCCACATGATTCCAAAGTCCTAATTCCTTTTTTACTGGATGAATTATTCTAGTAAAGAATAATAGGTCAATCAATTCCAGAGTCTGTTATTGTTACAGTGTCATTGAGGATTAACACCAAAAACTGAATTCCAGTGCCATCCCTTGAATATCCTCCTGCCCTCCCCCTTTAAAATTAACATTGAGGGAGTATAGATGTTTTTCATCTGCATGACTATGCCCATGCCAAAAATTAATATGTAATTTGAAACGCACATTTGTTCCATTGAATTATCCAGTAACTATCAGCACTATTTTTTCAGGCCCACCAGTGAATTTCCTCATCCTCTAGCCCACGTCAAGCATCATATGGGATATAGGGTGAGTTAGTACTGATGGTTTTCACTTGTTGGACTATTGTTTTTTTTTTTTAATACATGTAAATACTTGCTCTTTTGGCAGTTGTCGTATAACGTAGTTGATACTTTAATTTGGCTTGGAATTCGTGACATAATAAATAGCTTCAGGAGGAAGAAGCTGAAACTAAGACGAATATCCTATCTCAGTGGACATTACAGCAGTCTTCCGGAGGTGCCTCATGGGTATATGTGGAGTCCTCACCTTATTCCAAAACCAAAAGGTGAAACTTCGATTCTTCTGTTGATATTTATATTGGAAGATTATATTATTGTTACCATGTTTCTCCCCTCCAAAAAAATATTATTGTTACTATAAACTCTGTATTAAACTTTGATTCAATTTCACATGCATGATCCTTGCATATATTCTAACAAATTCTGTTTGTTTATCATCTCCTTTTATGTATCTGCATGGCTAATATTATAATTCATAAATTTTCTTATGATTCTCTGCAGGAGGATATTGAACACTAAAGTTCCAGATTTTCTAAATATATTTAGGTTGATTGGACTTTTTCTGTTTATTCATCTTTGATTACGGGCAATTTGCTTGGTTTACTGGTTTTTTAAATAGACTCTGTTATGATACATAAAGCAATATTCTATTTTCTTTTCCAACAACAAGCTTGACATGAGTTCTTGTAGCTGGTTCTTCGTGGCAGTAATACTTCGAATATTATGGAACTCTCTTCAATTCAAACGGTGGATCAATGCTTGCAGAGCAAATCAGTTGTAAATGAAGCTTTAATGACTTTTCCATTAACTGAAACTACCTCTTTCTACCTTTACATTCTTTGCGTAGAGAAAAAGAAATAGGAATAACTAGATGCACTGATAATAAACAAGTCATCCACACATAAGATAACCCTCAAAATCAAATCATCGATGACTGAGACAAATAAAATCAAAGACTTCTATTGAAGTTTGAACCCAGAACTGCAGAAGTTTTAAAATTTTGCTTTATCTAAGGACTCCAAGTAGGTACATCATGGCAGAATTAAGCAGAAATGGGTTGCATAAGTACGGTTGTGGGAATGGAGAGATAATGAACAAGTCAGTGGGTAAAATTTTGAAGATTACGCATGCATCCAACCAGAGTAGATAGGGATGGAGTGCGGGAGAGTCTACCTCACATACTGAGACAGAACCAGTCGTGGGGTTGGAGTATGACTTTTGCGAGATGATGGGATACATTTTAACATACTTTATATCCCATGTTTTCAAAATTTTGAGATCATGAGTTTGTATACAACAAAAGCAACCAAAATTTGTTTTCAGAAATTGAGCATTATTTTTTTTTTTTTGGAGCACTATTAGAATGTCTCTTAAAATTGTTCCCGAATTTTGGTCCACAAAACATTTACATGCTATATTTAGTACACCTGACGTCCTTTGAATCATAAAATCAAATTCAGATTTTACACCAAATACACTCTTAATTTCTCCATTGAATTATTGTAGGGAGGATTCATCTGGAATCCTTAGAGGGTGACCTTTATGAAAATGCTCTACTGACCTCTCCAAACCAGGTAGCCTTTGCAACTCTACCTTCATTTCTTCCAGCTCTTCATCTCTCTGCAGCCTCAAATCTTTCGGTTTATTTTTTCTGCACCACTGCCTTTTTCTTACTCTGATTGTGAATGTACTCTGTCTTTGATACCAAATAGAATCTTATTAGTGTATGGAAATATCAAAATTGGGTGAAGGTCACCTTACAACTACAAGCCACCCATGTCGTTCAAGAGGGCTGGTGACTCTCCCCAACTCTGGAACCTCACCAAAATGATAACTAACCCTTCCTATTCACATTCCCCTCCCAAATATACTATGCCCACAAGCTAACTAGCTGTCAGACATTCATTTTCCTTGTTACCCCTTGTGTACATTTTCAGTCTATAGCCTATGAAATCCTTTGAGAAGGGGATTCTGGTAACCAATCAAAGAACGGGTGTTAGAAAATCTGTTTTGTCTTCAGTCCTTGTACAAACTTCTTGGGTCTAGGTCACCTATTGTAATATATATTCATTGTCTATCTACAGAATAAGTGTGAAAAGTTACTCCACACAGGTCCTTAACTCCGTTGTTTGTAAGTGTAGACATTTCTAGACATGCTCTTATATTTTATGTAATATGCTAATAACTTATGCTGTGAAAGTTAATGCTGAAGAAGCTATTTTTTAAAAAAAATACTGAAAGCTGGACTCCTTTTCTCGGAATTATTCTTTCAGCCCCCCCACCCTTTTTTTCCTCATTTCTTATTTGTTTCAGATTTCTGTAGGTTTTTGATAGTTTTTGTTTTATGTTAAGTCTGGCATGGCTATTACTAAGATTCCTAGGTCCTTATTGTTTTCATACAGTCCTGCTAAATACCCAAACACACTATTCCTTCTCGTTTACATTCCGTACTATTGCTTTGCATGCCAAGTTTAAGCACCTAGGTCCTGCCACAACCCTTTCAAGGCTATAGGATCTTTTGTGGCTTGAGTACTTCATTTAGTTTCCTGTTTCTTCATTTTTTTCCGGTAGATTTTGCAGAATTTTTTCATGCCTCATCAATAATTTGATAGAACGTAAACTGAATGTCTTCTAGTTTTCCCAAAAATTCATTGTCATTGTCAGCTCAAGCTTTCGGTTCATGAGTGCAGCACAAAGTTAGAAAATGTTACAAGGAACATATACGTTACCAAAAATAATGATGATGAATTTCTTAAGTTAGAAATTCTTGTTCTACTACCACATTATAGTTACCTGGTGAATATTGGTTTTCAACTCAAGATTTCTTAAGGGCCCATTGTACCTGTAATTGTTTTGTTCAAATGTTTGTGTTGGTTTATTATTAGTAAAATTAGCTGTAAATATTTAAATTACTTAATGGTTTATTTTTATTTTGATTTTTCTTTCCTTTTCTTATATTAGTCTTTTCTCTTTTCTCCTATATAAGAGGGTTATGTATTTCTTACTTTTCATTCATTCAAATTTAAACTATTTTATTCCATCTAAAGTAATATGGTATTGGAGCCGAAGGTCCAGTGTTCAAAACCTCATTTTCTTCCTAATTAATATTGATTACTATTGGACCTTGTACAAATTTCCAACAGAAGGGTGAATATTAAAGTATTGACGTAAGATTAACTTTACCATAACCCATCCACTCAAGCTTTTGAGTTGAGTGGTTAGCTTGAGTGGTTATTTGACTGTTTGACATCCAATTCTTCTTTCCTCCCTTTCACATGACAAGTTGTTTACAAATTCTTGATACTATCATTTCCTGTTCTTTGGGATTTCAGTTACTGCAAGTGATACTTGGTGATCCCACTCTTACTCTTGATGACAACCTTTTCTCGTTGTTTCAGATTGGGGGCCTAAAATTGATGTAGTTGGATTTTGTTTTCTTGACCTTGCTTCAAATTATCAACCGCCAAGTTCTCTTGTGGAATGGATAGAAGCTGGTGAACAGCCTATTTACATTGGATTTGGGAGCCTTGTGAGTTATATTTTTAAACTTTACTTTTTGATCTTCTAGTATTTCAGTACTTGGATTAAACATGATTTAGTCTTCCAATTTATAAATAGTTAGAATTTTAATTTATGTATGTCTATATAATAATTTCAGTTGTAATCTTTTATACGTAATAAAGGATGTAGTTGTTAAACATAAAAATATGACTTGAAAGACCCAACTAAAGATCCAAATTCGATGAGTGAACTGACATTGAACAAGCATCCTGAATATTCTCACACAGAACACATCTTTGAAAGCTAAAGCTCCAGTCAGGATTTCTTCTATGCATTATCTCATTTCTTTTGGCGTCCCTATCAGCTACCATCCTATACATTTTAAGCTATCAAAATCTTTAAGATTATGATGGGATGAAATTATACACCTCTTTTTTTCTTTTTCTTGTTTTTCTTTTTTCTTTTTTTTTTTTCTTTTTTCTTTTTTTCTTTTTCATTTTGAGTTTGATGCAGCCTGTTGAACAACCCCAAGAAATGACACGGATTATAGTTGAAGCTCTGGAAATTACAGGAAGAAGAGGAATAATCAATAAAGGCTGGGGTGGTCTTGGAAGCTGTTAGTCTAATATTTTTTTTTCCCCTTTTTCTGGTTCATATATGAAATACATAAAAAATATATATTACGTGGCTTCCACTGCTTGACTCATGGAAGGAATATGGATCTCTATATCTAGTGGCAGAGCCAAAAGAGTTTGTGTACGTGCTGGATAATTGTCCCCATGATTGGCTATTTCCGAGATGCATGGCTGTGGTAAAGTATTTAAGTGTTATTTTTAACTTTTTGCAGTCTGGCTTTGACTTGATCCCCCCTGCCCCTCCACTGTTCGTTCTCATTTTCTTAAATTACAATTTTGAACAATATGAACTTTAAGACTGGAAAAGAAGTAAGCTAACTTTTACATATGAACAGTTATAAATGTGCAGGTTAGAGGACTATGAGAAGTGAGATTATATTAATATGATTCTTACTGCAAACACGGTTTTGCACAGATTAAAGTTCCTTATATCAACAATAAAATCAGTTTCCGTACAATCATTGGCAATTATCTGCTCTTTTATGCACCAATTTATATGACCATACAAGAATTAGGTAGCTTTCTAGCACTGCTGAGCATCATTGTAGGACATACAGGTCTTCAAGGCTTAACATGAAGGCGTTTTCACGGATATATGAGTCGTTATTTAAATGGTTTTGTGAAACCAAACATTGGATGAATGTTTGAGTTGTAAAATGTGAACTTAGAGGATGTCATGCCTTATAAGATTAATACTAGTTACCTGCTCCTCTTTCTGTTTCTCTATCTCTCTCTATCTCGTTATGGTATGTGCGCTGATCAATCTAAAATAGCTTTTGTTGTACTTAATGATTGGTAATGATTGTGATCTCCAAAACTATTCAGGTACACCATGGGGGTGCAGGAACAACTGCAGCTGGACTCAAAGCAGCTGTACATTCTTATCCTTCCTCTGATCTTTTTTCAAACTATTATGTATGGTAATAGATCTCAACCATGTTCTTATTTTCTTCAGTGTCCAACAACGATTGTGCCAATCTTCGGTGATCAGCAATTTTGGGGAGACCGTGTTCATGCAAGGGGACTTGGTCCCCCGCCTATCCCAGTTGCTCAATTTTCACTTGAAAAGTTGATTGATGCCATAAACTTTATGCTTGATCCCAAGGTATTTTAACTACTTCTGTGAACTTTTGGTGATTTCTAAAACTCTGTATTGCCGTCAGTTTTATATAAAATTGTTTGATGTCATGTGCATTCCAAACAAAGCTGTATGTTGGAACTTACTAGAGTAAAAAAGTTAAAATGTCATTTTTGTCCATGTACTTTGGGATATGTTATATTTCAGTCCTTGCATATTCCAATATCCAAATTTAGTCTATGTACTTTCAATAAAACTTAAGATTAGTTTGCACCGTTAGTTTATTGTTAACTTTTGCCAAAGAAAAAAATGAATCTCCATAGGTCTTCACTCTAGGAAATTGAGAAACATACGTACATTGTGTATTTTCTTATATGGAAATTGTTATTTTATTTTTCCAAGTTGTATAAAAATTGACTCCAAACTGATGATGAAGATTAATTTTAAGATTTATTGAAAGTATAAGGACTAAATTTGGACATTTGAAAGTATAAAGAGTAAAATAGAACAGATTTTCAAAATATAGGACTAGAAATGATATTTTAACCAAAAAGAAAACTCTTCATAGATCATAAATATGTGAAAATGTGCATATTGCTGGGAAGGAGATGAATGATAATATCATGTTTCAGTCACCAAAACTAACTTTTCTCCCTTTCATCATTCAGCTAGATTCTTTCTCTCTCTGCTTAGGGTATTACTTGGATACGGACCTAGAGGAAGTAAAGATGTCTTAGCTATTGAGTTACGTTCATGCTGGTAGAATAATATTACAATATTCTTATTGACGATATCTTTTTGGCGATGGACGGTTTGCAGGTGAAAGAGAGTGCTGTGGAACTGTCAAAGGCCATAGAAAACGAGGATGGCGTAGAAGGTGCAGTGAATGCTTTCCACAAGCACTTTCATCAATATAGAACTATGGCTAAAACTATAGTCTCAAATCCTAAACGTGGCTTTTCAGTTAGACGGCTCCTCCATATATCTTAATCCTTTTGCTATTTTCTTTTTGAAGACACTTAACAGTGATAGAGAAAACTAAATCTCTCTTAATAAAAGGCATTATGTTCTTTCTTTTTAAGTGTAATGTAATAGACTTGGTGCATGAATGATGAAGAGTCCGTCTGGAATAATATTTCAGAATGCATTTTTTAAAAAACATTTTGTATAAAAGTTGTTTAGAATTTAAACACTCGTATGTTTGGTTACATTTCCTGTAAATGTTTTTATAGCCAAAATATTATATAACTAAAAACTCTTTTTAAAAATTTTGATTTCAAGTGTTTCTCTCATTTGTTTATTTCTCATATGTTCGGTTACATTTCCTCACAAGTGTTTTTATACCCAAGTTACTATATACTTAAAAACTCTTTTTAAAAAATTTGCTTTCAAATGTTTTTCTCAAGATGATTTATTTCTCATTCTCATTTTTTAATAAGTTATTTTGAGTGGTTGCCAAACACAATTTTTTCAAAATGATTTTTTTAAACACTTGAAAAGTTAATCCAAACACGCCTTGAATCAAATATGTCCAATTGGAGTATGAGCGTGGCACCTTAAGAACAGGCTTCCAAAAGTGATCTTTAGTAGTTTCTGTCACTATTTTAAAAAAAAAAATAACATGTAGAGTGGGAGATTTGAACCTCTGCTCTCTTGGTTAAGGATTCAAGCTTTATGCCTCTTGTTGATAGTTTGTATCACTAGCTTTTAGCAACGTTTTTGTGATGACATCAGTAAACTTTATAACTGAGAAAATGATAATAATATTTGGTTTGTGATTATTACATTATCATCATTTACCAAGAACATCAGTTAAATCATTTATAATTGTAAAAAACTTATCATATTTTATTCTATATATATTTGTTAAAAATAAAACTTGCAATATTGTTAAAGTATAATCACAAACATATTTATTTGTTTAGCAACCACAAACAGGAAGAATATCAATAAAATAAAATTGTAAAATATCATAGGTGCAAAATCTCACCTCCTGCAGTTGAACTAAAAGCTTGTCTAATTTTCTTACAATGATATCGAGTCATCAAAATATAAAACAGAAAGTACATACGAAACCACAAAAGAAGTAGAATTTTAATGTAAATTTTTTACTAGCTTATTTTAAATATAGTGAATCAAAAACTGATATTTGATATATATGATTTACTCATGACCTAGTCAATATGTGATTAACCTTGATAGACATTTGTTATATCTATAATCAAATTAAATGGTATATCTCTAATTATCTAGCACCTAATTGAAACTTAGGTGGTACCTTAAGAAATAATTGAAATTTGATATATAGTTTGTATATTCCTTTGTTATTGATGACCGCAAAGTGCACGGACCGCAAGTAATATAAAACGGAAAATATTCCGAGTATCGAATCCTCAGGGAATTTGAATTATATCCATTAAGTACCAAAACACCATCATGTTTTAATTTTATTTAGAAGTCCAATCTCGAATGATTGAGCGAAAGTTAAAGAAACTAATAAAAAGAATCATGCAGTAACAAAATGGAAATATCCAATTAAGGGGGCTTGACCTAGGGTGTTATCTAGCTTTCTTGGATTTGTAGCTCAATTACATGGATGCATGCAACTAATAATCTTCAATTTCATAAATCTAGAAGTAATTATAAGCGGATTTCTCTTTCAAACTCCTCCGCATCTCATACTAACATAACTAATTCATGTGTCCATCTCCTTAGTTAATCATAGTATGGCATTAAGCAACTTCATTATCAATTTCTAACAATTCTCTTTCACTCTCGTGCTCCAAGCAATCATTAGCCATGCAATTAGGATCTAATCTAATTTCTCTCTGTCGAGTATCAATTTAGACCAACATAACAAATAATCCGTGATCAAGAGATTAAAGGCATTAAGCAAAAATTGCATAGATGAAATATGAAGAAATTCATTACATAATCCAAGTAATTGCGCTACAATATCCAATTAACTAGAATAACGACTCTAGGTCTCAAGATCTACTCACAAATGGAAATAATTTTGCCAAAATGATCTTGATCCATAGGCCTAACTCAAATTAAAATAAGAAATTACAAAGAAGTAAGGAAGAAATAACCGATAAGTTGATCCCAAGCTCCCGTCACTTGCATCTCGACTCCCGAGCCTTAGAATCTTGCTCAATTCCTCCTTTTTCCTCACAATTCTTCTCACTTTTTCTCTCTATTGAGCTAGGGGAGAGCTCTCCAAAATGGGATGATTTGAACCTTGGGAGAGGGGGCTTTTTATAGGTGCTGGTCGGACCTTTCTTGCTGCCCAAGACGCACAGCGTCGAGACGCTGTGACGTCAGGTTTTCTTGGAGCAAAAGTTGTCGCAGCGTCGCGACGCTACCGCGATTCTAGAGCTTTCTTCACTGATCACCTAGCGTCGAGACGCTCTGGTCCTAGCGTCGAGACGCTAGACCTTCTAGAAGCTTTCTTCACGGATTTTGGCCTCTTTTCTTCATTTCTTTTGGGCTTTTGGGCTTCCACTTCAAATGTTCTCTTTTCTTTTCTTCTTTTATGGCCCAAAGTCTTCTTTTTACATCCAAAATTGGTAAAATTCTTGGTTTTGCTTCCCGAACTCGGTTTTCGACAAAATCAACATAAAAATACATTAAAGCTCACAATTCACAAAACTAGCTAAAATTAATAGGAAAATGATGACATTTTTGCATGTCATCAGTTATCACTTGATTTGGATGATTATTTGGTTTAACTCATTAACATCACATTCATTAATTCTGATTTAGGTTTCTATAAATTTATTCTCTTGTGCTTGTTCCACACAAAGAGATTTAGTTCATTCAATATTTTTAGCTCCCTATATATATATATGTTATAGGTAATTCTGGACCCTTTCGGAATCCAAGGAGCAGACGAGGACAACATGACACGAACCCAACGAAACGACCAGGAAGCGGACCCCGGAGGAGAGATAGGCCAAAAGCAATTGGGCCAAGGCCCAATACCATGGCCTCAGCCCACTTCGGTGGGTCGAGTCTTCTCCCCTCCACTCGGTCCCTGGTGTCCTGGTCCAGTCCGATTTGACTTGATTCAGCCCGAATCTGTCTTCAAGACGCCTAGAAACCCTAAAACAGGAAAAGATATATAAACCATTCTTCATCATTGAAGAGGGGATCCTGAACTATACTCTCTGAACTCTTTCTTCTTCCTCTAACTCTCTAGTCTTGCTCATCTTCCTTCTGCTTTCTGACTTAAGCATCAGAGGCGGTGTGGCAAACACCACACCGATGTGCAGGTTTACCTTGTCTTGCAAGCCATGTCTTCCCCCTTTCAAACAAATTTACCGTTGGTGGCACGTGAAGGTCAGATGAGTTCTCCCTATTCGGATTTTGGCATCAATAGTTGGCGTTGTCTGTGGGGAAGAAAGCTTACTAGTGAAATATGTGCATCGGTTACCTAACGAGTAAGAGGATGGGGAAGAAAAGCCAAAATCCAAACACATAACCTTTAGAAAATAACTGTCATTTGTAGAGTTCACGAGAAGAGAATCGCCCGCGGAGGTCGCAAGAAGAAAGTCGAGGTCGGCCTCGAACCCAATCTCCTCGGCCTTCATCCCGAGACAGGCAGACCGATGTCTAAATTGCCGTCCTAGAGGATAAGGTGACTGGAATAGATTGGAGTTTGTCCAGGATATTTCGTATCTTGGATAAACCTGGTCTTAGCACCAAAATCCATGAAGAGGGGTTGATTAGAGATCCGAGGAAGGGGAAGGAACCGATCGAATACGTTGAGGATTTGGAGACAAGATCGAAGGAAAAAAAGACAAACAGCACGACCAGCAAGGTCGGGGGGCTCAAACCTGTAGATCGCACAATTCTAAGAAGTTGATAGCTCTTAGAAATAAGAGCTATTGGCTTTCTCTTAGGCTTAAAAACTCTACTTTTGATGTGTTTGAGCTGTGGTTTGTGCTTGAAAATGAGTATTCTTTTATGAACATTTTTTGCATATCAGTAGGCCAAGCTCAAGTTGAATTTGGTGTAGATTTTATATGTCTCAAGCTGATTTTTTGGTATATGATCACTCAGGTTGTGCTACAGCAGCTAGTTTCACAGCAGAAGGCAGAAAGTCTGGAAATTAAGTGACTGCACGTGTTGTACCCGTGGGAATTTTCATTTATTGAGCTGGCAGCCATGTGGAGCTGAGTTGTACTATCTTAGCCAATTGGGGAAGGTCCATGTGGAGTCATATGTCCAATCAGCCCTGAAATCAATGAAGATAGCTGATATAAATAGTTCTTTGGCCCAAAATGAGAGGACAATCGGCTGGAGAAGTTGGACCTAGAAGTTGCTGCTAACGATGAAGGTGAAAAGACAAGGAGGTGGCTGTTTTGGAGGATTTCCAGCTTGGGAAAGCTGGAATCTCCTTTGGAAGCTTCTTCTCTTCCTTCCTCTTCTTTTATTCTTCTTTCTTCTAGTGTTTAGTTGGTATTTAAGGCTGTAATCATGATTGATATGGTAGTTTACTGTTGTATTTTCATTATTTTCACCTTGAACATGAGCTAAATCCTCTTAGGTGAGGATTAGGGTGCTTAAGCTTGAACTTGTTGTTTGTTTTTGTGGAACTTTATATATTGCAACTTAAAGTAAAGTGTTCTTCATGATTAAAGCTGGACTTTCGTTTGGCCAACCATTTTCTAGCAATGTTATTAAGTGTTTGGAAAAACAATTGATAACCGATTACTTTGTTTTACCTTAGCCTTTCTAGGTCATGAAAATGAGTGGGTATTTAGGGATAAATAACCACCTAAGGCACTAATCGGTTGAGCTAAAAAGAAGGGGTTAAATGGGAGTTTAATCACCTAAACTATAGGAGAATTGGAAAATTTCCGTAGAAAATTCTGGGTGAGTTGTGAATATAGAGTTCTGCTACAGCAAACAGCTTGTGAGAGTGGACAACCCCTAATTTGAACCTAGCCTTCTCTCTGTTGATTCACTGTTTTTATTGAAATTTACTTAAGCTCTTGTCACTTTAAGCTTGTTTACCATTTTTAACTCTTGCACTTAGTTAATGAAAAATGAAAAATACTTGGTCCTTGGTTACTTTGAATTCATTGAAAATAGGCTTAGAAATAGTGATTTTCGTTTTATCAATCCCTGTGGAAACGATATAAAAATACTTATCACTTGCTGCTGATCGTGTGCACTTGCATGTGTGCTTGTGAGTTTTTCTTGCATATTTAGAATCACTTTGCACAAGGCAACAGGAGCCCAGAACAAAGCACGTATAAAGAACTCAACCACACTATGTCAACACCGAGCAGAAAAGACCTGAGGAACTTGATTAAGGAAAAACGCAGAATGGTCAGGGCTGCTGAGACCAAGGCCAAGGCTGCCGAGGCCGAGGCCAAAACTGTCGAGGCTGAGGCAAAGGCAGCTGGCTGAGGCCAAGAATGATAGCCCCCCTTGGAAGACTGAGCTTCTGAACATCCTGAAGGTGTTCGGGAGTTTCCAAGGGGACATGCACAAATCAAAAGATTGTGAAATACAAGACTTAGAAGATCTGATCGACCAGGTTGGTCCACCCTTCACGGATGAAGTCATGAAAGCTGAGGTGCCCCATAAGTACAAGGTACCCACATTCAAGCCGTATGATGGCAAGAAGGACCTCATAGAACACCTAGATGCCCACAGGACATGGATGGACTTCCATGACATTTCAAATGCAATCAGGTGTCGTGCCTTCTCTTTTACTTTAACAGGGTCAGCAAAGTAGTGGTTTAAAAGATTGCAAAGGAGGTCCATTAGTTCTTTTAAGGAACTAGCCCGGGCTTTCATCTCACAGTTCATGGGAGCCAGGGAACAACGCAAGCCTGATAAAACTCATTTATGTGCATTATTTAGCCTTAAAAACTTAGGATATTGTTTGGAAAGCAAAGATTTTATGTTTAAAATCTTATCATTTCAAGTCAATTTAGCAAAAGTTGTAGAATCATGAAGAAAATCTTAGAAACATAAAATTTAAGCTTAAAGTGTGTAAAAAGAGATTATTTTTGTAAGAATTTATCCAAGTTAATGTTTTTGTGTAGAGGACTTTGCGAGGAAGATGCGCCCGCAAAAGAAGATTAAAGGTTAGCGGAGCAAAAGAAGTAAAGTTAAAGATTTGCGTCTACATCTGGACCTGAGGATGTGGGATATGCGATCAAAATGCACCCGCAAGCCATATAAGGAAAGTAGCTCTAACTGAAGACAAACTTGTCAAAGCAGCATATAGAAGGAAATGCGCCCGATATGCGGTCGCAACTGGGCTTTCCGACAGAATATCAAGACTTGCGGGATCTTCACAGAATCATCCGAAAATCTCCAATCTGGTACCAAATCTCCAAAGATTGTGGATTCTTACCTTCGAAGGCCTTCTCACATTGATCTCGACAACCAACCTCACCTTCCAAGGTCTATAAAAGGGGACCAAGATGCAAGAAATAAGGAGAGCTCGGAATTTCGTCCTTAGGATAGATTTTTAAGTTTTTCTCTTTTCTCATCTTGTAACCACTCTAAGTTCCGGGTCTTTCAGCCTTTGTCGGCTTTTCCATTCGAAAGAAGAAGAAGAGAAAGGTTTGTCTCTCCATGAAAAAGGGCAAGAGCAAGCTAGATAGAGAGTGAGGGATCCTTAATAAAGTCTTGTCTTTTATTTTCTGCTTTAGTTTTTTGTTTCCAGCATTCTTTACTTTACATTTTTCCTTTATTTCAGTTGTAAGTTATAAGTTTTGTACTCCATTCATTCGATTAATATGACTTCTATGAGTTTTTCCATTTGTTGTCATTTTTACTTATCATTTTGCACTTTATCTTCAATTATGAGCTAAGCTTCTACTTGGGGGTTCAAATATGTAGATTCTTTGAGTAGAAGAAAGTCCTGCCTATGCAAAAACAACTTGCTCCCTCTTAGCATTGTTTTTTTTTTGTTGAAATTTTAGTTTATTGTTAGCTTAAATTGATCACTTAGGTTAGCATAGTTTGTATTTAGCTGATGGTCGAAAGGTTGGAGTTAAAGACATGGGTTCACAAAATAATAGTGTAAAAGATCCTAGAAATAAGACTTTGTCTTCTTGCATCCTAGAAATAGGACTGAAACCGCTAGGGTTTTAAGAGTCATGAGCGTTGTTTATCTAAGTTTCAACTAGCCCTAGAAATAGATGTCTAGTTGGCTTAGTCTTCTAAAGGCACCTACAGTGGAGCTGAATAGAAGTTGGGCTTAACTCACAATCTAGTTGTCAGGATAATTGCAGGCGCAACTGAGAGAGGCTATCTGCACCATGTCTATGTGGACAACATAGATAGTGTTTCTCAGCTAACTGCAATGCTTGAGTTATTTGCAGGCGCATAGGTGGGCGCATTGATCTAAAGCTTAAAGTTGATACTATTTGATTTCCAACATTTATCTCATAGAGTTTTTATCGTTTTCATTTTGCTGCTGATTTCCATTTTTGTCTTCAATCAAAACCCCAATCAAACTATTTTTCTGGTTACTAACCGTGGTAGCAAATTTAGAGGAGGTTCCCATTCTTACAGAATCTTGTGTTTCTCAACTAGCCATCATCTCCCTTGGGTACGATATCCATAATACTTTCCACTTTATTACTTGATAGTGTATACTTGCACTCGAGCAGGTGTTGCGCTAAGCAGCACGCACGTCAAGTTTTTGGCGTCGTTGTCGGGGAGATTTTAGTAAAACGGTTGATTAGCACAAATTTTAGTTTCTGTAAATCAGGAATTGCGATTGGTTTGCGACCGCAAATTCCTCTGTCACAAGACATCAATTCTTTTCGCAGGGATTTATTTGCTGATTGGATTGGTGTATGCTCAAAAGACTTGAATTCAATTTTGACCCTAAGATAGAGAAGACTTTTTTACAGCGCCATAAGGAGCAAAGAAGGAAGTTAAAGGAACTACAAGAAGTTCAACAACAGGAAACCCTAGAAGAAATTTTTCTGCAGGAAATTGCTATGGAGCCACCTGTTGGAGACCCTCTCGGTGCGCAGCAAAGAGGAGCACGACCTAACAATGTGCAGCAGTAAGATGTGGCAGCAAATAATCCAATACTTATTGCAAATGAAAGGAATAGAGCCATCAGGGATTATGCGGCTGCAACTTTTTATAATCTCAATACAGGAATTGTTGAGCCAGTCATTGATGCCAATCACTTTGAGTTTAAGCCAATCATGTTCCAAATACTTCAGACGATAGGACAATTTTCAGGACTTCCTAATGAAGATCCTCACAAACACATGAAGCAATTCTTGAGAATATGCAACTCATTCAAGCTCAATGGAGCATCAAATGAAACTTTGCGTTTGAAACTTTTTCCATTTCCATTACAGGGTAATGCAGAAGCTGAAGGGAATAAAAGTCCCCACGCAGCGGAAGCGCATCGATTGGACCTTACGCCGTGTATTAATTAACATTAAAAACCGTTACGAAAACTCAAACAAAACTTTAAACTAACTTTAAAGCCACTGTAAAATCGGTTTAAACATGCTAAAATAAATCTAAATTTATTTTAAAAAACTTTTCTAACGAAAAGAGGAAGAACCATTACAAACCTCCGTTGTAGACTTGACCGTTCTTCGCCAATGAAGCTCCACGAACGAAAACGCAGCAGCCGCTTCAAGGTATTCTTCGCTGGAAATTCTTCTTTGATTGACACAATAACCACAGAGGTTACACCGGTATGTCTCTAAGTCTAGGAGGCCAAAGACTTGTGGGAGTCTTTCTCTAAGAGGGAGGCTAGAGAGAATTCTAGGTCTTGTCTTTCAAGAGTGTCAAGTGTCATGACCAATTAGGTCTAGTGTTCTATTTATAGAAGAGAGGCCATGAATAAAATATTCAATAAAATCAATCTTTTCCAAAATTGATTCAATCTTTATTCCTTAATTAATCAATCATGATCAATCAATTCCCCAATTGATTAATCTTTTCCATAAATGACTAATTTCTTCCATAAGTAATTAGATCATTCCCATAAATGATTAATCACTTCCTTAAGTGATTAATTATTTACATAATTGATTAATTCATGGTTAATGAATTCTTTAATTAATTAACCACCAATTAAATATCACATATTTAATTTCCGGCCTTGAATTAATTAATTTTGCCCAAACACTTTTAGGACTTAAATTAATTAATTCTTTCAATCTTCCATAAATTTATATTTGAACTTCTTCAAATATTAATTTCTCTCATAATAATATATCAATATATATTATATTTATTTCCCTTAGTAAATTGAACATTTTCAATTTAATTACTTAGTTGCCTCAAATTACTTTACGAGCTACCAGTGGGACCTAATGGACCTGCAGATCAGAAGCTCCAACGATGTGAGATTAATTGGTTAAACTCATTAACCACAATAATCAATATTCGTTAACTGTGTGTACATTCCACTATAGACTCACAGTTGCACTCTTCTCACTGCAGACATATTTTCTGTGTCCACGGAACTTAGACCAATATCGACTAGTTAGTCCTTCACGAGTGTCCGTAACACCAGCTGGGTCAAATTACCGTTTTACCCCTGGGTCACCTCTATTTCCTTAAGTACCAATTCTCCTCTAATGAACAATCTGTTTATGGTCCAACCATCAAACAGAAAACCCTCTCGTGCCATTGAGAGGGTAGGGCCCTTTGTTCAAGACTCGGAGTAACCACTTAAGGGAACACTCATCTGCTTCCCTAAAGTCGGGAAGGAGTGAATTCCATCTTGCACGATTATGTTCCCAGCTCCCCATTCGATCTTGTCCCCAAAGTGGTAGGCTTATTGAGTCGGCGTATTGGCCACTCTCACCCATACAAATCAAAGGACAATCTCTCATGAGCAGGAGTCCATAATCAACTCAGGATTAAGACTAAGTTGTCTAGGTCGTCCTAGTGAAATAGAAAACCAACTAGTTAACGGTGTTATAACTAATGGTTACTATTTCGCGGTCCGGTCTTATGCAAACTCATTGCATAGGATACCCCCACTCGCATGTCTCCTACATGAACGCGTTGGATCGCAGCGTTTGTATCAAATACAAAGTGGGCCGTATCCATAGTGTCACCAGGATAAGGCACCCAGTCTTATCCCTATACTATAGACCCTTTAGGCTGTTTCTTGAACAATGATCCCATATGTCGCTACATATAGTTCAAGACTCATATTACAGCCTTGGATGTCTAGTTTATTGGATTAGGGTTATTATTAGGCAAAGACATATATAAAATAACTAATAACAATTAATGGAAAATATATCAATATTATTTCATTAATATCCGGTCAACGGTTACATTCACTATCTACGAGTTTTAGGGCATAAAACCCAACAAACTCCCACTTGAACTAAAACACTTAGTTAGTGGGATGTAAATGCAATAATCTAAAGCTGGAAATACAATGAACTAGGGCATCCTTATACCCATTATACATTTCTCCCACTTGCCCTAGATTAGATGGCATACATATCTCGTAGACCTAGACCTTCTAGATGACCCTCAAACAATTTAGCCGTGAGAGCCTTTGTAAATGGATCAGCGATGTTGTGCTCCGAGGCGATCTTAGTGACGATCACATCTCCTCTTTGCACAATCTCCCGTATCAGGTGATACTTCCTCTCGATGTGTTTACCCCGTTTGTGGCTACGAGGTTCTTTTGAGTTGGCTACAGCCCCACTGTTGTCACAGTATAGTGTTATGGGCACGTTCATATTCGGAACTACTTCCAAATCAGTCAAGAACTTTCTGAGCCATACTGCCTCCTTAGCTGCTTCGCAAGCTGCTACATACTCAGCCTCCATGGTTGAGTCTGCTGTGCATCCTTGTTTGATGCTTCTCCACACTACTGCTCCTCCATTGAGGGTGAATACTGACCCTGATGTGGATTTCCTAGAATCCTTATCAGCTTGAAAGTCAGAATCAGTGTATCCAGTAAGAATCAAATCCTTAGCTCCATACACAAGCATGTAGTCCCTCGTTCTCCGAAGATACTTGAGGATATTCTTAACCGCTCCCCAGTGGTCCAACCCTGGATTAGACTGATACCTACTGACTACTCCCACTGCATAACATATGTCAGGCCTAGTGCAGAGCATAGCATACATTAAGCTGCCCACAGCTGAGGCGTAGGGAATGTGTCTCATGTTCTCAACTTCTTGAGGTGTCTTAGGAGATTGTTCCTTAGACAGGTGTACCCCATGTCTGAAGGGTAGGAGTCCCTTCTTGGAGTTTTGCATCGAATATCGAGACAACATCTTGTCAATATACGTTGCTTGAGACAGAGCTAGCGTTTTGTTCTTACGATCCCTAATGATTTGGATTCCCAGAACATATTGAGCCTCTCCCAGATCTTTCATTTGGAATTGGGCTGCTAGCCATTTCTTAATGTCAGTTAGGTATCCTACATCATTCCCAATGAGTAGGATATCGTCTACATAAAGTATTAGAAAAGCTACTTTCCTTTTGTTGACTTTCTTGTATACACAAGGCTCATCAACATTTTGGTCAAAGCCAAAAGATTTGATTGCAGTATCAAATCTAATGTTCCATGATCTGGATGCTTGTTTCAATCCATAAATGGATCGATTTAGCTTACAAACCTTTTGTTCCTGACCTTGGGCTATGAACCCTTCGGGTTGAGACATAAAGATTTTCTCCTCAAGATTACCATTCAGAAAGGCAGTCTTGACGTCCATTTGCCATATTTCATAGTCATAATATGTGGCAATGGATAAAAGAATTCTTATGGACTTTAACATGGCTACAGGAGAAAAGGTTTCCTCATAGTCAACCCCCTCCTTTTGGGTATAACCCTTTGCCACTAGTCTAGCTTTGAAGGTCTGTACCTTTCCAGCTGCATCTCTTTTTCTCTTATAGATCCATTTGCACCCTATGGGTTTTACCCCATATGGTAGATCTGCAAGTTCCCATACAGAATTGGAGTACATTGACTCCATTTCCAGGTTCATGGCTTTGACCCATTCATCCTTATCTTCATCATTCATTGCCTGTCGATAGGACAATGGATCCTCAATGCCATCATTAGGTATGACAACCTGAGTTTCAGTTAAACCCAAGTAGCGATCAGGTTGTAACACAACCCTCCCACTGCGTCGAGGCATTCCCAACGTTTGAGATGGACGGGATGGATCTGAAGAACTAGTTCCTTCATCAACCCTTGTTGAAGGTCCAACTTCATCAACAACTCTTGATGATTCTTCAGTAGCTTCTCCTAATATTATTTTGCTTCGTGGTTTATGATCTCTCATGTGGTCTTCCTCTAAGAAAGTGGCGTTTGTCGATACAATCACCTTATTTTCTTGTGGGTCGTAGAAATAACCACCTCTCGTTTCTTTAGGGTAACCAACAAATTGGCACAGTTTTGAACGAGGTTCCAGTTTCTTAGGATTCGTCACAAGCACGTGTGCTGGACAACCCCAGATGCGAAAGTGATGCAAACTAGGTTTACGCCCCTTCCATAACTCGAAAGGTGTTTCAGAAACACTTTTCGAGGGAACATTGTTCAAGATGTATACTGCAGTCTCTACTGCATACCCCCAAAACGAGCTAGGCAATTGAGCATAGCTCATCATTGATCGAACCATGTCTAACAAGGTTCTATTTCTCCTTTCTGACACACCATTCTGCTGAGGTGTACCAGGGGCTGAGAGTTGAGATTGGATTCCATGTTCTATCATATAATCCTGGAATCTTTGATCCATATACTCCCCTCCTCGATCAGATCGAAGTACTTTAATAGATTTACCTAATAGGTTTTCAACTTCAGCCTTAAACTCCTTGAACTTTTCAAGGGCTTCAGACTTATGTCCCATTAGGTATAAGTAACCATATCTTGAATAATCATCTATAAATGAGATGAAATATTCGTACCCTCCTCGAGCTTTTACATTCATTGGACCACATAGATCCGAATGTATTAACTCTAAGGGTTCTTTGGCTCTGTAACCTTTTCCAGTAAAGGGTCTTTTGGTCATTTTTCCCTCGAGACAAGATTCACAAGGTGGTAGTGAATCATCTTCTAACTTGCTTAGAAGTCCATTCGTTACCAAACGACCGATCCTATCGATGTTTATATGACCAAGTCTAAGATGCCAAAGATGAGTATTGTTACTTGATGGAGAAATCTTTTGCCTTTTACTTTGAGTTTCAGCAGTTTTAAATAATTCGTGATTTAAAAGTGCTTTATTTTCGGTTGGTCTTAAAACATACAAGTTATTTTCCAATTTGGCTGAACAAATAAGTACACCATTTTTATAAATGAACGCTTCATTCATATCAAAAGTAACTGTATACGATTGTTCAATCAAACATGAAATAGAAATTAAGTTCCTCTTAATCTTGGGAACGATTAACAAACTTTCTAAAAGTAAGAATCTATTTCTAAAAAATAACTTCGCAGCTCCCACTGCTTTAGCTGAAATGACTTCTCCAGTTCCGACCCTGAGTGTCATTTCTCCATCGTTCAACTGCCGAAAGGAACTATTTTCCTGAAAAGAAGAGCAAACATGATTAGTTGCTCCTGAATCAAGTATCCAGGTAAACTCATCATGTTCTACCAGGCATGTTTCTAAAACAAGTAAATCAAATTTACCTTCCTTTTCCTTCTTTTTCTCAGCAAGGTACTTTGGGCAGTTTCTCTTCCAATGTCCATCTACATTGCAGTGAAAACACTTGCCCTTATCTGCCACAGCTTTGGCTTTTCCCTTGCTTTTAGCAGCAGTACTGGGAGCTTTCCCCTTGTTTCCTTTCTTCTTCTGAGTTTTCTTTGAAGAAGTGGCTACAGATTTAGTTCCAGAGGATGAACCCTTCTCGAACTTTCTTTTAGAGTGAACAACGTTTGCCTCTCCTTCTATCTGTCCCTTGTTCTTAAGAAGAGACTGATAGAGCTGTAGCTCATTCAGGAGGCTAGTCAGGTTGAATGTTATTTTATTCATCATTGCATTGCTTCGAAACTGTAGAAAACTCTTCGGAAGAGATTCTAAGATGAATGCAACCTGACTACGCTCATCTATGACCGCCCCGTTTGCCTCTGCCACGTTGAATTGGACCATCATATCCAGGACATGCTCCCGAACAGACGTGCCCTCTTTCATGCGACAGCTATAAACGTATTTGAGAGCGTCATGGTGGAGTTGGTAGGACGGTTGTCCAAACATCTCCTGGAGGGAGTTCATAATCTCCCTCGCTGTTACCATGCTCTCATGCCTTTTAGCCAAAACTTCAGATAAGCTGGCTAAGATATAGACGCGAGTCTTATCATTGGCCTTTGTCCAGCGGTCATAAGCATCCTTAACTGCCTGGGATGCATTACGAGCAGGGGCTGGAGGACAATCCTCCGTTAAGACGAACCGCAGATCATCGACAACAAGAATCGTATTCAGGTTCGATTTCCACGTAGCATAATTTTCGCCGGTTAATTTCTCATTTTTAAGCAGAGAGACTATTGAGGAAGACATTGCTGAAATTTAAACAAACAATGACCGTATTAGTTATCTTTGCCTTAACCCATCATACAAGCAAACAATTGCACACAATCCAATCAATTTAGCAAAACAGACAATCACAGAACCCTAAAACTATTGATTTAGTTTTGCAACGACGTTTCAGAGGTTTAGAATATCAGCCACCGAAGGGTGATCAGATACTCCTCCTTTGAAATGAGACACCTCTCAGCTAATTCTAATTCCAGAATAACTCATATTCCTATAGACATTAGCCACCGTTGTTTGGTCAAGGATTTGTTAACACTTTTAACTCATCCTCGTAAGTGTAACCCTCCCACTTTCAGATCTCAGAGGCACGCACCAACAGGCTACCGAAGGGAAAGACAACTGTTGGTGATTAGCCTAAGAGCTCCTATCCTTTTCAGGAGTTCACGATGTTCCGAATCCTATGACCAGGCCCTCCGAAGGGATGGATGCGCCAGGGCAACCTGCAGGCGGATCATAGGACTCTCACGGTGCGAACTATGGGCGGAGACCGAGGGATACGTTGACACGTGTCCCGCTCCCACTTACTCTAGACATTTTTCCCATTCACCTTGATATTGATCCATGCAAACACTTTCCGAAGGGAGGCCGCTCCTAGGGCGACTCGAAGCCGAGCATGAATCTCACGTTGTGAATATAGGGACGTAGGAGCAAAACTTGATTTAAATCTCGTTTTGTAATTTTTCTCCCACTGAAAATGTCCTAAGGTTAATATAGGGTTGTTTAACTTAGATAGTATTCGGCTAAGTCAATCTATCTAAGTCTGATCCTAATATAACAATTATGGAAAGGATTCAACTGCAATCTTTTGGGTGAATTAAACTTCTTTTAATAAACCCAACATTGCAAGTCAACATTACTATGGTTAATTCAACTCAATCCGGTTAGTTCCCAGGTAGGAGGTGTTCCGTAAACCGTCAACTTAAATACCCCCAGCCTTAGACAGAACTTCACCGAGAGAGTTCCCTTATAACCTTAGTGATGTAAGGTCTTTACTCTAAAGATCTAGGTGCATTAAACACTTTTAATAAACCTAGTGACATTGCATGCTAACATTTAACCATGATTAATTCAACTCCGGTATTCCAGGTCAGTTCCCAGGTAGGAGGTGTTCCGTAAACCGTCAACTTAAATACCCCCAACCTTAGACAGAACATTACCGGTGGAGTTCCCTTATAATCATAGCAATGTTTTTCCTACTTAGTAAATTAAAACTATTTTTAATTCTAAGTAAGAAAAGATTCTAATCCTATTAGAAATCGATCTAGGTCTAATTAATTTTAAACAATTTAAAATTAATCCAATTTATCCTATGATCTTATGTTTGCATGCAAATCTTGATTATAGATTGACGGTTTCTAATCATTAATAATAAAGAACTATTTCAAAATTTTAATGATTAATCCTATAATCAAGAATCTAGGGTTTAATTCATTCAACAATCTCATTCAAATTAAATAATTAAACCACACTAATTGCATGAATAATATAACAATTATATTATTAACTATGGATGTTTCATGCTTCATGCAATTTTGATTTTCTTTTATTATAACAATTATAAGCCAATCAAGAAAATCAACCAAGCATGCTTCATTCATCACATTAAACATAACTATTTATATTTAATTTAAGTAATGACATGCTTCATGCTTTCCAATTTTTCATATAATTAATATACACTTATATTAAAATTATGAAAACAAATCCATGCATTTAAACATACATTATAACAATTTATAATATATAAAAAATGCATGAGCATGTTTATAACCTAAGGTGGGATTAAATAATCTATATGACATCCATAAAGCATATAAATAGCAATTGAACCGGTTAATTTTGGCCCCTAGGATAAAATAAAGCATTAAATTACATTAATTTAGCTAAATTCTATCCTAAAAAATCCATGTACAGCTCCGGAATTGGCCTAGACAGCACGAACCGCCCCGAACCACCTCGAACCAGCCTCCAAAATCACGAACCATGCCAAAAATTGGCTGAACCGGACCAAATAGGTCCCAGCCCAGCCGAACCGGTCCGAACCGGACCGTCCTTGCTTGAACCGCGCCTGTTGAAACCCTAGTGCGCGCCTCCATCGTGACAGCGTCGAGACGCTGTGTAGATTAGCGTCCCGACGCTGTGTGCTTTCCTTACCGAGCGCCTTCGGTATCGAGACAGCGTCGAGACGCTGTTGAAGGAGCGTCCCGACGCTGTTGCGTCTGGAGGCAGAATCTGGGCAAAACAGCAGTGTTTTCTTCGGTTTTGGCCTCGATTTCAGCGGCGATTGCTTCGATTTTCATCTCATAAAAACCTATTCTAGACCCGGACTTACATAGGACTCGATTTTACATAAAATACCCGAAACACCGGGCCTTACATGATCAAAATCACATAAAAATAAAATCTATGGCCATAAAATTAACCTAAACAGTTCAACGCAAACCGAACATACATTATGCATAAATCCCACCTATTAGAGCCTATCGCAACTTTTTAAAATTAATTAATAGGGACAGCGATGTCTCTGATACCAATTGAAGGGAATAAAAGTCCCCACGCAGCGGAAGCGCATCGATTGGACCTTACGCCGTGTATTAATTAACATTAAAAACCGTTACGAAAACTCAAACAAAACTTTAAACTAACTTTAAAGCCACTGTAAAATCGGTTTAAACATGCTAAAATAAATCTAAATTTATTTTAAAAAACTTTTCTAACGAAAAGAGGAAGAACCATTACAAACCTCCGTTGTAGACTTGACCGTTCTTCGCCAACGAAGCTCCACGAACGAAAACGCAGCAGCCGCTTCAAGGTATTCTTCGCTGGAAATTCTTCTTTGATTGACACAATAACCACAGAGGTTACACCGGTATGTCTCTAAGTCTAGGAGGCCAAAGACTTGTGGGAGTCTTTCTCTAAGAGGGAGGCTAGAGAGAATTCTAGGTCTTGTCTTTCAAGAGTGTCAAGTGTCATGACCAATTAGGTCTAGTGTTCTATTTATAGAAGAGAGGCCATGAATAAAATATTCAATAAAATCAATCTTTTCCAAAATTGATTCAATCTTTATTCCTTAATTAATCAATCATGATCAATCAATTCCCCAATTGATTAATCTTTTCCATAAATGACTAATTTCTTCCATAAGTAATTAGATCATTCCCATAAATGATTAATCACTTCCTTAAGTGATTAATTATTTACATAATTGATTAATTCATGGTTAATGAATTCTTTAATTAATTAACCACCAATTAAATATCACATATTTAATTTCCGGCCTTGAATTAATTAATTTTGCCCAAACACTTTTAGGACTTAAATTAATTAATTCTTTCAATCTTCCATAAATTTATATTTGAACTTCTTCAAATATTAATTTCTCTCATAATAATATATCAATATATATTATATTTATTTCCCTTAGTAAATTGAACATTTTCAATTTAATTACTTAGTTGCCTCAAATTACTTTACGAGCTACCAGTGGGACCTAATGGACCTGCAGATCAGAAGCTCCAACGATGTGAGATTAATTGGTTAAACTCATTAACCACAATAATCAATATTCGTTAACTGTGTGTACATTCCACTATAGACTCACAGTTGCACTCTTCTCACTGCAGACATATTTTCTGTGTCCACGGAACTTAGACCAATATCGACTAGTTAGTCCTTCACGAGTGTCCGTAACACCAGCTGGGTCAAATTACCGTTTTACCCCTGGGTCACCTCTATTTCCTTAAGTACCAATTCTCCTCTAATGAACAATCTGTTTATGGTCCAACCATCAAACAGAAAACCCTCTCGTGCCATTGAGAGGGTAGGGCCCTTTGTTCAAGACTCGGAGTAACCACTTAAGGGAACACTCATCTGCTTCCCTAAAGTCGGGAAGGAGTGAATTCCATCTTGCACGATTATGTTCCCAGCTCCCCATTCGATCTTGTCCCCAAAGTGGTAGGCTTATTGAGTCGGCGTATTGGCCACTCTCACCCATACAAATCAAAGGACAATCTCTCATGAGCAGGAGTCCATAATCAACTCAGGATTAAGACTAAGTTGTCTAGGTCGTCCTAGTGAAATAGAAAACCAACTAGTTAACGGTGTTATAACTAATGGTTACTATTTCGCGGTCCGGTCTTATGCAAACTCATTGCATAGGATACCCCCACTCGCATGTCTCCTACATGAACGCGTTGGATCGCAGCGTTTGTATCAAATACAAAGTGGGCCGTATCCATAGTGTCACCAGGATAAGGCACCCAGTCTTATCCCTATACTATAGACCCTTTAGGCTGTTTCTTGAACAATGATCCCATATGTCGCTACATATAGTTCAAGACTCATATTACAGCCTTGGATGTCTAGTTTATTGGATTAGGGTTATTATTAGGCAAAGACATATATAAAATAACTAATAACAATTAATGGAAAATATATCAATATTATTTCATTAATATCCGGTCAACGGTTACATTCACTATCTACGAGTTTTAGGGCATAAAACCCAACAGAAGCATGGTTAGATTCTTTTCCACCTGATAGCATCACCACATGGGATGATCTTGCTGAAAAATTTATCTTCAAATATTTTCCGCCCACAAAGAATGCTCAAATCCGAGGGGAAATTATCACTTTTAAACAAGGACCACAAGAAGGAGTAGACACAGCATGGGAGCGCTTCAAGAAATTGATAAGGAAATGCCCACACCATGGTTTGCCCGCTTGTCTTCTTGTAGAACATTTTTACAATGGGTTGACTCAAGCTTCTAAAGCGGTAGTCAATGCATCAGCTAATGGTTCATTAAAATCAAAGGATAATCTCGAATAAACAGGAGTTCATAGTTAGCTCAAGATTAAGAGATCGAGTTACCTAGGTCATCGCATGAAATAGTCAGTTTCACAGTAAACGGCGTTATAAAATGAAAGTGACTTGTTTCGCGGTCCGATCTTACGCAAACTCATTGCATAGGACGCCCCCACTCGCATGTCTTTACATGAATGATTTAGGATCACATCGTTTGTACTAAATATAAAGTGGGCCACGTCTCATAGTGTCCCCAGGATAAGGTACCCAACCTTAATCCTATACTATAAACCATTTTGGCTATCACTTGAACTTGATCCACTTTTATGTCTACACATAAAGTTCAAGTGTTCATTTTATAACCATGGGTTCTAGTTTATTGGATTTGAGTTAATTAATGCATAATTAAAACAACCATTCAATAACAACTTATTGAATAACCTCAATAACGTTTTATTGATTATAATTAACTTTGTTACATTTACTATCCACGAGTTTTAGGACATAAAACCCAACATGAACCTATGCTGAGTTTGTTTCTAGGACACAGAAGTACATGAGCGTAGAGGAGTTGCTGAAATCAAAGAGGTCAGAACAAGAGCAGAAGAGACATTCCTCATTCGCCAGGACAGGAAAAAGGAGAAAAGATAACCAACAAATGATGGTAGCCGAGGCCGAGCTAACTATGATCATGGGCGAGGCCGAGCACATCCCTTTGGTGTGTTTGAGAAATATACACCAATCGCTATTCCACAGGAGCAAGTTCTGATGGAGATTCGAAACACAGGTCTTCTCAAGTTCCCGGGAAGATGAAGTCAAATCCTGATAGAAGAGACAAGAGTCAGTACTGTCTTTTCCACCGGGACCACGGGCATTCAACCAGAAACTGAAGGAGTGAAGAAGACTCGAGCAAAAGCGTTAGCGGATCTTAGGCACCGATTTTCATTGATTAAAGCATGCTGAAACTATGAACGAAAACAGAGCACGTATAAATACCTCTTGGAGCTCCGAAACCAAACGTTCCGTTGGATGTTTCTCTACACGATCGAGCCATGGACAACCACCAAGATCTTCCCCACTATTCTCCGTCCATAGAACAGGCTTGTGGGAACCCGAGCATGATGAATTTGGGAGAAAGAAACATGGGTTTTGAGAGCTTTGACACTCACGGCTTGGAGAGAAAAAATTGTCTAGCTTTTCATGTTTTTAACTTCAACAGCATCCACACACATTCATCTCATTTCATTTATATATATATGAAAAGGATGAAATGCGTGTCTTCGAAAAGAAGACAACAAATGAGCTTTGGTGGCAAGAATCAAGATTTTGCCTCTTGGATTAAAAAAAGAAAAAATAAATTTTGAAAAACCAATTTTTTCAAATTTCAAAATGAATTTCATAAATTCATTTTATTTTTATTTTAATGTTTTATCAATTTAAAATTAATTCAAAGGATTAATTTTAAACATAAAACTATAATTAATTAAACACCTTTTAATTAATTTAAAATTATTTAATTTTAATATCCAAATATTAAACTAAATAATTTGCACCAATTCGATGTCTCTCAAAACCGATAATCTCGAACGTGAATCCATATCCACGTGTGTTATATTTAAATCACATTTAAATAATTATAATTCTCTCAAAATATGGTTTAATTAACAATTAAACCTATACGTTAAATTATATCAAATATATTTAATGATATCTCCCTTAATTGAATTTGAACGTTTTCAAATTCTTTCACCACTCTATTCTAAGGTTTATTCTGTATGAGCTAGCAGGGGGACCTAATGGACCTACAGATCATGGGCTCCAACGATCCGAGATTAACCGGTTGAACTCTTTCAATCCTAGTTAACCAACATTCGTTAACTAACGGGACACTCCACTATAGCCCGTAGTTGAACTCCCCTCACTCTAGATATATTTCTGTCCACCCGATATAACCGTGATCAGTAAGTCAATCCTTCACAGGTTGTTCGTAACTATAGTAAGGTCAAAAGTTCGTTTTACCCCTATAGCACTTCTTGTTCCTTAAGCCTTCACTGAGTCCCTAATGAACAATTGGTTTGTGGTCCAACCACTAAACCTAAAACCTCTCGGGCCAATGAGAGGGTGGCGCCTTTGTTCACGTCTCAGAGTCAGCACTTAAGGGAACAACTTCTCTACTATCCCTAAAGACGGGTAGGAGTGAATTCCATCTTGCAGGACTATGTCCCCAGCTATCTACCCAGTCTTATCCCCAAAGTGGTAGGTTGTTGAGCGGTAATTTCTGGCCACTCTCACCCATGCAAATCAAAGGACAATCCCGAATAAACAGGAGTTCATAGTTAGCTCAGGATTAAGATCGAGTTACCTAGGTCATCACTTGAAATAGTCAGTTTCACAGTAAACGACGTTATAAAGTGAAAGTGACTTATTTCGCGGTCCAGTCTTATACAAACTCTTATGCATAGGACACCCACACTCGCATATCTCTACATGAACGGCACAGGATCACATCATTTGTATTAAAACAAAGTGGGCCGCATCACATAGTTTTTCCTAGGATAAGGTATCCAGTCTTATCCCTATACTATAGACCGTTTTAGGCTATGTACTTGAACCTGATCCATTTTTATGTCACTACATATAGTTCGGGTGTTTCATATCATAGCCATGGATTCTAGTTTATTGGATTTGGATTAATAAAAACATAGATAAATTAACCTTTCGACAACCAGTAATTAAACTATTCCAGCAAAGTTTTATATTTTAACTTTGTTACATTTACTATCCACGAGTTTTAGGACATAAACCCCAACAGAAACTGTATTCAGTTGAAGGATGAAATTGAGGCATAGATCCAGAATGGATATCTGAAGGAGTTTGTCACTGAAACCGGGGCCGATGCTGACCAAAGATGTCCAAGACAAAGAAGAACCCCCACGATGTTGGGATTGGTGCCCTAAAACTCGTAGATAGTGATTGTTAAACAAATAGTATACTTGTTTGATAAAGTAGTTATCGAGGTTCATTCAGTAAAGTCGTTACTGTTGGGTTTTATGCCCTAAAACTCGTAGATAGTGAATGTTAACGAATTGTATACTTGTGTCGCTAAAACTTTATTGAGGTTTCTACAATAAAGTGTTATTGTTAAGTATTGCACAATATGATCCAAATTCAATAAACTAAGATCCAAGGTTGTTTGTATGTAACTTGAACTAATATGTGGAGATATACGGAGATCAATGTTTAAGTAACAACCTAAGGGGGTGTTTGGGGGAAGGGTTTGGGTTTTGGAAGTGGGGGTTTTGGAAATAGGGTGATTTGGGAAATCTGGGGTTTTTGGAAGTCTGTGCTTGGGGTGCTGATTTCTGAAATCTGATTTCGGAAGTCTGTGTTTGGGGTGCTGATTTTTGAAGTCTGAGTTTCTGATTTTTTTTTTTAAAAAAAAATTTATCAATGGTATACAATTGTTCTAAAATTAATAATTTAAAATTATCTTTCCACGAACTCTAGATTTGTGATTTTAACTCACAATTTTGATAAAAAAAATCCAAATTCTAAAGAAGAAAAAATCATTTTCTACTGTTCACTTTTTTCCCACACTTGTTACATTTCCTAGTTTTTTTTTTCCAATGTTATACAATTCTTCTAAAATTAATAAATTAAAATGTTCTTTCCATTAATTGTAAATTTGGGATTTTAAGTCACAAATTTGATAAAAACCCCAAAGTTTCAAAAAAAAAAAAAATCATTTTCCATTTTTCAATTTTTTTCCACACTTGTTACATTTCCTGTATTTGTTCTGAACATAGATATTGTCAAAACTCACGGTCGAAAAATAAACCAAATTGATTGGGAAATTAATTTTGAAGGTTTGCCACTGCATTGTCAAAAACTTTGTTACATTACAAAAAAAAAAAGTTTTACATATATTAATTAGTTTGTCAATTGACACATAATTATCTTTAACTTAAAATTGGTTAAATTCTTTTTTTTTTTTTTAATTAACTCTAAGTTCAATAGGTTTTTTTTTCTTTCAAATTAAGCCCAATGTTTAAAAATTAAATACATGCATTTGAATCTTATATTAACTCAACTATAGAAAACATTTTTTTTTTAGTTTTCTTTAACTTGAAAATTGATTACGTTGTAATTGACTCAACGTTTGGTCTATGGTGTTTTTTTTTTAAAAAAAAATAAAACTAAACTTTTGGCACAATTGAATATAATATGTGACTTTACTTTTTAATTTTCTTATTACCTCACTGTTGGGAAATCGTGTTCATTTTTATTTAATTGCCTCCTATTTGAAAACGCATTGGAAAATTGATTTTGAAGGTTGAATAACCTACCTTATGACTTCAATCATTTGAAATTAACTACAATGGTTGGTAAATATTTTTAAACAACAAAACTTTATTATTCAACTAAGGAAGTAATAACAAAGAAAGCAAACAAATATTAAATCATGGAAATAATATCATAATAAAAAATAGTTAGTGTGCCAAATGTGAGAAGGAACGGTGCTGACGTGGCAGTTAAAAATAATAAAATAATATTTTTTAAATTAAAATAATAATAAACTTAATAATTAAATAATTAATAATTAAATAAAATAATAAAAATAATAAGGGTTAGTGGGGGTTTGGGAAATAGGGTTTTTCAAAAAAAAAAAAAAAAAAAAAAAGAAAAATGAGTGATCTTGGGAAATGGGGGGAGTGATCTTGGAAAATGGAGAGAGAAAGGATGAGTGATTTGTGAAGTGGGGGTTTGGGAAATAAGGGTTTTTAAAAATGGGAGCCCAAACACCAACTTCCAAAAATGGGGTGTTTTCCAAAACCCCCACTTCCAAAAATCTTCCCCCAAACACACCCTAAAAGGTCTATAGTACAGGGATACGACTAGGTACCTTATCCTGGTAACACTATGCGATACGACCCACTTTGTATTTGATACAGACGTAATGATCCAAAGCGTCCATGTAGTAGACATACGAGCGAAGGTATCCTATGCAATGAGTTTGCATAAGACTGGACCGCGAAATAGTCAACCACTACTTGTAACACCGTTAACTAGTTAGGTTACTGTTTCAATAGGATGACCTAGGTAACTTGGTCTTAATCCTGAGTGTGTCATGAACTCCTTCTCACGAGGGATTTTCCTTTGATAAGTATGGGTGAGAGTGGTCTGTACGCCAACTCAATAAGCCTACCTTGTTGGGGACAAGACCGAGTGGGGGGCTGGGGACATGACAACACAAGATGAAATTCACTCCTTCCCGCTTCTAGGAGATGTAGATGAGTGTTCCCTTAAGTGGTGACTCCAGGTTTTAAACAAAGGGATCCCGCCCTTTCGCTGGCCCGAGAGGGACTTTCTATTTACTGGTTGGATCATAAGCAGGCTGTTCATTAGAGGAGCATTGGTACATAAGGAGACAAATGTAACACAGGGGTAAAGCGATAATTTGACCCAACTGTAGTTACAAATACTAGTGAAGGATTGACTTACCGGTATCGGTCTGTATTCATGGACATAGAAATGTTCTACAGTGAGAAGAGTTCAGTTGTGGGTCTTTAGTGGAATGACCCACAGTTAATGAATACTGGTTAACTCGATTAATGAGTTTAGTTAGTTAACCTCATATCATTGGAGCTTTTGATCTGTAGGTCCATTAGGTCCCCCTACTAGCTCGTAAAGAGTAATTAGGAACAATTATATCTTGAGAGAATTTGAATAGTTTAAATTATATTGGGAATTAATTTAATTGTATGAGATACAATTAATATAATGTATAGTGATGCATTAAAAATATAAAGTCTAATGAGATTAAACTTTATTATATTGAGAGAATGATATATTTGAAAGATTTCAAATATATGACTAATTAAATATATGATATTTAATTAGAAGATGAATTAATTAATTATTCAATTTAGTTTATATTAAATGAGATTGAATTAACTATAGTATATATGAGAGAACTATTAGAATATGATTCTAATGTGTAAATAATTAAATATGGGTGATATTTAATTAATTATAAAATTAATTAATTGACTAGTTTGATTGAATTAATTAAGTTTGATTAAAACTATATATTATGTGAGGGCATTGCATTTAAATGTACATGAGGTTAATTAATTAATTGATTTTGATCTAACGGTCAAGATTTTTTCCTACTCTCACATTAGGGTTTTCTCACTTATAAAAGGGAAAGGTTATGAGAACCCTAACCCTAAGGTCGCTTGGTAGCCTCCCTCTCAGTTTTCTCTCAACCAAGAACACAGAGAACCTCTCCTCTAGTGTTTTCTCCCCAAAACATCAAGAACACGAGATCCCACAATCTCGTTCCTAATCTCAGAGTTATAGCAGGGTAGCCTCGTGGTGGTGTTCTTTGTGTTGATGTGCTGCTACGTTTTTCAGTCCTTGCGCAATCAAGACGACATTCTTGATTTTCAGAGTCGTCAGACGACGGTATGAGTTTTGTTTCTCTTCTCTATATTAGATTAGATCTATATTTCATGTATGCTTAGCCTAAATAGATTTTATAGAATGTGTTTTATAAATTTTGCCAATGTATTGGTATTTTAGATAAACTTAGTTGACAACAAATCGGTCCAATTCGCTTCCGCTAACGGAATTAGGGAATTCCAATCCAACAGTTACTGAATAAGTAAATTACACGTTAGTTAATCCAAATCCAATAAACTAAGATCCTTGGCTATAAGATGAACACTTGAGCTTTATGTAGAGACATAAAAGTGGACCAAGCTCGAGTACTAGCCAAAACGGTCTATAGTATAGGAATAGGACTGAGTACCTTATCCTGGGGACACTGTGGGGACACTGTGAGACGCGACCCACTTTTGTAGTTAGTACAGACGATGTGATCCTAAATCGTCCATGTGGAGACATGCAAGTGGGGGCGTCCTATGCAGTGAGTTTGCATAAGACCAGGACCGAGAAATAAGTCACTTTCACTTAATAACGTCGTTTACTGTTGAGACTGACTATTTCATGCGATAACCTAGGTAACTCAATCTTAATCTTGAGCTAACTATGAACTCCTGTTTATTTGAGATTATCCTTTGATTTGCATGGGTGAGAGTGACTCATCATTGCCGACTCAATAAGCCTACCACTTTGGGGACAAGACCGGGTAGATAGTTGGGGACATAGTCCTGCAAGACAGAATTCACTCATACCTGAATTAGGGATAGCTAGAGAGGTTGTTCCCTTAAGTGCTGACTCTAGGGCTTGAACAAAGGGATCTCGCCCTCTCATTGGCCCGAGAGGGACTCGGTTGTTGGTTGGACCACAAACCAATTGTTCATTAGAGGATCAGTGAGACTTAAGGAACGAGAAGTAACTTCAGGGGTAAAACAGACTTTTGACCTAGTTATAGTTATGAACAACCTGTGAAGGATCGACTTACTATCATGGTTATATCAGGTGGACAGAAATATATCTACAATGGGGGGGAGTGTAACTACAGAGCTATAATGGAGTGTCCTGGTAGTTAACGAATGTTGGTTAACTAGGTTAAAAGAGTTTAGCTGGTTAATCTCGTATCGTTGGAGCCCATGATCTGTCGGTCCATTAGGTCCCCCTGCTAGCTCATACGAATTATACCTTAGAACATAGTAATGGTACAGTTTGAATCGTTCAAATTCGGTTTAGGGAATTAGTGTCGACTATATACGATATTATCGAGAAAATAGTTTAATTATGAATTAAACTATTAATTGAGAGAGTAAAATATTTAACTATGATTTAAATATGATTCACGTGAATAGGAATTCATGTTCGGTGCAAAGTATTAATTTAATATTTGATATTAAATTAATATTACATAATTGATTAAATTGTTTAATTAATTATTGTTTTAATTTAAAAATGATTATGAATTTTTTTTAATTAAAATTGAGATAAAGAATTCAATCTTGGATTTTATGGAAATTCAAGATTAGTGGATTAAATTAGGTGCAATGAATTAATTTAATATTTTGATATTAAATTAATATCATATAATTAATTGAAATTGTTCAATTAATTGATAATTTAAAAACAATTAAGAATTGGCTTTTAAATTGTAATCCAAGAATGAAATTGGATTCTTGCATGGAAGGAGTTAGTGGATTACACCACATCCATGCAACAAGTATTCTTGAGACACCTCAAAGTTGCATGGCTTCTCCTCGATACAACTAGAATCCATTTACCAATTCTCATCTCTATGTGTCTTACCTTGGTGAATCTAAGATGCATGAAAATCCTCTATGTATAGAAGATTAGAAGATGGAAAAATCAGAGGTTTAAAAGTAGTGTTATGCTGCTAGATTTTTCACTCAAAAGTTCATCTCTCAAATGCCCTAAAAGCTTTAAGTGTTCAAGCAAACATCTTCCCTAAATCACATCCCTATAGACTCCCACAAGTCGTTCTAAGGCCGGAGGATAGTGGGAAAGACACTAGAGGTCGTCCACATCAAGTTTGTGATCAAAGGAACCAAAGGAGTTGCTCAATTGGTCTCCAAATGGTTGGTACTCTTTTGCTCTCTGATTTTCGATTCACTGGACAACATGCTTTTCTTTCCTAAAATTAATGTAGTTAAGTGCCTCCGATCCTAAATTGCTTCCGCATGTGTTATATGAACACCTTCACACGGGAGATCAAAGCCATCTTTGGAGGGCCAGCTGGAGAAGGTTCAAGTAGAAAAAGAAAAGTTATTGCCAGAAAAGCAAGGTTCGAACCAGAATACCGAGGTATGTACTCTGTCCATCTAGCAAAGACACATCCTCCTTTGAAGTTCACTGAGGCTGAAGCAGCAAACATACATCAGCCACATAATGATGCTTTGGTAGTTCGGCTGATCGATGCAGGAAGTTTGGTTGATGTCCTTTCTCTAACAGCCTTTGAGACAATGAAATTATGGAGAGAACTCTTGAAACCAAGTCTTACACCACTTGTAGGGTTTGGGGGAGAACGAGTGATACCAGAGGGTAGCATAGAACTTCTTGTGACCTTTGGGGATTAACAGAATGTAGTGACGAAGATAATAAACTTCTTAGTGGTGGATTGCATTTCAGCCTACAATGCAATCTTAGGAAGGCCGACCTTGCATGATATGAAGGCCATAGCTTCAACTTATCATCAGTTGTTGAAGCTTCCAACTCAGAATGGTGTAGGAGTTGTTAAAGGGGAACAAAAAGCATCAAGGGAGTGTTATTGGATAACATTGAAAGAAGTTAAGCCGTTGAGGGTTGAGGCTGACCAGGTCGAGGTCGACCAGAGGGTGAGCCGAGGCCGAGCAAGGCACACTTTCACAAACACTAAATCTGAACTTATGGAGTTTTTGAGCTTTTTAATTATTGCATTTCATCATGTAATTGAACATTAGTTGTTTCCTCTATTACTTCTAGTACGTAGGAATAGGTTGAGCATTTTTCTTATTTGTTCAAATGTAAAAGTTCAATTAATGGCAAAGCTCCAATTTTCACCACTAAAGTTCAGTATTTAGAAGTGTGCACAAGACAATTGATTCAAACATCACCTTCAGGCCAGAACCAGTTAAAGTTAATCGAGCCTAGGCCCTCGGGTCTACCTCGCCTCATCTAGATTTGAATACATGCAAGTCTAAGCTCTCGAGCTTAGAGCCCACGCCTATATGTGGGCCCCCAGGTCTACCTCACGTCATCTAGATTTGAGATTATGTGAGCCTGGACCACCGAGTCTACCTCGCCTCATCTAGCTTGAGTCCATCATCACTTTATGCGAGCCTGGGCCCTCGGGTCCACCTCGCTTCATCTAGATCTGAGATTATACGAGCCTGGGCCACCGGGTCTAACTTGCCTCATCTAGCTTGAGTCTGTCATCACTTCATGTGAGCCTGGGCCCCCGAGTCTACCTCGCCTCATCCATATCTGAGATTATGCGAGCATGGACCACCGGGTCTACCTCGCCTTATCTTGCTTGAGCCCATGCACTTCATCCAAGCCGAGCCCACCTGGCCGAGGCCTAGGTCGAGCACAACTTGTCAAGGCCGACCCTAAACTTTAAAGGTATTTTTCTCTTTACTCAACTATATTTTATATTTCAATAAAATTTTGCTTGAGGAAGGGGCTACACTGGGGATATGCACTCCCCATTAAACAAAAAGCACACTAGTTTAGCGTGTTTAACTAAAGATTACATGTTTTAGCCTATTCCCTAATTTTTCTTTTGCAAAAGCTAATGTATGAATGCAGGGAACTGATATTTGAGATAATAGGGGCTTGAGGCCGAGGTCGACCCTAGCCTCTTCCCTCATTTTTCTTTTGTAAAAACTAATGTATGAATGCGGGGAGCTAATATTTGAGCTAATAGGGGCTTGAGGTCGAGGCCGACCCTAGCCTGTTCCCTCATTTTTCTTTTGCAAAAACTAATGTTTTCGCGCAGGAACTCAAAGTTTCAATAACATGAAAAGTGGCCGAGGCTGACCCTATGGTCTTGCCACATGTGCCACATAAATGGTTAAGCAAAAGAAGAACTTACACAGGGGGCTTCAAAACCGTTCAAATATGAAAGAATGAGAATGAGAGGTCTAAAAGAAAGGCGCAAAGGTTTGGACTCATTCCAAACCTCAGCCTCGCCCTCATCCCAAGGCCGAGGACGAGGACGAGACCGGGGTTGAGGCTCGTCTAGCCATTCCTACAAATCCCTCTCTCTTCTCATTTTTTATCTTACCTAACCCCTACTCAGGGAGCCTCTGTTTTGTCTAGTTTTGTCCTCTTTTGCAAGATAACAAGAAATCCAAATATAAATCAACACAAGGGGAAGATCATTACTCTTAAGTCGGGCTTAAAGAGCTCAACCTATAATAATAAGTCACACCTGAATCCCAATTGAAGAGTTGGGGCTTAATGTTATAGGTAATCTTGGACCCTTTTGGAATCCAATGAGCAGACGAGGACAACACGACACGAACCCAAGGAAACGACCAGGAAGAAGACCCCAAAGGAGAGATAGGCCAAAAGGAATTGGGCCAAGGCCCAATACCATGGCCTCGGCCCACTTCAGTAGGTCGAATCTAATTGGGAATTGGGAATTCCAATCCTACAATTGGTATAGCGTGTAGCATGAGATATGCACTCCCTATTAAACAAAAAGCACACTAGTTTAGCGTGTTTAACTAAAGATTACATGTTTTAGCCTATTCCCTAATTTTTCTTTTGCAAAAGCTAATGTATGAATGCAGGGAACTGATATTTGAGATAATAGGGGCTTGAGGTCGAGGTCGACTCTAGCCTCTTCCCTCATTTTTCTTTTGTAAAAACTAATGTATGAATGCGGGGAGCTAATATTTGAGCTAATAGGGGCTTGAGGCCGAGGCCGACCCTAGCCTGTTCCCTCATTTTTCTTTTGCAAAAACTAATGTTTTCGTGCAAGAACTCAAAGTTTCAATAACATGAAAAGTGGCCGAGGCTGACCCTATGGTCTTGCCACATGTGCCACATAAATGGTTAAGCAAAAGAAGCACTTACACAGGGGGCTTCAAAACCGTTCAAATATGAACGAATGAGAATGAGAGGTCTAAAAGAAAGGCGCAAAGGTTTGGACTCATTCCAAACCTCAGCCTCGCCCTCATCCCAAGGCCGAGGACGAGGACGAGACCGGGGTTGAGGCTCGTCTAGCCATTCCTACAAATCCCTCTCTCTTCTCATTTTTTATCTTACCTAACCCCTACTCAGGGAGCCTCTGTTTTGTCTAGTTTTGTCCTTTTTTGCAAGATAACAAGAAATCCAAATATAAATCAACACAAGGGGAAGATCATTACTCTTAAGTCGGGCTTAAAGAGCTCAACCTATAATAATAAGTCACACCTGAATCCCAATTCAAGAGTTGAGGCTTAATGTTATAGGTAATCCTGGACCCTTTTGGAATCCAAGGAGCAGACGAGGACAACACGACACGAACCCAAGGAAACGACCAGGAAGAAGACCCCAAAGGAGAGATAGGCCAAAAGGAATTGGGCCAAGGCCCAATACCATGGCCTCGGCCCACTTCAGTAGGTCGAATCTTCTCCCCTCTGCTCGGTCCCTAGTGTCCTGGTCCAGCCCGATTCGACTTGGTTCTATTTGAATTTGTCTTCAGACGCATATAAACCCTAAAACAGGAAAAGGTATATAAACCCTTCTTCATCATTGAAGAGGGGATCTCGAACTCTACTCTCTAAACTCTTACTTCTTCCTCTAACTCTCTGGTCTTACTCATCTTCCTTTTGCTTTCTGACTTAAGCATTGGAGGCGGTGTGGCAAACACCACATCGATGTGCAGGTTTACCTTGTCTTGTAGGCCACGTCTTCCCTCCCTCAAACAATTTTACCATTGGTGGCACGTGAAGGTCAGGTGAGTTCTCCCTGTCCGGATTTTGGACATCAACAAAATATATATATATATATATATATATATATATATATATATGTGAAGAATGTGAAGAGAAAAAGAAAAAAAAAATTAAAGAAAATAACTTGTACTAGAAAAATGTGCCATTTATAAAAATTCAATTATAAAAACTATAGTTCAACTACATGCAAATTCGTTGAATTATGGTACAAAAATAAATATTCAATTCATTAATGAAGAAGAATGTAAATATGTGATATGAATATCATTTACATCAAATTAAAATCATATTTCTTTTTTCCACTGAAATATCATCTAAAAAGATTAATGGAAAGGAAAATATAATTCAATAAGGGAATCCATTCATTATACTTGCACAAAAATATAAAATGCCCATACCAGGTTTAAAAATCACCTAGAGCAAACAACACACCAAAATAGTTTTTAAAGACAAACTCAAAAATGAAAAAAAAATAATAATAAAAATAAAAGTCAGTTGTTGAAGGGAATAATAATAAATGTTTTAAGAAGTTATTCCCAAATTATTTAAAATTTAAGAAACTTTTTAAGCTGCAGAAACTTCAAATATAACTTTTTGGCTCTGCTTCCCACTTCTCACATCTCATCACCTGCAAATCAATTTGAAGAAAGGAGAATGCATGAATATTAGATTAGCTTAACTCACCTAACTCGAAATGACTTGATGCTATAGAGAATAGACTCATTGAAATTTAAATTTGAATTTTATGTCTAATAGGACCCTAAACTTTCATTTTTGTATCTATTAGGGTCCGTAATTTTTTCCATTTTTAATAAAATGTTGTTTAGACAGTGAATTGAAAATTCAGGGATCTATTGGATACAAAATTAAAAGTTTAAGAACCTATTAGACACATTTTAAAGTTCAGAGACTAAATAGACACAAATATGAAAGTTTATGGACCTATATATTAGACAAGTTCATGGACTAAATAGACACAAATATGAAAATTTATGAATCTATTAGGCAGTTTTTAAAGTTCAGAGACTAAATAGACACAAACTTTTAAGTTTGAACTAAACTTCTAATTTAATTAAAAATGTTTAATACATAGAGAAAGAAATCAAAAGTCTTAAAAGATCATTAGAGGTGACATCGAAAATCAGGCACAGAATAGAAACATTCAGGTAAATAAGATGTAATAAAAAATAAATTAAATTCTTAATCACCAAGATCATCCACCAATAATAACCCTTTGTTTTATTTTTTAATTTTTAAATAAAGCTTATAAACACTACTTTTACCTCCGGAATCCAAACCAAAATTTGAAAGATGGAAAAGTAGTTTTAAAAAAATTGTTTCTGTTTTGTAAATTGGACTTAGAGAATATGGAAATAAAGATTACCAGTTGAATCACGCCTTGCCAGAAACATACGTAAATGAGGATCTACTGGTAATCCCATCGACTCATATGTTGGGTCATACACTGCATTTCTACTCTGCCCCATGCCTCTGTATTTTTTAAATAAATACTCAATTTTATCAAACTAATAATATAAAAATGGTTTAACAACTATGAGTTTGGTCTCTAAGCTTTGAGATGGTGTCCGAAAAAGTCTTTAAATTTTTAATTTTGTATCGGTAGACTCTAAATTTTTTGAAGTGTAACTTCCGATAAAACGTCTAATAGATTTCTGGTTTATTCAACAATTTCTTAAAAAAAAAAAAAAAAAAATTAAGAACCTATTAGATGTGCAATTAAAAATTAAAACTTTTATTAGATACTTCCATTTAAAAGTAGAGAGACTTAAAAATTAAAATAAAACAAAAATGAAAGTTTAGAAGTAAATTAAAATTAAGATTGGAGGTGGTACCTTGAAGTTGGAGGGGAGGTAGTATTGCTTAAGCCATGCCCTTCAGAAATCCAATTCCTTGAGAGGTGAAGGTTGGAAGATGATGCCAATCCATCTTGCACATTCATTCTTGTCTACAACAAAGGTACAAATATAACATATATAACAAATAAAAAAAAAAAATGATCCTCCTTTTGATTGGATGCTTAAGAACTAGAAGGATTTTTTTTTTTTTTTTTTTTTTTTTGGATTGATGTCCAAAGAATTTTATTAAGGATGATAATCATGCTTGTTACTAAACCGAGGTAAATGTATGTTATTACATCTCGGTCGAGAAGAAGTTCGGTCACGTAGGAACGAGCGAGGGTGTGCTCGAAAAATAAGAATGAGAAGAAGATGGTTCAAAAAGTTGTACTCAAAAGTGAGCAAAACAAAAGAGAACAATATGAATGTCATATATATATGTAATTTTGTGAAGAGAAACAATATATATATACCTGAGGAAATTGGATGGTGGAAAGACCACTTGAGTAAAAGGTGGCTGATGATGGACCCTGGTTCATCACTCCTTGAAATTGTATTTCTTCCGACCTGAAAAACAGTAGATTTTAATTTCTTCTACCATGATAAATTTTCTACTAATTTTCAAATTTTAGTCAAAATTAAATCCATTTACTAATGCTTAAACACTGTTTGATATAATATTAAGGTTAAATATATGTAATTTCTCTCATGTTTTTGGTGTTTTATTTTAGTTAGACTTTCTATTCTTTTAAAAAGTTTAAATTTAGTCTCTCATGTTTTATCATTTTTAATTATATTTTGAAGGTTGGTGAATATTAAAATTGGTTGATGCTAAGTGAGTTAGATAGAAATTTATACAAGGAAGAAGACCAGGGAGCAACATTAAATTTTCTACCAACCTATTAGAATTTCTTTTAGAAGGATTATAATTTTTTTTTTTATCCTGAAGTACTATACGTGTTCTAATTCCTTCTCTTAATATATATCAAGTCATAAGTATCATGTCATATAAATTTATCATTAGCCAATATTAAAATTTACTAGTGTCGAATGTATAATTGATAAAACATAAAGACTAAATTAGGATAAATGAGGTGATTTGATACAACTAATTAAAATACTTTAGCTTGTACCCTCGATCAAGAGATTAGAGATTCAAATCCTCCCACTCGACATGTTTCAAAGAAAAAAAAGATTTAAGAATCTAGAGTAGGATAAATGAGGTGATTTGATACAACTAATTAAAATACTTTTGGTCATGACTAAAAGCAATCCTCACTTAAAAAAGTCATAAGTAACTAAAAGTGCTTTGGGAGATAACACTTCAAGCTACTTTAGCTAGTGTTCCATGAAAAGCACACTTTTAATAGCAGAAGATTAAACATAAAAAAAAAAAAAAAACGACTTATTAGTAAAATGCTTATAATTAAAGCAATTTTGCTAAAAGCAGTTATTCTAAAAGCATTTCTAAACACAACATCAATATATATACATAGTTGAAAGGGTGTTTGGAGAATGGTAAGGTACCCAAATGGAGCTGAGGAAGAAGGGTGTTGTATGTTGATTTTATTGAGAGGATACCATTGATCTGTCGACTGCGTTTGCAAGAAGCCTGGTGGATATTGGCTGTTCCCACCACCCATGGCTGCCTGCAGTGTTTACATATATTACATGGAAACAAAAGAATTATGTTCGCAAGTTGAAGTATTTGTATTGATAATAAGGTTTAATCAGTCAATTCGAATATAGCTTAGTGGAAAAGACACTGATTACCATTTCAAATAACGAGTCTAGTTTTCATAATTTTAACAAAAGTATCCATCAATATCCAATCTTTTCGTAAATTTATAACTCTGAGATTTCATCGACCTCGACGTTTTAACGTTTGTATGTACGTAAAGTAGCTATGAATGTAGGGGAAGAATGTTGGGAGAGTAACCTGAGGAGGCAAAGGGAAGTGATCAGAAGGCAAATTAGATGGTGCAAACTGATAGCCATTGAGAGCCCAATATGAATTCTCAGCACACAATCCTGTTTGTTGGCTCCCATTATTGTATGCATTATCCTCACTCATCAAACTCCCCATTCCTGCTTGAGACCTATTCATATATTTCTCACCGCAACCATCCAAATCTATGTTAGTTTCACGAGTTAGTTATGTCTCTCAACTTTAAAAATTGTGTTTTCTTCTTGTCAATGTCGAATGTTGGTTGAGTTAGCATAATATGATTAGGGAAATGAATGTATCATGTTATTATGTTAGCATTTTGTTAATGGTGTTAACAATGTTAAAGCAATGATGTAATTAAAGTTATTTTAGACCATAGCTTAAATTTTTGAGTTGGTTAGTAATTTAACATGATATTAGAGCAGAAGGACCTGTGTTCAAATCACTATAAAGTCATTTTCCTCTCCAATTAATATTGATTTTCACTTGTTGGGTCTTTTATAAATGTACGTCCAAGTGGAGAGTTATGTAATTATATTATCAATTTAAACTTTTGGGTTCATTGGTGATTTAACCAACAATAGAGTTGAATGAATATAATTTTTAAATTTGTAATTTGACTAAAATAGCAATTTGAAATAAAATATTTTTTGTGTCATCATAATTGAAATAACTTTGAGTAACTTAGGTACCTAAATGAACATGGTACTTTTAGCTTTGATTCATTTTGGTCCCTTTATTTTCAAAATGTTCAATGTTCATTTTGGTTCCTGCCCTTTCAATTTTTATTCATTTTTTTATTTCTACTTTAAAAAACGTCCGTTTTGGTCTTTGCACTTTTAAAAAATAACAAAATTGGTCCTTGTTGGCAAAATTTAAACATGCTAAAATGGAGAAAAATGAACCAAAGGCGAATAACCAAAATGAACCAAAGGCGAAAGTACCAAGGACGACCAAACTAGTAGTTAAACAATATATATATATATATATATAATATTGCATCATTTTGTTAGGAAGTATCATGCAAAGTAAACATTTTATTTATTCATTTATGAAGAAAATGTTATGGTAAACTTACGGGAACAAGATTTGTGAAGAAGCATCATGGTGATTTGGAGGGATGAAGTTCATCATGTCTTGATCGATGTTCATATTCACATAGCCTTCTCCTTGTGCTCCTCCCACCTGATTTTTTTTTTTTTTTCATTTTGTAATCAATTATTCAACTCAATACAGCTTATAAATTTTAATTTTATTGGATAAGCAATGAAATTAATATCTCCTCAAAATTAGATTAAAAAGATTATATCCATAAGGAACCTAGCTATCAATAGATTAGACAAAGTACCATTAACAAAATTCTTGAGATCGAACTACATAAATGTTTAAGACTCTCAACCACAAAAATATTCCAATCTAGCTACAAAATCAATCAGTTTAATTTATATATATATAAAATCAAAATTCACAACAAAATATTTAAAACCTAACTAAAAATCATTCAACATTCCTAAAACTTTTGTTGTGGGCAAAATTACACCTAAAGTATGTAGCAAGATCAAATCAAGACAATCACACTAAGGCTCGGCACGTGGGCCAAGCCTTGGCTGACTAGATGGGTCGATCGGACCCGACTTGACAAAAACAAACCAAAATAGCTTCACTCTGTTTTAGCTTGGTGCAATTTTCCTTGAAGCCCTAGGCCAACTCAATATGAAAGGGCAATGATAATCGCTCGTGAGGGTAGGTTTCATTCAATGTTAAAAAAAACTATTACTCCATACAAAATTTTGTGATCTAACTTAAGCATCAAAGTTTGTGTGGTAAGCACCACACTAGTGTGTAATTCTTTGTGTTTTGCAAGTATTCTTCTCCTCAAAATCTTAGTTGATCACGTGCGAGATTCTAGTGGGAATACCTTGCTAGATTTTGGTATCAACATTTAACATCGTTTGTGAGCACACAAGAACAATTCTCTATGCTGGAACACAAAGAGAATTGAAGATGAGCAAAAACTCAAATCATGTCTAGGAAGTCGAAGACCTTGATGAAGATCAGCACCACAGAAGAGTAAAAGTAAGAAGTCAAACCTCTGGTAATCTAGGGATACATGCAGAGATTCAACTCGATCTGCACTCAACATAGTAAGGTCTGAAGAAAATATTGATACGTTAGAAGCTAAGTCTGAGGTATGGACAAAATTTTGCTACGAGTTTTGGATATCTTTGATGGTACACCATAAGATGAAGAGAAGAAGATCAGACAATGTTGATCTGAGATCCAACAAAAGGAAAAGGTCTATGATGATGAGGAGAGGCTTTACATAGGCGAGAAGGAGTGAGTGGGACCTTGAAAAGACCAGCATGACCAAACTGACAAAAACGACGAATGAAGATGAGAGACGCATACAATTCTCAAGATTCAAAACTGATGTCGAGGCCGAGGCCGAGGAAAAACTCCTGATAATAAAGCCAAAATAGTGGAAAGCGTAGGAATGGATTTGAGGAACATAGTTAATAATAAAAATAAATTGTGCAAATCGTGTTCTAGATGAAGAAGACTCCAATCAAGATTGATACCAAAGGAGAGCCAAAACCCAAGGACATACCTCCCAAGTCCTTAAGGTCCATCCTCTTGTAGTGAAATCAACTCAGTCCCTTCTGATGGTTCATTGAGTAGATCAAGACTAGGTCTTTGTCGCTAGAGAAAAGCATGATGTTGACCAAGTTCTTGCCACGCTGAAAGAGAATGAGGCCAAACAGGTCCTTACTACCATGGAAGAGCATGGGGTCGAACATGTCCTTGCCATCATGGAAGAGCATGATATATCAAGCAAATCCATGTCATTGTAGAAAAGCATAAGGTCGACCCATCCGTCAATAAGACCAACAAATACCATGAGCCAACCCAAGATGATAGACCTAAGGATGACCAAGGATCTCCCCTTCCACATAAGATCAATGCTTGAGAAGCCAAGGGAAGGTACTGATAACACTCATTTATGTGCGTTATTTAGCCTTAAAAACTTAGGTTATTGTTAGGAAAGTAAGGACTTTGTGCTTAAAATCATATCTTTACAGTCAAAATAGCAAAAGTCTTAGAATCATGTTGAAAATCTTAGAATATAGAATTTATGCTTAAAATGTTAAAAAAAGAGTTTACTTTTGTAAGAATTTGTCCAAGTTAATGTTTTTTGTGCTGAGGACTATTTGCAGTGGAAATGCACCCGCAATTGGAGATAAAGAGTTAGCAGAGCAAAAGGTTGAAGTTGTTGATTTGGGCCCACATTTGGACTTGAGAATGTGGAATTTGCGTTTAAATTGCACCCACAAACTGAGAAGAAAAGTAGTCCCAGCTGAAGACAAAATTGTCAAAGCAGTGCACAGAGGAATTTGCGCCCGAGATGCGGCCACAACGGGGCTTTCCGACAGAATTTCGAGATTCGTGGGATCTTCACAAAATCTTCTGAAAATCCCAAATCTCGTATCAAATCTCCAAGGATCGTGGGCTTTTACCTTCAAGGGTCCTCTCACATTGATCTCGACATCCAACCCTACCTTCCAAGGTCTATATAAGGCGACCCAAGTGCAAGAAGCAAAGAGAGCTTGGATTTTCATCCTTAGGATAATTTTATTGGTTTTCTTTCTTCTCATCTTGTAACCACTTTGAGTTCCGGTTCTTCTAGCCCCTGTCAGCTCTTCCATTCGAAAGAAGAAGAAGAGGAAGACTTGTCTCCTCTTGAAAAAGGTTAAGAGCAAGTTAGATAGTGAGGAGAAAAAACCTTTAATTGAGTCTAGAGTCTTTACTTTATGTTTATTCTCTTTTGTAAGTTGTTGTACTTTCTGTTTTAATTTAATTTTCAGTTGTAAGTTCTTTACTTTATGTACTCTTTTGAATTATTAATATGAATTCTAGTTGTTTCTTTACTTTGTGTGTTTTTTACTTTATGTCTTGCATTTTAATTTCCTCAATGAGCTAAGCTTCTTCTTGGGGGTTCAAATATGTGGATACCTTGAGTAGAAGAAAGCTCCACTGATGCAAAGGCAACCTTGCTTCCTCTTAGCATTGTTTTTGTTTTTTTTTTTTTGCTGAAAGTTTAAGTTTCATTGTTAGCTTAAACTGATCACTTAAGTTAGCATAGTTTGTGTTCAGCTGGTGGCCGAAAAGTTGGAGTTGAATGCGCAGGTTCGCAAAACCAATAGTGGAAAAGATCCTAGAAATAAGACTTTGTTTTCTTGCATCCTAGAAATAGGACTAGAACCACTAAAGTTTTGGGAGTCGTGTGCAATATTTATCTAAGTTTCAGCTAGTTCTAGAAATAGATGTCTAGATGGCTTAGTCTTCTAAAGGCACCGACAACGGAGCTGAATAGGAGTAAGACTTAACTCACAATCTAGTTGCCAGGGTATTTGCGGGCGAAAACTGGTAGTAATCTATCTGCACCATGTCTATGTGGGCACCTATAGATAGTATGTAACATCGGTAATTTTAGGTAAATTTAAAATTTATTTGGTTTGGAGTTAATTTGGAGTTAAGAGAGAAATTTCCAAAAATTAAAAAGGAGAGAAAATTGGTGAATTTTTAACATTCAAAGCTGGATGGCAAAATTGTAATTAGGTTGTCTTTGAAGCCAAATTAAACCAAGCCAAGCCGCGCGCGCAGCCCGAGGTATTATCTTCATCTTCCACCCCTCTTCTCCACGATTTCTCAGCCGCCCAAGCAGTCCTTCTCCGGCGTCATCAAGCAGATCTCCGACCAGCGCTCTCTCTCGGTCAGGTGGCGAGTTCCCGTGAGTCTCCAGCAGCAACAGCGCGTCCCTCCGGCGAGCAGAACAGGTCGCGGCAGCAGGGGCAGCGACGGTTCGAATTTTCGGGTCGGTAGCAGCCTCCATCCGCGGCGGCACGCGTCTGCTCCGGCCAGCAGATTCCAGCGGCGTCTTCCTCCTTCAGTTGCAGCGAACGGGATTTGCGGCGTAAGGGCGTGGGTGCGGCGGTTTCCGGCGGCTCCGAGACCCTCGTTGGCGGCGTTCAGCAACAGGGGTTTTCCGAATTCAGGCAGTAGCAGTTTTGGTTGCTTCTAGCTTTTTCCGGCGAAGTCTGATCGTGGCAGCGACGTGTGGGCTATGATGGCAGCGTAGGCGCGAACAAAAGTGATTTTTGGGCGTTTGGAGCGTTTTTCCAGCTTGTTCAACCTTGGGTAAGTTGGTTTAAGTGTTTAATCGGTTAGTTTTAACATTTAATGGATTACCCATCGAAGTTTAGCCTTTGAATCAAAGTTTTCCAAGTTGTTGGAGTCGAACTAATGGAATTAGACTGACTTTGTTACCCGACCAGCAGCTGAAGGTGACGTTTTAAGCGGGATTTTGAGCGATCCCGGCATTGGGTAAGTTAGATTGAATTTTTTTTTGCTTGATTTTAGTTTTTAGTTTAATACCCATCCATTGTTGAGTTCGTTCGTCAAGTTCTCCGCTGGCAAAATCTTGAGTGGGTAATTGAGATTCAAGTTTATTAGGATGAATCTTAAGGTTTAATTAAATACCCATTGTTTTTGCTTCATGGTTTCAAGGCCAATAGCCTGATTGGTTATTCAATTGCTGGAATTGAGACCCCCGACCAACAAACATCTCTCTGTTTTGTGTGGTTAAAAGCCTTGAAGTTAAAGAATTAATTTAGTTCTGTTCAGAATATTTAAGCTGAGGTAAGTGGCTTTATTGTTGAACTTTTTAATTGGGTGCGCATGTTTGATTTTCTAAAATTTTCGTGTTTATGAGTTGTTCATGAAATTTATTATTATTGTTAAAAGCATGAAAATTGTGCATGAAAAAACTATTATTTTAATTACGTAAGTGTTTATGAAAAATTGTTGAAAGCATGAACTTTATTGTTATTGCTTTGTATTTGTTGATATCTGAAATAATTGAGTTGGTGGTCTCTCAAAATTCCATTAAAGGAATAAGTTTAAATTATTTATGAGTTTTATAAGTGTACATGAAATTGATGTACATTCAGAGATGCTTAACTAGGACTTAAAGACATGAAATTGATGTACCTAAGTCGAGGTGTGTGAAATTGACGACCTCGAGGTTTCGTGAAATTGATGACCTCCGTAGGAGACACATGAAATTGATGTGTCTAGAATATGCATGAAATTGATGTATATTCTCTCTCATTAGTAAGTTTAAAATAAAGTTTAGAGCCACCAAAAATATATTTGTTATAGATTTTTAAAACGTATTTAAGCCTGACCCAACCTCAACAGTAGGGTCACTTACTGAGTATTTTAAAATACTCATTCTTTTCAAAAATATTTTTTTTCAAGTATAGGCAAGGGCAGGTGAAAGGCGATTGATGAGAATCCGAAAGGCAACCATGAGGGAACTATTTTGAATTTCATATTTTATTTTTCTTCCACTTTAAGAGTTATGTTTTACTTTATTGTAAATTTGTTTGAGAAATTTTCTAGAGGCCATGTACATTTTTATTTTAGAAATTATTTAAGAATATTTAAAACCTTTAAAATTAGGGATCCCGAAAAAAAAGTTTTGTTTTAAAGTTTTTACTTAAAATAAGTGTTTATGTTTTAAAATATTTTTTTTTAAAAAGACCTCCAAAGCATGCATTGTCGTAACGGTCCCTTAAAGGCTATTTAAGAGTTCAGATCGTTACATAGTATATTCTCCAATCGTTTGCATTGCCTGAGTGAGTTTCTAACGCAAAGGTGGGCACAATTTAATGCTTTTTTGGTTGATGCTTATTTGAATTCCCCACTTATCTTATATATATCTTTAATCGCTTATATTTACTTGCTTCCTTTTATCTTTTTGTCTTCAATTACAAAAAATTCCATCAATTTATTTCTTTGGTTACTATCCTTGGTTGCAAACTTAGAGGAGGTTCTTGTTTTATTGAGTTGAGTGTTTTTTCAAGTAGTCACCATCTCCCTTGGGTATGATATCTGGAGGACTCTTCACTTTATTACTTGATAGTGTATACTTGCACTTAGAGGTGTCTTGTGTCACAACACTCGTCAAGTACTCCATTAACTTGACCAATCCAACCTAAAGCATCAAATTCTCAAAAGAAGAGGCAACACATCTCAATCACCCTCATAATGAAATTTTGGAAATCACCTTGAAATCTTCCAAAGTTTGAATGATTCTAATTGTTGGAGGAAGCTCAACATGCATATATATATATAGACATATATAATAGTCATAGGCCATGGACGTCTAAGCCTTAGTCGATCAGGTGGCCTGACCCGACCACTCTAGGGACAACTGTATCATGAATGCCTATGCTTTATTCAACCATACCATGGGCGATCTCTCATAAGCATCTAGTCCAATGGGACATCAACCTTGTATCTATAGTATCGCTAAAAGGAAAAAGTCAAACAAATTCCTATCCTCTAGGAAGAACATGGATTAACCAGGTCTCTATCTTGATGGAAGAATACGAGACCGACTAGGTATTTGTAGTTCTAACTAATGAGAGGGAAATAAGAACAATGGAAATGAGAGGGAAATGAGAACAATGGGAAGTGATGATAATTTCATTCTAGAAAACCCATATAAATACATAACTTGAACCTAAAAATAGATTCCACAACTAATCCCACTAACTCCAAAAAATTAGCAACTTAGACTTGACTCAACTATTTTCTAGAAACTAGGAATTGACTAGACCAACTCAAAACAAATTAGTTTTTGAGTTACTAACAGTATTCGCCTCTGTGAAGATCAGGAAGCTGATTAGGTCCATGTTACTGCGGAAGAGCATGGGGTTAACTAGGACCCCATGGCCGTGAAAGAGCAAGGGGTTGACTAGATCTTCATCATTATGGAAGGGCACAAGATCGACCCAGGTCTTCAAGGTCGTCATCTTTATGAAAGAGCAGACCAGGTCCGTGTCGTCGTGAAAGAGCATGGGGCCACCCAAGACCCCATTGTGGTGAAAGAGCATGGGACCGACCAAATCTCCATCACATTCTGTTGTAGATCTAGCTCAACCTCCCCCAAAGATAAATACGCTACCCTAGAAAAGAAAGTCCAGGGAATGAACCAAAAACTAACACTAATCCTGGAGATCTTGAATCAAAGAACCCTTAGTGAAGGAGCTTAGGTCCCTATCGCCATGAAAGAACACGTGGTCAACCATGTCTCCATCGTTGAGGAGGAGCGTGAGGCCTACCAAGTGTTCGTCACTAAGGAGGAGTAGAAAGATGATTAAGTCCTTATGGTCATCTTTATTGTCATGAAAGAATATGAGGTCGACCAAGTCTCCATCATGAAGGATTTGATATGCCTCTTTGATTTGATGTTTGTCTTCCCAAGATTTCCTATGCCTTCTTCAAGAATGTATTCAAGGCTTGGTGCATCTGTTTAAACATTAGGTATTAAAATTAAAGCTAGAACAACCGACACTATGAAGCCCTACACCAGTAACACCACCAAGACGCCAAGTTCGATGCCAGCCATCTTGACCCAACCTTACTCATTTCTCCCATCCCCGACAATGGTGCTACGGGGTTGAGGGATGAGGTTGAGCCAAAGGTCACTTGAGTCCTAATGAAAGGGTGAAGTCAAGCCCAAAATTACAAAAGCCAACTACGCCCAAGATTGCAAAAGCCAATTGAGCCCAAAATTGAAAAAGTGAATTGATCCAAAGATTGCAAGGGCCAACTAAGCCCATATTGCAAAGGTCAATTAAGTCCAAAATTGCAAAAGCAAACTGAAGATTGCAAAAGGCCATTGAGCCCAAAGCCAAACTAAGCCCAAATACAAAGACCAAACTAATTGGCTAAGCCGAGTTAAGCCAACTTGGTCCAGTCGAGTCAAGTGGTCATAACTTCTAAATTCTTAACCGAGAGCTTCAAATGTTTAGCTTAAGACAATCAAAAACTAAATTATGAATCCTAACTTAAGAGTGGGGCCAATGTTGTGTGTAAAATTACACTAAAGTATGTTGACGTTGTAAGATCGAATCGTGAGAACCACACCAAGGCTCAACTTGTGGGCCAAGCCTTAACGAACCCAACCTAACCAAAATGAAATAAAATAGCTTCAATCTGATTAAGTGTGGTGGTATTCCTTGAAGCTTTAGGTCAACTCAGTATATCGTCGCTTGGAGGGTAAATCTCATTCAATGCTTAAAAACTCTTATTCTATATAAAATTCTATGATCTAACTTAAGCATCAGAGTCTGTATGATGGGTACCACATCGGTGTGCGTTTCCTTGTGTTTTACAAGTATTCTTCTCCCTAAAATCTCAGTTCACGTACACATCTAGTGAGAATACCTCACTAGATTTTGGTATCAATAACATTTTCAACATTAATACAGAAGTGTCCGCGAGAGAAATTCTCGTCCAATCACAAGAATTGCTCATAGCTAGCAAAAGATTTTCAATAATATCTAGAAAGTAATTCACCAATAGAGGCTATTATCCATATTTTGAAAGTTTTAGATTAAAATTGTTTCACTTGACTAAGTGTGTATTTAGCATATCTTTTTGGAAAAGAAATTCAAGTAAAACACTTATTTTAAATACTTTTGAAAAGAAAAATTAGTTAACTGTTTTTAATCTAAAATCACTTAGTTGCCCCATTTTTTAATCTATTTTTAGAATCTCAAACTATATATTTCTTACTGTTGAAACTTGAAAAGGCATTTTTTAATTGCTCTAAAGCACTCTTTAATATTACTTTTTTAATATTTTACTAATATATCATCCAATAAGGATCTTTTTCTTTTTTTGAAAAACATCCAATAAGGATCTCAAATCTACTTAGCATCACAACATCTAACATGTCACATGATAGACATGTGACTTCAAATCCTTATCTAAGTATCATACATTATTGATTAGATAAATGAACGAAATTAAAGTTAATTTGGCAAACAATGTCTCTAACAAGTTTTTATGATAGGTTAATTTAGACCCTGTTTGATAACCATTTGATTTTTGGTTTTTGAAAATTATGCTTGTTTTCTCTAAAATTTTCTACTATGGTTTTCATATCCGTTAAGGATCTATTTGAATTCCAAGTCAAATTCCAAAAACAAAAACCATGTTTTTGAAAACTATTTTTTTTTTTCATTTTCAAAATTGGATTTGGTTTTTGAAAACAAGGAAAAAGATAGATACTAAAGCAAAGAAACTTATAGGTGGAATTAAGTGTGTACAAGTTTAATTTTAAAAAACCAAATGATTATCAAACGGGAGGATTGAAAGAGGGGGATTGATTACCAGAGAATCACTTACTGGAGCAGATCCAAAGAGGTGTACAGAAGATGCTGCTGGGGAAGTTGGGTTGGAGAGAGATGTCCCTGAATGTTGTTGGCTAACATGTGGAGTGCTTATCCCTCCACTCACCTCTACCATTTCTTGACCTCTATTTAAGAAAATATTTATGCAATTAATTCAATATGCATTGTTTATAAAGCATTTATTTAAAAATCAATTCTTTGCTAAACATTACAATACTTCAATGAATGGAAGAATTAAGGTAGAACATGTTTAGGGGTAAAGATAGTATTAGAGTCCTTTTATGTTTCTTAAATGACTAGGTCTCAACAATTATTCGATGAGACCACTATGATGTTGACTGGTAGTTTTACACTATTGGATGTACGAAAGAGAGATTGCAAAAGTAGTTTGAATTTGTTTCTAATGGTTATTAAGGGCATTTGGTTCTTAAAAGACAACCACATTGAATAATTTTTTACTAATGTAGACAACATGATATGGGATGATTTTTATCTCATTGAAATGACCTATTGTTATATCCATTTTAATGTGTTACAAATCAGAAATATACTTACGAGGGAAGTACTAAAGTTGTCGATTGAGCTTCAGTTTGGTCAACTTCAAGTGAATTGGATTTAGTTATATCAATAACTAAATTTCTAGCTGAGGTAGAAGATGATTCTCCTTCTTCCTCCAAATGCTCCTCCTAGTTAAAAGAAGAATGTACCATTAAATCACGAGTTGTTAAAAAAGTAATATATATACACAAATGAATTGAATAGCGTATCATGTTTTTATTGTTATATTTTCTGTTATTCCCATTGTAATGAAATAAATCGAGACTTGTCACATTTCTCAATCATTGGGAGACGTATTCACACTTCAACTTGGATAGGTCGAGGTGAAAGGCTTGGGCAACATTATTGCATTGTCAATCAAGTAAGAGCTCATTCAAATGATCGACTTTAATACATAGATACCATTGGACATATAATCCTTGATTGCTAGGTGCACCCCGGTAAAAAGGTGAATATGTTGTATGCAATCCTAACCAACTCGACTCGACACCAATTTGAACTAAGTGTACTAGTTTAAGCGAGCACCACACTGGTCCGATATCTCATTTGTAGGTTGATGTCTCAGTTGACTTGGAATCCACCTCAAATTCGATGTCAACATCAATACTTCCTCTAAAATTTCACATCAACCCTCCTTATTCATTTCTACTTAATAGATTTATCTTCTCTTTCTTCATTATATATTTTTTTTGCCCAGAGAAATTTGAACCTAAATTTTTGGACAAAGTTTGAATCAAGATTTCTCTCCTCTTTATCTATTGGAAGAAAAGTTGAAAACAAATAAATTAATTGGTTTCAATTATTTTACCCCTACCATTTTAATGGTTCAATTTTATCCTAATATTCTAATTTTCGTTTGGTATTCTAACAGAAATTGCTAACAAAATGTTCAAAAACTTTTAAAAATTGTACAAAATTGAAAACAAAACTCCATAAATCAATGACATTTTATATAATCTAGCTGTTTGTTTTCTAGTGATTCAATTATGGATAAAACACATCCATTTCATACCATAACATTAATGTATTTGAGAATATTGTTTTACAAACAGTACAACAAATCAGACCTTTAACGGTACTTATTATTTTAAATAGATGATTTATTATAGAAACGTCAATGACAAAAGTTAAATTTCACACATGGAAAAGATATGAACAGTGGGATGGGAATTTCAATTTGAGATATAATTCATTTTATGTCTCATTTATAATGCAATGAATTTATTACGGAATTTTGCAGTGTGAGAATGATAATTCGAACACTCAATCTATAATGAAAGTTAACCAATCATTTGAATGTCACAATTGAATATAATTTGTACTCAAAAAAAAAAAAAAAATTGAATATAATTCGATATATTTATTTGAAAACTAGAAAAATACTGTGTAGAGATAATTACCCCTTCATGTTCCATGGTCTCCCTAGTGAATGTGACCATTGGATCACTTTCTTTAGTTGCCACGTCAGCTCTAAAAATTCTCTGTAAAATTTTCAAATAATAATAATAAATAAACTTATAAGAATAAATGATTGTGCTTTTCAATTTTTAATATCTTTATGGATTATATATGCTAATTATGCACTTATACTAAAGAACACAAAGAAAGAGGGGAGAAGTCTCATGTGAATATGATTTTTGATAGGCCTTAGCAAAAAGTTGTTTAATAACTTCAAAATTTTAGTAAAATAATAAAATAAAAAATTATATTTACTACTTTTAGTTTAAAAATTCAAGTATAGATTTGTTTTTTTTTAATCTATAATGCTTAACAAATATTTTTATTTTTTAGTTCTTCAATTTTGAAATCTTACCATTTAAATGCTAAAATTTCTAAAATAGTTTAAGATGTCTGTCATTAGCCTTTTGTTGAAGAGAGAGAGAAAAAAAACATTAAGATCCTAGTTTAAATTTAAATTTTGGTAAACAAATTCATAAGTTTGGATATTATTTTTTTAGGAAAATTATAATGGATGGCAAAATTGGTTGTCATATTTGCAAATATGTCACACAAATAAATAATTTGTAAATATAGAAAATTTTAAAATTTTTCACGTACATATTTAAATATTTTTATGTAATTTCTTTTTTACCTCATCTATCACTAATAGCTTGTATCACTTATAGATCAATCTATCAATGATAGACCATTTTTGTGTCTATCACTAATAGATCATTTCTACAACTATCATCGATCATATGTCGGTAACACCACTTTTATGTTTCTATTGCCGATAATCAATTTTTATATATGTCTATTGTCGATAGACCATTTATGTCTATCAATGGTAGATTTCTATTACTGATAGACTGTTTTTATGTCTATTAATGACCACTCTTACGTGTTTGACTATAGAATATTTTTATATCTTTTATTGATAGGTTTATCATTAATAAACCATTTCTATGTCTATTAATGTTACAAATTTATCACTAATAGAGCATTTTTATATCTATTGTCGAGAGATAACTATAAGTGATAGATTCTATTACTGATAAATTAATTTTTTTTATGTCTATAAGCAACCATTTTTACATGTCTAATGGACTATTTTTAGTTATATGAGTCAAAGAAAATTTCCATGTTTATTATCGATATATCATTTCTATGTCTATTAATGATACACATCTATCATTGATAGACTAGCTATATATCACTTGATGGATGTGTATCACTGATAGACCTTGATAGACCACTATCACCTATAGACACAATTTTAGGTTTATCATTAATAGACTATTTCTACGTCTATCACTAATATACCATTTTTATGTTTATTGTTGATAAACAATTTTTATGTCTATTGGCAATAGATCATTGATATATTTCTAGGTGATAGATTTCTATTACTGATAGACTATTTTCATGTATATTGGTGATTATTTCTATATGTTTAATAGACTACTTTTATGCCTATCACTAATAGAACATTTTTTTATGTTTAAGAGACCATTTTCAGTGATATACATCTACTATTAATCTACTATTAATATACAAAAAAAAAAAAAAAAAAGTATGTTAGTGATACATAGTTATTAGTAATTTATAATGTTTTTTTTATCAATTTTTTTGGTTATTAATATTAAGGTAGGAATAATTTACTATTATTAATCTATTGATATGGTATATCAATAATAGACCAAATGAAAATGCAAACTCACTAAAAGGAAGAAAAAAAAAATGTCAAATAATATCATTGATATATTCCCTTTATTCATATTGATATAGTATATCACCGATAGAATTTAATAGTAATATGCATGTTAACTATCACAGAGGTTGAAAACCAAAGTTAAATGCCATATATATGTATATATATATATATATATATATATATATATATATATATATATATATATATATATATATATATATATATATATATATATATATATATTTGTTGATAAAGTATATCAGTAATAGACCTAACAACAAATAACCATGGTAGCATTACTTATATACCTTTTTTTTCATTGGTATAGTTAGTAACGATAAACCTCATAGCCAATTAGGCATGTTAACTATCACAGATTGAAAATGAAAGTTAAATGTCATCGATGTACCATTTTGTTTTTGGGTTTAAGTATATTAGTAATAGAACTGATAACAAATAAGCATGCAAACAACTATTAGTAGAAAACTAAGGGAAATATTACTTATATGCCTTTTTTTTTTGTTAATTCTTATTATATTGGATATAGTTATTAGCAATAGACCTAATAGTAAGAGAGCATGTAAGCAATTCTTGATGGATAACAAAAACCAAATATTATTGTTATACATTTTTCTATCTATTGATATGATATATCGATGATTTGATCTAATAACAAATGAATATACAAACAATCATTAATAGGAAAAACAATTAAATGCCACAAATTTACCCTTTTTAATCTATTGATAAGTGATAAATTAGTGATAGAGACTTCATAGCAAATAAGCATACAAATAATAACTGATTGAAAAGAATTTCTTCAGACTTCAGCTATCACTGATATACCCTTTTTCATTCTATGGATATCATATATATCAGTAATTGACATAATAACAAATGAGCATGCAAATAAATAAAGATACAAAACAAAAATTAGATATCACTGATATAGTATTTTAATTTTATTGATAATTTATATCAATAATAAACCTAAAATAAAATGAACATGCAAATAAACAATCACTATTAGTAAATAAAGTCAAATATTACTCATATTCTAAAAATAGTACTAAAAAAAAAAATATATTACTCATATTCAATTTTATATTCAAGTGAGATATGGAATATTAATAATAAACACAATAGCAAACGAGCATGCAAACAATCAATGATAGCCACTATCACTGATAAACTTCAATAAGTGATAAGTTTATCATTGATGGACTTCAGTCATTGATAGGTCAATCACCGATAGACCTCAGTCAATGATAGATGTTTATCAATCATTGGAAAACAATATTGAGATATGTTGATGGGCATTTTTGTCTTTTCACATGTCTGGGTTTAGAATTTTGCCATATAAGCAATTGTCCCAATTTCTTATTGAAGAATAAATAAAAAAAAAATAAATAAATAAATAAAACTTCTAAAAGTGAATGACGAAATGGCCCAAAACATGTCAGTATAAGATGGAAGATATTTTTTAAACAATAATTATTTACTATAATTTTACAATTATTAAGAAACAATTTTATGTGAACTAAAACGAAGGAAAAAAAACTTCTTAACTATATAAAATGCATAATATTTTTTTTTAAAAAAATAAATAGATATAACATAACAATTTTGAATATTCTTTTAACATTATCTTGGAAGGAAACCTTAATCTTTCTAATTTAAAATTTTACTAGACACATTTGAATTGTTTTCCCCATTTACTAAGCATTATGTATTCATTTATTTTTATTTTTTTATTTTTAGAACATAAAACAAGAAACGAAAATTAAGAAATAGAAAATAAGAAACAGAAATGACCTTTTTTTTTTTTTTCCATATATTACTTCTAGTTTTGGAAAAACGTAAATAGAAGTATAATTCTATCATTTTTTTTTTACTTATCAAATGGCTAAAAATATTTAACATACTAAGTACAACATAGGGATTTTGAATGCTTTTATCTTAAAAAATGATTTTCATGAAAACATTTCATTTAAAATTTGAAAGAAGAAAGAGACGAAATATCATCTAACATTTTTTTTTTTCATAAAAGAAAAGACCAAGAAACAATATCAAATACACTTTTATTATTTTTTTAAAAAGAAAATAGAAAACATGAAACAAGAAATGAGAAACAATAATGTTTCTAATATACCGTTATGATAAGTATTACTTAATACTCTATAACGTGGAAAAGAAAAAACTGATTTTTATGCTATATAATAAGTTTATGAATGATTACATATTCAATGAACAAACTCAATGAATTGGTTATGTTATGTATATACATTATCTACAACTTAGGCTTCTCAAACCATTTTGAAGATAAAGTTTGGTAAGAAAGGGAAAAGAGCAGGAAAAAATTAATATACATAAAAATAATAACAAAAAAAAAAAAAAAAAAGAACACACAACAAATATAATAATAACTAAATGAATCTTGATTAAAAAAAAAAAAAAAAAAAAAAACCAAAGTGAATGCTAGTCGCACGTGTCAAATTTTAAAGTGATTAATAAATAACGTAACAATACATATTTAAATTTACATTATGAAACTATGTTTATCATTTACGAGCAACGGTCATTTAGAAGTACGACACATTAACTTCAAAAGAAAAAACAAAGAGCATAGAATCTATCAATAGATTTGTAATAAGTATGGTGGATTAACTATCTAACTAAATTCCTTGATTTCAAATGTAAGCTTTAGATGAAAAATATTAATTGGTATGAAAATCCCAAGTCAAAATAATCTAATAAACTTTAACAAAAAAGAAGAGATATCAATTCACATTAATATTGAAGAAAATAATGAAAATGAAAAAAAGTTATAACAAGAGAGAGAGATAGGATTCATACCAGTTTCTTAGGTCTCTTTCTCCAACCATTTTTTTTTTGAGTTGCTTCAAGTGTATGAAAGGAAAATGAGAATATATAAGAAATATATTTTACAAAAAGAAAAAAGAAAGATGATTTTCTCTCTCTTCACAAGGAAAACCCATTTGTTTTTTTTTTTTTTTGAAAAAAATAATGAATGAAATTTCCAGCAAAGAATGTAGTTGGGTTGGGACAGGAAGATAGTGTATTATTTTTCATGAATATGTGTTTTGTAATAAATATGGATGTGAATTAGTTTGAGTTTGACCAAGAATACACTGTATTTACTTGAATATTATTATAACCTTTAATATTTTTTGTTAAATATTCAGTTGTAAGTTGATGTCTTTTTTCTCGATTAAAAGGAAGTTTTTGAGGAGAAAAAATTCCCAAAAAGGGATGAGTTCTCAAATAATTCTAAATATACATTGAATTGTATCTTGTGAGATAAATTATTTGATGGCGCATCGTCTCATAGAGATCACTTGGTCAACATTGTCTCGCTAATTTTTGTATTTTGAAACTATTCTTTTAAATTTGTATGAATACTTTTAATTAAATGTACCGATCAATTTCCTTTTTATAAAAATATATATTGAAACCAACAAAAGTTTTATATCGTAGTGTAAAATTTTGTCTCTCCCCATCAAAATTGTTGGCTCCAATTCTTGTGCTTATAAACAACCATAACAATAGTATGCTTGTAAGAATAAAATTTTCTTTTCCAAAAAGAAAAGCATAAACTAATAAATCTATGATCTTATTAAAAAAAAAAAATAAATAAATCTATGATCTAATAAAGTTTTTTATGATATTTGATACATCATTTATTCAATATTATATTCGTTTTTAAAGAAGGTCAATAAGTTAATACGAAAATTTGGATGGGTATCTTAATTTTTATATAAGAAATTAAAAATAATTATGTATTTTTTTTACACAAAATAACAAATGTAGCATTTTAACAAAATATATATAACCACAAGTATAACATCTTTTTTTAAAAAAACTAATTAATCACTAATTGACTTTTTTTTAGTACAATCACTAATTGGCATATAAATACGTTTCTATTTTATGTAATAAACATCAATTTATATAACTATAGTAATCCTTGATTAGCTTACACATTAATAGACTGCAATCATATAGTAATAAGTTATTTAATGCTACACTTAAAAACCCATTGATTATTGTGTATTTTACTTTTTACTACATTTACATCAGTTTCATATCCCAATTATGTTGAATCTGCATAAATCCTTGTATGCAACATGAACATAACTCAACTGGGTTAATGTATGCATATTATGTAATGTCTCAAGTCTGGGATTTTCGGATTTGGCACCTGACGACCCCAACATTCTCTTGCGACTTGGTCACATCACCATGCTTGTCTTAAACGACTTCTAAGAGTGAACACTATCCTCACAAACCAATGCGTATGTTTCTAGGGCACCTGACGACCTCGACATTTCCTTGTATCCTCTGCGACCTGACGACGTCACCATGTTTTTCTGAATCCACTTCTAAGAGTGAAGACTGTCCACACAAACCAATCGGGATCCTTTTAGCATGTTTTGTCCTCACTCACATGCTTCCTAGGAATCGCCCAACATAGAACTTCTCCAAGCCAAGCACACTTAACTTCTAAGTTGCTATGATTGAGCCACTAAAAAGGAAGGTACACCTTGTTGGTGTAGGTAATATCTATCAATTCTTTTAAGTTTATCTTGACCATACTTTCATGTCCTCAGGATCCCTCTCACTCAGGCGTCACACCTCTTTTACTAGAGCGTCAAAATATTCCAATAAAAAACAAGATAACACATTAGTAACCTTCTTTATAGTTTGAAAGTTCCTTACCTCCGCCCATATTTTTAAAGGAAAAACTCAAAACTATTGTCCCTAAACTTGGTAATGTGGATCAGTTTTCTTACCGTAGGCTTTCAATGACTCGGATAGGCGATGCAATTTTTATCTTCTATTAGGCTTATATTTGAAGAATTGATTGTAAACTATCCTCCTGATGGATTACATAAAGGGAGACTTGACACAAAAAGTGATTGAGCCTTTAGAGAAAGATAACACTATTGAAAAACTTTTTGTTCAAATGGATGAGTCTTTGGGAGAGTTCCAATGTTTCATCTTATGCATTAATTTGAGAGACCTTGATTTAGTGCATTGATTTTTGTTGAGATTAGTATGTTGGGAGCCTTTTATTTATTTATTATTATTATTATCATCTTTTGTAACTTTTCTTGTTAAAATGAATAGGTAAACAAATGTAAATATTGCCAACACTTATCCTTACTAAGGTTAAATTTGATAAAAAAAAAATAAAAAAATTAGGATGAAAGCTGACTCACATTACCATGTTTAGAGTAAAAATCCTATTTCTAATGATATACTTTCTGAAAAATAAAACAAATGAACTGACTTCATCATTTGACTGAATCTGTTTTATAATGGTCAAGAAAGGAAATCTCAAAACACTGAGATGTACTGTCCCGAAAAAGCATCTCTCTATAAATTGGAAGCTGTCACAGCAAGCTTTTGATGGAAATCAGAAAGAAACGGTTCCATTATTGGACAATCGGTTGTGAAATTCAATTTGGAATCCTAATCTAAATGGTAAGTGAGTTGTACAATAGGTAACTCAAATATGTCAGTTAAATTTTAGAATTCAAACACGGGTGTAACGTTTGAATCTAAGATCCGAAAAGTTACTAATACCTTAACCAATTGAACTATACATTTAAGTTGGACAAAAATGCAAGTTATCAATAGAAATTTTCAAGATCAACACCCATTTTCTAATTCTCCTTTATCACCCTTCTATGTTCTTGAAGTTTTTTTAATTGATATGCTTCATAGATGATGTCCAAGAACTACTTCTATATATCTTCTTTAGATATATATCATTTCTTAATTGACCAAAGGAGAGAAACACCTACTCTCCATATTCTTTTTGTGAATTCAATAACATTTGGGGTTTGAGATTCAAACCTCTGACCTCTTGATCGAAGATACATGTCAATTACCGATGAGCTATAATCACTTTTGACGCCTACCCTCCATATAATCTATAGAAAGATAGAAAAGATACAACTCAGAATTAATTACATAATAAGGTACGTAGTAGTCCTCATAAGGTAAGTCAGACCCTAACAGTAAAGGAAGGAGTTGTAATGATGTAGAGGAAATAATAAGTAGAATTCTATTGATTTGCATGGGAATGAACCGAGTATTGAGAGGTTGAATAATGGAGTTGAATTGTGGGTTTATTTCTTTTAGATTTTCATATCTCCAAAAAGTTCAATCTTACCACATCAGTTTTTGGAATGTAAATGAGATGGATTGCCATTTTTATTGTCATGTAATTGTGACAGATGGAGAGTAAACTAAATCTAGAAATTCACACCTTCCTCAAACTAGTGGGTATCTCATACACGCCTAGTTTGCTCCTTAGACCCTTAAAACTTTTCTTTGGTAGTGCTTTCATAAATATATCAGTTACTTGATCAGTGGATGACACAAATTTTGTAATTAGATGACCATGAGCAACTTTTTCTCTGATGAAGTGATAGTCAATCTCTATGTGTTTTGTTTTAGCATGGAAAACTGGATCTTTACCACCATGTAGTTAGCACTAACATTGTAACATATTAGTTAGGGTGGTTTTAGCATTTGTATTCCAACGTCTCTCAATAGGAACATAATCCAGTCAACTGAATTTGATGCCATAACTCTATAATTCTACTTTTGAGCTTGATCTTGTGAGTAGGAATATGCATGATCATGATGTACTTCTGGTGTTTGGACATCCAGCTCAATCTGCATTAGAGAAACCATAAAGATTTAGTGATCCTTTTTTGTGAAAAATCATAACGGCTTTTAGGTCCTTGTATTTCGGTTCCTGAAGGCTTTGGTACATGATAGCGAGCATAGCAAGCTATTTTTCCCTATCTATTTTAGTTAGTCTTTGAGAGTAAATTGGCCAAATTTATGCATTCTTTTGTTATATTTGTAGGAATCAATTATTGGAGCTAAATTGACAAAATGGAGTTAATCGGACATTCGGGACGTGAAAAGAAGCCAAAGAACCGAAAGGAATTAAAGTTGGAGGCTTATAAATGAGGTTGATTCGAGAGCTAGCGTCTCGACGCTAGCAACTTTCCTTAAGTAAAACAAGCGGCAAAAGGTCACAGCGTCTGGCGGTACTGCGACAGCGCCGCGACGCTGTCCATAGTGCCGCGACGCTGTCGGCAGATTTTCTATAAATACAACACTTTCTTGCACAGCCAAGGGGAGTCCATTTGGTTAGATTTTAGCCCTAATTTCGACTAGAGACCTTCTGTGGAAGCTGAAGCAAGGCCAAGGAGTAGGAACCAAGCTTGAAGACATGGAGATCGTGACAGGGACGTGTCGGTTTCTACGGATTCAAGAGTTTTCCTTTTCTTTCCCTTACCTCTTGTTGTTTTTATGGCTTTTCTTTCAAGTTTTATTTGTAGTTCTTTGACTATGAGTAACTAGCTTGATTGTCTTAGGAATTGATGTATCCCTTTGGGCGTTGATGGATTATTTCTTGGTTATGTATTGCTTTGAATTCATTTATGCATATTATACTCTTAATGCTTTTGATTCATTGACCATGAATTGAATGATGTTTTCTCTAAGTCTTGCTCGGGAGAGGGGATTTAGTTTAGATCATGTTGTGCATAACTAAGATAATCTTGAGATAGGGAGATGAGAGATAGTCTTAGAAATCGTTAAAGGATTAGACTTAAGGCCTTGCATGTTAATGAACTTAGGTAGGGATATTGGATCCATTGGGTTTATTACATGTATGAGAATTAGTTATGCTCTGGAGAGATAGCTATGATAATAGTTTATCATATATTTATGAATCTTTGCATGTTCACATATTCTAGCGATTAATCCACAACTCCAATAGGTGAAATCAATTCCCTAAGAGTCTTTCCATTTGAGTCTCCACCTTTATTTTATGCTTTTTGTCTTTAAATTTATCTTTATCATTAAGTTTTGCTCCCTAAATAAAATTGGACAAGATTATTCACGGTACTTAATTTTCTAGAAAACCAATCCAGAGGACGACACTCGTTTAATCACGAAAACACTATATTATTACTTGACCCGTACACTTGCGGTAAGCAAATTGCACATCAGTACACTTTGCTTATAGTGTAGATTATGTCTGATCTTGTGAGGGTTAGGCATTGTAGTGATCCTATCACTGGATCACTATCTCCTCGAGCTTTAATAGATCTGACTGTAGTTGGAGTGTTTAGGTGAGCAACTTTCATCATTCTAGTTCTAGGAAGGATATCTTGAGCATATTTAGATTATGCTAGAGTGATGATCCCTGTTCGTGTGTGTTAGATCTCTATATCTAGGAAGTAGTGTAAGGTTTCTATGTCTTTTAGAGCAAATTCTGATCGTTGTTGATGAATGATCCTTTTTTATGCAACGCTTTATTTGAGATACTTAATTAGTTGTCCATCTGAAACATTATCTAGTTTTCAATTGCTTTTTTTTTTTTTTTTGAGAAATACTTTTCAATTGTTTTACCTACTGCTTGAATTATAAGATAGTTAATGGGATTCATATACATTGATTCAATTTAGTTTTCTATTGTTTTACATACTGCTTGAATTATAAGATAGGTTTTGGAAACTCTTCATATGAGAAACTCGCCTCCGCCTCCTACACCTATTTGTAACTTATTGTGCACTGATCATGTTTTTGACTTTAATGCAGATTGTAGGAAGGCTTTTGAGACTTTAAAGGCTGCTTTAATCTCAGCACCCATTCTTTGTGCACCTAATTGGAGTTTACGATTTGAGGTAATGTGTGATGCGAGTGATGCTGCGGTAGGTGCTATGCTGGGGCAAAAGAAACGCAAATTTATCCATCCTATATATTATGCAAGCAGGGTTTTAAATGAGGCACAAGTCAACTATACAACTACTGAAAAGGAGTTGTTAGCTGTTGTGTTTGCCTTTGAGAAATTCCGGCCGTATTTGGTTGGATCCAAAGTCACGGTTTTCACGGATCATGCAGCAATAAGGTATTTAATGTCTAAAAAAGATGCAAAGCCTAGACTAATTCGTTGGGTTTTATTATTGCAGGAATTCGACTTGGAGATAAAGGACAAGAAGGGATCAGAGAATGTCATTGCAGATCACTTGTCTCGTCTTGATCCATCATCTTCTTTGCTGAAGCAATCTGTCATTTCAGATTCTTTTCCAGATGAACAGCTTTTTGCTGTTGAGGTAAAGGTAGTAAAGGATGTCCCTTGGTATGCTGATATTGCTAATTTTTTGGTCAAGGGAGTCACTCCTGTTGATATGGATTGGAGGCAGATGAAGAAGTTTAAGCATGATGCGAAATATTTTTATTGGGATGAGCCATTTATGTATAAGCAATGCTCTGATGGTATTATTCGTAGGTGTGTTTCAGGTGATGAAGCAAAGGAAATCCTGAAGCAATGTCACTCTTCGCCGTATGGAGGGCATTTCGGCGGTCAGAGGATAGCTATGAGGATTTTGCATTGTGGATTCTTCTGGCCCTCCTTGTTTAAGGATGCCCATTGGTTCTACAAGCAATGTGATGCCTGCCAAAGGAGAGGAAACTTAGGGCCTAGAGATGAAATGCCTCTTACTTACATTTTGGAAGTTGAATTATTCGATGTATGGGGTATTGATTTTATGGGGCCATTTCCCCCTTCTAATGGTAATGTTTTTATCTTATTGGCAGTTGATTACGTGTCCAAGTGGGTGGAGGCCATTGCATGCCATCAGAATGATGCCAAGACGGTTTCAAGGTTTCTCCAATCGCACATCTTTGTGCGATTTGGGACATCTAGAGCTTTAGTAAGTGATGAGGGTACACATTTTGTTAATAATATCTTAACTAAGCTTTTAGCTAAGTATGGAATTAAGCATAGGATAGCTACCCCTTATCACCCACAAGCAAATGATCAAGTTGAAATAAATAATAGGAAAATTAAATCAATTCTAGAAAAAGTAGTCCATCCATCTAGGAATGATTGGTTTTTTAGGTTGGATGAGGCTCTTTGGGCTTATAGGACAGCCTATAAGACTCCTCTAGGTATGTCTCCCTATAGGTTAGTATATGGGAAAGCTTGTCATTTACCATTAGAGCTTGAGCATAAAATGTTTTGGGTTTTGAAGAAATTAAATTTTGATCTGAGTCGTGCAGGAGCAATTAGAATGCTGCAGCTTAATGAATTGGAAGAATTTCGCCAATTTTCTTATGAAAATTCGAAAATGTATAAAGAAAAGACTAAGCTGTGGCATGACAAGAAAATTAAGCCTAAAGAGTTTGTCAAGGGTCAAAGAGTTTTACTTTATAATTCTAGATTGAAATTATTTCCCGGGAAACTAAAATCTAAATGGTCAGGGCCGTTTATTGTGATTGAAGTTTTCCCCCATGGAGCAATTACTTTGCAGGATGAAAAAGATGGGAGAGTATTCAAAGTGAATGGACAACGTGTGAAACATTATTGGGGAGAGGAGTTCCAGACAAAATATCCTTCCCTAAAGCTGGTTGATGAATGAGAAAGCAAGATTTTTGCGGGAGCATTTCGCAGAGCAATATTTTGAGCTCCCAGTGTTTGTTTTTATTTTCTCACTGATATAATTTGATTTTAGTTTGAATTAGGTTAGATTTGTTTTATTTAAATTTTGCGTAATTTATTTTAAATTCGTTTTTTTTAATTCCGTAGATTTTATCGTAATTCTGAATATTTTTATTATTTCTGGTAATTTAGTTTTTATTTAATCTGGTGAGTTTAGATTAGATTTTGGGATTTTATTTCTGGTTATTTAAATTTTTGTTTAGATTTGATGTGAATAAAATGTCTCCTGATTTATTCGGTTTTGAATAATAAAAATAAAAGATAAGATTTGATTTGAGCGGTTAGTTTATATTTGAATTTTCCTGATTTGATTTTTCTATTTTGAATTTGAATTCCGTATCCAAGATTCTTCAGCTAATCTTTTGTTCAGAAGGTTGTTGAGGCAAAGTTATGGCTGAAGTAAATCTTCCGTCCGAATAAGAAGGGTTTTGAGGTGAATTAATTACTTTTACCGTTTGATTTTGAATTTTCTGTGGGCAGGTAAATTGCATGGATGCTGCCACGTGTCGCGCAGGGATAATCCAACGGTTTAGTCGTTTGACAGCACATAATTATGTACCATGGGCGATTGAAATTCAAGATTTTACCGTTAATGGATTTGATTTACAAATTAAATTTGAACGGTAATCCCATTTAATACGGGGCAAAATCTTTCGGTTAAGATTTGATTTGCTGCAGCTCTATTTATTCCAAAACCTTCGGTAAGTTTTTCTCACTTCATTTTCTTGATCATCCCTTGCTAGTTATATTTTTCTTATTTCTCTGTGTGCGATAAACTTCCTTTGAGTCTCCAATGGCGAAAACGAGAGCAAGAAAAGAAAGAGATAATGAGGAAGAGGAGGTACCTGTTACCCCCGAAGCACCGAAAGCTAAAGCAAAGAAGAAGAAGACACCAGAAGAAAAAGAAGCTAAGAGGAGAAGAAGACAACAGAGGGCTGAGGATCAAGAAGTTGTAGAGAAGGTGGTGGAAGATGTCGCTGCCACAGTGGTTGAAGAAGACCCGAAAGAACCAGAAGAACAAAACCCAAAGCAGACTGAGCCGAGAGTTGCGGATACAGAGGAAGTTCGAGAAGAAAATACAGAGGAGGTTCAAGAAAAGCAGACTGAGGATGTGCGAGAAGAACAGGTAGAGGTTGAGCCTGAAAAAGGTAATGAGCCAGTACATGAGGCTCGAGTGGAGGTGATCATGCCGGAAGTGCCAAAACGTCGCCGCGTGAAGCGAAAAGCGGGTCGCATCAAGGTAGTCCGAACTGATACCCCCTCGCCTCCAACCACTAATTCTGAAAGAGAAAATGCAGAGAGAGAGGAGCAAGAGAAGAAAGAAGCCGAGGGAAAAACAAGAGAGGAAGCAGAGAAGAAGGCTGAAGAAGAACGGTTGCTCAAGCAAAGGGCAGATAGGGGCAAGAGTGTTGCTGCAGCATCGGAGGAACCTGACGAAATAGAAGAGCCACAGTTGCCGTATGTTCGCTTCGTCAACAATCTTGCCAGAGCAAAATATGCGGAGTTGCTGAAAAGAGACTTCCTATTTGAAAGGGGATTTAGTGGTGATCTTCCACATTTTCTGAGGGTCGGCATTACGAACCAAGGTTGGGAGCGGTTTTGTTCAAAGCCTGAATCTGTGAACGCGCAGGTAGTGCGCGAATTTTATGCAAATATTGACAAAGAAGACGGTTTCCAACTGATCGTTTGAGGTATTGAGGTCGACTGGAGTCCTGGTGCTATTAATGCACTGTACAACCTTCAAGATTTCCCCCACGCAGCATATAATGGGATGGTTGTGGCGCCATCTAATGAGCAGCTGAGCGACGCTGTGAGGGAAGTTGGTATTGAAGGGGCGTAGTGGAGGCTTTCAAAAACAGAAAAAGGACGTTTCAGTCAGCCTATCTGAAGAGGGAAGCAAATACATGGATGGGATTCATCAAAAAGAGATTGCTTCCGACAACTCATGACTCGACGGTTTCTAGGGAACGTGTTCTTTTGGCTTTCGCGATTTTGAGGTCTCTAAGCATTGATGTAGGGAAGATTATTGCTAGTGAAATTTCTGGATGTTGGAAAAATAAAGTGGGGAAACTGTTTTTTCCGAATATAATACCATGCTTTGCAAGCGAGCAGGGGTTCCAGAGAATGAAGGTGATGTTATTTTATTTGAAAAAGGGATCATTGATACACCCAACTTGGCACGGCTTCAGCGTACGCAAGAGGCACGTCAGGGTGGGCTTGTCTATGGCATCAACACGATTTTAGAACAGCTTGCACTGTCGGCCAGCATGTAGGAGTTTGCCGAGAGGCAAGCTTTAACCTTCTGGAACTATGTTAAAAGTCGTGATGCCAATCTGAAGAAGGCGCTGCAGAAGAATTTTTCCAAACCGTATCCAGCCCTTCCAGCATTCCCTGAAGATTTATTGAACCCCTGGATTCCGCCCCCACCGATTGAAAGAGAAAAAGAGGATGATGAAAATGAGCAGGGCCAAGAGGACTGACGAATGAAGTGGCTCTGAGCGAGCATGATTTTTGTTCTGGAATTTTTGTTTGCTCGCGCATTTTCTAACCTCCTTTTCTGTTGATGTTATATTTGCTTCTTTTTAATTTTTCTGTTTTTGAAAAAATATATCTGCTTTTGTATTTTCTTTCTATGATTTTAATGAAATTTCCAAGTTGTTTCTGTTCTATGGCACTGAGTAATTCTAACTTAACTGATTTCTTCTGAATTTTTGAAGCTTGGACTGGTTAAGCTTAATTAGATCAAGGTATTCTGATCTCCAGAAACCTTTTGCTTGAGCATTTCTTCTGGCCTGGTCGTTGCTGCGGCAAGAAGATTTTGGAGGTAGTGTTGCCTTATTTGATCCACTTTAAGCTTAGTCCTAGTCCCACGCTTAGGTTGAAAATTCAGATAGAAAAATTTAAGTTTGGGGGTATACTTCACAAAATTAATGATTCATTGAGGACAATGAATAATGCAAGTTTGGGGGACTTTTTGCTACTCCAATTGTTGTGCTCGAGCATTCCTCTCCTTCATTAATAATTTGCTAGGTTGTTGAGTAACCAGGGACATTTGTGACACCCACAGTTTGTCTTTGCGTCAAAAGGTAACCTAGGAAATATGAAAAAATGATTATTTGCTGAAAAAAGTTGATTATTGAAAATTTTGCTGAGAAAATTCATGGAGCAAAAGTTTTGAAGGATGAATGATAATCCAGCAGTTGTCTGTCTCCCAGAACTTAGGTGAGCTTCATCACAAAATGTTGCCATTCTGAGGGGCAAGAGATAGAATAACTAAGGATTTTTTAGCTTTACAATGAGTATTTAGCCTAGTTGGTGATGAGTTTGAGGCAAGGGTATACTGCACCATAAAGTGGGTCATCCCATGCTTAAGAGCTTATGACTGTAGGGCTGCTTAAGGTCTGAAAAACAAAAATATAAACCCCTTGAAAATGTGTTTTAAAATGTCTGATAATAGAGCTAGGCTGTGGCAAGTTCTTAGAATTGAGTTAAAAGTGGTGATTATTTGTCCATGCTGGAAGAATTATTTTGCTGCAGCAGAGCTTGGTTTTGCAAAATGCTCAGGTAGAGGTTGAAGGTAGTGTTCGATTATCTGTTTTGATTAAGCTATGCTTTGTCTAACGTTTTGAATTCTTAAGGGAAGGTTGGTTAGTATTGCTCGGAACGCGCAATAGTTCAAGTTTGGGGGTATGATAACTCTCCAAAAGGGAGTTATTTAGACCTTATTTCTATATTGATTTGAGTGTCTTTTGTGCGTAATAGGGTTGCTTTTAGATAAATATTGCATGTTCTAACTCATTTGGAGGAATGGAAGCTTTGGAAATTATTTTGTGCAGAATATGTTGCTGGGCGACTTAAGGGAGCAAAATCTGTGCTGGAGCAAAGCTGAGAGCAAAACTGCCACATCACAGCTCGTTAGCCAATTTAACAAACTGAATTCTGTTAAGCTATTCTCGGATTTATGGAGCAAGGAGAGCCATCCACGTGTCTAGGTTAACCTAATTCAAGCCTCCTATCACTCTATAAAAGGAGATAGCCGCCCAAGTCAAATTCATTCCACTTTTGGGGAAGAGATCATTCTCATTTCCACTTTTGGGAGCCGAATAGAGGAGAGAGATTGGAGACCATCAAGGAAACCATCATTTGCAAGCTGATCAAGGGAATTAATATTTTCTTGTATTATTTTGTGAATATGGATATGCTTACTCAGATTGTAACGTGTGTTTCCATGCATTTTATGAACTAAGTAGCTTTAGGCGTTGGTCAGGAACATGTAGTTGCCATGCTTAATTTCTAGTAATAAATATTGATTTGATGCATCTTGATTAATTGTTGTGTTCATTTCTGTTTTATGCCCTCCTGGCCAGCCGGTATGAATACCACTATCTAGTTTCAGGGATGATTTAGGGAGTGTGTGGCGGTTAATCACACTAGGTCATTGTGTATTGGTGAACGCCAGTGACTGAGCTAGGGATAGCCAGTTGCCTAGTGCTTGATCGGTAGTGCTTCATTGGAGTTGAAACACATTCTAAAAAATCCGGAGTTCAGGGAGGAATCCGCTAATAAGACTGCGAGAGTTTTGCATGATCAATAATATTGCTAGAGCATCTTTTAAAACAATTACTAAATCCTGACCAGCGCCTGTTTCTAATCTGTCTGCCTATTTGTTTATTTTCTGTTCTGTCATTTCTTTTGCTTCAGCATTCTATAAAACCAATCATTTTAACCACCTTTGAAACCATTAAAAAGCTAAACAAAATAGATAAAGTGAAAACTAGTTCAGACCTTGGATTCAATAAATACTTATTACTTGCTGCGGATTGTGTATACTTGCACAGAGTTCTAGAGTCTTTTTATACCTTATTTCTACTCACTCTAGGACCCCAACAACAACCTTGTTCACATTCCCAATGTGCGATAGGGCAAGTTACTTGGGCAAGAAAGCAATCACCCTCGGATATCTTTAAAACAACCATTTCAATACTGCGTGCATGCAATAGTGCAAATAAATATCACAGATAAAAAAGAAACAGATACAAAATAAAAATGAAGTTCAAAACTTTCTGTCTAACTCTCGCTCTCATAAAAGACAGATTTCTCTCGTCTCTCGCTCTCGTGCATGGTTCACTATCGTTCTTCTCTCTTGCTCTTGTGTTTCGCTTTGCAAATGCCTCACATTACAACTCCTCACCGTTTCTCTTTCACACATGCAAGCAGATCAAACCAGGCGACAACAACAAAAGTTTTTTTATTCCTAACCCTAAGAGGCAAAACCGAAAGCCCAAAAGAAACAAAAATGAAAACACGAAATTTTTCCTCTTTTATACTACAAATCATATCAATCCAACTTCAAGAACCAGAGAAACAAAAACAATCCCTCATAGAAACCAAAACAAATGAGAAACGATACCCAAAACTAACGAGTTCCAAATTCCGAAAAATAAACGATTCTAACCCATGAAACAGAATAAACCAAAACAGAGCATGCACCTATCGACGTTTAAAGACCGTCGAAGATGGTAAAGAAGAATCTTCGTTCAAAATCTCGAGTATCGAAGAAGGAGAAGAAGAATCGGTCGGATATGGGGATAAGAGAATTATTTGCAAAGAGAAGGTAATGGTGGAAGTGAAAGGAAAAATTAAGCGTTTTATTTTGTAACGTTTAAAATAATATTAAACATTAAAAAAATAAACATATGAAATTAGAAGCGAGAGCAAGAAGTGAGAGTGAGAGACGAGAGAGTTAAAAGGAAATTAAAAAAAATAATAATAAATGAAGCGTGAAGCAAGAGACGAGATCGTTTGCCTAGAATGGTGTAGCCATTTCTAAAATTGGTACAATGACAAGGGCATATCTCATTAAACTGAAAAGGTAGGGTAGTTTTCATTTGGGCCTCTCCAAATGGATCATCTGTACAATTTTCCCTTGGAATCTTAAGGTAAAAAGAAGGTTCAATTACAAGGTTAGTCCCTGAACTTTCAGGGTTGTGTCAATTTGGTCCCTGAACTTTAAAAAGTTTCAAATAGGTCCCTAAACTTTCAATTTTATGTTCAATAGGTTCCTGAACTTTAAAAAGTATCTAATAAGTACTTAACCTTTCATTTTTGTGTCCAATAGATCCCTCAACTTTCAATTTTGTGTCTAAAAAGTCCTTAACCTATTCGACATTTTTAAAAATTCATAAGCCTACTAGATACAAAATTTGAAGTTTAGGGTTTTAATAGAAATAAAATTCAATTTTATATTTAGCAGATTAATTTTTAAAAATTTCGAATATGTCAAGGACCTATTAGACACAAAATTGAAAGTTTGGAGACCTATTAGATATTTTTAAAATTCATGAACGTATTAGATACAAAATTGAAAATTTAAGGACATATTAGACATCTATATACTGATTTCCCCTTTTGCCCCTTCTTAATTTAAAAATTCATCTTTTGCCCTCCTTATTTATTTATTTATTATGTTGAAAAACATTTAAATAAATGTTATAAAATCTCTACGCATAGATTCTATTTATTCATTATATTGAACAACATTTAAATAAATGTTATAAAATCTCTACGCATGGATTCTGATTGATAAAATAATAAACTAATAAAATCTATAAGATATTTGAACATATATGATATTAAACAATATTTGGATAAATTTTCTAAAATCTATATCCATAACTTTTAAATTTGAAATTAATATAATAATTTATTTAAAAAAACAATAAATTAATGCATACATATCATGATTTATTTTAAAATAAATTAAAAAAACAAATTATTGCATATTTCAAAACATACCATAATTTATTAAAAAAATATATTAATGTATATTTTAAAAAAAAAATCTCACGATTTATTAAATAATAAATAAATTAATAAAAAAATAAAAAAATACATAAAAATATATTTAATTCATAATTCAAATTAAAATATCAAACAAAACAAAACAACTCTAATTTATTAAAAAAAAATTAATGCATATTTAAAAAAATCTCACGACTTATTAAAAAATTCAGAAAATAAATTAATACATATATCAAATTAAAATATCAAACAAAATAAAACATCTCATAATTTATGAATTTTTTTTTAAAATTTGATATTTCAAATAAATCTATTAATACATATTTCAAATTAAAATATCATTGTTTATTTATTAAAAAAATAGATTTTCTTTAAACATTCTCAGAGATTGAAGATCACTCTAATGGATAATTGGTATGTTTTACATAATTAATATTTGTGAATAAATAAAATTTTCCCTATTCTAATATATCTATCTGTATTATATATAAAAGTGGATATATGGAGAAACTTTATCTCCTCATTTTGCCCTCAAACTTTTAAATATACGCTTATATTATCTCATTTTTCTAACTATGTATTAGAATCGAAAAAAATGTTGGAGAAAGAAAAGTGAGTTAGTTCAAGATGGTGAAGCAATAAATTGTTTTTCAATTTTCAATTTACTTTATGTTATTAATCAATGTACCCCTCTGTTCTTATTAAAAACAAATATACAGACTCTTCTCATCCCGAGTACTATTGATGAGAGAATGTCATGAGACAACTATTTTATCTTTTTTATTTTTACTTTTGTACTTTAAATTAGAACTATAATTTTTTACGTGCATCACACGTGTTCTTTTTTCAAGTTTAGAGACCAAATTGATACAATGTTAAAAATTTTGGGACTAAACTTGTAATCTAACCTAAAAATAGGGCATTTAAGTAGTTATTCATAAGCAGAGGGGCGTTTATGGAATTTGGTCTTTCTTCTTCCATTAGGGCTGGATTTCACGATTTTGAACATAGCAGAGAGAGAGGGAAAAAACCCAAAAACAGAGAGGAAGAAAAACGCAGCCGCCGGTCACTGGGTTTCGTTGGTCTCGGTTCAGAGGTCCGTTCGGCGCCGGTTGTGGGTCTCGGGTTGTACGGCAGAAGTGGGTCTCGATTAGAGACGTCGTGGGTCCCTGTTCAGGCGCCGGTGTGGGCCTCGGAGAAGCGACTTCGCGTGTGTTTCGGTTGAGTGCAGCTGTGGGTCTCGGTTTAGGGACTGTTTTGCTCCGGTTTGAAGCTCGTTTCTTCTCAGTTGTGGGTCTCGGTATAGGAGGCTGAATCGTGTTGTGGGTGTTTCGTTGGAAGCTCAAATCGGCCAAGATTTGAGGTATTTCACTGGTTGAATTTAATACCATTTATACTCTGTATTTGTGACTTGATGCTCGTTGATAGAAGTCTCATATAAGCTGGTTCTCAATCTGGAGGTATATCGAAAGGTTAAATCACTGTATATCTTTGTGTTCTTTCTCTCTTGGTTGTGCTTATTTGTTGCTGCTCTTTTCCAATGGAAAATTTGTAGAACTGTCCAATTAGATTCTTTGAGCGAGAATTGAGTGTGTAGAGCGATTGACAACTGAAGTTTTTAAAAGACATTTATTCCAGATAGTAGTTTCGATTTTAACTACTTATTGTCCAAAATGTGTTGCTGTTATTGTGTATCTTTGTTTTATTTATTTGTTTTTTCCCCTAAATTTCTACAGAAGTTGGAATTCTTGATTCTTTATAAACTTTTGAAGACCAAGGATGTTGCCAACTGATGAGTCGAAAAAGATATCTTTCACCCGTTCTATAAGGGATGGAGATTTAGTCATTGTCTATGAGAGACATGACATAATGAAGGCTGTGAAAGTGTGTGAAAGTTCAACATTTCAGAATAGGTTTGGCGTGTTTAAACATTCGGATTGGATTGGAAAGCCATTTGGGTCCAAGGTGTTGAGTAACAAAGGTGGATTTGTTTACCTGTTAGCTCCAACTCCTGAATTATGGACTTTGGTTCTCAGCCACAGGACACAGATTCTATACATCGCAGACATCAGCTTCGTAATTATGTTCTTGGAAATAGTTCCTGGCTGTTTAGTTCTAGAATCAGGGACGGGGAGTGGATCTTTGACAACGTCGTTAGCGAGGGCTGTAGCGCCTACCGGACACGTCCATACGTTTGATTTTCATGAACAGAGGGCTGCCTCGGCGAGGTAGGATCGTAGATCTAATGTGTGTTTTCAAGTTACCCTGCTGAGTAATTGTTCTATAATGGTTTTCCATTTTTAAACAGATCTTGAGCCTGTTTAAGTAGTACTTATTGCTTGTTTCCCTCTTCTTTCAGAGAGGATTTTGAGAAGACTGGCTTGACCAGCTTAGTGACTGTGAGAGTTAGAGATATTCAAGGTCAGGGGTTTCCTGAAGAGTTTGTTGGATTGGCAGATTCAGTTTTCTTGGATCTACCTCAACCTTGGTTGGCCATTCCTTCAGCTGAGAGAATGTTGAAACAAGATGGCGTGTTATGCTCCTTCTCCCCGTGTATCGAGCAAGTTCAACGCTCGGCAGAAACTCTTCGATCTAAGTTTACAGGTTCTAAATGACCCTATTGTCATTTAACTTCATTGCTGAGATATGTTGAATTGTAGTGTTCACTTTTGGTCCTCTTTTGTGTAGATATAAGGACATTTGAGGTATTGCTTCGAACATATGAAGTTCGGGAAGGTAAACCAGAGAGTAGCCAGGTTGATGGAGGTGGCTCTGTTGGGATTCCTCCGTGCAAGAGGCGGCTGAGATCGAATGAAGCAAACGACATGAACGATGATTCGAGTACGACGGTCATGGTCAGGCCATGTAGTGAGGCCAGAGGGCACACTGGTTATCTAACATTTGCTAGACTTAGGTGCATCTCATAACACTAATATAGTTTATGAATTCTTTAACAAGGAAATTTGAAGTTTTGTATTCTTTTTCATCACTCTGGAACCTTGATTCTTATTTAAATTATTGAATGTTCAATAATTTTATTCCTGATATCATCACTCTTCATCATCTTGGCTAATTTCATGAGTTTTGTACTTTTGACTTTGCCAGACACCCAATGATTTATATACAAAATATAACATTCCACTCTTCCATAAATCTTACCTAAGTTTAACTTTGTTCGAGTACTTGTATATTTAAATGCTTATATTTTTCTATCTTCATATCATTTAACTATTTAAAGACTCCATATTCCTAGCAATATTGACAAAAACTTTAAACTAGGAATCTTCACAATCACTTTCTATAACTTGGTGATCATAAAACTCTTTAAAAAAGCAAACCATTTGCTAGAAGGATGTAATTCTAACACTCATCTCTAACAAAGAAAAAAGATGCTAAAATTGGCACATAATTTACAAAAACAAACCAAGTGGCTAAACATAAGGGACTATTGACATTGGCAAATAAAAATGCACAATGCAATTTATTCAATGCCAAACTTAACATCTCTACTTGACCCCTATTATGGACATGAGAAACTGCAACTTCTGATTAAGTAGATTGAGATCATCGTTATCAGAAGAATCTTTTAGTGGGGAAGGTGGTTCGACTCCAACGAAGGTGTAGAGAGCATTCACTTCGTCTATGTATGTTCCGAGGGGTGTGGCTTTGTATCCCACAATCTTCTTCATCGAATCAATCTTTTCTCTTATCTTTACCTCGCTCGACAATTCCTTGTGGAAAGAAAAAGAAACCCAGAATTTCGAACATTCAATCCATTTATAAAATAACTTAGTTCAAGAAGACCAAGAAATTCATATCCCAAAGTTGATGGCAATAACAGAAAATGTTTCAAAAATCAAACATCCACATGTGGGTTTTGAATACTTAAATAAAGTTTAGTATATTTTTAAAAGAGGTAAAAAGTGATTTTTGATCAATTAAAATTTTGAAAATTCACATTTGGTTCTCTGGTTATGAAATCAAAAAAAGATCTCGAAAATTCTAAAAATATTTTATAAAAACAATTTAAAGTGTCTGGCCAGAGGAAACAATTATTTATCATTTATTCTAAATTACTTATTAAACCCAAAAAAAAAAAAAAAAAAAAAAAAAACTTTACATAAAAAGCAACCTTCAAAAATCATTCTTTATAACTCACTCAAGTACCTTTTTAGTGCTATTTTTAAACTTGCTTATATAAAATTACTTCTCTTAAAAAGCACTAAAGAGTTGAATACATGGGGTACTTAGAATTAAAAGTTAGATCTTAAAACAATCTTTTGAGAGTTTATGGGCATACTCCCTCTAATATACTTCTAAATATTTTTAAAATTTTCAAAATAATACTTTAGTAACAACATGTTTGAGAATGATTTTTGAATGGCCAACCAAAATAATTTTTGTCATGCCCAAATTAAAATCACCCCAAACACGGTCTAAATAAGAAAAAGAAAAATACTTTTAACTAATAACACTACTGTAAAAGTTATATCTTGCTCACTCAACAAGACCATAAGACCATAGTACGAGGACTAATTTGAAGTCTTTATGTTATATACTAACCTCCTCGTAAGGCACCCTATAATCCTTATTTGGAACATTTGCCTCAACTTTGGGTTCAATTGTCATAGCTGATACTGATAAATCCTCAGCAGATTCAATCACATCAATTATTGTTACCGAAGGAAGTTCACCTTCTTCAGACTTTGTAGGCTCCAAGACTGCAACTTCACAACAAAAATTACTTCATCCCTTTAATCCCGATTAAATATTCTCAAGTTGAAACTTACAATACACGATACATTATGATACATGATATACATTAGATTTTAGTTTCGATACTAGTTCTATTTCACGAATTTGAGAATCCGAATATGAATTTTAATTTACACAAGACTCAACATCTAGATGTAAAGTAAATACTTGTTTATACTCTCTTATAAAAAAAAATGAACATCATTGCAAATTAAAAAGTGTGATGAATGAATCAATTACCTTCAGAAGTTCCATACTCTGCCTGAGGATGAACAGCAGCAGAGTCAGCTTCATTCAACAAACCAAGAACAAGAACACTTTCTTCAACAGAATCACTCCGTTCGTCGACCTCCGCCCCAATCTCGAGCGCTTGAACATCATCAACGGCTCCATTTGCCTCAGCAAAATCCTCATCTCTTCTTCCTTCATCCCTGATTCTTTTGAGCAAACCCCTAGTTTCTTCCAACTGTTCTTCCTCATCTCCAATATCTCCATTTCCTTCAAATTCTACACTGGTCACTTCAATGCCTGCATCCTCCTGATCTCCCCTTCCATCGTCGGTTTCGCCCTCTTCGTCCCCTTGAACGACGACCACATCGACATCGAAATCATCCAATATCTCACCTCTCTTTGTTGTTTCCATCACATGTTCTTCTTCTTCTTCATCTATGTCTTCCCGGTCGAGTTCCGGGGGCGGGGGAATTGGAAGCCAAACACTCATGATCTTCTCGGTGCAAGCGTACGACGCAAGGAAGACTCCGTAGGGGATCGAGGCTGCAAATCCAAAGGCTGACATGATCACCAATGGAGGAAGAACCACAGGAGCAGAGGATATGGCTAAGCCAGTGATGAGAAGCTTCTTCCCCACATTGCAACCCCTTTGCACGGTGGAGCACATCTTTTCGCTGCTCGGTCCGTCACCGGAGAACTCTCCTTCTTCCATGTCCCACTCTAAGCTGGGGTCATCCTCCATCCTGACAATTCATATGTTATGAACAATCAATATTTTGAATCTGTCTATTGAAAATGGAAATTGCAGCCTTTTGGAATTTCAATCAAGCTTAATTTAGTTAGCACAATAGAAAGGAAAATTTTAAGGTTGGCAATTCTCTTGTAATATCACTTTTAATTTTAAAGCTAAACTATATAAAATGTTTTTGTAAAGGTTAGATTTCAATTATGCCCGTTTTAAGTTCCATTTTACCAATGTTATCTTAAAACAACCTTCCATTTTTTACATTCGAACTTCTAATCTTTTAGTCGAAAGTAATTGCTTTATGTCATGCTCATTTTGGCTTTGGTACATCAACGATGAGAGTTGAACGTTGAGAGAAATAATCTCCCCAACCTTTTGACACATCCTTGAAAGCTTAGAGTCTATTGCACACAAAATTCAATTTTATGTCTAATAGTAGAATACTTCCAGGGTTTGATAATCATTTGGTTTTTGAAAATTAGTCTGTACACACCTACTTCAACCTAAAAACCTACAAGTCTCTTTGTTTTAGTATCGAAATTCTTCCTTGTTTTTAAAAATCAAGTAAAATTTTGAAAAAAGTAGTTTTGAAAAACTTGTTTTCATTTTTGGAATTTGACTAGGTACAAGTTCAAATGGATCCTTACTAGGATGAAAACTATGGTAGAGAGAATTGGGAAGAAAACAAGCATAATTTTAAAAAACCAAATAGTTATCAAACAAGACCTTAATAATCTATTTGAACCAGTCACAAAATTGAAAGTTAAGTAAAAATAGGCATAAATTAAGCCATAATTTGATGGCCCGCTTTACAAACACATTAAACATAGACGAAATGGATGAAACCCATAAATTTGTTAGCAAAATGAAAGAGAACTCCATCCATATATCTTGCCATGAAAGACGATAAAAGTAATAAAAACACGAGTTACACAGCTGAAATTGAGGAAGAATTCCCAAGAAAAAGACAAGAGAAAAGCAAACATGAGTCAAATAAACATGATTATCAAAAGAGAGAGAGAGAGAGAGAGAGAGAGAGAGAGAGAGCAAGTATAAGCAAAGAAAAGAAAAAGAAGGGAATGAAAAAGAGTAGCTGAAGAAACAAAACCAGATGAAATCAGGCGGTTCATCGGCCATAATCCAAGAAGAAGCTCTCTACTTGAAACGACGCCCACAGAAGAATTCCATGGCGGAGAGAAAAAGAGAGAAGAAAAAAAGAGGGATATTAATGGCGGTTGGATTAATTGGAGAGAAAAGGAGATTGGGGAAAGTGCATGCAATTGCAGACATATGCAGAAGCCTTCCACCTCCTTAAACGTGGCAGTTTCCTACTCCACCGTCTCTCTTACTCTTAACCCTTCTTCTCTTCTTTATTCATCTTTCTCATTTCGATATATCTCTAAACACTTGCCTTCCAACTCACGTATTCTCTCATTTTACAACCCGCTATAACGAGCTTGATAGTTTTGTTCCAATTCATACAAGAAAGTAGACAAATAGAAAGATCTACCTTTTATAATGTGACTGTCTCATTGAATAATTTGTCAATTCAAAGAGTTTCTATTCATTTTTTATGATCTATTTGTAGATAAATTATTGGAGAAGATTTTTTTTTTAGTTCAACAATATTTGGGATGAAAGGATTCGAACCTCTAACCTCTTGATCGAGAGTAATATCAATTACCGTTGACCTATGCTCACTTCAACCGTTATTGGAGAAAATCATTACAATAATATTAAAAAAATAATAATAATAACAAATGGAAGATAATGTGTGTTTGCAGACATATTTTGAATATATCTCCAATTATTATTATTATTTTTCTTGAGTTCAGATCCTACTTGTTATTAGGGAATATAAATTTGGTTTTTTTTTTTTTTTTAGGAAAAACATAGCATTCCAACGACAAAACTTACAAGGAATCGATATCAGAAACTAAAAAACTCCTCACACAATCAGTAACCTCTTCCATCCACTCAAGGTCACGCTGCTCCACTGAAGCAAGATTTGCTAACTGGTGTGCAAGACAGTTTCCTTCACGGTAGGAGAAACTAAATTGCAGAGGCCATGCAATCGGCCATTCTTCGCGGGCATCCAACAGCAGATTGCTCAGATCAGAGAGCTCATCTCTTTCCCCCTGCAAAATTCCATGAACCCGTTTCGAGTTCGCGTTTCTAGCACGATCGGGAAGAGACCCAATTCAGTGGCCAATTTCAGACCATCAATCGCCGCATGTCCTTTTGCCAAGTCTGAGTCCCCAACATGTTCATGGACTCGTGTTGCAGCTGCCATAACTTCGCCGGCATGGTTCCCAATCACCAGGCCCGAGCCAACCCATCTACGCTCCTTGAACGCCGCATCAACGTTCAATTTGAACCAACCTGTCGGCGGGGCCTTCCATCTCACAAACTCCCTTCCAGAACTACCTCTTCCACCCGTAAGATCCTGCCCCTTTTCTCGTCGGACAGACGCCACATATCCGGCAACCCATGACGGAAGCTCCAAAGACAGCCCTTCCCCACAAAATTTCACCTCGTTTCTAGAGTTCCAAATGCCCCAGAGCAAAACCACGAGCTCCTCAAAGCGCTCCAGCCCCAGAACATCTCTCGCATCCCTTAGCAACAAGAAAAGACTATCGACTTGAAAGCCTACCAAACAGAAACCCGAAACCAGCATCACTAAGGACATTTCTAGTGTATTTATAGAGCCAAAACACATGCAAAATAGACTCCCCTCGATGCCCACAGAAAGAACAAGAATTCATAATGTCAACCCCCCTTTTATTTAGATTTTCAGCGGAGGGAAGACAGTCAAGGCACAAGCGTGGGAGATTCATCTTCCAACAGCCTGTCCACCACCCATTGATCGAGTCCACAAAAGATGATAAAGGGATCTGAGCCACTTTTAACTGAATGTCTACCAGACTTCTCATACTGCCAACGTCTAATAGGAATAAATAAGATAAGACTTACCTCATGCAGGCTGAAGTGTTGATTTAGCAAATCCACATTCCACTGTCTCGTCGCTGTAATCAGATCAGACACTCGGGATTCGGTCCCTAAGAAAGGTGGGGATTTGATTGTCATGGATGTATCACATGGCAGCCAATTAAATTCGTAGATTCTGATCCTCTCCCCATTGTCAACTTGACACCTCATACCTTTTTTCAGCAGCTCTTTCCCCCAAACTAAATTTCTCCAGATGAAGGAAGGACGGGATCCTACTAGGGCCTCTAGAAAGCTCAAGGAAGGGAAATACCTCCCTTTTAACACACGAGCAAGCATCGAATCCGATTGTTGCAGGATCCTCTAACACTGCTTCGCCAACAATACCTGGTTGAAAGTCTCCAAGTCCCTGAAACCCAGACCCCCATAACATTTCGGCCTACACAGACCCTTCCAACTTACCCAATGGATTTTTCGGTCCTCCTCGACCCCATTCCACCAGAAACGAGCCATTATCCGGTTAATTTCACACACAATCTTCTTTGATAAAGACTTCCCTCCCACCTGCTGAGAAAAGTTTCCCCTTCCACCCCCGCATCTTCCTCCACACTCGGTCCTTGATAAACTTCAAGGAACTCGATCTATTTCTAGGCATAAAAGCTGGAAACCCCAAATACTGCTGGTGGCACGCAGTTACCTTTACTTGCAGGACTCCACTCACGCTATCCTGCACACTTGTCTCTGTATTAGGGCTAAAAGCAATCGTGGACTTATCGAAATTGACTGTTTGGCCTGAAGCTCTTTCATAGCATCGGAGGATATCCTGAATAGTCTGCGCCTCCTCCATCCTTGCCCGGAAGAATAACAGACTATCATCGGCGAAAAAGAGATGAGATAAAGAAGGACCCCGTCGAGAGATTTTCAATCCCGATGTAGCCCTCCCTGACTCTGCTACATGAAGAATACCTGACAAACCTTCTGCGCACAGTAAAAACAGGTAGGGAGTTAGGGGATCCCCTTGCCTCAAGCCCCGGCTTGGGACCACGTCACCACATCGAACTCCATTAATATTAAAAGAGAACCTGACAGATGAAATGCATCAGATTATTAACTCCACCCACTCGCAGGCAAACCCCATTTTCAACATAATTTGTTCCAAGAACACCCACTCCACCCGATCATACGCCTTGCTCATGTCAAGCTTGAGCGAAGCCCACCCCACCTTCCCCTTCCCTTTCGCCTACAGCGCGTGAATGCATTCATATCCTACTATGGCATTATCTACCACACACCGTCTCGATATGAATGCGCTATGGTTCTGTGACACAAGCCTGCCCAGGATTCCCTTCATTCTGTTTACCAATGCCTTCGAAACCAGCTTGTAAACAACATTACACAATGAAATGGGGCGGAATTCAGAAACTCGCCTGGGATTCTTGACCTTCGGTATCAGCATAATCATTGTCTCATTTAGGGCCTCCGGAGACTCTTTGTTGTTTAAAATCTGTAGACAACATCTCACCACATCCTCACCAACCACCTCCCAAGACTGTCGGTAGAACGCCCCTGACATACCATCTGGCCCAGGGGCCTTATTTTGATGGATTTGCTCCAGAGCCACAACAATCTCTTCCCGAGTGAAAGGCCTAAGCAGTCTCCCATTTATTTCCTCTGTCACTGTCACCGGAACACTAGCAATGCATCTGTTAATGTCATCCGTAGATGGGCTGCTCGACGAGTAGATATGCATAAAGTAATCAGAAACCAACTCAAGAATCTCCTTCGGGTCTTAGCGTCATACACCCAAACCATCTCAAGGCCCCGAATAGTATTGCGTTTCTTCCGGTGAAATGCGTGATGTGAAACCATCGAGTGTTCCTGTCCCCCCATCTCAACCAAAGTTCACGGGACCTCTGCCTCCAATACACTTCCTCCTCGAGGAAAACAGCCTCCAGTTTTGCCTCAGCCTCCTGCAAGTCCAACCTAGACCCTACTTTACTCAGGTTCCTCAGGGCTAGTTGAACCTGAGCTGATGCTTCCCGGATACGGTCGCCATACCTCCCAACCTTCCCCCTTCCCCATCGGGCTAAGGAGGTCAAACACTGCTCAGTAGCCATCCTCAAACCTACAGGTGAAGCATTATTTGCCCCTGACTGCCAAAATCCTGAAACTGCCTCTCTGAACTCTGGGCATAACAACCAGGCATCCTCGAAACGTCGAATTCTACTCCCCGTACCTTCTACCAAGATGACTAGTGTAACACCCGTAATTTAATGAGAATTTAAATTTATTTAGTTTGGGTGTTATTTTGAATTAAGAGGGAATTCGAAAATTTGAAATTTGGGTGTAATTTTAAAATTTGGGGCTGGGATGGCATTTGTGTAAATAGGTTGAAATTGGAGCCAAGCCCATTAGGTTTTTAATCAAGACCCATGCAGCCCTAGGTCACCAATTTTGTCTTCGTCCCTTCTTTCTTCTCCACACGACTTCAGCCCCTCTTTTCTTCCTTTTCTCGTTCAGCGTCGCAGCCTTCTCCCTCGTCACCTCCCAGTCGTCTGTTCTGCGCCGCCGCAGGAGCTTTGATCGCCGACGAGCTGCGACCCCGAAGACGCCAGCGCTGCCTTGAAGTCGGACCTGTAGCAGCCATCGCCGCCTTAGCCATTGTCGTCAACTGAACCTTGGGGAGCTACCGTTCAGTGGTCGACTATTGTGGGTCATCGCCGCCGTGTGTCGAAGGTCGTTTGCCAGCCGCCCGTCGCGAGTTAGAGCCGCCGTCGCCGCCGTCTGTGGAGTTGCAGCAGCGAAAAGGGGATTCCGGCGTGGTGGGTAAGTTTCCGTTAGTTGTTAATGCTTGATTTGGAGCTTAATCTCGAGTCTATTAGAGATTTAAGTAACCCGAGATGATTACTCTCTAGTTTCAGCCGTAACTCCTCAACCCTGGTGTTTCAAACTCGGATTCTCTACCAATTAAGCCACTGTCCAGCAAAGAAATCTCCTAGTTGGGTGAGTTTTCTTGTTCATTCGTGTTCTGGTTGAGATTTCGGGTTTATTCGGTGTTAACCCATTGATTTTGCCTTGTGGTTTCAAGACCGTTAGCGTGTTGGTGAGTCAATTGGAGAATTGGAGCGGATTTGAGACCCAAACAGCAAGCGACATTCTATTTGGTGTGATTAAGGTCCTTAGAGTTAAAGTATTAATTTAGTTTCTGTTCAGAACATTTAAGTCGAAGTAAGTGAACTTACTGTTGAACTTTTTAATTGGGTGCGCGTGTTTGATTCTTTTAAAGTTCATGTGTTATTTTATGAATTGTTTGATTATGTTTCTGTTTATGAAAATTATTGAAAGCATGAAATTTATTATTATTGCTTGCAATCATTAATGGTTGTAATATTGAGTTGGTGGTCTCTCAAAAATTCCATTAAAGGAATGAGTTTAAAATTCCATTAAAGGAATTATTTATGAGTTTTATAAGTGTACATGAAATTGATGTACATTCAGAGTTGCCTACCTAGGACTTAGAGACATGAAATTGATGTACCTAAGTCGAGGTTCGTGAAATTGACGGCCTCTGTAAGAGGCACATGAAATTGATGTGTATAGGATATGCATGAAATTGATGTATATCGTCTTTCGTTAGTAAGTTAAAATAAAGTTTAGAGCCACCAAAAGTTATTTGTTGTTGATTTTTAAAATTTTTTTAAAGTGTGACCCAACCTCAACAGTAGGGTCACTTACTGAGTATTTGAAATACGGGCACATGAAAGGCGATTGATGAGAATCCGATAGACAGCCATGAGAGGACCTGAGTTTCATATTTTTCTTCCGCTTTAAGAACTCTACTTTACTTTATTTGATTTATAAATTTTATTTGAGAAATTTTCTAGAGGTCATGTATATTTATATTTTAGCAATTGTTTAAGAATATTTAAAACCTTTAAAATTTAGGGATCCCGAATAAAAGTTTTGTTTTAAAGTTTTTGTTTAAATTAGTGTTTATGTTTCAAATTATTATTATTTAAAAAGGTCTCCAAAGCATGCATTGTCGTAACGGTCCCTTAAAGGCTTATTAAGAAGTAGGGTCGTTACAGCTAGAGGAGATACGGACAGAAGAATCGGTCTGTGATCGAATCTGCTAAAATCCAGGTGGGCTACCTCCTGTTGAGGGAACAAATCATGTCAGGCCATATTACCAAAACATCTATCAATTCGTTCCCACACTGTCTCATCCCCGGGTCTCCTGTTACACCAAGTAAACTTCTCCCCTTTGAATCCCAGGTCAACCAGACTGCACTCATCCACTGCATCTCGAAAACCATTCAACTCTGCCTCAGGTTTCTCTTTGCCCCCTTATTTTCATGCTGGAACAATATCGCATTGAAATCCCCACCCACAAGCCATGGAGTGTCGGGATTTCCTCGAAGGTGCTTCAGGAGGCTCCAAGTCATTGATCTAAACTCTACCTGAGGATGCCCATAGATACCAGAGAGACGCCACTGGATCGAGTTCCATTCCACCCACCCATCAATGTGATTAGGGGAGAAGGAGATAAGACTGAAGCTAACCGAGAAGTCCCATAATAAGGCCAAGCCCCCACTTCTACCAGAACTGTCAACAGAGAAACAGCCAGAGAACCCCAACTTCATTTTAATCAACTCACAGCGTAAAGATGTAAGTGTTAATATCACACATGAAGAAGCAATTTTGGATCTTAGGCACACAATTTCATCAATTTGATCCTAGAAGACATGATGTCTATATGAACAAAAATAAAGTAAAACGGTGCCTACCTCTTGAAGCTCCCAATTCGTATAATCTGATGCTTTATAATTCACACCAACGGCTGTTGGACAACCACTTAGATCTTCTCTACTATCCTCAGGCCTTGGAACGGATTGTGGGATCCTCAAATGATAGGAATTGGAAAGGAAAGCTTATGGGTATAAGCAAGCTTGAGAGTATGAACATGGAAGTTTTTGGGAGAATTTTGGCAGCATTTTAGGTTGAAGCAAATCCACTAATTTTTATCAGCTCATCCTCTATATATAGAGGAAAATCATGCACAAGAATTGCACAAAAAATTGACAACAAATAGGGATCATTTTGAGTCACAAGATTAGGTGGTGCAATAAGGCTAATTACAAGTGATTAGTCATTAAGCACTACCTCCAAAATTTGCTAATTTTTTAATTTCTTTTAAATTAAAAATTTTCAAATAAAATTTTGAATGATCCCACTTTCTTTTGTTTTTATTTTTATTTTAATTTAAATATCATTTATTTAACTAAAATAAAATTATTTAATTTAATATCTCATATTAAATTAATACTATTTGTGCAATCTTGGTTTCTTTCTCCCAACGAATTTTTTCGAACATGAATCCCTATTCACGTGTTTAATATTTAAATCATATTTAAATATATAACTCTCATTTTAAGTTTAATTCATAATTAAACTAATATGTAGTTAAATATCGTATATAAGCGACTTTTGTATCCTTATCCGAATTTGAACGTTTCAAATTTTATCCTATCATATTGTTCCAAGTTTTATTCCTATTGAGCTAGTAAAGGGACCTAATGGACCTACAGATCATGGGCTCCAACGAAATGATGATAACCGATTAATCTCATTAACCTAGTCCTTCATCGTTCGTTAGCTTCCGGGACACTCCACTATAGCCCGTAGCTGCACTCCCCTCACTGTAGATATATTTCTTGTCCACTTTAGATAACCATGATTAGTAAGTCGACCCTTCACCGATTGTTCGTAACTAGAGCTAGGTCAAATGTTCGTTTTACTCCTATAGTTACGTCTTGTTCCTTAAGTTCCACTGATCCTCTAATGAACAACTAGTTCGCGATACAATCACTGAACCAAGTCCCTCTCAAGGTTATGAGAGGGCGGGGCCCATTTGTTCAAGACTCTGAGTCAGCACTTAAGAGAGCAACCTTTACTAACCCTAAAACGGGTAGTAGTGAATTCCATCTTGCAAAGCTATGTCCCTAGCTATCCATTTAGTCTTATCTCCAAAATGGTAGGCTTATTGAGTCGGTGATGTTTGGCCACTCTCACCCATGCAAATCAAAGGATAATCCTAAATAAGTAGGAGTTCATAGTTAGCTCAGGATTAAGATCGAGTTACCTAGGTTATATGTATGAGATGTTCAGTTGCAACAGTAAACGGTGTTGTAAAGTGAAAGTGACTTATCTCTTGGTCCGATCTCTATGCAAACTCTTTAAGGAACAAAGCGAGCCGCGCCAATAGTGTCCCCAGGATTAAGGTACCCAACCTTATCCATATACTATAGATCGTTTAGACTATTTATTTGAACTTGATCCATACTTATGTCACACATAAACTTCAAGTATACATAATATAGCCATGGGTTCTTAGTTTATTGGATTTGTGGTTATATTTAGGCAAAACAAATATATAGAAATAATACTTCATTGAAGCAAGTCAAATGTTACATTTACTATCTACGAGTTTTAGGGCATAAAACCCAATAGAAGAGTGTACCTTCGTCTCTGAAAGGAAACCAAGGGAGGTCAATACTGTTGCACAAGTTTGTGCAACCTGCGGAATGCACGATCCGACCCCAAACCTCGTGCATTCCAAAAAAGCATATTCATGACGACTGGCGGGGCTGGTAATCCCCAACCACCGCCCTGCTATCAGTTATCATCAAGTCAGAAGTGGAAACATTCCCATCAACTATACCTGAAATAGGTAGACATTCAATTTTAGCTTTCTTTGCCCCCTGAGACCCAATTGCCTCTGTAGGTGACTTTCGCTTGGACACTTCCTTACCAGGCGAACCTCCCTTATTCGTCACATCTACTAACATATTCTGGGCTCTCCTCTTCCACCCTTTCCCACTCTGCGTCCGGCCTGACCCTACCCCATCCACTTCTATCGATCCAGTCCCCTCAACAGTTGTATCGGGAACATCAACCCCTACCTTCTCCTTCCCCTTCACACTGGTTTGTGGCTCTGACCCTCCCACATCCACCACCACCTCCCCCCTTATCGAACCCTCTCCCTGGCTCCCGCCCCCCTGCACCCTCTTGTAGAGGCTCTACTACTCCCTCACTTAGATTGACCTCACACCCCCTCACTCTGGCCCTCCATCTTCTCATTCGAGTTCAGGCCCTGCCTCCCCACATCCCCCAACACCGTCTCTGTTCGCATCCACTCGCCATATTGCTCCTGACCCACCTGCACCCCCTCTCCCACATCGTGCACACACTCCTTCCTCGAATGGCCCAGCTGCCCACAACTATAGCAAAAATCTGGAACCCTTTCATGAAGAACCGGGCACCAAACCTCCTCTCCATCACTGGTTTGGAGTTTGAAACCCTACCGCAAAGGACGTTCCAGGTTCAAGCGGACACGAAGTCTCAATATTGGACCGACCCATTCGCTTTCCCCAACCCTGCTCACCTCTCCAGCTTCCCTATCTTTTTTCCCAAAAAGAGAGCCATCTTCCTCGTCTGACTACGCATGGGCACATTATGGATTTGCACCCAAAAAGCACATTCCTTAAACTCTACAGAGACCACAGAAGACACTTCACTCGCCTCCCTCAGAACCAGCAGAGATCTATCAAAGGACTATGCCCAGTTGCCATGACACGTAGCTTCTCGCCTTAGGACTTAAACTGGATCGCAAACACATTATCCCCTGCTGATTCTATACGTGTCGCACTACACCCGCCATACTGACTTCATAACAGAAGGAAAAGCATCAGGATTAATCCTTTTGGTCGTCAAGACCTTTCCCACCAGACACAAACTAATCGATTCAGCAGATAGGATTTCCGGCATTGCATTAGACTTGATTACTTCCGCTTCGTCTTCCGTCAATGACAGGGCCCTCCACTTTTGAACCAAATCCTCCATGACTCGCTGCTAACTTCGTCCCTTGCCCTCTCACCCCAACCTCTCCGATCCTACAGACTCGCGGAAACATAAGATACTAGAAACTACCCTCCGCCCGTGGCACCAAAACAGAAACCATGACTTGAAGCTTCCTCAGAGCCCAGACTAGCGTCACCGCACAACCCACAGACCCCTTGTCAGAGAAAACCTCAGACCGCTGCACCAACCAGAATGACTACGCACTTAAACTCACAGACCCTCGAGAGACACCCGCTTCAACCGACCCTACACCTGGAACCCTGATTGGAAACCTAAATGTCTCACGGCAGACCCTGCTAAAAACCCTAACAAAACCCGAATCCTCATGAAAGAAGCAAAACCTTCATGACGAGAGAAAAAAAATACATTTGATTGTTGTATTAAAAGTCTCGATTTAATATTGTATTTTCAAAATTGTGATAATTTAGTATCTTTTTGTATTTAAAGTTTGTATATGCTTAATATCTACTAGTTTTTTAATATGTGCGTTGCACATGATATTCTATTTTTTCTATTATTAGATTAAAATGATTTTTTTTAAAAAAATTGAATAATAATGTGATTGTTTTATGAAATTAAAAAATAAATATTATAAAAGCAAGATATATGAATAAATCAATAAATTTTTTTAAATAAAATTAAGAAATAAATATAAAAGTAAACAACTTTAAATAAGAATAAATATGGATAACAATAACATGAACTAAAACAATAGTAGTGAAGAGAGAAAGATGAAACTCTTTTAATCACACACAATTTCTTTAAATTATAATTCTTCTCATGTTGTTTTGCCACCTTGATATATAAAAAAAAACTATCATGTTCTATCCTATGGAACATATTTTACAACTCTAAAACACGGTTAGAATGAGATGAGTAAAACAAAGAAAATAGATATATATTTACACATGAAATGGATGTCAAATGGTGTATATATTGACCTTCATATTACAAATAACATATTTAATTTGATAAAACTAATACGCTTAAAAAATATAAAATATAAAACAACAATATATATTTATTTTGTTTTAGTTATAATTTTTTTTTTTTGAAAACTTTAAAATAGTTATAATTGTTTTTAGAATAGAAAGAAAAAATATTAACTAAAATACTATGTTATATTTGAATAAACGTTAAAAAAATAGTTTTGAACAAAATTAACATTGGAGAATTTTAAATTAACAAATTTAAAAGCATGAAAAACAATAATACTAATTAGAAAAGAATTAAAAAGCAATTACAAAATGTGTAAGGAAGATGAAACCTTTAATTTCTTTAAAGTTAAAACACTTCTACTACCAGCCAACAAGAGCTGAGCTCAACTGGCATAAAATTGTACTTATAACCATAAGGTCTGTGGTCCGAATCCTCCTCCCCACATATTATAAAAAAAAAAAAAAAAAAACACTTCTATGATTGCTGATATGACACTATTTTTTATTAGAAAAATTATTCTAAAAATTTTGAAAAATAGAAATATATTAAAATAATATAAAAATATTATTATTTCTTCTCCTTCTTCCTCCTCCTCTTTCTTCCTCTTCACCTTCTTCTTCATCTTCATTCTACATCACCACCTGTACTGCTGCTGCAACTCCGATCGCCGGCGACTTTTTTTTTTTTTTCTCCTTCCTTTCTTCTTTTCTTTTCCTCTCTTCATTTTCCTTTTCCAAAAACAGAAGAGAGAAGACCCACGACGTCTGTGCTGTTGCAACTCGAAAATAAAACCCACAGCTCTGGAACTTCTAGATCCGGCCGATGGCAGAAGACCCACATCTCTGGAACAAAAATAAAACCCACAACTCTAAAACTTCCAGATCTGGCCGATAGCAGAAGACCCACGACGATCGGACAACACATACGCGCGGCGACAACAGTTTCGGAGGAGGAGGAGCTTGAAGACACTTTCCTCACGTATTGAACCCACGAATCTTGAGAAGAATCTCGCCGAAGCCACTTTCGCAGTCATAATCTTGAGAAGAATCTCGCCGAAGCCATGGGCATCGAATTGAAGACACTTTCCTCCATTTCTTAGCTTGTGAAGTTGTCAAGTGGAATGGCAAATGATGGGTCTTTGTTTTCGACCTTTAGTCAGCTCGAATTTGTTGATGCAATATTTCGATTGAACAGAATGTTTGAAGATTTCAGGTTTCCATGAGCAATCCCTTCTTCTTTTATTTCCTCATGCACGAAATTTAGGGCTTCTGCTATTTAAACTGCTCCTTTTAATCTATTTCCCCAGTCGAATGCGTCCCCATTTTAAGCGACTGAAACGAATATTAATTCCAGACACATTATCAAAATACCCCAAAAACCCCAACTCCCAGAGCGATTTCTCGCCAAAAAATCTACCTCCCTCCTCGTTTTAGATCGAAAAATCGCTTTGTCGAACCCTGCTTCGCCGTCAGTCGCACGCCCAGTCTGGAAGCCCAGATCTGGAACTTTTCCCCTTCATTTCAATTTTTTAATTTTTTTTAAATAAAAATCTGAAAACTAAAAGAAGAGAGGGAGAACAAAAAGAATAAATAAAATAATAAAAAAAAGTCACCGGCGGCAGTCGGCCGCCGGCGAGCGGTGGTCGCTGACCATCTACAGACCAGGAGGAGGAGGAGAAGGAAGAAGAAGGAGAAAATGAAGAAAAAAAAGAAGAAAAAGAAGAAGGAATAAAAAATAATAATAATAATATTTTTATTATTTTAATATACTTTTATTTAGAAACATTATAAAATAATTTTTTTAAAATAAACAATAATGCCACGTCAGCAAACCGTTAGTTTCTAACGGAAAAATGGATGGAGAGACCAAAACGAAACTAAAATCAAACCTCAGGGACTAAATTGTTGAGTTTGAAAACTTAGGGACCAAAATGAAACCTAACCCAAACCTCAGGGACTAAAAATGTATTTTTCCTTTTTTTTTTTTTTTTTTATAAAATAGATATAAGAGATGTCATTTTTATAGTTGTGAGAAATGGAGAAGTTCCAAAACTTTTAATATTCCAAACCCTTTTTAAATTTAATGAAGTCTAATGAACTTAAACTATTGATATTCTTCTTTTATATTTATTGTGTGCTTTTATAATTAGATATATAAATTAATATAAATAAATTGAGTAATTTGAATCTTCATTATGATGTCAAAATTTAATGAGACATTGCAATTTATGTATTTTGCACACTATAAAGTGTTCGACAAATATTTTATAAATCTAAGGTAAAAAAACCTTTATTTATTATTTTTTTAATCATTGAGGTTCGCACTTCTAAATATAAATTAAGTTTTTTTTAAAAAAAAAATAAATATTAATATTAATGGGTTAAAAAAGATAATAATAGTAATGTTTTTTTTTTTTTTTTTTTTTTTTGACAAATGTGGGGTGGGGGATTCGAACCACAAACCTCGTGGTTAATTAGTCGTACAACTTTATGCCAGTTGAGCTATGCTCTTGTTGGCATAATAATAGTAATGTTAAATATACCTTCATTTGGCACGAAATGAGAAAAAAACATTGTTCTTTACTTAACAATGAGCTTCTTTGCAAATGCATGAAAATATATATAATGAAACTATAAAATGTGTGTTATAATGACCCATCTATTTTTTGGTTATAGAATATGAAAAGATTAATTAGCATACTAAAAAGAGGTATAAATAAATTAGAGAAAAAAAAAAATCAAAGTCTACCGGTTAAAAAAAAAAAAGCGCAAGACCTTCCAAATTTCAAGAAATGAAAAACGTTTAACTAACTTAAAAATCTTTTAAAATTGTTGTAAAAAAAATCTTTTAAAATAGCATATTATTTACCAATTTTTTAATCCTTAAATAACATATTTTAATTAATTATTAATTAACATATTAAAAAAAAGTCTAAATGAATTAGAAAAATAGATGAAAAAAAAAACAAACAAACCCTACGGGCACCCAAAAAACAACCAAAAGTTTAACTAAATTAATTAGATATTGAAAAAGTATAAAGAAATTTGAAAGATAAAAAAATAAAACCTTCCAAATTCCCATTCGATTTCTTTAAACAACATATTATTTTCCCATTTAAGACCATTTAAGTAATACAAATAATTAATTAAAGAAGTATTTCAAAAAAAAAAATAATAATTAAAGAATATGTTTAGAATTAAAGAATTAGTATTTGGACAAAATAGTAAAAAATGATTTCCAAGTTAGCCACTTTGGGGCTGTTTGGGGCACTGAATTGGTTATAATATCTGGTGGTTATAATAATCTGGGGGTTATAATAATCTGTGTTTGGGGTGCAGATTATTATAGTCTGAGATAAAATAATCTGTGTTTGGGGTGCAGATTATTTTAGTCTGAGATAAAATAATCTGTGTTTGGGATGCAGATTATTTTAGTCTGGGTTAAAATAGTCTGTGTTTGGATTGCTGATATGATTAACATGAGATTCTGAATCAAATGTTCAAGTTGACTGTTTTTTTTCCTGACTTTTTTTTTTGTTTATTTTCCTCATACAACTTTGTATGTCAAATATTATATTTTGCAAATATCAATAAAAAATTGTTTGGATTCAGTTGTAAAAAAAATAAAGTATTGGGTATACAGGTTAAATGATGTGTTTAACTTAAAAGGAAACAAAAATAACCTAAGGTAAGAGTTGATTTTCTTCGTTTTAGGGTCATGATTTTTTCACAAAAGAAGTCATTTTATGATTTCATATTGAAAAACCATATTTGTTTCATTTCTGTATTTTCAACGTAAAAATGGTAAATGCTTATGTACAAAGAAATTATATAATAAAACTTCATATTTAATAAAACTCCATATTTATATATGTAGAAAGACAACTGAGAAACTGGTAAGTGTTTCTAACATGGAATGACAAACTGAGAAACTGGTAAGTGTTTCTAACATGGAATGACCAAAAATTACTTTTTTCTATTTCTTTTTTTCTTCTTTTTCATTTTCTTCCTCCATCTTTATCTTCTTCCTCCATCTCCATCACTTCATCTTATTCCTCCATTTCCATCTTCATCTTCATCATCTTCTTCCTCCATTTCCATCATGATCTCCATCTTCTTCCTCAACCCCAAACTCCATCTTCATCGTTTTCTTCTTCCTCTAACCCTAATTTTGGCAACGTTTTCAACGACTTTTCCGACGGTTGCCTACAAATTTTTCGACGACCAAATTTTTTTTCCTCGTTTTCTTTCTTTTCTTTTTTTTCTTTATTTTCATTTTTTATATTTTTCAAAATGAAAATGAGAAGAAATATGAAAAAAGGAAAAAAAAAAAACCGGTTGACGGAAAAGTCGTCGGCGATCGCCGGAAAAGTAGTTGGAAAAGTGGTCGGTGGCCTTCGGAAAAGTCGCCGGCCGACGGCGACCGACGGTCGTTGGAAAAGTCAAGGAGTCGCATGGAAGAAGAGAGGAGAGAGTTACTGTAGAAAATGGATAGAATAATCGGGTGGGTTGAATAATGGTTACTGTAGAGAATGGATAAAATAATCGGGGGTAAAAATAACCCACCTCACCAATTATTTTTGTTGATGCCCCAAACACTGAATAGGTTATAATAACGGGGGTTATTATAACCTATTCAGTGCCCCAAACAGCCCCTTTATGCATAACAATAACAATGCATGAAATATTTATTAGAGCTAAATTAGTTGATTAGTTACTTGGTTAGAAGTTTGTTATTTTCGTTATTCTCCCTCTGTGTATAAATCTATGTACAGATCACTTTATTGAAGGTGAAGGAAAAATTATTCTCTTCCTTCAGACCTGGAGTTTAATATGGTATCAGAGCAGAAGCGTATTCCTCTGCCATAATTTTTCTTCCGGCGATTTTACGCGTTTTCTCTCCTCTCGCCATGGACACCTTGACTACGTCAAATCCCTCTAGTTCGAATGAGGATCGATCAGCAGCTCAGAGTTCTCAGAATCATTATTTCTTACATCACAGTGATACCTCCAATCTGGTTCTTGTCTCTAAACCTCTCACTGATGAGAATTATGTTTCTTGGAGTAGATCAATCGTGTTGGCATTGTCAATCAAGAACAAGTTAGGGTTTGTGGATGGAACTATACCAAAACCAACTGGAGAATTACTACCGCCTTGGATGAGGAACAATAACATTGTAATCGCGTGGATCTTGAACTCAGTCTCGAAAGGTATTTCCTCGAGCATTCTTTTTACTGATTCTGCCCAAGCAATTTGGCTTGATCTGAAAGACCGATTTGCTAAGAAAAATGGGCCGCAGATTTTCCATCTCAAGCGAGAGATGACGATGCTTCGTCAAGAGCAACAATCAGTGACTATGTACTATGCAAAGCTCAAAAGTCTCTGGGATGAGTATGTGACCAATCGACATGGATGCACTTGCGGTCGTTGTACTTGTGGAGGAAACCAGTCAATTGAAGTTTTCTTCCAATTTGAACATCTGCTGAACTTTCTGATGGGACTCAATGACGCCTATGGACATTCTCGTTCCCAAATTTTACTGATGGATCCTCCTCCCACTATTAACAAAGCCTTCTCGCTCATTGTTCAAGAAGAGGAGCAGCGAATCCATCCCCCTACTGTTCAACCTTCATCGACCATGGGACTTGCCGTAAATCAGGCCTTTGCAGTGAGTCAAATATAGCCTAATCAACCTCGCAACAATAATCAGCAAACATCCTCACAAACTAATGGACAGCAACGGCGAAATCGGCCTACTTGCACACATTGTAATATACTTGGTCACACTGTAGACCGTTGTTACAAAATACGTGGATATCCCCCTGGATATCGACAGAGGAATGGACAACGTGGCAATAATCAATATAGTAACAACAATACCAACACTGCTAATACGTCTGTTGTTCAGCAAAATACACACCAGTCTGCATCATCCACAAATATGGCTGCTAATGTCAATCCTGCTCCAGCTGTTGGAAATAATGGATCGGTTGATGATCCTTTTACTCAGTGCCACAATATACTGAACATGCTTCAATCGAAGCTTGCGGCCGTTAAAACTGAATCAGAGGCTACTACTTCATATCTAGCAGGTACATCCTCTACCATTTGCAAGTCACTTTTAGATAGGAAAGAATGGATTATAGACTCTGGAGCATCAGCACATATATGCTTCTCCAAGGATATGTTTGACACGCTTGAGCTTATTCACACAACTGTTGTTCTTCCTGATAATACTCGAATCTCTGTACAATTTGCTGGCACCATCACACTGTTTGAGAAACTTACTCTGCATCGTGTATTATATGTGCCACAGTTTCAGTATAACCTCTTGTCCATTGAGGCCTTTACTGCTGATACTCGTTTCACAGTGCATTTCCATGCTAACACTTGTGATATTCAGGAAAAGTTCACTTTGAGGACGATTGGCAAGGGTGAAATCCGTGATGGGCTCTATATACTCAAAGCAAACCGTGACAACACCTGTGATGCTACTGTCTGCACTGCTGTTGCACAAAGGAATTGAATTAACCTTTGGCACTCCAGGCTTGGTCACCCCTCTCTAAATAGAATTACTGCTTTGAAAAACACTTTGAATCTTGATACTGCTACTGTTTGTGATTTCCCTTGTGATATTTGTCCCTTGGCTAAACAAAAACGTCTAGCTTTTACTTCCCATAATAACCGTGCTAGTCATGCATTTGAATTGATACATGCAGACATTTGGGGACCTTTTTCAACCCCATCCTTTACCGGTTATAGATATTTCCTCACCATTGTTGATGATTACACTAGACATACATGGATATACCTTTTGAAGCATAAATCTGATGTGTTACATATTATTCCTCAGTTTTTTCAGTTAGTTGAGACACAGTATGATAGACACATTAAGATTTTTAGATCTGATAACGCACCTGAGCTAGCTTTTGATGTTTTTTTCCATGATAAGGGTGTTTTGCATCAGTATTCATGTGTTGGTAGACCAGAACAGAATTCTGTTGTCGAGCGAAAACACCAACACATTTTAAATGTAGCCAGGGCCTTATTCTTCCAATCAAGGATTCCCTTACAGTTTTGGAGTGAGTGTGTCTTGACGGCTGTCTACCTTATTAATCGGACACCTTCTCCTCTGCTTGATTGGAAGACTCCCTTTGAACTATTGACTGGTAATACAGTGGATTGTGCTGCTATGAAGGTCTTCGGCTGTTTGTGTTTTGCCTCTACCTTACCATCTCACAGCACAAAATTTTCCCCACGTGCTATCCCTGCTGTGTTTGTTGGATATCAACCGGGCATGAAGGCTTATAAGCTCTTTGACATCAATAACCAATCCTTTTTCATCTCTAGAGATGTTTTCCATGAGCATATATTTCCATTCCATAAAGTTACATTACCCCTTGATAATCCACCTTTTTTACCTGAATTTGTCTTACCAAAGCCCTTCAATATCGATATATCCTATCCCAGCTCACTGTCTCCTTCCAGTTCAAATCAAGCCTCACCCACAGCCCCACCTACTGTCCCTATTGAACCTGCCCCTACTATCCCTTGTCCTACTGACTCTCACTCTCAACCTAATACCTCCATAATTGACCAACCTCGAAAGTCTACACGAACTATCAAACCACCCTCTTATCTTCAAGACTACCATTGCAAATTAGCCACACTTTAGTCTCTGCCTACCTTAAAGACCAGATATCCCATTCAGCAATATCTTTCATATGACAAACTCTCTCCATCCCATAAGGCCTTTACTCTCCAAGTTTCTGCCCATTATGAACCTCAATTTTATCATCAAGCCATCCCATTTGACCATTGGAAAAATGCTATGAAAGAGGAGCTCTTGGCCATGGAAACCAACAACACTTGGACCGTTGTCCCGTTGCCTTCAAATAAACATTCCATTGGCTGTAAGTGGATTTACAAAGTTAAACATAAGGCAGATGGATCTATCGAGCGTTATAAAGCACGTCTAGTGGCAAAAGGTTACACACAACAAGAAGGTTTGGATTTCATTGAAACTTTTTCTCCAGTGGCAAAGCTTGTTTCTGTCCGAGTCTTGCTTACTTTGGCAGCATCTTTTGGATGGCCTCTTGTTCAACTTGATGTGAACAATGCCTTTCTACATGGGGATTTGGCTAAGGAAGTTTACATGGACTTACCCCTTGGTTATTTCGTTACAAATGTTGTTAGCCGACAGGGGGAGCGCCTCGTTTGCAGGTTAAATAAGTCCATTTATGGCCTAAAACAGGCCTCTCAGCAATGGTTTGCAAAGTTCTCTGATTCCTTGATTTCTTTGGGTTTTAAGTTGTCCAAAGCTGATTATTCGTTGTTTGTTAAAGGGATTGACAAGAACTTTGTTGCCTTATTGGTTTACGTTGATGATATCATCATCACAGGTGCCAATATTGATGTCATCAACCAGCTGAAGCTTATTCTTAATGAACGTTTTAAACTAAAGGATCTAGGGACACTCAAATATTTTTTAGACCTTGAACTTGCTCGGTCTTCAACATGCATCTCAGTTTCTCAACGTCATTACACTCTTGAATTACTCGAGGATACAAGCCTCTTAGGCGCAAAGCCAGAACATGTTCCTTTAGATCCATTACTCAAGATTCAACGCTCTGAAGTTGATTTGCTTCCCGATCCTTCAGTCTATCGAAGACTCATTGGGCGTCTCCTATATTTAACTATCTCTCGTCCGGACATAACATTTCCTGTTAACAAATTAAGCCAGTTTGTTTCACAGCCTACTAAAGCGCATTTGTCTGTTGTCTATCATTTGTTGCGTTACTTAAAGACAACACCTGGGCAAGGTATATTTCTTAAGGCAACTTCCTCATTCCATCTACGGGCTTTTGCTGACTCAGACTGGGCTTCATGTATTGATACACGAAGATCCACCACAGGATTCTGCATTTTTTTGGGTGACTCTCTGGTTTCATGGAAGTCCAAAAAGCAAACAACCATATCTCGATCATCTGCTGAAGCGGAATATCGAGCTTTAGCCCGAACCATCTGTGAGTTATTGTGGCTTTCATATCTCTTACAAGATCTTCAGGTCACCCATCATCGCCCAGCTCTCTTGTTCTGTGATAATCAGGCGACAATACATATTGCGAGCAATCCTATTTTTCATGAACGAACCAAGCACATAGAGCTTGATTGCCATTTTGAAATTGATGGTTTCATCAAATTGCTTCCTGTTCGGTCCCATTCTCAGCTTGCTGACGCCTTCACTAAACCATTACCTGCTTCCATTTTATTTCCCTTACTGTCCAAGATGGGTGTTTTAAACATTTATTCTCCATCTTGAGGGGGAGTATTAGAGCTAAATTAGTTGATTAGTTACTTGATTAGAAGTCTGTTATTTTCGTTATTCTCCCTCTGTGTATAAATCTATGTACAGATCACTTTATTGAAGGTGAAGGAAAGATAAGACCTGGAGTTTAATAATATTTATAGAGAAGATAAGATGTAATGACCATTTATTTTTTTTTGTTTTGGAATTTGAGAAGATAATAAACCTATTAAAATAATATAAAAAAATTTATAATTAAAAAGAAAAACTCTCCAAATTATGCACGCACATAACATTTATTTACATTTACAAAATTTAAAATCTTTTAAATGGGAGAATGTGAAAAGAGTGGAAGGATAAGTTATTGAAATATGAAAATATTGGGAGATAATTATTAATTTTGTTGAGCCACGTATCTAAATCACACCTAAACTCAAAAAGATTTAAAAAAAAAAGAAAAAGAAAAAGAAAGAAATGAAACGCAGGCATGAGTTATTGAGTCAAAGAATATTTCATTGTACCAACTTTAATTTCCAGTTATGGAATTCGACACACATAAATTCTTTCATGAACATGGAGCAAGGTGCTTTTACTACGATATTTAAAAGTAACCATTGTGAGGACATATTTAGAATTAAGAAATTAGTATTTGGACAAAATAGTCCAAAAATGATTCTCAAAGTTAGCAACTTTTTAAGGTAGTATATATATATATATATAGATATAGATAGATTTTTTTTTTTTTTTTGAAACTTATTATAGATAGATTTTAGATTTTAGATTTTAGATTATAGATAATGAAAAATGTTGTTTAAATTTGATAGGTTTCTTATTATACATTTAGAATGATAAAGTAATTAGGGTATGCTTTTTAATGAGATTTTTCTGATATGATATAGTTTAGGGAAAAATACACTTTTGGTCCCTGAGGTTTGGGTTAGGTTTCATTTTGGTCCCTGAGTTTTCAAACTCGACATTTTAGTCCCTGAGGTTTGGATTTCGTTTCATTTTGGTCCCTCCATCCATTTTTCCGTTAATTACTAACGAATTGATGACGTGGCACCTATTTTTTATTTAAAAAAATATATTTTTTTTTAAATAAAAATAATATTAAATTAAAAAAAAATTATTCTTCTTTTATTCTTTTTTCTCTCTCTTTTCTCTTTTCTTCTACCTTTTTCTTCTTCTCCTTCGGCCTCCAATTCTTCTTCTTCTCCGTCGGCCTTCTTCCTTCTTCTTCCGTCAGCCGTCGCCGGCCACCGCCACCGCTAACGCCGGCCGCCGACAACCTCAAAAGTTCTTCTTCTCCGACATAGTCCTTGTCGGCTCCGACGACGCCAAATCTGGTTTCTGCTCTCACGATCTCGTCGGATCTAGCCGTCTCAACGTGTGCTTTCATCCCGTCCTCCATCGATCCGAACCAGAAGCTTCCTCCCTGCTATACGTCCACGGCAGAGCCTTCTGCATCAAGCTTTCAGATTTCAGATCTGTCGTCGTCGTGGGTTCACTTGCCGCTAAGGGCGTCGCCGTGGGTACTTGCCGATCCTAACCAGAAGCTTCCTCTCTACAGCCACGTGGGTTCACTTGTCGCCGTCTCCGTCGAGTACCAGATCTGTCGTCTTCCACTCGTTCCAGATCTCGATTTTTTCTTCTTCTTTGTTCCAGAACGAGCCTTGCTTCAATCATTTCAGCCCCGCTTCGTCGATTCGAACGAACCCTCGTCGATTCAAACGCTGGATCTGGAACGAGGCTCCCTTCCCTTCCCTCTCCGAACGCCGGATTTGTTCGTGTTCTGTTTTTAAACAGAGATCTGGCGACAGCGGTTCCGGCCATGGCGGCGAAAGAAATCGAACAGGAACGAGGTTCCGGCGATGACGGCTGAAAGAAATCGAACAATGGATATGCGAGAGAGGGAGAAGAAAGAAAGAAAAACGAAAAAAAAAAAAAAAAAAAGTTTACCGGCGGCGGTGGCCGCCGGCCGGTCGGTGTTGAGCAGCCACCGGAGATCAGTTGAAAAAGAAGAAGAAGAAGTTGGATGAAGAAGAAGAGGAATGAGAGAGGAAAGGAGAAAGAAATAAAAAAAAATTATAAAATAATAATATATTTATTATTTTATTATATTTATATTTTAAAAACTTAAAAAATAATTTTGTTAATAAAAAAATTTTCCAGGTCAGCAATCCGTTAACTTTTAACGGAAAATTGGATGGAGGGACCAAAATGCAACTAAAACCAAACCTTAGGGACTAAATTGTTGAGTTTGAAAACTCAGGGACCAAAATGAAACCTAACTCAAACCTCAGGGACTAAAAGCGTATTTTTCCCTATAGTTTAGATTATTGTTGTATACTAAAGTTCACATGAGCTAAATTATTTCTAATTTGAAAGGGTAGGAATCAAATCGTTACTACTTCAACGAAAGTACAATGGATCATAAAATTGTTTTCTAACCTACAACTTTAAAATATGTATCTGATAAATATTATTGTGACTATAAAATCTAGGACGAGCAGTTGCATGAAAAATTATTAAAATCCCACGAATTATTTCAATTTTGAACATACAAACAAGAGAATTTAACTATAAACAAAGTATCTTAAAAGGATTGTTGTATCCTTTGGGTGGAGTGTCAAAAAAAATGAAAGCAAATTAAATGGAGGTATATCTTCTTTATAGACAATATTAATCAACATGTCTCAAGAATAATTTATTGACTATTCTAAAGTCTTATTTTTATGTCTCAAAAAAAAAAAGTTTTATTTTTATAACGACTTTTATTTACTAATGAATTGGCATCTATTATTTCAATAATTCCTTGCTATAAAATTATTTGGGGTTATCTCAGTTTGCTAAAACAGAAAGAGATAGATTACAGTTTTTTTTTTCTTTTTTTTTTTTTCATTCATTCGTTCAAAAAGTTTTGGCTCCAACTCAAAAAAGAAATATTGAGAACTTTGGCATGAGAAGAGAAGAGGAATGGAAGGTTAAGAATTTATGCGGAGCCACACCAACCCCACCCTAACCAAAGTTGGTGCACAAGGAAGAAGGAATAATGAAGCATTGGGCTCTAAGGCTCATTAGGTATTGAATGATATATGTGATTGTCTTTTGAACTTAAGTGAGTGGTCTTTTCTTCCTTTGTCGATTAAGAAATCACAGTGTGTGATTTCTCATGGGTGCAGTAGTGAGGAAATTGAGAGAGAAAAGAGTGTTTCTCTTCTCAGGTTGAGAGTTTTTTCTTTGTTGTTTATGTCAAGCTATTGGATTGTGATACTTAGAAGTCAATAGTTATTGTTGGACTATTGAGAGATAGTTTGTGGTGTTATTTTTAAATTAAAGACTTCTTGTAATCTTCCAATTTCTAGTAGAACCTGAAATTGCATGGACATAGTTCCAAGCTTGGGCTGAACCACAGTATAACTTTTGGTTTCGTTCTCTTTTTCCCTATCTATCTCTTTTATTATTTCTAATGACTATTATTATCGACTTGTTTGACTTAACCTATGAAAGAGAAGATAATTATAATATTACTGATTTCTGTCATAATATTATATTATTGTTTGTGTTGTTACTCCACCTTTTTTTCCCCAACATGAAAATTCTTTAGGTCCATAGTTTAGCAAGAAAAGCATCGTCTCTTCTTAAGGAAGAAAAGAAATGAGGTTTGCCAATTAGTCATGGATGAATTTATTTCTATCTGATTTTTGTATTGAAGTTTTTGCTAGATCAATTTTCTATTTTAATATTTCTAAATGTGTTGGGCAACCATGTCCACTGATAATTGAAAATATTGTCTTATTCTTTTATTTTTGCTATGACGCTAATTACTGTTGTGCGCTATGTTTATTTTGACTATTTTGTCTATCTATAAGGATCATCTATGTGTCAAAGTGAACTTAGCTCAGCGGTACTTTCGATCAAGAGGTTAGAGGTTCGAATCCTCCCATCCCAAATGTTCATATACTCAAGAAAAAAAAAAATCATCATCTTACAATATAAAGTTAAGAAAATAACTATATTTACCACATTAATACTATCATTTACCAAGAACATATAACACATGTTAACTATCCGAAAAAGTAATAATGTAATTAATATGTAAATATTTTTATTTTTGTTAGAAATTTTAAGTGGAAATGTAGGATGTGTTTGGTTTAACTTTTCAAGTGTTTAATTTTGAATTTTTTTTTTAAAAAAAATTTCTAGTATTTGGCAACTACTACAAATGACTTGTTTTTTTTTTTTTTTTTTGAAAGAATACTACAAATGACTCGTTGAAAAATGAGATTGAGAAATAAATCATTTTGAGAGAAACACTTGAAACCAACTTCTTTAAAAAGAGTTTTTAAGTATACAATAACTTGTATAAAAACACTTATAAGGAAATGTAACTAAACATATGAGTGTTTAAATTCTAAACAATTTTTATACAAAATGTTTTTTAAAAAATGCATTCTTAAAGACACATTTAAATTAAAATGTATTCTAAACGGACCCATAGTTAATTTCCTTCAAATAGCTATATTTACTTTTTCATTATTATTATTGGTTAAAAACATACTTTGCAAACTACTCAATATCTAATATTATCTATTTTAAAATATCTTATCTTAAATTTTCTCTTCTAAAAAAAAAAAAAAAAAAAAAAAAATCTTATCTTAAATTTTCATGTATAGAATATTATTTATTTGAAAATATTTTCAGAAAGTTACTTTTCTTTCTTTCGGTTAGAGATTGAGAACTTAAGGTTAAAATATCAATTCTGCTATGTATTTTGACACTTATTCTATTCTTTTGTACTTTTAAACATTAAAATTTAGTCCCCTACTTTCAATGTATATTAAAATTAGTCTCTAATGTTAATTTATCGTTAAGTTTTATTCCTAAAAAAAATCATTCTCTATTAACATTCTATCTATAATTTTGGAAACATATTTACGATATACTTTTTATTGAAAAAAATCACTAATTATTATTTTAACCAAATCTAATAAAAATTAACTTCAAATTAACAATAAAACTAATTCAAAATTTTATTAAAAGTACAAAGATTAAATTTAAACATTTAAAAATACAAGGAGACAATGAAATGAAGCCTCAATTAAAGTGCAGACACGAAAATGATATTTTAACTTAAACTTAATATACATGAAGAACCACACTGATAATAGTCAAATTCAACTCGAAAAAAGTCAAACAAATTATTCCGTCCTTCCTTCTTTGCCCCACCCTTCGTCTTCGTAACCCAACCATCCATCAGCCAACCACCCAGGATACAAAAACTCTCCAAAACCTCCGACATTGGACTTGTCCAACACAGAACAAAACAACACATGTCCAAAACGACATGGAACAAATTTTGATGAACAAATTTGCCATCAACAACAGCCGACGTCCTTGTAAAAGTGCATAACTGAGAGCCGTACTAGGTTTGTTGATATAACTCAAGTAAGGGTACAAGTTGACCAGCAATGGCAAGCTATTGTCCACAAGAAACTGTATGGTCGGATTGTAAAGTTGCATTATTGTTCTTCCAATGTTACTTTGATTAAGGTTGATAACTTCTGTTGGGAATGGCAGATTAGCACCTGAGTCAAATTGGATAAACCTTATTTATACTTAATCATATGCACACACATTAATGCTATGTTTCTCAATTAGCTTTAAGAAACCAATTTTTACCCTAAATTTAAAAACGGGTATCAATTTTAATTTTACCCTCAACTTGCAATTTCATCAAATTGCACTCTAGATTTAGACAAAGTATTGCAAAAAACAGTGAATATAGCTCAGTGATAACTGACATGTATATTAGACTAACAGGTTAGAGGTTTAAATCCCTCAACACTCAAATGTTATTGTTGAACTAAAAAAATACATGAAGAAAAGAAAAGTAGAAAAATATTAAACCTAAAAATATGAATAAAATGGGATGTAGATTGTTATATGCATAATGTAGATGCATTGCATAAAGTAGAAACATTGATATGTGAGAGAAAGACTAACTTGTTAGCTGTAAGTTTGCAAATAGCAACCAAAGAAGAAGAGATAAGAAGAAAGAAGAAAGGGCTTTGGCATTGGAGAACAAGTTGGCCATGGATAGAGCAATAACTCAAAGGAAAATATAGGTTTAAAAGAAAAGATGTTGTTTCTATATAATATATATGCTCATATTAATGCTTTTAGGTTTCTCTCCTTTTATAATGATAATGAAACTTTGCATTCTCTTTTGGTTCATGACTCCCTCTTGTTGAAGACTTGGGATAAGTCAATATAAAGAAATTAAACACACCCCACACACACCCCACACTGACCCTTTTGAGTGGACATAGAAAAATCCCAATTGCTTAATTCTTATCAATGAGTGGTTGGAAACATTTTTCCAACTAGTCAATAAATATATGGTTAGAAAGAGGACGGATTTGACATGATTCAACTCGATTTGTCTAAATTTTGAAATAGGTTATAATTTTTTTATTAGGGTAGATTAGATTCAAATAATTTAAACTCTTAAGTTAGCTTATAAGTTTCCTTAAAATTAATTTGGACCGATTAATTTGAGAGAAATTAAAACACTTAACTTAGTTAATTAAAAAAAAAGCACTTAACTTTATAATATTATATAAGGATCCTTTCACTCCATATAATTCTACTTTCCATTTCTATTATTTCCAAATATATATAACAAATAATTAGTTCAATTTTTTGAAATATGTATATTTATTATTTTTCATCTTTCACATGACACCAACAGTGAATTTGTAGAAGACGAGGAAGACATGACCTATAAATATGGAGCAAACACTGCACATCGGTGTGGTTCTTGCTACACACACTCCGATGCTTAAGTCAGTTACCGGAGGGAATGTTGCAAATTAAACAATGAAGAATCAATTGAGTGACGAAGTAAGAGAGCTGGTCGAATTGGTTGATCGAGATCCTCTTTTCAGGATTAGGAGAGGTCTTTTTATACCTTTCCCGAAGCTAGGTTTTCTTTACCTGTATCCTTTGTCTGTGGACCCAAGCCCAGTGATTAAAGCTCCCACAGGCCAAAGGGGACGACTCCCGGAAGCCCGAACACCTTTTGAACTCAAAGGCCTGGTCGGCCTTGGCCCAGTGTCGAGGCCGAGGAGGGAGGTGGGCCAACCCACCTCCTTTTGGTCTTCACTTCTCTTTCTGGCCTAGCTTGAGTGGGTCCAAACCAGATTCCCGGGAATCCCAATTACACCAGAATTATCGATAACATTAAGCCCCCACTCTCTAATTGAAGTTCGGTGCCATGATAATTCCTCCAGTTGAGTTAACCGTAAGTCCAATTAGAGAGTACAACAGTAATCTCTCTCATAATTTTTAATGGCTTAATCTTCCTTAATCTTTTGCTTTAATTAAAGGTTTTCTATTTTGACTCATCATTTTGTCAAGTTTCATGGCATTCTTTTTATTGAACCTTCAATGTGTGGGAATTGAGAAGACAATTCCGATTGGATTTGAACTAGACTTGTTGGAAAGTTGTTGGAGAATTAATTGGGAAGAAAAAGATAAACGAGAAAAGAAAAAAAAAGGGGGTGGTCGAGGCGTATCAGCCTCGACCTGGCATGTTAGGCGACGTGCCTGACACACCTGACGCACCTCGGCCTCGACAAAAAGCCGAAGCCGAACGATCTTTTCCTTTTTTCTTTTTTTAAATTTGAAATTCAAATTTGAATTATCACGCCATTTCCTCCCAATTTTCACCTATAAATAGCTCCTCTTCATCTTGATTTCTCACCACTCCATCTTTTACTTCCTTGTTATTTCTCTCCTTGGTTTTTCTCCCTTTCTTACTTTCAAAAGGTAGTTTTTGATTATCAAGGTTGTCTTTCTTATTTTTGTTTTCATCTTATGGCTAGTGAAGATTTCATTACTTCTTCGGATGTGGGCGAGTCTTATTCTGACGAAGACCTTTCGGTTCTAGTCGTTATGTAGACCCCGAGCTCTCTGACAGTAGCGATAGGGAGCCTCCGCACACTCCTCAGATTTATCATCCTCGTTGACCACATCTCAACTTGAGCTCTTGCGGCGCAAGTATGATATTCCCAATGATGTGCATCTTCGACTTCCTAATGTTGATGAGAGCTTTGATGATCCTCTCGAAGGAGAAGTTACTTTTTATTCTGCCCTGTTTAGATTCAGTGTTCGTCTCCCTCTTCCACTCTTTCTTTAACATTTTTTAGTTTTCACAGGTTTAGCCTCCGCCCAAATTGTCCCTAATGGGTGGAGCCATCTCATTGGTTGTTTCGCCCTTTGGGAAATGCACGGTGGGGGGTCTTTGATGACTGTTGAGGATATCTTGTCTTTACATCTTCTTAGCCATAACCCTATTTTTGGTCATTGATGTGCAAATTGCTTACCACAAGTGTACGTGTCAAGTAATAATATGGTGATTATGAAATCAAATGTCGTCCTCTGGATTGGTTTTCTAGTTAAACTAAGTACCGTGAATAATACTTTTGCCCAATTTTATTTAGAGATCAAAAAGTAATGAAATATTAAAATCAAAGGCAATGCAAATTAAATGTTTGAAATTCAATTGGAAGAATTCTTGGGGAATTGATTTTGTCAATTTAGATTAGGATTAATTAAAGGGAATGAATTGTAACGTGCAATTCTTTTATAAGTCTAAGAACCGTAAATCACAAGTATCTCTCCCGAGCATAATTGATTCTCATGCATATAATTAACTTGACATCCCTATCTAAGTTCATTAACATGCATGACTTTTAGTTCTTTTAACAACTTCTAAAGCTATTCTAAATCTCTTGATCTTAGAATTCTACTTTAGCTATGCAATTTAGTAAAGTCTACGCTAAATCCCCTCTCCCAAGCAAGATTCAACACTTAAATCATTCAACTAGTGATCAAGTAATTGAAAGCATTTAAACATAATTGCATACATAAAATAAGTGCACAAAACATCCCAATAATCAATCCATAATCATAAACGAGTACATCAATCCCTAAGAAACACATTGGTTCGAACTATAACGACTTATTATTATGCAAAATAATCAAGGAATATATGGTTTCTATGCATTAATCCAAGTATAAATCATGCATAACCAAGTAATACCTGGAGCATTCCAGGATTAGAACTAGGGGTGATCATCGGTCGGTTGGCATCGGTTTTAGGCTCAAACCGACGCCGACCACCGACATGTCGGTTTTAGTCGGTCAGTGGATGTCGGTTTTAAGAGTTCTATGAAACCGACCGACCGACCCCAAACAAAAATCGGTCGGTTTTGGAAGTTCGCTGGAGTTGTGAAAATACAAAAGAGATGTGTTGATTGAAGAAGAGTTAGATAAAATCAAATAATAGAGAGAAAGAGATGAAGAAGAAAGAGAGAACGGAGAAGAAAAAAAAAACATAGCAGTCTGTGGCGGCCTTAAGCTCCGGCGGAGAAGCGCGATTCCGGCGGCGAAGACATTGGTTTTGCCAAGAAAGATAAAAGGAGAGAGTGAACGGAGGAGAGAAAGAGAATGAAGATGAAGGGAGAATGAGAAGTAAAGAAGAAATCTGCATGTGAGAGAAAAATAAATAATAAAAAGGTTTTTTTTAAAAAAAACTAAATCATAATTACCTATAGCTATATAGGTAATCATTACCTATAACTATATAGGTAATTATTACCTATGAAATGAGGGTTGGTGTGTGTCAACGGCAGAGTGCTTTATCCTTTACTTTTTTTTTTTTTTTTTTTTTTTTTTTTTTTTTTTTTATAATTAAGGGATTTCGGTCGGTTCGGTCGGTTTGGGCCTTTTTAGGCCCACCGACCGATCGACTTGTCGATTTTTCTCCGACCGAAACTTCTAGAAAACCGACCGACCGACGTCGGTTCTGATCGGTCGAATTGGTTTTTCGGTCTACCTTGCTCACCCCTAGTTAGAACACAGGGAAGGGAGGGAAGTAATCTCAACAGTTCTAATTAACAAATACTCACACGCATGGTACTTTAAGGTTAAAAAGAGAAGGCAAGATGTAGTAGTGAAAATGCGATAGATAATAAAGATGCAGATGCGATAGGGGTAAAAACAGAGAGAGAGACTATCAAGGCGTTCACCGCAGCAACCACATGCATTAATGAAATCTCCTGCAACTCATACTATGAATGAGATGTTATTGATGCTTAAGCGAGAAATAAACATGTGATTCCCTTCCGGTATTACTCATGCGTTTGGCTTAGGACTAAGAACATTTCTGTTCACTTAGTTCATGCGTTAGCGTGGTTCTCTTACTTACTTGCAAGTGACTAAATTATCCCTAAGACAGTCTAAATACATTCATGAATTATCTCTTGTGGCAACGCTAACTCTAACGCAACCTAGACTACATGAAATGCATTATCTTGCTCTACTTAGACGGTTCCACATGTGTTACCCTTCCGGGATTTATTATGCTGCTACCGTAACCAGCTGGCCAGACGGACATTAGTAATGAAAGTATTAGCCCATCGAAGTAGAAAGCATCAATTTCATTCATTCAAAAATATAACGCATACAGGAAATGTTCATCGCCGCATGGGCACCTAGGCTAAGCCTTGATAAAAGAAAGTTAGCTCATGCTACTAAAGGAATACATAGCGCAATACATTAAAAACCGAAATAGTTGTGCTGAACAAGAATCTTCCTTTTTCTTCTCTCTTCTCTGGTCTCATCTCCCCTTTCACGAGAAAATGGGAGGAAATATATATAGGCTCGAGGATGCTGACTTCTCCAAGTAACAAGCTTGCATGTTCCATTCATAAACTGCCAGCTCACAGCTCTGCCACATGTCAGCTCCAGCGCCGAACAGGTTGTTGATGTACCTTCTCACATGATGGCTCCAACGCCTGCGATACACAATTAACTTGGGCAAGGGAAAAAACTACAGTATATATGCGTTAGATGACTAAATATTTGCATTTTCCCGCTGCATCAAGGAAATTTACATTGAAGACTCATTTACCACAATTCTATGCTTATCTACGCTGATATGGCGCATCAATACTCTTATCTAGCCTCTTTTAATCTAATTATAGGTGAGAAATAACTTGCTTTTTGCAAGTTATCACACGTCTAGCTACTCATACATGCCGTTACGATATAAGCTAGATATGTAAAAGCCATAAAACTACCTAGAGGTAAGGAAAAGATAAAGAAAAACTCAATTCCCCCGAAATCGCACGTCCCCGTCACGATCTCCACACGTTCTTGAGTGATTCCCGCTCCTTGGTCTTGCTTCAGCTCCCATAGAAGGTCCCCAATTAGTTTTAGGTCTAAAATCTATCAAATTGAACTCCCCAAAATCGTAGCACATAATGTTCTATTTATAAGGAAATTGTCGACAACGTCTCGACGCTGTCCTGCTGCCGCCAAAAACAGAAAAGGAAAGATAGCGTCGAGACGCTAAGGGACAGTGTCTCGACGCTGCCCCAAGCTTCAGCCTAATGCCCTTGGGTCTTCCACTTTTGTAAGCCTCAAACTTTGATCTCTTTTCGATCCCTTGCTTCTTTTAGCGTCCCAAACACCCGATCAACTCCAATTTCTCTAATTTAGCTTCAATAATCAATTTCCTACAAAATAAACATTAAAGTGCAAATTCGGCCAAATAATACTCAAAGACTAACTATAATTAACCCGAAATAATAGCTCGCTATGCGCGCTATCAGTCATCTTTTTTATTATATTAGTGCCAAAAAAGGGTTTTAATAAGTGGGCCCACTTCTGTAAAGAAATGGAAAAACGGTTGGTTTTATGTGAGTGGGAATTGGTTAGAAAGGAATTCAAATAATTGGTTTTTTTGGGGGGTTCCAACAAGGTTTGGAGAATACGGTAAGCATTTTTCTACATTGACCTTCCCGTTGGGATCCATTTCTTGGGGTTACTTTTTAACTTCCTTTCCTACCCTTTTTTCTTTTTGCAGTTCCTCGCAACATTCGCCACTCACCCTTAGCTAAGAAGTTTTCCAAGCACGTATTAAAACTTGAAGCTTCCCAGTGCCACGGTCCCTTTCTAGTTGACCAGGCAATTCTTGAATCTGTTGGATTATCACGCCAACGTATCCTCAGATCTGAAGATGCGTTAGGGTCGGCCTTGACCTCCATGGTTGGCCTCGACCCTCCATGATTTTTTTATATATGTATATATTAATTTTTGGTTTTCTTCTCACCTTTTACAAAGATGGCTTTCCGAGGAATGTACGGAAAGCCCGCAACAGAGCTGGTACCTCATGGGCCGCTTCTGTAGATCTGACAGAAGGTGAAGTCGTGCAGGCCCCTGCTGAACCCTCTCGTTGACCAGCTCCTACCATCCGTATGACTCGTTATCAAACACGCTCGTTGGTTTCTGAACCTGGTCTTCAGGCCGACATTCCAGTATTTGCCTTACCTGAAGATTACAATGGCGTGGGTAGCGAGATGGAAATTATGACACACAACTTTATGTGCTGGCAAGGGTTACAGTCTAGAAGACCAGAGGGAGAATTGGGATTCGAGGACCCGGCCCAAGGCATCAGGGATGTCCAACAATACCTTCGTGACGTGAGTTCTAAGGACATTCCTTCTCCCATGCTCTTATAGGCATTAACCGCCCTTTTTCTAACTTGATTTTACTCTCTTTGGTATAGGCTTTCACCAAGGTCACTGCCTCTTCAGTTAGCTTGGCTAACAAGATCAACGAGCTTCAACTGAATAGCGTTCCTAGGAGTGAGCTTACACAGGCTCAAGAAAGGCTTGACCAAGCTAACCGTCTGCTAGAGGAGGTTAGGGCAAAACTGAGCTCCAGGGAAGCCGAGTTGGATACAGTGAAGGCCCAACAGAAGGAGGCTAAGGCTCACTTGGCCGATGCCAACTATCTTGCTGAGGAGTTTAGGAAGACCAATGAATTTTACGCCATGTAAGATGAAATTTGGAATGATGGCATTAAGTGGGTCGTCAAACGATTTGGAAAACCCCATCTTGTTGTTGATGGCTCATTCATACAGGAAGATTTGGCTATCCTCTCGGCCAACCCTGATGCCTTCGCTTCTTCAGATGAGTCTTCTGGCGGGAGAGACAATATAGACATCTAAATGAAGACCAGGGATCCCTAGCCTCCAAGTCTGTCGTTGTGATATGACCTAAATAGTCCTATTTTATCGCCTTTAATCTAAGCTTGTTAGAGTCATTTTATGCTTTACTTGTCCTATTTTCAGGTTAATTGAGCTTAGGCTGTGTCGGGAGTCGATCACGCTAATTGGTGTTAATTCAGGCCAATTACGGAGTTTTTGGAGCCATCTCGATGTCTTGGACGACCAGGAGGTGAAGAGACCCAATTGTGCTAAAGCGGGCCTGAAGATTGACACTAAAAGCCAAAGATTGAAGCCCCGAACCGAGAAGAAGCGAGACAAAGCCGAAAAATAGAGTAGGAAGTCGAGTCATGAAGCTGGCGTCGAGACGCTGACGCGAATTTGGGCCGAAGAAAAATGTTCGCAACGTCGAGACGCTGCGCCTTGGCGTCTCGACGTCGGCGTGTTTTCTATATATATGTAGTCTCGGTTTAGTCCGCCGTTAGGTTAGAATTTTGGTCCCTTTTACGATTTCTTTGCCTCTTTTACATTCCAGCACTCTTGTAGACCAGTTGGTCATATTCTATGGATTCTTTTATGTTATTTGTTGCTTTTACTTCACCTATGAGTAGCTAAACTCGTTTAGATTGTTGGATTGGATTTATGTCTTGATTCTAAATAATATTGGTCGAGTTTTTTGGTTTATACTTTCTGCTTTTGCTGCATTTTCATTGAGTTTTGAATGTAATCCTGTTTAAACCAATACATGAGGCTAGTTAATTAGGATTGACGCCCCATGCGATTACTGCTTGTGTATTCTATCAGTTATTTTTAGATAGCCACTAGGTTGAGGCAAGCCACTCTCTACGCGAGACGACCCTTGATAGGCCTAGGATGCATGTTAAAAGTTGTAGAAATTAGATTTAAATTGTATTTGAATTTAGTTTTTATGATTCTGGACCCACGATCCCAAAACGACTAGTTTTAATAGGTGGTTGCAAAATTGCTTGTTAATAAACTAGTTAGATATAAGTAGTAACCATTGTAGAGCTCTCGGATGGTTGCTACATTATGCATAACGGGTGGCGAGCGATAGAGTTTATATTAATTAATCTTGTTAATTGTCGAATTCACGATTAGCGAGTTAATTAGCACAGGTTAGTGTAGGGGGTCCTCCGAGTAACCCAGAAGCCAACCGAACTAATGAAATCAGTTTAGAATAATTATTAGAGAAAACTAGGAAGCCAATGAGTTAGAATCAAGCATAATAAATCCCAATCCAACGATCCCTTTTTAGGTCATTGATCCCGTCTAATTTCTCCTTTGCATGTTTAGTTTTGTGCCATTTAAAATTCAACATTCAATTATTTTATTTTATTTTATTTTTCTTGTTTGTCTTTCATCATAAAAAATCCCCCCTGTTTTCATAAGCACCAAATCTACACTTACTAGTTCCCTCTTCCCTGTGTTCGACCCCGGCCGCTATTGCTACAAAAATAGTAGTAGTGCCGTGGATTATAAATTTTATTTGACGACCTAGGGAGAATTTGATACCCTCCTGTCGGTCCGGTCACGTTGTCACTTTCTTTTTTCTTCTCCAATGTCTAATCTTTGATGTTATCTGCTCTTTTAATTAAGGTTAATAAAATTAATGATGCCACATTCTCTTCATGACTTGAATCTTATCGCTTAAGTTTTTCCGCTTATGATCTCTGAATATAACTCCCCTTTATGACATTACTATGAAGAAGAACATTCAAACTAGGCTAAACTTAAAATAAGTAAAATCATGGTCGGCCACAACCTCAGCCTCATACTCCTGCGAAGAATGGTTAAGTAAAATTGACTATTACCAAAGCAAGAGCACTTAACATAGGCATGACGTGGTCGGCCTCGACCTTATGCCTCGTAATAACGTTCCTGCAAAAACATGCAACATATGAGTAGGATTGACCGAACCCGCAAGCCGACTAAAAATTAAGAGGGTCGGCCTCGACCTCATATGGGAAGGTCCTAATAACCCTCATTTATGTACATTATTTAGCCTTAAAAACTTAGGTTATTGTTAGGAAAGCAAGGACTTTGTGCTTAAAATCTTATCTTTTTGAGTCAATTTAGCAAAAGTCTTAGAATCATGTGGAAAATCTTAGAAATATAGAATTTATGCTTAAAATGTACAAAAAAAAAAGATAGCTTTTGCAAGAATTTATCTAAAGTTAATGTTTTTGTGCAGAGTGCTTTGCAAGGGGAATGCGCCCGCAATTGGAGAGAAAAAGTTAGCGAAACAAAAGAGTCAGAGTTGAAGATTTGCACCCACATTCGGTCCTGAAGATGTGGAAATTGCATTTGAATAGTGCCCGTAAACTAATAAGGAAAGTAGCCCCAGCTAAAGACAGAAGTGTCAAGGTAGTGCACAGAATATTTTGCGCCCGACTTTGCGGCCGCAATTGGGCGTTCCAACAGAATTTTGAGATTTGCGGGATCTTCACAAAATCATCCGAAAATCCCAAATCTCGTATCAAATCTCCAAGGATCATGGATTTTTACCTACTAAGGCTCTCTCATACTGAACTCAACAACCAACCCGACCTTCCAAGGTCTATAAAAGGCGTCCAAGGTGCAAGAAGCAAAGGGAGCTCGGAAATTCGTCCTTAGGATAGTTGTTAGTTTTTCTCTCTTCTCATCTTGTAACCACTCCAAGTTCCAGATCTTTCAGCTTCTGTCGGCTCTTCCATTTGATAGAAGAAGAAGAGAAAGACTTGTCTCCCCTTGAAAAAGGTAAAGAGCAAGCTAGATAGAGTGGGAAAGATCCTTAGTCGAGTCTTTTATTTTACTTTCTGTTTAGTCTTTTGTTTCAGTTGTTGTATTTTTCTGTTTTAATTTAAATTTCAGTTGTAAGTTCTTTATTCTTGTACTCATTTCATTTATTTAATATGAATTCAAGTTATTCTTCTACTTTGTGGACTTTTTACTTTATGTCTTGCATTTTACTTTCCCCAATGAGCTAAGCTTCTTCTCGGGGATTCAAATATGTGGATACCTTGAGTAAAAGAAAGTCTCACCTATGGAAAGGCAACCTTGCTTCCTCTCAACAATGTTTGTTTTTGCTGAAGTTTAAGTTTCATTGTTAGCTTAAACTGATCACTTAAGTTAGCATTGTTGGGTTTTATGCCCTAAAACTCGTAGATAGTGAATGTAACCGTTGACCGGATATTAATGAAATAATATTGATATATTTTTCCATTAAATGTTATTAGTTATTTTATATTTGTCTTTGCCTAAAATAACCCTAATCCAATAAACTAGACATCCTAGGCTGTAATATGAGTCTTGAACTATATGTAGCGACATATGGGGATCATTATTGAAGAAACAGCCTAAAGGGTCTATAGTATAGGGATAAGACTGGGTGCCTTATCCTGGTGACACTATGGATACGGCCCACTTTGTATTTGATACAAACGCTATGATCCAACGTGTTCGTGTAGGAGACATGCGAGTGGGGGTATCCTATGCAATGAGTTTGTATAAGACCGGACCGCGAAATAGTAACCACTTGTTATAACACCGTTAACTAGTTGGTTTTCTATTTCACTAGGACGACCTAGACAACTTGGTCTTAATCCTGAGTTGATTATGGACTCCTGCGCATGAGAGATTGTCCTTTGATTTGTATGGGTGAGAGTGGCCAATACGCCGACTCAATAAGCCTACCATTTTGGGGACAAGACCGAGTGGGGAGCTGGGAACATAATCGTACAAGATGGAATTCACTCATTCTCGACTTTAGGGAAGCAGATGAGTGTTCCCTTAAGTGGTCACTCCGAGTCTTGAACAAAGGGCCCTACCCTCTTAATGGCACGAGAGGGTTTTCTGTTTGATGGTTGGACCACAAACAGGTTGTTCATTAGAGGAGAACTGGTACTTAAGGAAATAGAAGTAACCCAGGGGTAAAACGGTAATTTGACCCAGCTGGTGTTACGGACACTCGTGAAGGACTAACTAGTCGATATTGGTCTATATCCGTGGACACAGAAAATATGTCTGCAGTGAGAAGAGTGCAACTGTGAGTCTATAGTGGAATGTACACACAGTTAACGAATATTGATTAATTTGGTTAATGAGTTTGACCAATTAATCTCACATCGTTGGAGCTTCTGATCTGCAGGTCCATTAGGTCCCACTGGTAGCTCATAAAGTAATTTGAGGCAACTAAGTAATAAATGTAAATTGAAAGTGTTCGATTTACTAAGGGAAACAATATAATATATATTGATATATTATTATGAGAGAAATTAATATTTGAATAAATTCAAATATTAATATAAATTTGAGTCACAATAAATTTATGAAAGTTTGAAAGAGTTCAAATATGAATTAATTAATTTTAAGGCCTAAAATCTATTTGGGCAAAATTAATTAATTCAAGGCCGGAAATTAAATATGTGATATTTAATTGGTGGTTAATTAATTAATGAATTCATTAGCCGGGAATTAATCAATTATGGAAATAATTAAACACTTAAGGAAGTGATTAATCATTTATGGAAAAGATCTAATCACTTATGGAAGTAATTAGTCATTTGTGAAAAAGATTAATCAATTATGAAATTGATTGATCTTGGATTGATTAAAAAGGAATAAAGATTGAATCAATTTTGGAAAAGATTGATTTAATTGAATATTTTATTCATGGTCTCTCTTCTATGAATAGAACACTAGACCTAATTGGTTCAGTACTCCTCTCTTGCTCTTAGACTCACAAGACAAGACCATAGAATTCTCTCTAGCCTCCCTCTTAGAGAAAGACTCCCACAAGTCTTTTGCCTCCTAGACTTAGAGACATACCGGTGTAACCTCTGTGGTTATTGTGTCTTTGAAGAAGAATTTTCCAGTGAAGAAACTACAAGGAGGTTGCTGCGTTTTTGTTCGTTGAAGTGTCGTTGGCGAAGAACGGTCAAGTCTACAACGAAGGTTTGTAACGGTTCTTTCCCGTTTCTTTAGAAAAGCATGAAAATAAATTAGATTTAATTTTCAAGCATGTTTATAGCAATTTCCAGCAACTTTAAAGTTTGTTTAAAGTTTATTTTGCCTTTTCGTAACGGTATTTTAATGTTAATTAATATATGGCGTAAGGTCCAATCGATGCGCTTCCGCTGTGTGGGGACTTTTATTCCCTACAAGCATAGTTTGCGTTCAGCTGATGGCCGAAATGTTAGAGTTGAATGCGGGGGTTCACAAAAACAAAAGTGGAAAAGATCCTAAAAATAGGACTTTGTTTTCTTGCATCTTAGAAATAGGAATGGAACCACTAGAGTTTTGGGAGTCATGTGCAATAATTATCTAAGTTTCAACTAGCCCTAGAAATAGATGTCTAGTTGGCTTAGTCTTCTAAAGGCACTTACAGCAGAGCTCAATAGAAGTAGGACTTAACTCACAATCTAGTTGTTAGGGTATTTGCGAGCGCAAACTGGAGGAATTTATCTGCACCATGTCTATGTGGACACTATAGATAGCGTTCTCCAGCCGTTTGCAATACCCGAGTGAGTTGCTAGCGCAAAGGTGGGCGCAATCTAAAGCTTTTGGTTGATGCTATTTGAATTTCCCCGCTTATCTCATATATCTATACCGCTTTCATTTACTTGCGTTATTTTATCTTTTTGTCTTCAAATCGCAAAACCTCAATCAAATTATTTCTTTAGTTACCATCCTCGGCTGCAAATTTAGAGGAGATTCTTGTTTTGCAGAAGTTAGTGTTTTTCAACTAGTCACCATCTCCCTTGGGTACGATATCCGGAGTACTCTCCACTTTATTACTTGATAGTGTATACTTGCACTCGAGCAGGGCGTGCTCTCGCAGCACGCGCATGTCAGGTCCTAATTTTTAACTTACACCACTTGCAAACATTAATTGACAGGGAATGTAACACCTACCATACATAGCCCCCCACTCAAGTAAAATTTTTCTCCAAGTAAAAGTCATGCTTGAGTAATCGAGGTTTGCAGAATATGTCGTCATACCTTAGAGTTTTCCTTGCGCAGATTTCTCCTCACTTGGTATTGGTTGGCCTCGACCTTGACTTTTTTAATGGTTGGCCTCGACCCCTTGCTGGTTAGCCCCTGATTGTTTGATCTCTCTTTTTGTTTCTGCCTCTAGGACCCTTGCAATCACGATCCTCGGGCATTTCATAAGTCGAGTGCCTTGGGTAGTGGAGAATGTGGGTGGCTCCACTTCTCCAAAGACATTTTGCTAGTCGAGTGCCTTGGGGTAGTTGAGAGTATAGGTGGCTCAACTCCTCCAAGGACATTTCATAAGTTGATTGCCTTGGGGTAGTGTGATATATGGATGGCTCCACACCTCCAGGGATATTTTGCCTATCGAGTGCCTTGGGGTAGTTGAGAGTATAGGTGACTCAACTCATCCAAGGACATTTCATAAATCGATTGCCTTGGAGTAGTGGAACATATGGATGACTCCACTCCTCCAAGGACATTTCATAAGTCGATTGTCTTGGGGTACTGGAACATATGGATTGCTCCACCCTTCCAAGGACATTTTGCTAGTCGAGTGCCTTGGGGTAGTTGAGAGTATAGGTGGCTTAACTCCTCCAAGGACATTTCATAAGTCGATTGCCTTAGGGTAGTGGAACATATGGATGGCTCCACTCCTCCAAGGACATTTTGCCTGCAACATTAAATCATCTACAATAACGGAACTAACCATGGAACTTTTATTAAGATTAGCGCGACAAGTGTTTTAAACCTCCTACACCTACAAATTCAAATAAAGGTAAAATGAAAAACTCAACATTACAACAAAATAAATAAACAAAAAAGACAAAGGTATCAATGCTCCATAGCGGAAGGATGCTCCTCTGCTCGGCCTCGACCTGGTCGACTGTTGCGGTGTAGATTGAGGGTGGAGGTAGAAAATATGATAGAAAAATAATAATTAAAGATGAATTCAGTCTAGCTAAGTGCAAGTATACACTATCGCATGTGGTAATAAAAACTCTTGAAGTATTCCAAAAGTATTGATCCCACAGGGACTAATTAAACACAGATTTGAGGAAGAAATTGCTCTTAAATTGCGAAGTAGGTAACCAAGTAAAAATAATTGATGTTGAGGTTTTTGGAAAATAATAAAGCAAACTATAGAAAGAATAAACAAACAATAATAAAAGCGAGGACTTCAATAAAGCTTCAACTCAGGGGCAAATAACTCTAATAATAGCTTGTTTAACGCAAGTCTAGATATGCATTGGGTCAAATTTAACTCATATTTGGCCTTGCTCCCAAGAACCGTTAGAAGACTAAGCGAGTACCATTATGCACATTTTTGTGACTCGATTTTGACATAGATGATTCACGCATACAACCTATAACCTTATAGTTGTTATAAATGACCATCCCCTATAACAGTGAATACACTCTTTCGAGCCCTTTCTTCTATATCGCCTTTATGAAAACCGATATTGTTTGGCCCTTTCGGTACCAAACTCACATGGCATGCTAACTGTAAGTGATCAAGTTAAAATTAACAAGATTAGAATGACAATCAATAAAGGATGACATGCATACATAAAGCTTAGGTAAACAAACAACTTTCAAACTATTCCATCCACAAGGGAATTCACTAAACTGAAACCCTCAATGGAATTCAGCTACGCATGATGGATAAAAGTGCAGACAAATAACTTTCTATTGAATAAATAAATGATAAGTACAAGAAATCATGAAAAGAACAAGATGCTGGAAAATAATGTGCAGTAGCTAAAATTAGGGTTTTTCAATTTATCCAATCCCTCTAGAGTTCTCACGACACTCTACTCTCCTTTTACAAGATGGAAATAGGGTGGAATCTCTACAAACACGAAGGTTTAATGTCTAACTAAGGTTAGAATTTAGTTTTTTAGCAAGGCCCTCAGGCATCATAACTCATGAGACACTAGGATTCTGTCACCACCCACGACGTCTCAGTGAGTTCTGCTTGCATTTGCCGTCAATTTGTGGCCTTTTATAGAGTGGGGAGTCTTTGAGGAGTCACGAAAATGGTGTTTGCAAGTAGCCCAGTCAGTTTTGGAGTCAAAACAGCCAGTTAGGTGCGTGAAAAGCTCGTTCAAAACGACCCGCGACGGACTCGGACTTTTCTATTTCTGCCTAGAAATGTGGTTGCATTTCATTTTGCCTTGGCATAAATGTGGTCGGTCGCATTTCCGCTGTTTGCCCTATTTTCCTTTGTTTTCCTACAACACGTAAAAATAAGTTAAATTCATACCAAATGAGTTCATTTAAGCACAAATATGCATAATTTGACACACATGACTCTCTAAGACTCAACTTACCAACTTTAACACTTTTTATGCTCGGGAATAGTAAATTTGATAAAAAAACATATAAGTTTCACAAGAAATAAGCTAAGAATAAGGGACAAAATAGGTATATTTTTTGCACTAATCATCGACCTCGGTCCTGGCTTGACTAGGGGTCGGTATTCGCTCTCTTAGTCATTTCTCTAAGTGTTGTGAAGTAGCACTCTCTCGAGGCCTTTCGCTTCCTCGTCATCCCATGGACTCAAAGATAGCTCAAAAACAACTTTATTTGCCCAAATTAGTGTCAAATTGATCAATTGGCCTCTAGAACCTCTTAAGATTGAATTCCTATAAAACAAACAATTAAACGATCAAATGCAAACTAACAAAACCAAATTAAAGGTAAATAAATAACACGAATCAAGTGCTATCAAACTACTTACCTATTGCACTCCTAAGCGATCCTAAACAACCAACTGAGCTTCTAAATAACAGGATAATCGCTTAAGAGTCAGAACCAGACCTAAGAACCTAATTTAAACTAAAGAATGCTTAGGGATAGGATTTCTTACCAAAACCAACTTGACTTCTCGATCGAAAGGGCCTGAAAGAGTCTGAACTACAGTCAAAGACTCTTAAATGATTAATAATCAATATACAACACCTAAGAGACTTAATAAAGGAAATAGAGAGTGCTGGAATTTACTGATCAACGTCCAAATGGCCCCAAACATGTGATGTCCAACAATCTAAGTGATTCGTAACCACTTATCTAGAGTCCTTAGGTACTGGGTGCTCGAGTTTTAAGGCCAAACGGAGAATGGGTCAAAAGATTATAGCGATTTTGAGTCCAAAATGACATTGCGCAGTGCTAGAAAGACAATAGATCGATCAAGAAACTCAGATCTAAAGCCGAACAAGAGTGGGTAATCTAAATTTGAGATCAATAGAGCATCGGTCAATACCTAGACTCGTTGAAATCGCTAAAAAGAAGGGGAAATCGCAGATTGAAGCCAAATGGAGGCCTGATACGATGCTAAACACGCTGGACAAAATGTTGCTCACGTATGTAAAGCCGTTAGAGACAATAAATCACATCGAAACCGAATGGGTCATGAGCCAAAAACGATTTAAGGCCCGAAAACAATGCGCACCGCTAGAACTTGTGCAAAACGGAAAGAAATTGAGATTGTCAGACTGATTGCCGAGCTTTTATCGTTGGAAGCTCACTAAAAAGAATGGGTCTTACGTCGTGGATGTCACTGACAGGGAAGAAAATGCGATCGAGAGGGAGAGGGGAGTCGCGACCTCTAGTTCGTGGACCATCGAAAAAGAAACACCGAATTTGCAAGCACGTCGGAGTTCCCGCGAGACAAGGATGATGCTGGTTGGCCTTCGTGCACGATGGTTGGCAAACTACTCGGGCATGGAGCAAACAATGAGGGAGAGAGGGAGGCGACGACTGAATCACGTGAAACACAGAGAGAAGGGGGTTGTCGACCGAAAACGCACAAAGAAGGGGGTCTGGCGATGGCGTGAAAGAGAGGGGAGAAGAAGAGATGATATCTTAGGATTTTTCTTTTCTTTCCTTTATTATTTTCCTTTTATTTTTTTTCTAAATATACCTTAAGAAAGAAAACCCAATTAAAATAGGAGTTAGATTCTATCTAGAATTCTATTTAAAATCCTAAACTGAAATTTTAAACCCAAGCTTAACTTCTAAAAAATTTGGGATAGAAAATAACCCAATTGATTTGGGATTCGGGTCTTTTGAAATTTTAGATAAATATCGAATATTAAACTTCCAAACTTTAGGAAATTAAAGATTTAATTTAAAATCTTTTTTTTCCTAAATTATAGAAATTTAATTTAGCAACCCAAGGCTAAGGTTAAATTTTAATTATTCAAATTAGAATAAAAATGCTCAACAAATCCCAAAATGGTTCGATTTTGAAACGTGGGGCTTACAACAATAATTGATGAAAATTGAAAAACAAAATTGCGAAAATATATAGATTTGAAAATGTTTTTGTATGCTTAGAGTAATGCTTCTTAACTTTCCTTTTAATAGTGAAAATTTACCTTGTCGTTTGGTTCAAAGACTTCCACTTCTAAAGACTTGCAAGTCAAGGAGAGATAGCATTGACTCTCTTCCATGTGAAAGGAGAAAAATTCTAAATTTCTTGATTCTCATCAATGTGAGAGGATGGAAAACATTTTTTAAATTGGTCAATAAATATATGTGGGTTCCAACCACAATGGAGGAAATCATTTGTAAGCCATTACACCATTAATTTTGCCCTTCCTTGACTCCACCTAACCCATTAAATTTGGTTTGAATTAGGTTATAAATTCTAATAGGGATAAGTACATGATTAGCCTATAAATGGACCCTATGTTTCGTTTTTGTCCAAACCTACCATTTTTTACGCAAATAGCCTAAGAACCTAGAGTTTTTACATATAAGTTGTTATTCAATTACATTTATGCTCTCTTTCATATTTTTTGTATTTAAAATACAATAAAAATCATAAAAGTAAAAACCATATTTTATTCTTTCCTATTAAAAAAATTCAACCCATTAATTCACTATCCAATTTTGGAAGGATCCCTAAAATGACTCACCATCTTAAAAAAATTCTGATTTTATTTCATGCCTATTTTTCTTCCATTTTATTCAATTACCAACATATTTTTTCTTCCACTTTCGTGCTATGGTTTGGTCTAAACTATTTTTTTTCAAGATTTCTTCATTTCACAAAAAAAAAAGTATATTCGTTTATAATTTCATATATACCTTATATAATTTCATATATACTTTATATATATTATGTATGTATGTGTATAGTTGTATATTTGTTTCATACCATGATGTTTTTTTATATATATAGTTGTATATTTGTTTCATATCATGTATATATTTCCTAATGTAGTAGTATATTTAATAATATGAGGGATATTGTATATAACTTTTTTTTGGAAAAGATATATATATCTGTGTATATATTTATGCAAATAAGTGGTGACGAACAAATATATGGAGTATATATTTGGAAATAACGAAATATACCGAGTGTATTTGATGAAATCCAAAATATGAGAATATTTTTTATTATTATTTAAAACAGTAGAGTGTTTATGGTTGTATATTAATTTTTTCAATATTAATGTAGGAGGTATATTTTCTTTTTTTAAAAAAATATTGGGGTATATATATTAGAAGTAACTGTGTATATTTAATATTATAGTTATGACAAAAAAACAAAAACTCAGTATATGTGATTACAATAATGATTAAAAAAATAAAAACTTAATACATATTATATATAAACTGTTATATATAAATATAAATGTTTTTTCGAAAAATAAAAAAATATGGAAAAAAAAATATATGATACTGTTCACACGTAACTTCGAAGATGGAGACACGTGGAATAAACAATATATTTGTATTAATATTTGTATGCGTGTGGATGTACAATCTCTAATGTTAATCCTCTGATTCTCTCTCTTGTGTGTGGATGTGTTTCACTCAAGGGTTGGAACGCTTGATCTTGAGTCTGAAGCTTCAATGGATTCTTGAAGCTTGAAGTCTTCTAATCTTGAAGGAGTCTTCAATCTTTAAGAAATGTTCAGCACTTTGAAACTTATGGATTTCAAGGAGTCTTCAGTCTTCAGTCTTCAATCTTGATGAAGTTTCTCTGAATTCTCTGACTCTGGCTTGAAGCTTCAAAATTCTGACCCCCTAAAATGGAAGAGAACCCCTCTATTTATAGAGTTCTCGCTGGATGGGCCCTGGTGACTTTTGGGCCAACAACTTGGGCTTGGGCTTTATTGGTCTTGGGTTCAACTATTTAGTCTTGGGTCTGGTTCATATTTGACCCAAAACCATGTGATCCAAATATTTAAAAGACCCAAATTTGATCCAAATAATTATTTTTTTAATTAATGGGTCAAATTAATTAATTTGATCAAAACAATTTAATTTTAATTAATTGATCAAATAGAAATTTGGCTCTATGAATTTGGGACACATGTCAATTTATAATTGGTCCAAAATTTAATTGATTATAATTTTGTCATTAATTTCATGTAATGACGTGGCAATTTGTGATTGGTCAAAATTTCTCTTTCAACAAATGCCCCCTTTTCGAGATTTAGACACAAATTATGTGTGGATGAATCTCGAAAAGAAATTCTTTGGAATCAATTTTTTTTACACATCTGTTATGCCAATTTAATCAAAATTCGAAATTTTCTTCTTCCTTCTTTTTTTTCGAAATTTTGATCCACTTGGCTTGGCAACAAATTGCAATTTGAATCTCAACTGGATTTTAATTCCATATTGAATTTCAATTGTGTCCAAATTCTATGTAACTTTGAATTTGGAGTAATTTCACTCTATTTTGAATTTGACTCGAGTTTAATTTGGGACCGAATTATAATTAGGTCCAAATTATCTCAAGATAAACTCAACCTCAAACACCTTGAATTTCAAATAAGGCTTGAAAAATTTTAGTTGGAGTAATGTTAAATTCCATCCAAAATTTGGTTTGAGGAATAGAATTCTAAAATATTCCCCTTTGATTTAGGTTTAGCTAAAAATTTAGCTATACCAATTTTAATTTAATTTAAATCGAATCAAATTCAAAATTTATCCAATTTTATCTTACTTTAAAATTGGACCAATTCGAATTTTTATTCAAACTTGATTTAAATCAAATTTCCCACTTGGATTACGATTTGAATTGGCACTCCTAATTTGATAAGGGATAAAATTTAATTTTAAAATCAAATCTCATAATACCTTTTCCTTATAGGTTTGACCTAATCCCTTTCCTTATAAATAGAAGAGGTTGCATAGGTCAAGACACAAAGCCACCCAAGCAAGGAGTCTAGGTATTGAGAAAAACTCTTCTCTTCAATTTTCCTTTTCTTTTTTTTCATTTGCCTTCGAGTGCTCATGTATTTTCTTCTTTGTGTAGGCCTTGATTTCGAGCAATAATCTTTCTGCTTCTTTCTCGTGTCGTTGGTAAGTATTTCAAAAAAATATTCATTGAAACCTTTTCTTTCTTCCGCCGCTGCACTACTGTTTTCACGTCTGTATATATTATTTAATTGCGTTGCTCCCAGCTTGAGAATTTAATCATATTTTAGCCACAAAATTTTGATTTTGAATTTCTTTTTTTTTAATATAAAACTTAATCTCAAAGTCTGCCGCACAACACACATAATGCCCCAACTTCAAAATTTTTTCTTTTCTTCATGTATTTGCGCTGCCGCCTCACACACTAGGCTTCCTCTTTTTTTTTTTTTTTAATTTTCAATCCCAGCCGCCTGCTTTGCTATATGCACACACTTAATTTTTTTTTTCTTTTCAAAAATACACAACGTCAGCCATAACTCTTGTGTTCAAATATAATTTTTTTTTTATCTCATTCGCCTTGCTGCCATAAGCTTCTGTGTGAGAGTTTTTTTTACCATACATATATATATGAGCTTTTGAATGTGTATCTTGGAGCTTTTGAATCTTTGAACTAATTTATGATGTAAACAATGCAAGGGGCCGTAAGTTTGAAGAGTTTTTTTTTTTTTTTTTAATTTGCCGTCTATATCCCATGAACTCCAGCCACATTGTGCAAAGTTTCGCACATTCTTTTCTCCTCGGTATATGTTGAGTGCAGCAAAAAAAATTTTAATTAATTTTTTTATCAATGTTGTTGCCGTTTGGGACTTTTTATGAATTGCAAATTCAAGTTTCACAATTTTTTTTTCTTTACATATGCTTCAACTTGAGCCGCTGGGTTTTGGCGCAATACATGCATGTCCTTCAATTTACCTATATGTACAAAATTGCCGCCACTAGATTTTATATTTGTTTCTCCCTCTTATCTTTTCTTTCATGTTTGCTGCCTGCTTCCTAGCCGCAAATTCTCAATTGACAATTTTTTTGCCTACTTGCTTTTTTTGCTTTACCATTACTTTTTTTTTTGTGTTTTTTTTTTTTTTTCTTATCACCATCCTTTCTTTGTAGGATTTGGAACTATCAAAGTTATTTGACGATCTCCTAGGATACAACATCAATTTTTGTCCACCACTTGAAAGGTATATATACATATTCAATTTTTTTTTGCCAATTTTTTTTAATATGCATATATATTCCATCGGTGTCCTTATTGGATGTGTACATATGAACTGCTTTGATTGTGCCATAGATTTTCTTGTCTCCTACTTTTTTTTTTTTTTTGCACATATATTATTGCAGTTTGTTTCTTTCTTGCTTGAATGTGTAAGCTTCGTGCAACAGTCGTCACCAACTTCACTTGCAGTGATTTCACCACCTGTCTAGACCAGTCACTTTGATGACTGTAGTTTCCTGCAGGGGTGGTCACCACGGTCGTCATCAGCCTCACTTGCAGTGACTTCACCACATGTCTAGACCAGTCACTTTGATGACTGTAGTTTCCTGCAGGGGTGGTCACCACGGTCGTCATCAGCTTCACTTGCAGTGATTTCACCACCTGTCTAGATCAGTCACTTTGATGACTGTAGTTTCCTGCAGGGGTGGTCACCACGGTCGTCATCAGCTTCACTTGCAGTGATTTCACCACCTGTCTAGACCAGTCACTTTGATGACTGTAGTTTCCTGCAGGGGTGGTCACCACGGTCGTCATCAGCTTCACTTGCAGTGATTTCACCACCTGTCTAGACCAGTCACTTTGATGACTGTAGTTTCCTGCAGGGGTGGTCACCACGGTTGTCATCAGCTTCACTTGCAGTGATTTCACCACCTGTCTAGACCAGTCACTTTGATGACTGTAGTTTCCTGCAGGGGTGGTCACCACGGTTGTTATCAGCTTTACTTGCAGTGATTTCACCACCTGTCTAGACCAGTCACTTTGATGACTGTAGTTTCCTGCAGGGGTGGTCACCACGGTTGTCATCAGCTTCACTTGCAGTGATTTCACCACTTGTCTAGACCAGTCACTTTGATGACTGTAGTTTCCTGCAGGGGTTGTCACCACGGTCGTCATCAGCTTCACTTGCAGTGATTTCACCACTTGTCTAGACCAGTCACTTTGATGACTGTAGTTTCCTGCAGGGGTGGTCACCACGGTCGTCATCAGCTTCACTTGCAGTGATTTCACCACCTGTCTAGACCAGTCACTTTGATGACTGTAATTTCCTGCAGGGGTGGTCACCCTTTTTTTTTTTTTTTTATGATTGATTACTTATGCATCATTTTCTTGCTTTCATAGCTTATTGGACAAGATTGACATCAAATTTTTTTTTCTTGTGTAGAAAAGCTTATCTCCATCATGGTGTATTTCACTGAGCATCCTGATCCTGAGAAGAACTGCTTAGTCATCTTGAAGGATAGAGATCAACCTGTTGAAAATGGAGTCATTCTTCATGTAGGAGAGGCGGTGCATGGAAACTTTAGGACATTGCAGCCTTCCTTAGATAGTTCTAGAGTTCTACCTAGATGGTCTGAGGGAAGACCCTTAAATCAAGAATCATCTCTAAAAATGTGGTTCCTAGAATCTCCAATACATAATAAAGCGCCAAGTCAGAATCCAGAGTCAACACTAGGTCGTCAAATTATTGAGGGTAAAGCTCGCTGGAGTTCATCGTTTAAAGTCCATGGAGAATTCAGTTACACTCGCCATTATTGGGAATGGTTGGAAATCGTGGTTGCCCGCAATGAGCCGTCACTTAAGAAGGCTCGTCTGCTTGATGCTGTGATGGCTTCCTTATACACCTATGATCGTAACACCGATATAATTCGAGCCTTTTGCGAGGCATGGTGTCCTTCAACCAATACTCTTCATACGTCGTCTGGAGAATTGTCTATCTCTTTATGGGACATGTGGAGATTATCGGGCCTTTTCATTAAAGGGAAGTTCTATGATGAAGTTATTCCTTGCTGCAAGGAATTGTTAGCGTCATCTGACCAAAACAACGAAGGCCTCCCGAAAAGTTGTGAGTATCTATTTATATAGCCTCTCAAAACCGTGATCATTTCCAGATTTCCATTAGTTCATGGATATCTTTTTGGTTTAAGGGAGACTTGAAGTATGAGAAGCCTCCTCCTCGAAAAGTGAAAAAAGCTAGTCGTCCTCGTTCGACTCATAATCCAAATGGAGTTCCTATCAAATGTTCTGACTGGTCTGAGACAGAACTCGAGTTCTTTCATGAGCTGGGTGTAGAAGACGATTTGATAGAAAAGACTTACTTGGCTGCTTTTCTTTCTTGTTGGTTATGTGTATTTGTGTTTCCCAACAAGCAGGTTTCTCTTCGTCCAGAAGTCTTCAAAGTTGCAAGCCTTATGGCAGAAGGTTATGCTTTTAGTCTTACTGTCCCGATTTTGGCTAATATCTATCATGGATTGGGCTAGATTTATAAAGCGTCTCCTTCGGCAGGACATTCAGAGGCTTGTTTTCCAGTGCATTATGTTTACGCTTGGCTTGCTTATTATTTTAACACGCATTATGCAGTTCCAGAGAAAGTTAGGGGCCCAATGATGGTTGAGTTTTCCGGAGAGGGTGGAGCTAAATACTTTGACGATTTTGAAGCTCGTGTACATATTCATAAAGGTAAATATGTATCGTGGTATGCTAATCTCCCTCCCCGCAACAAAGGCATGGTTCTGACAGATGATGACCAGCTATCAGTTTGGCATTCCTCATTCTTTATAAGTATTCGATCATGCTTCTTATCTTCCCGATGTGGGTTTTCGATGGTCATTGAATCTTATAATCCTTGTCGATTTAGCCGACAATTCGGATTTTACCAAGATGTGCCAAACGATCTAAGTGAAGAAGTTCCTGAGGTCAACTTAGATAATGTATTGCGCCTTTGGATGATATGCGTTCAAGCAAAAACATTGTCTCAAGTTTATCTCCCTGCGCACGTGATGAAGCCACACATCCAAATTACCCAATGCTACAGGAGTTGGTGGTTGGCAAAAAATGGAAATTTCCTTGAAGAAGGCAGAGATAAATTGGTGGCTAGTGCTATTCCTCTTCCTCCCAAGCCGAAATTTCCCAAAAATGTTGGTAATGACAACGGAGGCAAAAGGATTCACATGTTTGAACCTAGTGAATTTCGCTCTAAGGATAATGATGGTAGTCAGAGCAGTAGCGGCGACCATCATTGGAAAAGGTCTAAAAAGTCCAAACAACCATCAGTATGTGAAGATGAATATTTTGATGGAGTTCCTAGCTCATCACAATTTCTTGAACTCCCTGCACCACTGGTAAGTTTTTTTTATTCCCTCTTCATTATAATATTTTACTATTATTATCATCATCATTGCTTACCCTTTTTTTTTGCAGTCACCTTTAAATGATCCCCTTATAGAAGTCGAGGGGCATCATAGTCCTCCTTCTTTTGTGAGTCCAGACGTTTTTGACTCTGTAGCTGCGCGTGTGGGCAATTCCAAGGCGCCAACGGATAGAGTCGTGATTCAATCTTGTCATCCTATAATTGATGAAATTCCTAAACAAAAGAAGACAACGACCCATGCAGTTGCGTCTGAGATCTCTGATTACTGTGTTGACGATGTTATTTCCAACTATAGGAAACAGTCTGCCCTTGCCCTGTGGGAGAGCATACACCAAAAGATCATACGCACTCCGTTCGACAAAATACCTCGTCTTAAACAAGAGGCAGTCAAAATACTTCATACAATTTCTGAGATTCGTGTACCCGGCTTGGATTCTCTTAAAGAAATTGTAAGCGCGTATTTCAAGAAGGTAGAGAAGTATAACCAGCTGCAGTCGTCATTTTCTTCACAATTAACTTCGGAGAGTAAGAATCGCCAACTGAAAGAGACTAAGTTTAGCTTGGAGAAGATACTATACAGTGAAAGTGAACTACTCACAGCGAAAGGTTCACTTCAGCAACAACATCTGCAAGCATTGCGAGAAGAAGAAGAATTGGAAGCTAGACTTGAAGCTCTGAAAGCTAAGCAATGTGAGATTTCTAAGTCGATTATCGAGAAGGATGATCTTTTAAAGCAACATCAACTCGAGGCTTCCAAACTGCGAGGAACTATAAGTAGTATTGAAGATGCCCCTGTTCTTACTGATGCTGACGCTAAAACTCTGACGATACTTCGTGAAATGTTGGAAGATGCACAAGAAGAGCTGAAGAACTACAAGTGGATACCATGATCAGACTTCATTATTTTTATCATTGTAGGACTTTTTTGTTATATTTTTTTTATCGAAGATCTCTCCATTGTTTTGTAATAGGTAAGATTTTTTTATCCAACATCAGACTTGTTTCGCATAATGGAATGATGATTTTTTTTATTTTATGGACTGAGCTTAAAGTTTCCTTTAAGTTGCCTACGTACCCATTAATAAACGGGATCAAGTCATAACGTAGTTCAGAGTACAAATTTGATTATTTTTTTTATTATATATATATTTTTTTTTTGGTCGTTCACCTTTTTAACTCATGTGCGCCAGGAGTATCATGCAGTTTAGGCTCTTGCAATATGGAGCATTACATTTCACGCATAAAACTTTTTAAGAAATTTGCCATTTATCGGGCCTATTCTTAATCTGTTTTTATCCACGATCTTGTACGCTCCATTTGTGTAGACTTCTTTGACGACGTAGGGTCCATCGCATTTAGGTGTGAATTTGTTCCCTGTATGTCGTGTCGTGATGATGGGTCTTCGAACAGCAAGTACAAGATCACCCACTTGAAATGATCGAAGTTTCACATTCTTGTCAAAGGCTTTAGACATTCGTGCTTGGTAGCATTCCAACGCTTGTTGAGCCTCTAACCTTCTTTCATCAAGTGCTTCTAACTCTTGAAGGCGCAACCTAGCATTATCTTCCGTTGTCAACCTTTCTTGGACAGCCATCCTTAATGAGGGAATCTCTCTTTCTAACGGGAGCACAGCTTCTACCCCATAGACGAGAGAATAAGGTGTGACCCCTGTAGGAGTGCAATGAGTAGTTCGGTAAGCCCACAACACTTCACCGATCTTTTCTTGCCAATCTCTCTTTGTCTTGGAGACTACTTTCTTCAATAAGTTACACAACGTCTTATTGAATGCCTCTGCCAACCCATTTGTCGCGGCATTGTACATAGAGGACTTGTACTGCTTGAAGTTAAACTTCTCACACAACTTGTCCATTATGCCGTTGGAGAATTGCTTTCCATTATCTGTCACAATGCGATGAGGGATACCATACCGATAAATTATATGAGTTCGGACAAAATCCACAACATTTTCTTTCTTGGCTTCTTTCAATGCGACAGCTTCAACCCATCTTGAGAAGTAATCCGTCCCTGCAAGAATGTAAGAATGTCCTACTGAAGACTTGGGTGTTATAGGGCCAACAAGGTCAAGTCCCCAAGCTTCAAAAGGCCATGAAGCTACAGTCAGATGAAGAGGCTCCGGTGGCTGATGTATGAAATTGGCATGAAACTGGCAAGCTTCGCATTTTTTGGCGTGCTGCATTGAATCTTGAATCATCGTAGGCCAATAATACCCCATTCTTTTTAACTGGAACTGGAGTTTTGGACCCGACTGGTGGGCGCCACAAACACCTGAATGTGCCTCTTCTAATGCCTTCATTGCTTCTTCCTTTCCAAGGCATCGAAGGAAGAGTCCCTCATAAGAACGACGATAAAGGGTCTCCTTGTAGTAAATAAATCGGGCGCCCCTTCTTCGTATATCCTGCCCCTTAACCGCCTTCTGAGGTACATAAACGATGTCATATTGCTGGAGTAAGATGGCTCACTTAGCTAGGCGTCCAGAAATAACCGGCCTCGATAGAACGTACTTAACAGGATCAGCTTTCGTGACCAAGTGCACTGTGAAAGCTTGCATGTAATGCCTTAACTTGTCAATAGCGAAGAAAAGAGCAAGACACATTTTCTCAATGGGTGAGTAATTTATCTCAGCACCATTCAGAGTCCTACTTAAGTAATAAAGGGCTCGTTCTTTTCCTTTCTCACTTTCCTGTGCCAATAACGCTCCAAGTGATCGTTCTTGAGCAGCGATGTATAGTATCAATGGCTTTCCAACTATGGGGGCTCCTAAGGCAGGAGGATTAAGCAAATATTTCTTAATGCTTTCAAAAGCATTTTGGCATGCCTCATCCCATTCAAATTTTTCTCCTTTCCTCATTAGCCTTTGAAAAGGTTGGCATCGACCGGCTAAGTTAGAGATGAATCTTCGAATGTAGGCCAGACGACCTTGCATACTTCTCAACTCATGTAAGTTTTTAGGCCTTGGCATCTTTTGAATGGCGTCAATCTTTGACTGGTCTATTTCGATTCCTCAGTGTCTAACAACGAATCCAAGGAATTTCCCAGAAGTAACACCGAATGCACATTTGAGAGGGTTCATCCTCAATTGATACTTTCTCAAACGATCAAAGACCACTTTTAGATCTTTCAAGTGATATTGTCGTCTCTTTGACTTAACAACAAGATCATCGACATAGCACTCAACATGTTTATGCAGCATATCGTCAAAGACCTTTTGCATAGCACGTTGATAAGTAGCACCAACATTCTTTAATCCAAAGGGCATCACTTTGTAACAGTATATCCCTTTTGGAGTTCGGAAGGCTGTCATTTCTTCATCTGCAAGAGCCATTTGAATCTGGTTATAACCCGATGATCCATCCATAAAAGACAAACCTCATGTCCTGTGGTGGCATCCACCATGATTTCTGTGATTGGCAGTGGAAAAACATCTTTCGGACATGCGTTATTCAAATCACGAAAGTCGACGCAAACGCGAAGCTGTCCATTCTTCTTTCTAACAGGAACAATGTTGGCTATCCACGTGGGGTATTTCACCTCACGGATGAATCCTGCTTCTATCAACTTATTGACCTCTATTTCAATTTGAGGGATAAGTTCCGGGCGAAAGCGTCGTTGAGCCTGCTTGACTGGCCGATACCCCTCTTTAATTGCGAGATGATGGACAACTACTTTTGCCAGGCATCTCTTTATATGACCAGGCGAAGATATCTTTATATGAAGCGAGTAAACTCATATATTCACATTTTTCTTCGGGAGTAAGTGACGTGCTTATAAAAGTTGGGCGTGGCTCTTCTGGCGTACCCAGGTTTACTTCTTTAAGCTCATCCACTGTAGATTCGCTGCCGTCTTCAAGTGATAAAGGTGCTTCATCCTCATCTACTTCAGACATTTCGACCTCTGTTTCTTCTTCAACAGTGATATGAAGGCAAGAGGCTTGTTCTTCTTCCTGGTCACTATCTTCTTTTAAAGGATTGGTAATGATAACATCACGTCTCTTTACCTTCAAAGAACCATCTGTATCGACAGTAACAAGGGTTTTTCTTTTCATTCGTGAAGGAACTACACTGCGAATTTCTCCATCGGCCTTCATGATCTTTTCAGTTTTCATCGCATCTTCATATTGAAGTCGGTGAGAAGTCGACGAAGCAGACTGCTCTTTTTTGTCACTTCTCGTGGTAATACTTAACCTTTGAAAAACTGATGGTCGAGTCACATCTGAAGTTGAAAATGTACCTTCTTCTTCCCCAACGGGCATATTTAACCTTCGAAAAGCTGAAGGTCGCGTGACATCCGGAGTTGAAAGTGTACTCTCTTCTTCACCTACAGGCATACTTAACCTTCGAAAAACTGAAGATCGAGTGGAGCTATTGGTAAGTTGTGCACTTTCTTCTTCTGTTTCATTCACAATTATCCTCTGAAAGATAGAAGCACGAGCAACTGGTGGCCTGATGCGCCTAAAAACAGAAGCTCGTTGGTCGACGCTCTCTTCTTCTTTTGAGTCATCAACCTCCTCTACTGTTATATGATTTATGTCTGCCACTTTCGCCTTCCATTTTCTTGTTATGCGAACCGGTTCGGGCGATTTATATCCAAGTCCTTTTCTCGTCGTAGGCAGACTATAGCCTTCCTTTAAAAGCTTCTTCTGTGTTGCAGAGAGCTCAGATCTGTCATCAAAAACCCTTAGACTTTTAAACTCAATGTGAGTTGTGAAGTCATAACCCGCTTTCGCTAGAAGTTTGTATGCCTTGTGGTCGAACCCGTCTTTAGTCCGTTTGTCAGGCAAAATCGTTTTTTTCTGGTCATCCTCAGGTTTCATAACCTCTTGCTTTGTGATCTTTGTAAGAGGCATAGTGAAACTTTCCTTCAGAATTTCAACGTCACCGACCTTTATGCTTTTCGGACATTCAGTGAAAGGCGACTCACCCTTTTTACGCCGAGATAAAGGGACGTATCGTAGGACAGGTGAACATTTCTCATCCTCTACAACTTTAGGTTTCACAAGGCTTGTAGATGTTTCACCCTTTTTCAGGTCACATGCCTTCACATCCTCAACAACTTCCTTCCTTGCATCTGCTTGTGGCTCTAAGTCGAGTTTATCATTCTTTTTTATCAAGGGGATTTCTGTAGGTATAGTTTCCCCTGTGTTGTCGCTCTTCATATAAAATTTTGCATCAGCGAAATGGGATTCAGCTTCTGAAAATGGGTTAGTGTCAGCTTCAACTTTCTTAATGCCATTTTGATAGAACTTGAAACACTGGTGCAATGTAGAGGTTATCACTCCGTTGCCATGGATCCAAAGACGACCTAATAACAGCTTATAAGTGGTCTTGGAATCTATCACATGAAACAAAGTATCGGCCTTCAAATCCCCAATGATGAGCTCGAGACGTATCATGCCAATCGCTCGTTGTTCGCTTGAATCACCAATTTACTGTTTGATAATTCTTCCATCGAGATACCTAATTGCTTCATGGTTGACTTAGGCATTATATTGACAGTTGATCCATCGTCGATGAGGATCCGACCTACCCTCTGTTCTCGGATGTATCCCGAGACGAATAAAGGTCTATTGTGAGGCTTTGACCCTAGCAGCAAATCTTCATCGGAAAATCCTATAGTCATGCAACACGAAGCACATGTGCGTGCCTCAGAGGTTGGGATGTTTGTACCATCGGATTCTATCAATGCATTAATAAGGACACTTTTAGCTTCCTGAGGAAGTGACAATAAATCCTTTATGCTGAAGGAGGATAAGTCTCCTGGACCTGCCACCGTTCCCGAGGAACTAGTAGGGACATCATCATCTTTCACCACGTCCACAATGTGACAAGTGACGATTTCAAGTGCTTCTCCTTGATCATCATCGAGAAAGCGCCTTGGGAAGTATTCTGCCAAAGTTATGGGTTGTGGAGGGCAAAAGAAATCTTCACTTTCCTCCACGACATGCTTTGACCGCCTTGATTTCTTTTTTCCCTTCTTCCTTTGAGATTTAACCTTTCTTTTACTGTCTCGAAATAAGTGGGACTCTTTCAGTGCGTAACTTTGCTTTTGCTTTTTGCGACGAACGACAAGGGTCCAGCCTTCGTTCTCATCTTCAATGGAATTATATTTTTCTTGGGACCCCTTCATTGTGGCTTCTTTTCGGAATCGAACCACTACGGGATCAAGGGTCCCAAATTGAATCAGCCTCTCTTCATAATCACATGAGGAAATTAAAGGAATTTGATCCCCCACATTCGCCATTATTGTTGCATGATTCGCTTGAGCCACCTCATCAAGGTTCAGCTCAATTTTCTTTTCACGAGCCAACTTAAGGATTAACTCTTTTAAAACAAAACATTTCTCCACTGGATGGCTAACGACTCGGTGATACTTGCAGTAGTTAGGATCATTGACTTTCCCTAACTCTTCCGGTCGTTTGCATTCGGGGAGTTCAATTAACTGCTTCTCCAACAATTGTTCCAACATATCTGGGACGTCGGAATCTGGAAACGGATACACTTTTTCTTGTCTTTCTTTTAAAGTTAGGCGACGTCTCTCGCCTGTCTCCATTCGCTTACCGGATTTACTTTCTTTTCCTTTGGAGGAAAATTTCAACGGGGTCGTGTTGACGACCATGGATTCTTTTGTGGCACTCTTCGTAACTTTCTCAGTGCCTTTGACTTCCTTCTTTTCTTTCCTCATGTCTGGGACTATGGGATCTTTGTTCCCCCTACTAGCGATGCTCAACTCCATATCATGAGCTCGAGTCGCCAATTCTTCAAAGGTCCGGGGTTTTATCCCCTGCAAGATGTAAAGAAGTCCCCAGTGCATGCCTTGGGTGCACATTTCAACAGAGGATACCTCGGAGAGTCTATCTTTACAGTCGAGACTCAAGGCTCTCCAACGGTTGATGTAGTCGATGACTGGTTCACCCTTCCGTTGCTTTGTGCTCGTGAGTTCCGTCATACTAACTGTTCGCCTCGTACTGTAGAAGCGATTCAGAAACTCTCTCTCAATCTGTTCCCAACTGTCAATTGTCTCAGGCTCCAGGTCAGTGTACCAATCGAACGCGTTTCCTTTCAGTGTTCGGACAAATTGCTTAACAAGCAAATCTCCCCGAGTACCAGCGTTCTCACAGGTCTCAACAAAGTGGGCGATGTGATGCTTTGGGTTGCCCTTTCCGTCAAACTGTTGGAACTTGAGAGGCTGATACCCAGAGGGCAGTCTCAGATTGTCAATCCTCTTTGTATAAGGTTTAGAATACAAGAGGGAACTTTGAGTGGGTCCACCATATTGAGCCCTGATGGAATTCATGATCATGTCTTGCAGCTGTTGGACAGACAAAGAGGCAACTGACGCAGAGTGTTGCGGTTGGTCCTCATGCACGATAGCCTTCCCCTTATCATTTTTTCCTGTAGTAGGGGTCTTATCGTTCTTTCCTGCAGTAGGGGTCTGACTAGACTCAGCAGTTTCTCGGTTTTGCAGCTGGTTCTTGAAATAGGCAATCTCCAGATCTCTTTCATCAACTGCCTTCATCAAGAGATTGAGTTTTCTTTCCATCTCTGCCATTCTTTCATCCTGGTCTACATCAGCCATCATGACAGACATCACATCAGGGTTTAGTGCATCCTTTGGCTGCTTAGATGTTGGAACGACAGATTCGAACAGCAGGTTGTCTTTGACTGCAACCTTATCCTTAGAGGATTGTTCAATCAGCTTTGAGATCCTGTTTGCAACAGCAAGAGGAGTATGATCCTCCCTAATTTCATATCCTTGGGAACGACTCCGAGTGATAGGACTAGTGTAAGAGTCGCTTGATGTTGTAACCTTCGCGGGAGCTTTCTTTGATGCCATCACGTTGGTTGGATCTTTTAACAAGAGAAAGAGATGAGAGGTCCCACTGGGCGTGCCAATTTGTTCACACGTAACTTCGAAGATGGAAACACGTGGAATAAACGCATATTTGTATTAATATTTGTATGCGTGTGGATGTACAATCTCTAATGTTAATCCTCTGATTCTCTCTCTTGTGTGTGGATGTGTTTCACTTGAGGGCTGGAACGCTTGATCTCGAGTCTGAAGCTTCAATGGATTCTTGAAGCTTGAAGTCTTCTAATCTTGAAGGAGTCTTCAATCTTTAAGAAATGTTCAACACTTTGAAACTTATGGATTTCAAGGAGTCTTCAGTCTTCAATCTTGATGAAGTTTCTCTAAATTCTCTGACTCTGGCTTGGAGCTTCAAAATTCTGACCCCCTAAAATGGAAGAGAACCCCTCTATTTATAGAGTTCTCGCTGGATGGGCCCTGGTGACTTTTGGGCCAACAACTTGGGCTTGGGCTTTATTGGTCTTAGGTTCAACTATTTAGTCTTGGGTCTGGTTCATATTTGACCCAAAACCATGTGACCCAAATATTTAAAAGACCCAAATTTGATCCAAATAATTATTTTTTTAATTAATTTGATCAAAACAATTTAATTTTAATTAATTGATCAAATAGAAATTTGGCTCTATGAATTTATAATTGGCCAACTTTGTCTTCAAATTAAATTTGGGACACATGTCAATTTATAATTGGTCCAAAATTTAATTGATTATAATTTTGTCATTAATTTCATGTAATGACGTGGCAATTTGTGATTGGTCAAAATTTCTCTTTCAACAAATACAAAATCAATGCTAAGATTGTAAGACATTTAAGAAAAACGTATTGTATATATATATATATATACACATACATACATGATATATATAAAATATATATGAAATTATATAAGGTATATATGAAATTATAAACAAATATCGACACTTTTTTTTGTAAAATGAAAAAATCTTGAAAAAAATCATTTAGACCAAACCACAGCACGAAAATGGAAGGAAAATCTACTGGTAATTAAATAAGATGAAAGGAAAATCAACTTAGCATGAAATAAAATCGTTACAATAATATTTTCCTAAAATTGAGGAATCTGTTTAGATAATAATTCCTAAATTTAGGGAATTTGGTGAAAATCGGGTGAAAAATAACCTTCCTAAAATGTAGCCGTTGGCTAATATGGAATATAATATTATCATTTTTAATATTAATTGAAAATAGATGATAAAAACAAAGGTATAAAGGTAAGAAAATATAGCTGGAAATCTAATCTTGTAAATATCCAAAATTTCAGACATGTGTGAAAATATGTCTCCAAAACGGACTATCTACCAAAATTTCTCATTTTAATTAGATCCGATTGAATTCACATAACCTAGAGGAATGTATGTATGTATATGTTCTGCCAAAGTGAGCATAGCTCTTAGTGGTAATTGACATGTATCTTGACCAGGTCGATGTTTCAATCTCCTCCCCCTCAAATGTTGTTTGAACTAAAAAAATAATTAAAGAAAAACCAAAATATATCCAAAATTTTCTATAATATAATAATCTTGACTATCAAAACAAGTTTCACTCAATTTAAGACTTTCAAATTGTAACGACTGACTTCTCTATAGTCTATTCGAGACCATTGCTACATGCATGCTATGGAAGCCTTATAAATTAAAAGCAATCTTAAAACATAAACTTTAAACTTTAATAATGAATAAGACTTCAAAACAATTCTTTATTCGGGATTCCATATTTAAAGTCATCAAAAGTTCTCAAGTAAAACTCTTAACCAAGATAAACATGACCTCTAAAAAACTCTCAAAACAAGTTCCTAATGCTTAAAGAATGCAAAAAGATCATAAATCCTAAGTAAAGACAAATAATTTCATGAGTTCTAATCTCTCATAGCTACTTAGCAATTCTGATCAATCGCTCTGAAAGTTGTTGCCTTTACCTGAAAAAAAAATATTCATTAAGTGGGACCTATTCCTTTCCTCTAAAAGAATAAATTTCCTCTATGGCCTTAACATAGACAATTATCCATCCTCTTCTAACTTGGAAGTAGAGTAGACATTCTCTAGAGACTACGCCTCATCTAACCGTCATTGTCATTTGTGGGGTCAAGCCTCGCCTACAAATACCTTGGGTTCCTCTAGATGTACATCAATTTTCTCTAAAGGGTAATTGCCATGAACATATGCTTCTTAAGATTTCATGAAAACCTACATATGCATGAGGTCCCACAACGATTCATTATATATATTCGTGGAATGCAACATAAATATCTTTAATCATGTATAAACACAAGATTTCATAGTTTTCCTTGGTGAGTTTAACTCATAGTCTGCTCAATAAATAAATTCATGGTTCTATATCATGCATCACAAACATCGAATCATGCATTAAATTTCATGCATAGTCTTTCCTATTAGAACACAATTTTTAACCTAAGCTAGGCATTTCAGTAGTAAAACCACTTACCTTGGCTTTATTTAATTAAATCAACTAAAAATTGCCAAATCCTCTACTCAACTCAAATGAAACCGAGGAACTTCCCTGAGCAAAAATTCTTCTTTGAAGTTGCTCCTAACCTTGGACAATTAAACCAAAATTTCACCTTAATGACCTTACGCTAAGCAGAATTTCCTTCCCAAATTTAACTTTCACTATAGAGAGAAGTTACGAATAGTTCTTACCTAAAATCCACCTAAGACGGTCCAAAGTTCATGCTGGACAACACTTAAATTTAGCAGCATTCTGAGGATTTATGGCCAAATTTGAGTGGGTAATACTGAAACGGATTCACGTAATTATGGGCAAATGTCGAGTGCCAAAACAAATGCTAACAGAGACTAAATCAGGAAGAAACTAACCTAAAATAGTCTTTTAATCTTGTTGATCGGGCTCTAGTTCAATCCATTTTTGACAATTTGGGCTCTGATTTCTTGAGGTACCTTCGAATCGAGTCGAGGCCAAACATTAATAGGCATTCTTGATTAAACGTGAAATTGGCCGAAAATTACTCTAAATCTCACTTACCCCATTTGCTATAGGTGCCCAGTAACCAAAACTAGCTATTGCCCTTGTCGAGTATTAGGCACATAATTGCCATTGATCCAGCAAATATTCTTGTCATAATTCTTGCCATTTATTGTAAATATTGTTACCATATTTTAGCCTTTAATTCAGCCATTTACATTGTATATATTCAGGCAAAGTGAATGAGAAAGACAAGGCAAATACATTTTTCATTCTCTGTTTAGTTTCTATATGGTATCAGAGATTCTTTTTTAAGAAAATACCTTCCTTCTACATCGTCTTCTCCGATCTCCTCATGGCAGAATCCTCCATTGCTCCTGCTTCTGTAACTTCATCTCCTCTATTCCTCCTCTCCAATATTTGTAATCTTGTACCACTCCGATTGGACTCAGGCAACTATGTACTCTGGAAATTTCAAGTGTCATCCATATTGAAGGCCCACTCTCTGTTTGGGCATATTGATGAATCTCTTCCCAAGCCAACAAATGAGGTTAGTCCTGAATATCTTCACTGGATATCTCGTGATCAAGCTCTCATCACCTTAATTAACGCTACATTATCACCCTCTGCCCTTGCACATGTTGTTGGTTGCACTTCTTCCAGAGATCTTTGGCTTTCTCTAGAAAAGCGTTACTCTTCCAAAACAAGATCAAACATTCTTGATTTACGATCTGCATTATACACCATTAAGAAGCTCTCATCTGAATCCATTGAGAAGTACACTGGTCGAATTAAAGAAATTGTTGACAAGCTTTCCGCAGCCTCTGTTTCTATTGAAGATGAGGAAGTTCTCGTTCACACCTTAAATGGACTGCCGGCTGACTTCAACGCATTCCGAACCTCCATCCGTACACGAAGTGGGTCTTTATCGTTGGAGGAACTTCATGCACTGCTCACTGCCGAGGAGAAAACCATCTCACTACACACTATCTCCACTTCCGATCCGTCACCAACGGCTATGGCAGCCTTCAGTCGAGGAACTCCGGCAACGAATTTCTCCCGAGGAAGAGGCAGACGAAATTTTCATCGAGGGAGAGGCGATTTCAATCGAAACCCTAATGGCACGCCAGCTGTCTCACACTATCCACAAAATGGCGTTTTTGGATCTGCAGGCCGTGGTATTTTGGGCTCTGGTAATGGGCCTACTTACGGGTCAGGCTCTGATTTGGGCCGTCCAATTTATGGGTCTGGTGCAATTCATGGCCCCATGGAGCAGTCTTTCGGGTCTGGTGTAATTCACGGGTCTGGAGGCTCAAATTTTGGATCTGCAAATTCTGTTCAAAGGTTATTTTGTCAAATATGTTCCAAACCCGGGCATGGTGCACTGGACTGTTATAATCGAATGAATTTCTCCTACCAGGGTCGTCATCCTCCAGCACAACTAGCTGCAATGGCGGTAAATGCTATGAATTCTACTACACCCATTGAAAATTCTAATAATTTTTGGCTATCTGACAGTGGATGTAATGTTCATATGACGAACGATTTGGCAAATCTCAATCTCTCCAACAATTACAATGGCGAAGAGTCTGTCACAGTGGGTAATGGGCAATCTTTAAATATACAACATACCGGCAGTGGTACACTTTCTACCTCCTCTCATACCTTTAATCTTTCTAAAGTACTTCATGCTTCTGCCCTAGCTGCTAATCTTTTATCTGTCCATAAGTTTTGCCTTGATAATAATTGTATTTTTGTATTTGACACTGACTGGTTCCTTATTCAGGATAAAGTCTCTGGAAAAACATTATATACGGGCAAAAGCATCAATGGACTATATCCTCTTCCTAGCTCAAAAGCTTTCTCCCTTTCCAGCATGCACACCAACAACTATATTTTTCTTGCAAAACAGGATTGTTCCCTCTGGCATCACCGGTTTGGTCATCCTGCTCCTAAAATCTTACGTTCTAGTTTGTCACGTCTTGGTCTCTCTTTATCATCTTCAATATCTACTTGCGAATGCATTAGTTGTTTAAAAGCAAAAATGAGTAAACTTTCATTTCCTATGTCTCTTTCAACATCTTTAGATCCTCTTAAACTTATTCATAGTGATGTATGGGGACCTTCTCCTCTTATTTCAATAAATGGATATCGCTACTATGTTAGCTTTATTGATGATTTCAGCAAATTTACTTGGCTTTTTCCTCTTGCTTCTAAATCAGATGTAGATGCCATTATTCGTAAATTTGTTTCGTTTGTAGAAAATCTTCTCTCAAAACAATTAAAAGTTTTTCGCTCTGATGGTGGTGGAGAATTTTGTAATACTTCTGTTCGCTCATTTTTTGACTCTAAAGGAATTCTACATCAAAAATCTTGTCCCTACACCCCAGAACAAAATGGGGTTGCTGAACGTAAACATCGTCATATTGTAGAAACTGCAATGTCTTTGCTTTTTCATTCCTCTGTTCCTCTAGATTTTTGGCCTTACGCTTTTTCCACTGCAGTCTTTCTTATTAATCGAATGCCTTCTCCTTCTTTATCAATGTCCTCTCCGTTTGAAAAACTTTTCGGTTATACTCCTGATTTGCATCATTTAAAAGTTTTTGGGTGTGCATGTTATCCTCTCCTAAAACCTTACACTAAACACAAGCTTGAACCTAAAACCTCCCAACACATTTTCCTTGGTTATACCCTCGATTTTAAAGGATACATATGTTACAACCCTTTAACCAAAAAGTCCATTGTTTCCCGACATGTCATTTTCCATGAAACTACCTTTCCATTTTCAAAACCCCTCACCCCTAATACCTTTTCTTCCTCCCCTCCTGTAGACCCCACTCCCTTACTTACGCTTTTAGGTTTGTCTTCACCCACCACCCACATAACCCCATCCATGTCCTCCCATGTAACCACTGCTGACATTGACTCAACTCCATGTAACAATGACTGCTCTAACTCTCATTATGAGAATTTGCATCCTCCTACTTTTGTTGCTGCAGAATTGCCATTGGACAGAGAGTCAATATCTCATGATATTATCCGAAACACCGTCAATAATCATCCGATGCAAACTCGCTCTAAGTCTGGGATTTTCAGGCCAAAGGCATTCCTCTCTACTATAGTGACTTCTGTTCCAACAGATCCTTCTTCTTATACTGAAGCTTCAAAGTACCCTGAATGGAGAAGTGCAATGTGTGAAGAATTCAATGCCCTTCAAGAACAAGGTACGTGGACTCTCGTACCTCGTATCCCCTCCATGAATATAGTGGGTTGCAAATGGGTTTTTCGCACCAAATACCACACTGATGGTTCAATTGCTCGGTACAAAGCCCGACTAGTTGCCAAAGGTTATCATCAAGTTGAAGGTTTTGATTTTGATGAAACGTTCAGTCCAGTAGTTAAAAAGCCAACGATTCGCATCATACTTGCTCTCGCTGCTCAGTATCAGTGGCCTTTAACTCAGTTGGATGTCAAAAATGCCTTTCTTCATGGTCATTTAAAGGAGGAAGTCTATATGTCACAACCCCCTGGTTTTCTGGACAAATCTTGTCCCACACATGTCTGCTTACTTCATAAGAGTCTGTATGGCCTAAAACAAGCTCCTCGCGCCTGGTTTGATCGTTTTACATCTTACTTATTAACCTTGGGATTTGTCGCTTCAGCTGCTGACTCATCACTCTTCATTCGTTCTGCTGGAACTTCATTGACATATTTGTTACTTTATGTGGATGATATTATTGTCACTGGCCCTGACTCCTCTTATATTTCTGTCTTAAAGCAGCAATTGGCTTCTGAATTTCAAATTTCAGATCTTGGAGCACTGAAATATTTTCTTGGATTAGAGGTTCACTCTTCTTCTGACGGTATCTTTGTAAATCAGGCTAAGTATCTCAATGATCTGCTTCAAACATCAAGAATGTCATCTGCAAAATCCTGCTCAACTCCCATGTCGACATCCATTGATCTATACGCTTCTGCACCTTCCTTCAACGATGCAACACATTATCGACAACTCGTGGGGTCCCTGCAATACCTCACCTTTACTAGACCTGATATTGCCTTTGCTGTAAATCGTGTAAGTCAATTCATGCACCATCCTACAGTTGTTCACTTTTCTGCTGTCAAACGTATCTTACGTTATCTCAGTGGTTCAAAACATCTTGGCATTATGTTTCGTCGAGGCGATTTATCTCTCATTGCCTTTTGTGACTCTGATTGGGCTGGAGATACATCTGATCGACGATCCACCTCTGGCTTCATTGCTTTTCTTGGCTCCAGTCCAGTATCCTGGTCTGCCAAAAAGCAACCTACCGTCTCTCGTTCCTCAACAGAGGCTGAATACAGATCTCTTGCAACTACCACCGCTGATCTTTATTGGTTACGCCAGCTACTACGTGATCTACACATTTCATTGACGAACCCTCCCACATTATTGTGTGATAATATTTCTGCCATATCACTTGCAAACAATCCTGTGTTCCATGCTCGCACGAAACACATTGAGATTGACTATCACTTTGTTCGTGAAAAGGTTGTTCGCAAAGATATATCCGTTCGATTTATATCCTCCAAAGACCAACTTGCTGATTTACTCACCAAGGCATTGTCTTCTCAAACTTTTCAATCATTCAGAGACAAACTTCTGACTTCCATTCAGTCTTCAGTTTGAGGGGGCATATTAGGCACATAATTGCCATTGATCCAGCAAATATTCTTGTCATAATTCTTGGCATTTATTGTAAATATTGTTACCATATTTTAGCCTTTAATTCAGCCATTTACATTGTATATATTCAGGCAAAGTGAATGAGAAAGACAAGGCAAATACATTTTTCATTCTCTGTTTAGTTTCTATACCGAGAACCCACAAGAACAACACCAAAAAGGGAGAAAAAGACTGAACCGACTTGTTGCACCTAGTGACCTACTGTCCTAAAAGCTATTGCACTTCCAAAAACCCGTGCAAAAAACGACACCCACGCCACTTGACTACTAAACACGACAAGAAGAAAAGAAGAATATGATGGGGTTTGGAGGTGTTGATCGGGTAAGAAGAAGAAGAGATGAAATGGAGAACAAGAATGCTTGTTGGCTTGCCTTGAAAACATAGGGTTGCGTGTGGCTTAAATGGTCACAATAAAAAACGACTAAAAACTAGATATATTCAGAATTATGGCTACCATAATTTTAGGAGATGAAAGTGAATAGTTCTCACTCCATTTATACCCCTAGTATATAGGGTTGTATTCATAGTCAACCATCATCAATTGCAAAAAAGAGGAAGGAAAGAAGAGAGGAAAAAGAATGAGAGAGAAAGGAAGAAGATGGAAGGAGGTTGCAAATTAGCATATTAATACTGCCTGCAACAACATGCTTGACACAATTTTCTTTTCTTTTTTCTTTAAATGTCGGTCGGTTCGGTTGGTTTAGACGGTTCTCATCATTTTGGACAAGTCTCGATCGACTGACATGTCGATTTTACTGTATGTAAAACTAACTCCGATCGAAAATATAAAAAATCGATCGATTGATGTTATTGGTTCAATTGGTTTCGATCAATTGACTCGATTTTTCGACTTTGTTTGCTCACCCTTATCTCTGGGTAGATTTTCCAACACATAACATAAAATTACTCCGGTACACGACTAAAGATTATCATAAATCATCTTCATATTTTAATCGCATATAGGGCTATATCATTTTTATATTTAAAAAGTACATAAGCTAAATTATAACATTAAAAAAAATATCACAACACATTATTATTCAACTCAAAGTATAAAACTAAAAATGTGTTTTAGCCCTAATATTATCTCCATTAGTTTAGTTGAAGTTGACCTGATATTTAATTTGCTTGTTTGGAGAGAACAAACCCCAATGTTTCTCAACCTCAGGAGGCGTCTTCTTCTCATTCTCATCAAACATCGCAAACACATAGGTCTCAATCGGCCTTCCAGGTCTCTTCGGTGTCCCCACCTTCACATGTTGAATCAAATTATTGTTGTAAGCACTCGCATTGTCTACCGTGGCCGCCTGCCCACCCTCGGTCGGCCAGCCAGTCTCCGACACGACAATTTCCAATCCTCCGCCATTAGACTTATCCAAAGCAGAGTAAACAGCATCCAAAATGGCATCAAACAAATTTTGGTAAGCAAGTTGATCATCTACAACCACCGATGACGGCCCAGTAAAAAGCGCAAAATCGAGTGCCATGTTTGGAGTGTTGATATAACTGAAGTAAGGGTACACATTGACAAGAAATGGGGAGTTGTTGTCGTTAAGAAAGCGAATGGTCGGGTCAAGAATTGGAAGATAGTCACTTCTGAATGAGCCCTTTGAAGGAGGGGAAGATTCTAAAAGAATTCCAGTGTCGAATGCAGTTGAAACTTTGATTTGATCTCTCAAGCCCATAGCTGAAATTGCATTTTGGATGTTTCGCATGGTGGGTACGAGGAAGCTAGCAGCTTCATCATTAGTTTTTATCTCGTTTCCGACAACGACGTACTTGAATTTGATGTCGCCATGGTTGAGGATGTTGTCTTGAACCCATGAATTAGCATTGTCTTGGGATGCAGCCATGGCTTGAATTTGGTCGTTGGGGAGATCGAGCATGAGCTCGATTTTGGAGCCTCGAAGAGCATCGAAAGTAGGTTGGTTTGGAGTGTAAAGTCGCATTCTTTGGATGTTGTTTTGATTGTAAAGGTCGATAACTTCGGGTGGAGATGGTAGGTCATTGCCATTTTGTCCATAACATACACCGATTTGAGCCACTACATGAAATTGGACAAAACTTTCGTTAATCTCGTTGACACATTGCTTGTCGATTATTGGATTTATAAGAATTGGAAAAATATAAGATGGACAAATGATTAGTTTATGTGTACCTTGTTTCGGAATTTTGGATGTGTTTTCTATTTTAAACATTCAATTTGATTAATCACCTTCTAAACTTATAAAATTTGACAATGGTAAATTCTTAAATATTAAAAACTGCACAATATTTCACTGTTACTATTTAAAGTTCAAAACATAACCAAAGCGAGCTTAGTTCAGCGATAATTAGTTTATGTAACCTCGACCATGAGGTCAGAGATTCGAATCCCCCACCTCCGAATAGTGATATACTCAAAAAAAAAAAAAAATTAAGTTCAAAACATACCTTTCGGAGGTTAAAGGGATTTAATAGACACAATATTCAAACCATGTATAAACTCCATATGTGATTCAATCCAAAAACCGAAGGGTAGAAAGGCATAAATAACTTGAATCAAATGGGACGTAGAATATCTATTGTTTATTTTAGTTTCTAGTATTTTTTTTTTAAAAATATTACTTAAAAAGTTTTAATTTCAAATATGCTTGTTGTTGATGCCAAAATCCGGACAGAGGACTCACCTAACCTTCACGTGACACCAACAGTGAATTTGTAGAAACAGGGGAAGACGTGACCTGCAAGACCAGCAAAACTGCACACCGGCGTGGTGTAGGCCACACCGCCTCCGATGCCTAAGTCAGAAAACCGAAGAGAAGCTATAGATAGTACAGGGAGCAGTCGGGAGTCGAGTTTTCGGAACCCCCCTTCCGTGATGAAGAGGGGTTTTTATACCTGTTTGTCCTCCTAGGGTTTTTAGGAATCCGGAGGTGTTTCGGGACGAACCAGATGGAACCGGGGCGATTCGGGGCGTCAGGGACCGAAAAGAGGCCACCGGGCTCGGCCCGCACAAGCGGGCCAAATGGTCGGCCTCGGCCTTTTGCCGAGGCCGACCATATGGGTCAGGCCATGTCGGCCCGACCCTTTGGCCCGGTCTTCCTCTGGGTCGGTCTTTTGGTCCTTCCTCTGTTCGATTGTCCTCGTCAGCTCCTTGTGCGCCAGTGTGGTCCAAAATTACCTATAACATTAAGCCCCCACTCTTGAATTGGGATTTAGGTGCGACTTAATGCTATAGGTCGAGCTCCTTAAGCCCAATTTAAGAGTACAACTCTTGTCTCGTGCTGATTTTTGTATGACTTCTTTTTTTATCCTGCAAGATAGGACAAACTGTACAAAGTAGAAACTTCCTGAATAGGGGTTAGGCGAAATGGAAATGAGAAGAGTGAGAGGTTACAAAAGTGGCCAGAGGGCCTCTCTGGTCGGCCTCGGCCTCGGGAGGTGGCCGAGCATAGCATTTTCCATTTTAGCTTAGGGGGCGTTGCCCCCGAACCCCCACCGGTCAGCGAGACCCCCGTACTTGGTCATTCGGAATGCTTTATTCCAGATCCAGGGATCGCATGCTCGTTCGCTTCATGGTTGTACTTATGTGTAAATTTGCTCCATGGTCGGACATTTCCTTGCTGCTTTGAATGCGTGCCTGAGGGTTGGCTTCGGAACTGTGACGCTCGGCCTCAGCCTTGGCATGAGGTCGAGCATTTCCTCTGCTTTGCTTGCTAATTTGCTCTTTTGTATCCATCCCGAGGGTGCGTACACTCAATCGGGGAAAAGCTTGGGGAGGCCAAGGAAATACCCCAGCCTCTCGTCAAGCGCTGCATTCATCTCATGGGTGCGTACACTCTTTTGAGGAAAAGGCTTGGGGAGGCCTAGGAAGTTCCCGGGCCTCTCTTCAAGCTGCATGGTCATCCCAGGGGTGCGTACACTCTTCTGGGGAAAAGGCTTGGGGAGGCCTAGGAAGTTCTCGAGCCTCTCTTCAAGCTGCTGTGTTCATTCCAGAGGTGCGTACACTCTTCTAGGGAAAGTACAGAAGTCTGGCCTCTACAAGGATCATTCATGTCTGGCCACACGCGTTACATCCTGGGCCTCTAAGGGTGGAGCTCGGCCTTGGCCTCTGGATGGTCGGCCTCGACCTCGGGAAGAGGCCGAGCACAGCAATCTCCCATTTTAGCTTATCTGGTCGGCCTCGGCCTCGGGAAGAGGCCGAGCACAGCAGTTCTCCATTGTAAAAAATAGGAGAAGCACAAGGTTTCACAATCCTGCATCGAAAGGTTAACTTCTGCAAAAGAATAATGGGGAAGAGGCTAGGGTTGGCCTTGGCCTCAGACCCTTGTTAGCTCAAAATTTAGCTCCCTGAGTTCATACGTTAGTCATTGTAGGAAAATGATGAAAGAATAGGCTAGAACATGTAATCTTTAGTAAAACATGATAAGCCAGTGTGCCTTTTGTTTAATAGGGAGTGCATATCCTCTGTTACTTGCTTTTTGTTTAATAGGGAGTGCATATCCCCTTTGTAGCCCCCAATCTCAAGTGAAACTTTTTAAAACATAAAGCATAGTTGAGTAAAGTGGAGATTACCTTAAAATTTGGGGTCGGCCTTGGCAAGAGGTGCTCGGCCTCGGCCTTTTAAGGGTCGGCCTCGGTCCCATTTTCTGGTATCCTTGGTTCGCTCCTCCGAACTATTGAATTCTTGCCTCCAGATTTGCTTTTTACTTGGTAGGGAGGCATATCTCCTCTTGCTTTTTGTTTGATAGGGAGGCATATCCCCCTTTTGCTTTTTGTTTGACAGGGAGGCATATCCCCTCTTGCTTTTTGTTTGACAGGGAGGAATATCCCCTCTTGCTTTTTGTTTGATAGGGAGGCATATCCCCTCTTGCCTTTTGTTTGACAGGGAGGAATATCCCCTCTTGCCTTTTGTTTGACAGGGAGGCACATCCCCTCTTGCCTTTTGTTTGATAGGGAGGAATATCCCCTCTTGCTTTTTGTTTGACAGGGAGGCATATCCCCTCTTGCTTTTTGTTTGACAGGGAGGAATATCCCCTCTTGCCTTTTGTTTGACAGGGAGGAATATCCCCTCTTGCCTTTTGTTTGACAGGGAGGCATATCCCCTCTTGCCTTTTGTTTGACAGGGAGGAATATCCTCTCTTGCTTTTTGTTTGATAGGGAGGCATATCCCCCTTTTGCTTTTTGTTTGACAGGGAGGCATATCCCCTCTTGCTTTTTGTTTGACAGGGAGGCATATCCCCTCTTGCTTTTTGTTTGACAGGGAGGAATATCCCCTCTTGCTTTTTGTTTGATAGGGAGGCATATCCCCTCTTGCCTTTTGTTTGACAGGGAGGAATATCCCCTCTTGCCTTTTGTTTGACAGGGAGGCATATCCCCTCTTGCCTTTTGTTTGACAGGGAGGAATATCCCCTCTTGCTTTTTGTTTGATAGGGAGGCATATCCCCCTTTTGCTTTTTGTTTGACAGGGAGGCATATCCCCTCTTGCTTTTTGTTTGATAGGGAGGCATATCCCCTCTTGCCTTTTGTTTGACAGGGAGGAATATCCCCTCTTGCCTTTTGTTTGACAGGGAGGCATATCCCCTCTTGCCTTTTGTTTGACAGGGAGGCATATCCCCTCTTGCTTTTTGTTTGATAGGGAGGCATATCCCCTCTTGCTTTTTGTTTGATAGGGAGGCATATCCCCTCTTGCTTTTTGTTTGACAGGGAGGCATATCCCTTCTACTGCCTCCTTGAGTTTGTTCTATCCTTTGTTGAGGTGGAGGCCTACATTTGAATTCGGGTTTCTCTATTCCTTAAGTAGAAGCAAAAAGGAAACTCTCCATTTAGAAAGGAAATGCTACATTCTACCTCGAATAGATATCGAATTCAAACTCCCCTATCGAAAGCAAAAAGGTAAACAATAGAGAAATTAACAAAACGAACAATTGAATGTACGTAAATAAATATTGTAACTTCAAGGTGAGGTCGGCCTCAGCCAAGGCAAAGTTAACTTTGCCTTGAATTTTCCCTGTTGCGCTTCAAAAGATGGTTCTAATCTCTAAAGGAGGTCCATCATCTCCTCGGCCTCGGCCACCCCTGGTCTGCCTCGGCCTTTTCTGGCTCTTGTCTTCAACAAACTCTTTGAGGAATCCACGACGAATCAGCGTTTCAATCTCATCTTTAAGCTGGATGCAATTTTTGGTAGTGTGTCTGTGGTCCCTGTGGAAAAGACAAAATTGGCTTTTATCTCTTCCTTCTGGACTTGTTTTCATTTTTCCAGGATGTCTCAGAAGATCCGTATTTGTAATCTCCATCAATATTTGTTCCTGCGGAATGGAAGTGGGGGTGTATTCTTTGAATTTACCCATGGGGTCTTCTCGCCCTCGATCATTGTCATGTGTTCTCCGTTTTTTGCGGTTGTGGTCTTTATCTCTGTCTTGTTCACATAACGAATATTTTCTGGATTCTGTTGTCATTGTTTCCTTTTTTGACTTGAGCAACTCTTCAGCATTTATGAATTTTTGTGCCCTAGTCATGAATTCTACGTACGTGCGTGGTTGACTTTCTCCAATTGAGGTAAGCAACCTCTCATCTTGTAATCCTGAAATCACAGCAGTTAGTGCAACTCCATCATCGTAGCCCTCTACCTGCAGGACTTCGTTACTGAATCTAGTGATATAGTCTTTCAGGCTCTCCCTCGATCCTTGTTTAACTGTCAACAGGTTGATCTGTGGCTTTCGTTGATCTCGAGCCCCCAAAAACTGTGTGGCGAAGGCTCGTGCCAACTCTTTGAATGACCCTATAGACTTCCGCGGTATTTTGTCAAACCATTGTCTAGCCAAGCCTGTCAGGGTAAGTGCAAAGGCTCGACATCTGGTTGCCTCATTGGCTCCGTGGAAGTCCATCCAGGTTAGGTATGCATTCAAGTGCTGGACTGGATCTTTCTTTCCGTCGTATTGGAAGGTGGGTATCTTGAACTTTTGCGGCACTTCAGCCCCCATAATGTTGTCTGTGAAGGGCGGCCCCATCTCTCCTAGCAGTTCTTCTATATCCTCATTACCTGTCCTCTTGTATGAGTTGTAAGGACTTTCCTTTAACAATTTGTACGGCTCTTGCTCGCGCCCTCCTCGACTATGCTCGGCCTCGGACTTTTCCCGAGCCTCGGATTTTTCCCTGCCATCGATTTTAACATGCGTACCTTGCTTTGGCCTCGATGGCGAGCTTCTGCGAACTTTCTTGCGACTAGGCTCGGGCTCTTTATGAGTCCAGTCATCTTCTAAGCTCGGCATCCTGCTCGTGACACTTGCTGAATCTCCCACCTCCTCGTCGGCCATTCCACAGTTGGTCATCCTTGCTCCCCGAGTACTCGGGCTTCTTCAATAAACTCAGAATCTCCGTAAGATTCTGTCTCATATCATCCATCCTTCCTTTGAGTGCTGCTATTTCGACTTCTTGGGCTTGAAGTCGAGCCTGGTGGCATACTTCTCCTACGGCTGCTTCACTGTTGCGCTCCATCTAGTCGCTAACGCCTCTTTCGGTAACGTACAGCGTTTGCTAGTCAACACTCTTCCCCACAGATGGCGCCAACTGTTGATGCCAAAATCCGGACAGAGGACTCATCTGACCTTCACGTGACACCAACAGTGAATTTGTAGAAACAGGGGAAGACGTGACATGCAAGACCAGCAAAACTGCACACCGGCGTGGTGTAGGCCACACCGCCTCCGATGCCTAAGTCAGAAAACCGAAGAGAAGCTATAGATAGTAAAGGGTGCAGTCGGGAGTCGAGTTTTCGGAACCCCCCTTCCGTGATGAAGAGGGGTTTTTATACCTGTTTGTCCTCCTAGGGTTTTTAGGAATCTGGAGGTGTTTCGGGACGAACCAGGTGGAACCGGGGCGATTCGGGGCGTCAGGGACCGAAAAGAGGCCACCGGGCTCGGCCCGCACAAGCGGGCCAAATGGTCGGCCTCGGCCTTTTGCCGAGGCCGACCATTATGCTCGGCCTCGGCAAAAGGCCGAGGCCGACCATATGGGTCGGGCCATGTCGGCCCGACCCTTTGGCCCGGTCTTCCTCTGGGTCGGTCTTTTGGTCCTTCCTCTGTTCGATTGTCCTCGTCAGCTCCTTGTGCGCCAGTGTGGTCCAAAATTACCTATAACACTTGTCTTAATGTTTTTTTAATTATATCTTTAGTCATCGGTGAATGTTAAAATTAGTTGATAATAAACATACATAGCATCATCCATCATGAGTGGCTAGAAATATAATCTAGAACAAGAATTAAGGTCATCTATGAAAGAAAAGTTTCTAATTCCCCCATCAAGTTTCTAAGATATTGATAAAGTTTTTGACCTTTTTCTCCTTTCTTTTAGATGATCTGATATCTCTCCTCTAAAGTCTTCTTACCTCACTTGATATCATGTCACATAAACTTACCATATTCACCAATTTCATCACTCACTCATACAAAGTCAAAGTGTATTATATATATATGAAGACATAAAAGACTCAATTCAAAAGTTGTAAACAGTAAAGGCTAAATTGAAATTTGAACATATCTAGTAATTAAAAAGTAAATTGAAAGAACAACTACAAATATAATAATGCATGGACTATAATAACACTCATGAGATAGAGAGAGAGAGAGACTGACCTGTTAGGTGTGAATTTTCCAATAGCAGCCAAAGAAGAGACAGAGAGTAAATGGAAAGGCCTTTGGCCTTGGAATAGAAGTTGGCCATGGATAATAGAGCAGCAAAACACAAAGAAAAAAGATGGCTGTTCTGTGCTCAGAATATTATTGCTTCTTACTTGCTTAATAAGCTTGTTTTTTATAGTGTTAAAATTGCCTTGTCTTTTGGTTAATTAGGACTTCCACTTAGGAGATTGGAAATAGTTGAGAGAGAGCATTGACATTTTCAGCATGGTTTTAAATTTCTGTCCATCGACATGTTGACGTGTTTATGAAGTCGACATCAACATGAGTGGTAAATTGACAAGTCCATTATATCGTAAAAAAATAGACAAAATATAACTAAAATAGTAACAAAGTATCACTATTGCAGCTTAATATTAATAATAAAAAAATTTTAAACTTATTTAAAAATGAGTAAAATGTTGATTTGTGTATTTTAGAGATGTTAAATTATTCTCACCTTATATTTCATTAAAAAAAATTATGATTATATTGTTAAATTAGAAAGTGTTGAAAGAAAAAATGAAGAGTAATGGATAGGAGAAGAAAGTAATTCTTATGAATGAGTGGGTGGAAACATTATTTTCCAACTAGTAGTATTCAATGTTCAATAAATATACGATTCCACCAAGAACGTTTCCAAGAAGTTATGGAGAGCACACACCAACTACACCATTAATTTTATGCCTTATTTGACCCGATCCAACCCAATAGATCTGAGGAACTTTAGTTTGAATTGGGTTTTATGAATTTTAATTTGGGTTAACGGCAAGAATAGAGAAAAAGAATAGTCCATTTTGAAAAATAGCAATTGTCCATATTATTAATGGTCAAATCAATTTTATGAATATGAAATATTAAGTTACGAAAATACCATCGACTAGAAATATAACTGAAAATTTTGAATTAGTTAAGTCAAATCTGAAATTCAAATTAAATCAAATCAATTCACATACAAATCTCTTAAATCAAGGGACCGTTAAGCAACAAAAAAATTGAAAATATAAAATAATTAAAAATCTATATCTAATTGGTTAATAATTTAATACCGATACTTAATAAATAAAAAATTTAGAAGCAAAAGGTATATAAAAAAAACATATGATTTTAATAACTACAAATCCATGCGTTCAACCAGAAATACCATATATTTAAATTTAATTAAGGAACAAAATCACAAATATCTTGTCCTAAAAAACTATGAAAAGAAATCTCCATTATATGCTCAATTCTAAATAAAAAATTTAACATATTCACACAAATACCCTAACTCCATTGACAGAGTATGGCAATGTCAGTGTCTTATCTTTTCGTAAATAAAAATTTTTAACATCGATTTACATAAATACCATGTACTTCAACCTGTATTTATATTTCTCTTTTACATTCTATATCTCTACTAATATTATATTTACTAAAATGAAGTATATTATGTCTACTAACCTACTAACCTCGAGATTAAATTCACTTACAAATTAAATTCAAGCCGCTGCACTTGACCAGAATCTCATGAAGATTTTTCCACCTTGGTAAAAAAAACTGAGATCGCTAGAAAACTCCTTTCCCCCAGAAACCAAAGAGAATTTCAGCCATTGGATATCAAATTTCCCTTCCAAAACCCCCAATTTCACTAATTTCTTTCCTTCATCGCCAATCAACAATCTAATCTTGGAGTCCACTACTGTTGAGGATCCCACATCGAAAAGATAAGTGGAGACCTCACAAGTTATAAGATGGAACCCCATGTTATCTAATAACCACAACCATGACGTAAAACCCATCACTGGAGATATTCTTTGGCAGTCCAATGGAGATGAACGAGGAAGTGAGTTTGATGGGTTGAAATTTAAGAGGGGCAGAGCACACTTTGCAACTCTTCCTATGATATTCAATATCATCCTTAGAACCCCCATATAAGTAGGATTCTTTTCACACTCTCCTGCCTTTGCCCATGCCTGACAGTACTCACTCTCATCCACACAAGCCTTATTCCTCCAAATTTCATTGAGTGAAAGCATGTGAAGGAAGGTCCGCTCAACAATCCTGGACTCGATGCCAGCAACTATTTCATCCTGAGCCTTATGAAGAAACATGCCAATACTCTCCGTTTTTATCAAGAAATCTCTCTGACTTCTGCATTCCATTGATCCAATTTGCATGATTTGAGCCACGATTCACTCCATATCCTTAACGATGTCCTCCAGCAAGGTTGAATCTAATGGAGAAGATGAAGCCTTAGAAGACGAGGAGGTACCTCTTTCTTTACTCTTCCCCTGTAAACCTTTATTGATGGATCAAAAATGAAATCATATCTTTTTAATTTAAACCATCAATTGGAATAATTTAAGATTAAATTAGGAGAGAGATACACCCTCCTTAATTTTAGGATAAAAAATATTGAAATTTCATATGAGGGTAAAAATGGAAATCGAAGGCACAAATAAAGTCACGTGACACGCACGATTTGGCAAATTTTCACCTGTTTCTTTTTTGTCTATCTATCTAAACTGGAATTTTTTTTTTAGTCATTTACAAGGATTTCCCTTTTAATTTGGTTGGATTGGATTTAAATGATTTGGACTTTATCTTCTCTATATGAATTAGAATTAGGTTAAACTTCCATGAATTTTCTTAAAGTTAATTCGGATTCAAATGAAATCAAAATAAATTACACGTAATCTTATGGACATTTTTCCATTTTGGTTATTGTGCTTTCAAAACGTATATTTTGTCATTCTTTAATTTTCCTATGTTCAAGATGTTGATTTTTATCTTTGCACCTTTCAAGAGTGGTGTTTACCTTTTTTTTATCTCATTGTTTTTCAATCATAATTTCAACATTAATATTACACTAGGAAATTTCTTATATTGTCATGTACTTGTATTAAATAATTTTCATTAGGTATAAATTTGTATTAGAATTTTGTAAATAATGACCAAAATAATTACTTTTCAAAAATATAGGGACCGTTGATGATCAAATTTTGCTAAGGAATTACCCCTCGCTCCTCGTGACAGTCAACAGTGAATTTGTTTGTGAACGGGGAAGACGTGACCTGCAAAACAAGCAAACGCTGCCCACCGGTGTGATGTAGACCACACGCACTCCGATACTTAAGTCAGTACCGAATCAGGAGACGACTGAGAGTGAAGAACGCTCGGAGTTACTTGTGTTTTTATCTCCGTATTTTTGTATATCTCCCCCTTTTGAACGTCTTCGGTAGAATATATAGGTTTTTCCTGTAGGGCTCCGTGTGAGGTAGGGAAACGAAAACCGTGGCTGGGCTCGAAGCCCTGGTCGGCCTCGGCATTGGGCCGAGGTGGACCCTCCTCCTCGGCCCCATTCCCAGGCCGAGGCCGAGGAGGGGTAAAGTGGGTCGGGGATGTCCTGGCCCATCTGCTGCTTGCTCGTGGGCTGGTTCTTGCTCCTCTGGGCTCGTCAATTCTGGCCCATTTGGCCCATGTTGATGGTGAATATTTTCTACTCATAACATTAAGCCCCCACTCTCTGATGAAGAACTCAGTCTTGCTTTGATCTTTATCGGAGAGTTAACTTTTATAGTGAATTTTGCATAATGTTGTCGTAACTTAATAGCTTACTTGGAAAACGATATTTATTTCTTCCTTAATTAACTTTAGCTTTCATAAAGGAATAAATTTCTTATTTATCTTCTTCCAATCATTGAATGATTTGTTAAAGTATACACAATCATTTTTTATTAATTCAGTTTGAAAAAGACGAGCATATCATTGGGTTTGGACTGGTTATGTAATTGGTTTGGTGGGATCTAGTTGGCACAAACGGACGAATGAGAAAAAGACAAGAAAGGGGGGTTGACCGAGGCTATCGCCTCAGTCTGCAGGCACGCTCGGCCTCGACCTATGGCCGAGGCCTAGCCCGATTTGTCCCATCTGCTTTTCTTATTTCTTTTTTTTTTTTTTAGATATTAAAGTTTCGAATTTGAAATTGGGAGTTTCCCTCCCACTTCCCTCTATAAATAGCCTTCCTCCCTCCCCATTTCTATTCACCACATTTCTCTCCTCCTCTCTAAATTCTCTCTAAGGTAGTCTTAACTTTGTGTGGGTTTTCTCTTTTGTTTACTTTTAGTTGCTTGTTTTTCTATTATTATGGCCAGTGAAGAGTCGGTGAGTTCTGAGTTTCATTCGGAGGGTAGTTCTAGTTTTTATGACGACTCTTCCTTCTCGGAGTATGGGGATGCTGAGGACGTTGAACCTTCCGCATATTGAACAGTTATGTCATCCTCGGTGACCGGAGCTCAACTTGAGCATCTCCGGTACGAGTATGACATTCCTGAGGATGTGCATATGAGGGTTCCTGATCCTGACGAAAGCTTCTCTCATCCTTCCGAAGGTGAAGTTGCTTTTTACATGGCAATGTTTAAGTTTGGTGTTCGTCTTCCTCTCCCCCTACTTCTTCAACATTTTCTTGTGCTCATTCGTTTAGCCCCTGCTCATATTGTATCCAACGGGTGGAGCCACCTAATTGGTTGCATTCTTCTATGGGCATATGGCAACCCAGACGTGGCTATGAATCCAGATGTTTTCTTTTCCTTGCATTCCATTAGTCGTAGTCCCAACTTGGGACATCTGTTTTATTATATAAGTGCTAAAAGGGGGGTTATTGTCCATAATCCCACTTCTGTAAAAAAATTGGAGGAAGGGGTGGTTTTTTGTTAGCAGAAACTGGTTAGAACGTAATCCAGACGATAGCCATTTTGGCGTTACTACTAATTTTGGGGAGTATGGTGAGTATATTTGCGTGTTTGTTGCTTTCATAGATTTCTCTAACTCACCTTTGTATTTGCTTTTCATGCAGTTCCTAGAAGTGTTTGTCGTTCCGCGGAGGCCCGTGAATTCGCTGAGGTTATTCAAAAAATTCCACTCTGTCACCGCTTCGGCCCTGACTTGGTTAAGAAAGAGAATCTCGTGTCCTTAAACCTCGCTCGACCTCGCTCAAGTGTCTTTTTTTATATATATATATATTTTTTGGTTTGAGGTTAGTATGTGCTGACATCGTTTTTTTTTTTAGCGATGCCTCCACGTTTGATCTATGTTGAACGTCATAAGGCTAGGAAGACTCAAAGTGGGGCAGGAACCTCACAAGCGAACGTAACGGATCTCACTAAGGAAGATTCTGACGTGCCATTCGTTGTAGCTCGATCCTCTACTACCGGCTTGAGGAGATCGTCATGAAACCGACCTCCCACTGTCCCAAATTCCTCGGGTGAGAGGGAAACTGCACTTCCCGTCTGCGTCCTTCCGGAAGGTTATTCGGGTACTGGGAGTGAAGTGGATATGCTCACCCACGACCTCCAATGTTGGCAGGGGCTGCAGTCTCACAAGCCTGAAGGAGAGTTGGGCTATGTTGACCCAGCTGAGAGTTTCCGAGCTGCCCACAGACCACTTTGCGAGGTTGGTCATCTAGGACTATTCTTCCCTTTCTTTTTTGTTAGAATTAGAAAAGTTTCTAAAAAAACCCTTTTTTTCTTTTGCAGATTTTTACTAGGGTCATTGTTTCGGCTATGAGCTTAACAAACAAGATCAATGAGCTGTAGTCAAACAATGTACCTCGGCATGAGTTGGTTCAGGCTAAGAATAGCCTTGATCGTGCCAACCGTCTGCTCGAGGAGGTGAAAGCTGACAATGAGTTCCATAAAACGAAGCTGAGCAAGATCAAAGTTCATCTGGCTGAGGCCCCGAGCTCACCTAACTGATGCCAAGTATCTCGCATAGGCGTATGAGAAGACCAACGAATTCATTCATTCACACAACCGGATGAGGTGCGATGGGGCGAAGTGGGCTCTCTGGCGCGTCCGAAAACATGACTCCAACTTCGATCCTTTTGTCGTTCGTGGCGAGATGTCAGCCATGATAGTTTATCCCAGCTCTTATCCAGCCTCGGAGGGTTCATCAAGTGGGCATGAGGATATGGACTTTTCAGGAGATGATAATAATTAGGCTGCCTTTTCGCTGGACTTTTTACTGCTTCCCTTTTTCTGTGATTCCAGTTATGCATTTTTTTTCATGTATCCGTACTTTTCCTTTGATGAATGAAAAATCATGCACTTTATGTTCCAACAACTCCTTTTCCATGTTTGATATAATTTGTGTATCAAGCGAAATGCTTAACTAACAGTAGGGGAAACCAAAACCACAAGGTTGAATTAGCTTCACCACTATGCGTGAAATAATCATAATTTTAATAAATTTATTAAGTAAAAAATGGAGGCCGTAATTATGCAACATTCTCATAATCATCATCATGTATAAGAGAATGAAATAATGGAACGGACTTAGCTATCCTTATTCCTAGCCCCCCACTCAAATTGTGCATTCGTCATTAAAAGATCACATGTTTGAGTAGAAAATGCTAACTTGGTACCTGGCTTCTTTAGGTCGGCCTCGGCCTCGACATGAGGCCGAGAGAGTTGGTCGGCCTCGGCCTCGGCATGAGGCCGAGGTCTTGTTCTCTGCACTGCTTGCTTACTTGCACCATGATTGGACTCCTGTGTGAACATGCTTGGTCCCAACCTGAGTATTCTGTTGAAGCTTTGGTTGTGCTAATCTTAACTTATATGTGAAGAGATTGAGCCGGTACATTAATCTGTCAGCAGGAGTTGTTTCCATCCCAAGGGTGCGTACACTCAGTTAGGGACTTGGGGAGGTTGAGGAAATACGTCAACCTCTCTGCAAGAATTGTTTTCATCCCAAGGGTGCGTACACTCAGTTGGGGACTTGGGGAGATTGAGGAAATACGTCAACATCTCTGCAAGTGTATGCTTTTTTGAAATGAAATTTGAATCATCTTTATTTCCAATGAATGAAATGATTACATCTTTCTCTAAAATGCTATCAAATAGAAATTCAAACATAGTCCTAACAAATCAACGAAAGAAGAACATGACAGAAAAAACCTAATATTCCATGGGAAGAGGCTGGTCTGGCCCTTCAAATGCTCGGCCTCGACTATTTCCCGGGCCAGGGGTCGGTTGAGTTTTCTTCTCAACATTTTTGAGTGCCATGAAATAACATTCTCTTGACATCTTCTCCTCACCACCTACCATTCCTATACCTTCTTCTGTTGGAAACTTCAAGACTTGGTGATAAGTTGAGGCTACTGCTTTGAGCCCATGCAAAGTTGGTCGTCCCAGGATGGCATTGTATGCTGGGACACAGTCCACCACCAAAACGTTGAGACTAGTTTTGTGATTGACTGTTGTCCTTCCCCGAAGGTCACTTGTAGCTCGATGCTTCCCTGTGGACTCACTTTTTCTCCACCGAACCCCACTAGTGGTGTGAAGCTCGGCCTTAGGCGATCTCTTCCTAGTTTCATAGCATCAAACGCGATAGTTGAGAGGGCATCAGCGGAACTCCCTCCGTCAATTAGGATTCGGTGAACTCTTGCATTGGCGATTGTTAGGGCTACTACCAGCGCATCATTGTGCGGATGGTGTATCCCTACAGCTTCTTTTTCTGTAAATTCCAGACTTGATAAGTTTTGATCAAATTGGAGCGAGGACATACCTTGCTCTCTCGGCTCTAGCTGGGCCTCCTGAACTGCTGCTTTTCGCTTCCTACTTGATTCTCCTCCCGATGGTCCTCCTAGGATTGTTCGTATCTCGAGTGGAGGGTTGTTGCCTCCCTTGCCTTGCTCTGTTTGCAATGGCCTCTTACCTCTGTCGCTCCCCACAAACTCCTTAAGGTAGCCTTCCCTGATTAGGGTTTCTATCTCATCCCTTAATTGCACACATTCTCGGGTTGTATGGTCGTGATCTCTATGAAACATGCAATACTTGTTCCTGTTTCTCCTGTTTGGGTCTGTCTTTAAATTAAATAAGTAAAAGTAGCTAGCTATGAAACATGCATAGCTAGCTACTTTTACTTATTTAATTTAGCTAGTCTTTTATGATTTTTGGGCCATTTTATTGTGCTTTATTGTTTATTTTGTAGGAAAGCGATGATTAGAGCTAAAACGTGGAATTGGAGTTAATCGGGTGTTCGGGACGTGAAAATATGCCAAAGAATCGGAAAGTTCAAGCAACAAGGAGCCAAAAGAGGGCATTCTGCCCATCAGCGTCGAGACGCCACTCTTGGAGGGTCTCGACGCTGGTTTTCCTTAATTAGAAGAGGCGGCAGCGTCACAGCGTCTCGACGCTGTGACAATAGCGTCTCGACGCTACCGTTATTTCCATTCCAGACGCGCGTGTTTTAGAGGCAGCGTCGAGACGCTGTCTGGATAGCGTCTCGACGCTACGACGAAAAAATCAGTATTTATAGTTCTTTTCGGCTAGGTTTTTGGGGAACCAATTTTGGGGACTTCTTAGAGCCGTAAACAGAGGAAAAACAGAGGAATTCAAGGCTGAAGCAAAGGGGAAAATTCGGAAATCAACCCATTGTTCGTGGGGATCGTGACGGGGACGTTCGATCTCGGCCTACAACGAGTTTAATTCTTCTTTCCCTCACTTTAGTTAGATTTTTATGGCTTTTACATGTTTAGTTGAGCTTGTAATTTTGATCATGAGTATCTAAACTTGTAAGCTTAGGGATTGATGTAGTTGATTGTGTTTATGGATTGATTTATGGTTTAAGTTGTGCAATGTTATTATGTTTGTAATCTTGATTTAATGCTTTCAATTAATTGGCCATTAGTTGGATGATTTAAGTTTCGAATCTAGCTCGGGAGAGGGGATTTGATTTAGACTTACTCAAGATTGCATGACTAAAGTTTAGTTTCTAATTCGTGGCGGTTTTAGATTAACTTTAGAATTGGTTAAAAGATCTCATTGCCTTGCATGATTAATAAACTTAGATAGGGATATCAAGTTGGTTAATTTGCATGAGAATCAATTATACTCGGGAGAGGTAGTTGTGATTAAAGGGTCTTTGGCTCATAATTTCATTGTGCATAATAACTTATTCCTTAAAATCAATCCTAAACTAAATCGGCGAAATCAATTCCCTAAGTAGTTTTCCCAATTGAAATTCCACACTTTTTACTTGCTTTGATTTGGCTTTCTTATCATTCATTCATCACTTTTTGATCCCTAAATAAAATTGGGCAAGATAATTCACAATACTTGATTTGCTTAAACATCCAATCCAGAGGACGACACTCGTTTATACGAACACTTTATTATTACTTGACCCGTGCGCTTGCGGTTAGGAAAAGTTCACATCAAGTTTTTGGCGCCGTTGCCGGGGATTGGCACATTTAGCTAGATTGATATTGTGAAAAAATTGTTTGATCTTAGTTTAGGGTGTATTTTATTTTATTTTATTTTTTTGTTATTTTTGTAAGTTTTGTTTTTAGGTAGATTGCATTTTTTTTTTCCTTATTTGTTTTTCTTTCCATATTTGTTTTTCTAGTTTAGGTTGTTTGATTTTTTTTCCATAGATAGATTCTTTTTCCTTTTTAGTGTTTTCTATCCTTTGTAGATTAGTTTTTCTTTATTTGTTAGTTTCCTTATTTGTAGTTGCCATATTTATTTTCGCATTACATATTAGGCTATTTTGTTTCCTTTTCTAGATTATATTTTCTGTATTTAGATTAGTTGTTTTTTTTTTCTTTATTTTCTTTCCTTATTTGTTTTCTTTCTTTTGTAGGGTAGTTTTGATTTTATATGCGAAGTAATAAAGATTTGATTTTGGCACCTTTGGATCCCGAGATCGAGAAAACAATTCATAGGATTCGAAGAGAAAATAGAGAAATTGTTCAAATGGCTGACCAAAATATACCTGAGGAGCCTAGGCCTATTAGAGACTACTTTCAGCCCGTGTTTCAGGGACAACAATCGGGGATTGTCTATGCCCCGATCAATGCCAACAACTTTGAGCTGAAGACCGGTCTCATTCAGATGGCTCGAGACTGTGCATATAGAGGATCGCCCACAGAGGATCCAAATTCTCATCTTAAATCATTTTTGGATATTTGTGGGACGGTAAAAATTAATGGAGTGTCTGAGGATGCTATTCGCTTACGTTTATTTCCCTTTTCTTTGCAGGATAAAGCACGAGATTGGTTGCAGTCCATTCCCCCTGGGAGCATCACCACTTGGGATGCTTTGGTCCAGGCTTTTCTGAAAAAATTCTTCCCTCCTGCAAAGACGGTCAAGCTGAGGACCGAGATTGGGACATTCCAACAACAATATGATGAACAACTGTTCGAAGCTTGGGAGCGATTTAAAGAGCTACTGAGGAAGTGCCCTCAGCATGGCTACCCCGACTGGCTCCAGGTTCAATTGTTTTATAATGGTTTAACTCCTAGTACAAAAACGATTGTTGATGCAGCTGCAGGTGGGACTCTGTTGTCCAAGACCGTGGAAAATGCTCAAACATTATTAGAGGATATGGCCACCAACAGCTATCAGTGGCCATCTGAGCGGTCTGCACCTAAAAAGATTGCTGCTGGAGTGTTTGAGGTTGATAAAGTAAGTGCACTCCAGGCCCAGATGACCTCCCTTGCTAATGCTTTTATGAAATTTTCAGGTACAGGGACTGCACAGTCAATTGAATCAGCTGCCGCTTTGGCATCTAGACCTCAGGAGGAGACCAATGAACAGGTTCAGTATGTATCAAATTCTAATTTTAGGGGATATAATAATAATTCTACACCTACAAATTATCACCCTAACAATAGGAACCATGAAAATTTCTCTTATGCAAATACTAAGAATGTTCTTAACCCTCCTGGTTTTGCCCCTCAAACTCAAGAAAATAAAAAGTTAGAAGATCTTGTTGGAGCTTTCATTGTAGAGTCTAGTAACAGGACAACCAAATTAGAGGAGGCAGTCTTTGCCATCAACACCACTGTGAATGGCCACGGTGCTGCCATCAAGAATATTGAGACTCAGCTGGGACAGTTGGTAAGTGTTGTAAGTACCATGAATAAAGGTAAGGCCCCAGCTGAACAGGAGAAAACTCAGATGGAGTACTGTAAGGCAATCACTGTGCATCAGGAGGAAGCTGAAGAGGAGCCTGAGTCTGAGGATTATGAAACGCCCACAGGGGAAGCTGAGGAGGACACATCAGCAGATGAGGCTGAAAAGCCTAACCTTGAGCCTCATATTCCTTCTCCCACACTGATGGTTCCCAAGGAAAAGAAAAAGAAAAAGAACAATCAGGTTCAATTTGATAAATTTATGAATGCTTTTATGAATCTGAACATTAATATTCCTTTTGCAGAGGCATTAGAGATGCCACAATATAACAGGTTCATGAAGGAGTGGTTAGCAAAGAAGCGAAAGGAAAAGAAGGTTGACACCGTATATCTCGCTTCCACATGCAGCACCAGAGTACAACAGAAAGTACCTGAAAAAGTAGCAGATCCAGGGAGTTTTTCTGTTCCTTGTAGTTTTGGTACTTATTCTTTCAGAGCATTATGTGATTTAGGTGCTAGCATCAATATCATTCCTCTATCTCTGTGCAAAAAGTTAGACATAGGTGAGATTAAATCTACTCCTGTAAAGCTCCAATTGGCTGATCAGTCTGTGGTTAGACCAGTTGGCATTGTAGAAAATGTCTTAATCAGAGTAGGTAGATTTTTCCTCCCTATTGATTTGTATGTTATGGACATGATAGAAAATCCTTCAATGCCTGTCATATTAGGAAGACCATTCCTCGCTACTGGGCGAGTGATTATTGATATTGAGCGCAGGGAGCTCACTCTTAGAGTCAGGAACGAAAAAGAAATTTTAAAAGCAGTGGAAGACTCTAAAGAACAATCTGAAGTGCTGTTCATGGGCTACAAGAAAGGTGCAAGAAAGAGCACCTCTGTTGGATTCACAGAGCTAATGACGTTAAACAAGCGCTTATCGGAGGCAACCCAAGTAAGTTAGTTGTGTCTTTCTTTTGAGTTTTATTTATTGTTTGTGTTTGTTTTGTAGGTCTTGTTGTCTGTCTCTCCTTTGCTTTCAAGCTTTCAAGATTCCAAGCTTTCAGTCAAGAAGTCATCATTATTCCAGGCCAGTATTGTTCACTCCTTTCATTATTTTATTGTTCTCATGCTTGTTTATGCCTTATTTTCTTTATACATTGAGGACAATGCATGTTTTAAGTTTGGGGGTGGATTAGCATGTTTGTGGAGCCCTTGAGCATCTGAGTTCGGGCTATACTGTTGAGCTTTCTTTGAATTAAGCATATGGTTGTTTTCTGGATGCTATTTCTGCATGATTATGATGTCCTAGGATAGGCTTTCTTGTCAATTTTCAAGCTTGCGATGAGTTGTAAGCATGAGTGCCCAAAAAGGGAGACTTTTTAAACTTTTTCTAGGAGATGGCTTGCATGAGTAGAGTATTTGTCTTGGTGAGATTTGGATTTGAATGCTTAGGAGCGAATTATTAGGTTCATATGCTTGTTGTCACCTCGATAGGTGTAGGGTAGAGCTAAAGAGTTAATTTTTTTTTGCAAATTAGCATGTTTGATCTTGCTTAGGAGGAAAGAAAAGAATAATTGCTTATCATGCTCATAAAGAAAAATCAATTTTATTGTTACAATTTGAAATCGAGAAAGTCATGACTTGTGCGCACAAAGCAATGAGTAATAAAGATTTAGGCAAAAAGAGCTACCCCTGTTGTGATCAGTTAGGCCAACCAGAGAAATCTCAGGTTAAGGGTCCCTGCAATGGGTGTGTGAAAGCTAGTGCCACATATACTTGCTTAATTTAATTTTTAATTATAAGCACCTAAGTTGGGAGGAAAACAAACTAATTTGTTTCATTAACTCATTAGTGAAACCTTAGTGCCAGTGTAGAGGGAAGATGAGCTGAGAGTTTAATAATCCAATCCCGGGCTAGTAGAGTCTGATCTTGTTGAGTTAGATCTCGCTTGTGCAAGTTAATTTTGGAAAAATTTTAATTTATCTCCCTCATTGGTCCTTATGTGCATGTCTCTTGCTTGCTTGACTATTGACTTTTGAGCCTTGAGGATTGAGTTATGATTATTGCATCCATTTTTCTACTGTGTGTTTGATTTGTAGTTTGCTCGAGGACTAGCAAAAGCTTAAGTTTGGGGGTATTTGATAGCGAGCATAGCTAGCTACTTTTACTTATTTAATTTAGCTAGTCTTTTATGATTTTTGGGCCATTTTATTGTGTTTTATTGTTTATTTTGTAGGAAAGTGATGATTAGAGCTAAAACGTGGAATTGGAGTTAATCGGGTGTTCGGGACGTGAAAATATGCCAAAGAACCGGAAAGTTCAAGCAACAAGGAGCCAAAAGAGGGCATTCTGCCCATCAGCGTCGAGACGCCACTCTTGGAGGGTCTCGACGCTGGTTTTCCTTAATTAGAAGAGGCGGCAGCGTCACAGCGTCTCGACGCTGTGACAATAGCGTCTCGACGCTACCGTTATTTCCATTCCAGACGCGCGTGTTTTAGAGGCAGCGTCGAGACGCTGTCTGGATAGCGTCTCGACGCTACGACGAAAAAATCAGTATTTATAGTTCTTTTCGGCTAGGTTTTTGGGGAACCAATTTTGGGGACTTCTTAGAGCCGTAAACAGAGGAAAAACAGAGGAATTCAAGGCTGAAGCAAAGGGGAAAATTCGGAAATCAACCCATTGTTCGTGGGGATCGTGACGGGGACGTTCGGTCTCGGCCTACAACGAGTTTAATTCTTCTTTCCCTCACTTTAGTTAGATTTTTATGGCTTTTACATGTTTAGTTGAGCTTGTAATTTTGATCATGAGTATCTAAACTTGTAAGCTTAGGGATTGATGTAGTTGATTGTGTTTATGGATTGATTTATGGTTTAAGTTGTGCAATGTTATTATGTTTGTAATCTTGATTTAATGCTTTCAATTAATTGGCCATTAGTTGGATGATTTAAGTTTCGAATCTAGCTCGGGAGAGGGGATTTGATTTAGACTTACTCAAGATTGCATGACTAAAGTTTAGTTTCTAATTCGTGGCGGTTTTAGATTAACTTTAGAATTGGTTAAAAGATCTCATTGCCTTGCATGATTAATAAACTTAGATAGGGATATCAAGTTGGTTAATTTGCATGAGAATCAATTATACTCGGGAGAGGTAGTTGTGATTAAAGGGTCTTTGGCTCATAATTTCATTGTGCATAATAACTTATTCCTTAAAATCAATCCTAAACTAAATCGGCGAAATCAATTCCCTAAGTAGTTTTCCCAATTGAAATTCCACACTTTTTACTTGCTTTGATTTGGCTTTCTTATCATTCATTCATCACTTTTTGATCCCTAAATAAAATTGGGCAAGATAATTCACAATACTTGATTTGCTTAAACATCCAATCCAGAGGACGACACTCGTTTATACGAACACTTTATTATTACTTGACCTGTGCGCTTGCGGTTAGGAAAAGTTCACATCACGTACTGGAAGGTGGGTATTTTGAACTTCTGCGGCACTTCAGCCCCCATGATGTCGTCTGTGAAGGGCGGATCCATCTCTCCCAGCAGTTCCTCTATGTCCTCATTGCCCGTCCTCCTGTATGAATTATAGGGGTTGTCCTCCTCCTTCAACCATTTGGACAACTCTTGTTCGCGCCCTCCTCGGCTCTAATCGACCTTGGACTTTGCTCGAACCTCCAACTTTTCCCTGCAATCGATTCTAACATGCGTACCTGGCTTGGGCCTCGATGGTGAGGTTCTACGGACCTTTTTGTGACTAGGTCCGGGTTCTCTATGTGTCCTGTCATCTTTTAGGTTCTGCATTCTGCTCGTAACTAATAAGGGTAAAAAATATACCTATTTTACCCTTATATTTAGCTCATAATCTAGTCAAATATTGCATGTTTAGATCAATTTTACTATTCTCGAGCTCAAAATATGTTAAAGTTGATAAGTTAGGGTGTTGAGATTCTTTTTTGTCAAATTATGCTCATTTGTGCTTAAAATGACTCAATTTTAAAGGAATTTGACTAAGTTTGTTGTTGTGCAGAAAAACAGAGGAAATGCTGGAATTTGCCTTTCTGGGAAGGCAAAATGAAATGCGACCGTGTTTCTGAAAAAACAGAGGCAGTTCCGAGTCGTCCGCGGGTCGTTTTGAACGAGACTTCTTCGCACCTAACCGGTTGTTTTGACCCCGAGATCAATTGGGCTACCTACTAGCACCTATTTCGCAGCTCCTCAACCATTTCCCACACTATATAAGCTCGTGATTCGAAGTCAAATTCAAGCAGAACTCATTTGGAAGAAGATGGTGGTGACAGAACCCTAGTTGACGCCTATGAGTAGGGATGCCCGAGGTCCTTCTTAGATGACTAAATTCGAACCTGAGTTAGACATCAAACCTTAGGGTTTGTAGGGATTTTCACTCATTCCCACTTGTAAAAGCGAGAGAGTGGAGTGTGTAAGCGAACTCTAGAAGGATTGGATAAATAGAAAACCCATAGTATTTGGCTACTTTCATTATTTCGACTTTTGATACTTTTCACTTATCTGTATTCTTTACATCTTATTTTTAATTGAAATGTATTCATTTGCACTTTATCTCACCATGAGTAGCTAAATTCCGTTGAGGGGTTCAATATGGTGAATTCCCTTATGGTTCAATAGCTTGAAAGTGTTTTATTTGCTTAAGTTTTGTTTAATGCATGTCATTCTTTAGTGAATATCATTCTGATCTTGCTGAGCTTAACTTGATCACTTAAACTTTGCAAGCTATGTGAGTTTGATCTCGAAAGGGACAGACGATATCGGTTCTCATAAAGGTGATATAGGAGAAAAAGCTCGAAAGAGATTGTTCGGCGGTATAGGGCAAGCTGCCTAAGAAACCCTATATCGACTATAGGGTTATAGGTTGCATTATTGAATTATCTATGTCGGAGTCGAGTCACAGAAATGTGCATAACGGTACTCGCTTAGCTTCTAACGGTTCTTGGGAGCAAGGCCAAATAGAAGTTAAATCTGACCCAATGCATTGAATAGGCTTAGGTTAAATAATCCATGATTAAGGTTATTGTCTTTGGGATGAATCCATGTTGAATACCTCGTTTTATTCATTGTTGTTATTCTTTACTTATTTTCTTGTTTTATCTATTTTTCTAAAAACCAACCATCAATCATATTTTTTTGGTTACCTATTTTTAAGCAATCAAGTTGAGCAGTTTCTTATTCAAATCTGAATTTCCAATTTAGGCCTCGTGGGATCGATACCCTTGGAATACTTCTAAGGTTTTTTTATTACTACGTGCGACAGTGTATACTTGCACTAGGGTTGGCTGAATCTATCTTTATTCTTATTTATCATCTTATCTCACATCCATCATTCAGCCGATGACGCACCAGTAACGCTTTCTGAATCCCCAACCTCCTCCTCTGCTGCCTCTTTCCCTTTCCTAAGGTCCCTGCACAGTTAGTCTTCCCTGTTCCCTTGGTGCTCAGGTTTCTTTAACAAACTCAAAATCTCTGTCAGATTCTGTCCCATATCATCCATCCTCCCTTTGAGCGCTGCGATCTCGGCCTCCTGGGCTTGGAACCGAGCCTAGGGGTTTACCTCTCCCGCGGTTGTTTCATTGTAGCACTCCATCACGTCGTGAAGGCCTCTTTTGGTAACGCACAGCGTTTGCGAGTTAGCACTCTTCCCCACAGACGGCGCCAACTGTTGATGATCAAATTTTTCTAAGGAATTACCCCTCGCTCCTTGTGACAATCAACAGTGAATTTGTTTGTGAACGAGGAAGACGTGACCTACAAAACAAGCAAACGCTGCACACCGGTGTGGTGTAGACCACACGCACTCCGATGCTTAAGTCAGTACCGAATCAGGAGACGATTGAGAGTGAAGAACGCTCGGAGTTACCTGTGTTTTTATCTTCGTATTTTTGTATATCTCCCCCTTTTGAACGTCTTCGGCATAATATATAGGTTTTTCCCGTAGGGCTCCGTGTGAGGTAAGGAAACGAAAACCGTGGCTGGGCTCGAAGCCCTGGTTGGCCTCGACATTGGGTCGAGGCCGACCCTCCTCCTCGGCCCCATTTCCAAGCCGAGGCCGAGGAGGGGTAAAGTGGGCCGGGGAGGTCCCAGCCCATCCGCTGCTTGCCTGTGGGCTGGTTTTTGCTCCTCTGGGCTCGTCAATTCTGGCCCATTTGGCCCATGTTGATGGTGAATATTTTCTACTCATAACAGGGACCAAAATGGATGTTTTAAAAGTATATGGACTAGAGTAGATATTTTGAAAGTAAATTAAATGAATGGATAAGAACCGAAGAGTCTTCAGATAACCATTTGATTTTTTATTTTTAGTTTTTTTTTTTTTTAAAGTAAGCTTATAGATATTACTTCCACTCCTGAATTTCTTTGTTTTCTTATCTAGCTATTTTCTGAAAATGTTATCAAAATCCTAGTGAAAATTTGGAAAAAAAAAAATAGTTTTTAAGCACTTGTTATCCATTTTGGAATTTTACTAAAAATTCAAATTTGTCTCTTTTAAAGAAAGATGAAAATCGTAGTAAAAAATTCTTACGAACCTAAAAAAATTTTTAAAAATAGAAAATTAGTAACAAAACCATTATCAAACAGGCCATAGAAAAGGAAGAATCTACTTTTTTAGGACATTTGGTTGAGCTATGTCGTAAATTAATTAGAAGGTTAATAAATATATATTTTTTGTAATAATTAATTACATAGGCAATCAAATTAATACAATGAATCAAACAGTTTGATACATCCCATAAATACTATATACTTTACCATATTTGTGTTCATCGTGTCCTTGAATTCATTCAATTAGATAGTAATTTAAATTAGGGAGAAATATCTTTTTGGTCCATGAGTTTTTAAGAATAGGTGCATTTAGTCCCTAAGTTTTCAAAATGGACCTTTTTAGTCCCTAAGTTTTGAAAAATAGGTTTAAAAGGTCCTTAAGTTTTCGAAATGAACCTTTTTTGTTCTTCAATTTTGAGAAATAGGTTTAAAAAGTCCCTCATGTTATTTTTTTCAAATTTTTAATTTAAAAATTTTAAAAATTTTAATTTTAAAAACATTAAATATTAAAATATAATAAAAAAGATATTAATTAAAAAAAAAAGTTGAAAAAATAATATGAGGGATCTTTTAAACTATTTCTTAAAACTCAATGACTAAAAAGGTCTATTTTGAAAATTTAGGGACCCTTTAAACTTATTTCTCAAAACTTAGGGACTAAAAATGTCTATTTTGAAAACTCAGGGAAAAAATGCACCTCAAAACTCAAGGACCAAAAAGGTATTTTTTTTTTCCCCTTTAAATTAATAGATAAAGTGTCAATCCAAGAATAGTTTAGTGGATAATGCATCAATTATTATCTTAGAGGTCAAGGGTTTAATCTCTCACCCACCATTGTTAAACTAAAAAGAAATAAATAAAGTTACATAATTTCAATCTCTTTATTTTGGTTGTATAATTTTTTGAAAAAAAAAAAATTAAGCCTTCCATTGACTCTTAAAAGGAAAAAAAAACAAGTCAATGGAAGTGTAAGATTTAATGATGTTGATAATTTTGACCTTCCTTTTTCCAAATGAAATTTTGAACTTTGCCAATTCAAAGAAACAACAACGGTAAATAATACCTTAACAGTCAATAATTTGGCAATGGGTGAGAAAGTTCCAATGTAATCGTGTCCATCTTATTGAGTGTAGCCCTTGGCAACTTGAGAAATTTTTATCAATCACAAATTGACACATCATTAATTTAAATCAATGATAAAATGAATTTGAAACTAATTACAAACTTACATGTGTCCTTAAATTAAGTTAATAGACCTGAAAATTTTGGGTAATCAAATAATGTCACTTGTCTATTATTGATCTGTCGAACGACATAAGTTGATCCAATCAAATTATGTCACATGGTAGTTGGACCTAAAACTAATGTAACCCGAGATCATTAAAAGAAATTGGGTCAAATTTAAATAATCCAAGCTTATTAAAAAAAAGATTGGATTAAAACCTAAATAAGTCCAAACCCAAAAATTGGTCACAAAGTCAACCAAGTCCAAGCTCATACAAGGTCGATCGAGCTCTATAAATAGAGGAGGTCACCCTTCATTTAGAGGCACTTAGAGGTATTTAGATACACTCAAAGGCATTCAGATAGATTTAGAGAAATAAAAATTTAGAACATTTAGCCAGAGCCCAGAATAGTCAAAAGTCAAAGAGTCCAAAGAATTTAAAAGATTCAAGATTTATAATTCAGCTGATTCAAGACTTAGAAAATCCTACAACTAGAAGACTCCAGAAAATCGATCGTCTCTTCACCAAGATACAAGTTTGTTGTGGGTAATTTTGGACCACGTCGGAAGACAAGGAGCAGACGTAGGCAACACGGCACGAGCCCGAAAACATGACTAGCAAATGGACCCCAGAGGAGAAACAGGCCAGAGGGTCGAGCCAAGGACGGAAGGGATCGGGCCTTGGCCTTGTTGGGTTTTATGCCCTAAAACTCGTAGATAGTGAATGTAAACAAATTTTATACTTGTGTTTAATAAAGTGTTATTTAGTTTCTGCAATAAAATGTTATTGTTAAATATTGCACTATTTGACCCAAATCCAATAAACTAAGATCCAAGGTTGTTTGTATGTAACTTGAACTAGTATGTGGGAACATACGGGGATCGATGTTCAAGTAACAACCTAAAAGGTCTATAGTACAAGGTCCTGGTAACACTATGTGATACGACCCGTTTCGTATTTGATACACATGTATTGATCCAAAGCATCCATGCAGTAGACATGCGAGTGGGGGTATCCTATGCAATGAGTTTGCATAAGACCGGACCGCGAAATAGTTAACCACTAACTGTAACACTGTTAGTTGGCTTAGTTTCTATTTCACTAGGATGACCTAGACAACTTGGTCTCAATCCTGAGTGGATTATGGACTCCTGTTCACGAGGGGCTATCCTTTGATTTGTATGGGTGAGAGTGGCCAGCACGCCAACTCAATAAGCCTACCATTTTGGGGACAATACCGAGTGGGGAGCTGGGAACATAATCACACAAGATTGAATTCACTCATTTCCGACTCTAGGGTAAGTAGAGGTGTGTTCCCTTGAGTGGTGTCTCCGGGACTTGAACAATGGGCCCAACCCTCTCTATGGCACGAGAGGGACTTCTGTTTGTTGGTTGGACCTCAAACAGGTTGTTCATTAGAGAAGCACTGGGGACTTAAGGACAAAGATGTAAACCAGGGGTAAAATGGTAATTTGACCCAGCTGGGATACGAACACACGTGAAGGACTGACTTGTAGTATTGGTCAATATCCGTGGACACAGAAATATTCTGTAGTGAGAAGAGTGCAGCTGTGGGTCTTTAGTGGAGTGACCCACACTTAACGAATGGAGACTAACTTGGTTAATGAGTTTAAGCCGATTAGTCTCGTATCGTTGGAGCTTCTGATCTGTAGGTCCATTAGGTCCCACTGGTAGCTCGTAAAAAGACTTGAAGCAAAAAAATATAAATTGTAAATTGAAAGTGTTCAATTTATTTGGAAAATCATATAATGTATATTGATGCATTATAATATAAAGTTTATGAAACTTTATAATATAATTTTTTAATTAACTTCAAAAATTAATTCTTGAGAGAAAATATTTGAAAGAGTTCAAATAAATTTAATATGAATTGGATTCATATTAATTTTAATTTTAATAAAATCCCTAAAGATTAAATATATGATATTTAATTGGATAATTAATTAATTATTTATTAAAATTTAGGAAAATGTCTTCCTTTTCCTATTAGGAAAAAGGTCTTGGCCTTTACTATATATAAGACCCCTGGGGTGGGGTGAAAGGCATCCCATTGTCTCTCCTTCTCTCAGAGATCTCTCCCAAAAGACTCCCACAAGTCTCCTACTTCAAGAAATCTTAGAGATATTGTTAGCGAGTGCCACCGCAATACTGCAAGTGCACGGGCCGCAAGTAATATAAAACGAAAATATTCCGAGTATCGAATCCACAAGGAGGCGAAGCGAAAATTAAGCAAAACAAAAATTCCTTGAACACTAAAAATACTTGGGGTAAATAATATTTAGGGACAAAAACATGCAATTAAAATGAATTTAAAATTTTAAAGCAATAAAGGAAATTAAATTGATCAATCAAGAAATGAAAATATGGAGAAGAGTTTTTAAATGGGAAGTGGGGTCTTGAAAATCAATTAATAGCTAAATAATTATTACAATTAACCTATCTCATTGCCCAACTAATTATACTCCTAGAATCTCCGTTAGTCACATAGGATCTCCTGTCGGTTTCCCCTAATTCTAATTAATCCATTTTAACAACCTAAGTGTCCTTAGCGCCATTAAAATTCGTTAATTATTACGCTCTGATTCATTTTAGGAATCTAAGTTTAATCAACTAATCCCGTTGTCACGACGGGCACTTAAACTAGTTGCATGGATTATGATCTATCCTAATTTCTCTCCGTCGAGTTTCCATTAAGAATCAGATCAATATACAATTGGCCAGATTGCATATAGCATTACGAACATCCATACAAATAATTAGTAAAAGAGGGCAAGAGATAGACAATTATAATAACATTTAACTATAATTTCATTTCAAGACCCCAAATTGGGGTTTAGCTATACATAGCTAAAATATTCACAAAATATACAACGGAAAGCATAAATATGAGCAAAATAAAATGGAAGGAAATGACCGTTGAAGACCCCATCACTGGCACTTGGAGTCCCTTCGGCACACCTTGAGCCTCCTAGAGTGCTCCCCAAAACTCCCCAAAAATTTCCCACTAAGAACTCTCCAAAAGGCTAAAAAGCCTTGAGAGAAGGCTCCAAAGGAGCCAAGAAAGAAAGGAATGAAAGGATTGAATGATGATTGATGGTAAAAAATGGCACCAAGGGGTTCCTTATATAGGCCCGGAAATAGGACAGCGTCGCGTCGCTGTGACGTCACTCAACTTGCTGGCCAAGAAATGCGACGCTGTCCCCACAGCATCTCGACGTTGTACGGTTTTCAGACCAGGCTGGCGCGGATTTGGGCTTGAAATTGGGCCTTCCTTCATTTCTTTTTTGCATCATCTTTACATGGTTGACTTCTTGGGCTTCTCCTTGACCCATGCATGGAAATTTGGGCTTGGATGGCTCTTTTTAGGGCATTTTCCACAAAAAAATCCATAATTTGCTCCTAAAGACCAAATAACAAAATATTTTAGATTTCTTCAATAAAAACACAATTAAAGCACTCAAAAGCTTAATAATTTAGGACTAAAATAGCTACATTTCTGCCCGCTATCAGATATACCGGTGTAGCCAATTGGTGGTGTTCGCACAAGAGGGTTGCTACATTTTCAATCATATTGGCAAGAAAAGGCAAATTGATCAAGGCTTTCTACAAAAGTAAGTTTTTTATGAAATCCTTGATCACTAGGATCAATCTAATTGATCATTTAGCATGTTTACAGCCTACATACAACCCATTAAATATAGATTTATTGCTGTAATATTTTGCAAATTGTATTGATTTTTCAATTAGAATCTAAGACTCTGAGTAAGTCCTATTAAATTCTTCCATTGCGTGGGGCTTTTATCCCTTCAGGCCCAACCCCCTGCTCTGCCCGCCTTGCGCGGGCCGAGCCCTTCCGCCTCCGTTTGGTCCCTGGTGCCCCTAGACGCCCCGGTTCCACCTGGTTCAGCCTGAACCGTGTTCGAAAGCCTAGAAACCCTAAGGCAGGAAAAGGTATTTAAGCCTTTCTTCGTCATTGAAGAAGGGATCCTGAACTCTATTCTCAAAACTCTCCTCTTACTCTTGCTCTCTTGTTTCCCATCGTTCTGCTTGCTGACTTAAGCATCGGAGGCAGTGTGACAAGCACCACACCGGTGTGCACGTTTTTCTATCTTACAGGACACGTTTCCCCCCTGTTAAATAAATTTACCGTTGGTGGCATGTGAAGGTCAGGTGAGTTCTGCCTGCCCAAATTTGACCATCAACAGTTGGTGTTGTTTGTGGGGAAGAAAGCTTGTTAAATCTTCGCATGAGTCATTCAATGAGTAAGAAGATGGAAAAAGGAAACCAAAATCTAAACACAGAAACTTCAGAAAATAACCGTCAACCGCAGAAGTCACGAGAAGATGATAACATGCAGAGGTCACCGAGACGAATAGGCTAGGGAGCCGAGGCCGAGGAGAAGAAGTTGATGCCAAAGTCGCTGCCCTTGAGGATAAGGTGAGGGGAATGGATCGGAGTTTGTCCAGGATACTTCAAATCTTGGATAAACTTGGTCCTAGCACCAAACTCCGAGAGGAAGGCTTGATTAGAGACCTGAGGAAGGGGAAGAAGCCAATCAAATATGTGGAAGAGTCGGAGACCAACAACGCGACCAGCAAGGTCAGAGGGCTGAAGCATGCAGAACGCACAGTTTTGAGGAGCCCAGAACCAAGTACCAGACCGAGGAGACTACCTAAGGAAGTTTGAAAAGTATACTCCTAACTCAATCCCACAGGAGCAGATCTTAATGGAAATTCGGAATACGAATCTCCTCAGCGTACCCAGAAAAGTTGGAATCAAATCCTGACAAAAGAGACAAAGGCCAGTATTGTCTCTTCCATTGAGACCACGGGCATTCCATCAGGAACTGCATTCAACTGAAGGACGAAATTGAAGCACTGATTCGGAACAGGTATCTGAAGGAGTTCACCGCTAAGGTCGAGGTCGACTAGAGATGCCCGAGGTCGACCAGAGATGACCCAGGCTAAGACGATGATGGACCTGTTGGGTTTTATGCCCTAAAACTCGTAGATAGTGAATGTAAACAAATTGTATACTTGTTTCAGTAAAGTGTTATTGAGTTTCTACAATAAAGTGTTACTGTTAAATATTGCACAATTTGACCCAAATCCAATAAACTAAGATCCAAGGTTATTTGTATGTAACTTGAACTAGTATGTGGGGACATACGAGGATCAATGTTCAAGTAACAACCTAAAAAGTCTATAGTACAAGGATAAGGTTGGGTACCTTATCCTGGTAACATTATGTGATACGACCCGTTTTGTATTTGATATAGACATATTGATCCAAAGCATCTATGTAGTAAACATGCAAGCGGGGGTATCCTATGCAATGAGTTTGCATAAGATCGGACCATGAAACAGTAAACCACTAGATATAACACTGTTAACTAGTTAAGTTACTGTTTCAAAATGATTGACTTACCGATATAGGTCTATATCTGTGGACACAGAAATGTTCTACAATGAGAGAAGAGTTCAGTTGTGGGTCTTTAGTGGAATGACCCATAGTTAATGAATATTGTTTAACGTGATTAATGAGTTTAATCAATTAACCTCATATCATTGGAGCTTCTGATCTGTAGGTCCATTAGGTCCCCTTGCTTGCTCGTAAAGAGTAATTATGAACAATTATATCTTGAGAGAATTTGAATAGTTCAAATTCATATTGGGAATTAAGTTAATTGTATGAGATACAAATTAATATAATGTATAGATACATTAAAATATAAAGTCTAATTTGAGATTAAACTTTATTATATTGAGAGAATTATATATTTGAAAGAGTTCAAATATATGATATTTAATTAGAAGCTGAATTAATTATGAATTAATTAATTATTCAATTTAGTTTAAATTAAATGAGATTTAATTAAACTATAGTCTATGAGGGAATTATTAGAATATGATTCTAATGTGTAATTAATTGAATATGGGAGATATCTTCTCAAAAAAAAAATGGATATGGGAGATATTTAATTAATCGTAAAATTAATTAATTGTTGGAATTAATTAATTGATTAGTTTAGTTGAATTAATTAAATGTGATTTAATTAAGTTTAATTAAACTATATATTATGTGAGGGAATTACATTTAAATAAGATTTAAATGTCCATAAGATTAATTAATTAATTAACCTTTAATTAATTAATTTAATTAATTGATTAATTGATCTTGATCTAACGGTTGAGATTGTTTCCTAACCTCACATTAGGGTTTCCTTGCTTATACAAGGAGAGGTTAGACTATGGCCACCACAAGGCCAAAGGTCTCATTCTAGCCTCCTTCTCATATTCTCTCCATTTAAGAACACAAAGAGAGAATTTTTCTCTCTTGAGTTTTCCCATTCAAGATTAGGTAGTCCCACAACTACGTTCCTAATCTCAGAGTTATAGCGGGGAAGATCAATTGGTGGTGTCCCAATTGTTGACGTTTGGTCCATATGAAATCAAGGCTGACGTACAGAGACGACAATGACGGTATGTTTGCTTCTTTCTATTAGATTTAGATCTAATAAATTTTGTATGCTTAGCCTTAAGTTTCTATAGAATATGTTTTGTAAACTTTTGCCAATGTTTTGGTATTTTGGTGGAAAGAAAAATTAACTACGAATCGGTCCCAATTCGCTTCCGCTAACGGAATTAGGGAATTTCAATCCTGCAGGACCCCCCACTACTACAAAAATCACTTTTAATGACGGGCGGCGTCCGTCGTCTATACGAGTGTCGTCGTAACTTTTTATGACGGGCGACTTTTAATGACGGGCAATGCCCGTCATCAAAAGCTGTCCGTCATAACAAGGTACAATGACAGACGTTTTTCATGACGGGCATTGCCCGTCATTAAAAGTCGTCTGTCATGAAAAGTCTGTCATTAAAGAGTATTTTCCAACCAACCAGATCTTTAATGACAGGCATTGCCCGTCATTAAAAACCGTCCGTCATGAAAAGTCCGTCATTAAAGGCTATTTTGTGAACCAAATGTCCGTCATTAAAGGTCCGTCATTAAATATATTTTTTAATGACAGGCATTGCCCGTCATCATTTTGTTCATAATTTAATAAAAAAAATTGTTGGTTGCCCGATGACATACCAACAATATTTTCTTCATTTGTCAACCTGTAAAGAAAGTAATCTTAATCTTAAATGTGCAAAATTGTATAGAAATCAAATATTTGTCAAATTTCATTCCAATAAGCCAATGAACCAAATTTGTTCATACAATTTTTATTCATATAAGTTTGATATAAAAATAAAATTACAAACACTTACACTTAAAAGCCTCAAAATTTACTAAACACCTATGATTAAAAGTCTACACCTACACTAAAAACCAAAAATTCTTGTACATGCCGCTTTTATTCTTGTCACCATAATCTTGCTCGTACATCAAACTTGAAGAACCTAAGAGAAACAAATTGTAATTAGGTTCGATACAACACCAAAACAAGAACTCTTCGGTTTTGCTATAGAACTCTTAGAATTTAGATAATTGGTCCATCATGTATTTTGAGATTTGAGTAAAAAGGTAACCCTTGAAACTACAACTTTTAGTAACGTGGGGAGTAGTATGTTTTCATCTTCAACGACAGGAGATTTTGAACAATAGAATGCCAAAGATATTCTATAAGTCATAAGTGTGTCAAATTAAGTATCAAATCAACCCATTCGATACATATCAGCCACCAACAATGGTAGGTAAAGAACGCTCAACCAGAAAAATAAAAGAGAGAAAAAAAAATACTAACCTTACACAATCAATGGGGTACTTCTTGCAGTGCATTTGTAAGCTCCCGAACTCTTTTTATTGCTGCATCAATAGTATCAAGAGCCCTCTTTTTTACCTGCTATGTGAACAAAGATGACTTTAAACAATGCTTTTTCCTCGTGAATAATGTATGTATTTCTAATTAGGATGCTTTTTCTTTTAGAATATTTTCCATTCAAATTCTGTAGCCAAAAAGCTGTATGATGACATTTTGATAATAAGACATTTGGAACTTATTTTGAAGAAACAAACAAAAAAGTCGAACTACAGCAGTTAACGCCTCCAATCACCCATTTTGTTTACATCCAATCTTCCACATACACAATAAAAATCAAAGACAAATATGAAAAAACCAACAAATCCAGTAATTCATCAGCAACTTTTACCATCTCAACAAGGTGAAATTCCTAAGAAACTCACAAAGACCCCATAAATCATCAAGCAGCTCTCGGGTACTGAAAAAATTTCCCACGAAGCTGCATAAGTTTTAGTGAGAAAAGGATTGATATATAGGTGAAGGCAGACACTAATCCAATTGCAAGCTTCCAAGATGCCCATATCAGACGCAAAACAAGACCATCGACCATCAGGTTCTTTCTGTCTCCCTCTCTCAAAATTTACATTGTCTTCTCTATCTAACAGTTCTAATTAGTGTTATATATATTCCATCAATATCAGCAATAATTGATTTACTGTCTTGTATACATCAACTTTATCTATGAGATAGATACTTTTGCTTGTAGTTGCCTAAGATTTTCTTCAGCATATAAGTATTGAATCTGATTTTCTCATTAAATCCTCATTCCTTTGTCCCAATAAAAGGTTAATCTTTCTAATACAATATGAGAAATAAGGAAAATATAACTTCAAACCCAAGAAAGGTTACAAAACATAGATTGCACTCGTAAAATTTTAAGTCACCATTGTATATTTGAACTCACCTCCATTGTATATTGTAAAATCTGCTTGTTCTTCTTTCAATTGTACAGGGTCTTCTTTCATTTCAGCTTTGGTTTTGAATTATGTCTCTTAGCCTTTCCTCCTTCACACCATGAAAGTTCACTCCTAAAATAATTAGAAACAAAAGGATAATATCATCTAACAAGGAACATAATGAAAAATTTACCTAAACAGTGTGAAGGAAAACATATACCCAAGGAAGTTTCAAGTTTGACCACCAACTAATTACAAAAAATTGACACCATATTTCAGCACTATGGTTTTGTATATATTAATTAATTCAGCACTATGTCAGAGTCATTTACCAGTGTGGCTTTCAATAACAATGAAGAACACCAACTTACCAACAAAATGGTGGTACAAAGCTTCATCTGCCACATTGTCCCTAATCGGAACCAAAACTTCCTTTTCCATCCGCTTGCTTGGTTCAATTTTGCTCTGTACCCCTTCTTCCAAAGAGCACACAAGCACCCCGAATCAAAAAAATTTAAATATTCCACCCTCCTCTTCCGTCATCAACAGCTCAACAACGTATACAATCTCTTCAGCGAACTAAATCCCGAACTCCCCCCCCCCCAAAAAAAACTGCAAAAGGAAAAAGGACAAACACCAAATAAATCCGAATGTTAAATCCAAAGTCGAAACAAAACACCAAATCACCCAAACTCAAACTGAACTTCAAAACAATCAAACTCAAGAAGGATTCGCCAGCATACCGTCCAAGTAAACAATAAAAAAAAACCAGAATTTACATAATTCAATCAGCAGAAAAAACCTCCCGAATACCAGCTCCATACCCAAGAGCCGAAGGCCACGAAACGAACCTAATTCACAAAACAAAACCATATAGATGTAAAAAGTGAGAAAGAAAGAAATGAAGATGAAAATGAGGAAAAGGTGAAACGATCAAACAAAAACCTCAAAGCAGAATGAAGTAGGAAATGGAAATCAAGGGCATCACAAACAGAAACAAAAAGAAAATAGAATCGAATTGAAGAAGAACAAGAACAAGAACAAGAAGGATGAATCGAAGACAAACCTGAGATCAAAGGTCGAGAGAGGAGAATGGAGAAATGGGAGAAGGAAGTTATTTTGGAGTCATTTACCAGAGTGGCTTCCAGTCCCTTACAACAACCATTGTTTGCCCATCAGTGGAATTTGGGTCTTAGGAGACACCATAAGAATAAATCGAAGAAGGGGCGAATTTGTCTTCTTACCTTCCTCTCCTTATAGCATGTACACGTGAAGATCATTGTTTTACAAAAAAAATCCTTGGATTGTTACATCTTCGAATTTAACAAATAAAATAACCATCCATTACCTCAAATGTTCTTTATCATGAACCAATTAAAGGCTCAACTGAAAAGGCAAGCAAATTATTGGCGAATATTTAGCTCTCCAATCTCTCTCCCTCTCTCACTCAAACAATTTCTCTAAGAGACTTCAAGCAGGTCAGCCAGAATCAACTCTAACTCATTTTTCATAAATCTTTCAACAAACAAAATCAAGCTAAATAATCAGCACAACACACTCTCAAATTTCCATCAAACAGCCGATAAACCAAAGAAAACAAAAAAACAAAGGAACTACGACAGAAGTGCTGGTAAATGTTACCGGAGTAAATAGCAGTGACGTAGATCAGAGTATTTCTCAACTAACACAAACTCTCAAATGAAAATAATGAAAAAATTACTTATGTTTTCCCCACCGAAAACCTTGTGGATGAGCTTTTCCCTGCTGAAGAGGCGATAAATCTTACATTTGATAGAAGCAGAAGAAGGAGAGGAGAGGGAGGTCGGCGGCTGTGGTCGACTGAGAGAGATCTTGTTGTCGCTTATCATTCCTTTTCCTCCATGAAATCGACCAGGCATATGGTTTGCGTAGTCGGGGAGCTTACCCATCGAGAAATCAAAGAGTTATATCTTGAGCTCTCCATGTTTTACTTTTGCTTTTGGCCTTGTGCCATGAGAGATCGTGAGAGAGTGAGATTGTGAGGGTTAGAACAACAGAGATGGGGGCTTCTTTTCGCTAGGGTTTGAGAGAGGGAGAGTTATCATTGTGCCTTTTATTTTTTGTTTTAAACTTCAATGGCGGACCTTTGAGACTCTTGCGGCCCATTTCCAAAAACTCCGCATTTTTTTAATGTCCGTCGTTGATTCCATCCGTGAATTTTTTTTTACCGTCGTGGAAACGTAAGTTTGTAGTAGTGCCCTCTGAAAATCCATTGAGGACCAGGATAGACTCTCCTATGGCCGAGGCCGACCCTCATTTGGCCGAGGCTGAGGCCGAGGGCGAGCCCGACATACTTCATGCCAGGGTCGAGGACAACATTCTTGAAAACACACTAAGTCTGAGCTTAGAAAGTTCTTGGTTTCCTTTATTTATTGCTCATTTATCATGTAATCAGAGCAGTGTTTGTTCATTTTACTTTTGGTAGGTAGGAGTAGACCTTTCTCTTTTGTTTTACCATTCGAAGTTAAATGTAAACATTAATCCTAATCTCAGGACTTAGATGTTCCCTTTCAAGGCTCAGAGTGTGTTTCAAGGAATGCATCAAGACAAAATGCGAGCCTAAGCTTTTCAGCTTGGTGCCCACGCCTATAATGCGAGCCTAAGCTTTTTAGCTTAGTGCCCGTGCCCATCATGTGAGCAGTGCCCACGCTTATCATGCGAGCCTAAGTTTTTCAGCTCAGTTCCCACGTCCATCATGCAAGCCTAAGCTTTTCAACTTAGAGCCCACGCCTACATGCGAGCCTAAGCTTTTCAGCTTAGAGCCCACGCTAATATCAAGACCGAAGTCGAGCCAAGCCATATGGCTGAGGCCGAGGCTAACCCTATGGTCTTACCACTGAGAAGCACTTACACAGGGGGCTTCAAAATATAGGAATGGACTAAACAAACATCCAAAATGAAGGGAAAAAAGCACAGAAGTTTGGACTCGCTCCAGACATTAGCCTCAGCCTCATCCCGAGGCCGAGGCCGAGGCTGGGTTATTTCTTCAACCCCTCACTTCTCTCATTTTCTCTCAACTAACCCCTATTTAGGGAGCTTCTGCTTTGTCTAGTTTTGTCCTATCTTGCAGGATAACAAGGAATTTTCACATAAGTCAGCATAGGGCGAGAGGCATACTCTTAAATTGGGCTCAAAGAGTTCAACTTATAGCAATAAGCCTCACCTGAATCCCAACTCAAGAGTGGGGGCTTAATGTTGTGGGTAATTTTGGACCACACTGGAAGTCAAGGAGCAGACGTAGGCAACTCGACACGAGCCCGAAAACAAGACTAGCAAATGGACCCCAGAGGAGAAACATGCCAGAGGGTCGAGACAAGGCCGGAGGGGATCGGGCCTTGGCCCAACCCCCTGCTCGGCCTCAGCCATGGGCCGAGCCCTTCCGCCTCCGTTTGTTCCCTGGACGCCCCAGTTCCACCTGGTTCAGCCCGAACTGTCTTCGAAAGCCTAGAAACCCTAAGGCAGGAAAAGGTATTTAAGCCCTTCTTCGTCATTGAAGAAGGGATCCAGAACTCTATTCTCAAAACTCTCCTCTTACTCTTGCTCTCTTGTTTCCCATCTTTCTTCTTGCTGATTTAAGCATCGGAGGTGGTGTGGCAAGCACCACACCGGTGTGCAGGTTTTTTTTGTCTTGCAGACCACGTCTTCCCCCTTGTCAAAAAAATTTACCGTTGGTGGCACGTGAAGGTCAAGGTGTGAGTTCTGTCTGTCCAAATTTGACCATCAACAAAGTTGAAGATTTGGCATCCTTCCATTTGAGAACAAACTCACAAGTGCTCACATTAGAGTCTACATTTTGAAAGAAAGCACACTTAGATACAAATTCAATAAAATCAAGTTCATTTCCACGAATTAAATTTCTATTTCGAAATCTCGTGTGAACAGGGGGCTTTAAAACGTTCAATGAAACCATCAACTTTGTGCTTGATATTTTAAATCCACTTGCAATCAATAGAGTGACGACCAGCGGGCAAAGGAACAATTAACCATGTGTTGTTAGTCTCCGTAGCAAGTAACTCAACACACAGTCTCATGCCAATGAGCAAAATGAGTTGTTTGATGATAGAACTAAGGTTCATAATTGGAAGAGACATTCAAGGCAAAATTCCTAAAGTAAGGATACAATTTGTCATAAGACAAATATTTCTGTAGTGGGAACAACTTAGAATTAGTAGACAATAGTGTCTTAGAGTGAAGAAAACTGCAATGATACTCTTCTTAGGTAAGAATGTTGTTTGGATGGTCTAGCTAGAAGATCATATTGTGGTGCCTGATGAACAGTTTTTGAAGGAGGTATTGCATTTCCAACACATTAAAGTTAGTAGTTAAAAAAGCAGTAGTTAGCACACACTCACCACAAAACATAATAGGCATGTGTGACTGAAAGAAAGAATAAAGCACGAACAACATTAAGCAAATGCTTATGCTAATTTCTCTCTACAACTAAGTTTTGATTAGGATGACCGACACATGAAAATTTGTGGATAACCCCTTTGGAGAGAAAAAAAATTAGTGAAGGATAACTCTAGTGCATTTTATCAGAGCTAAAACATTTGATGCAAGTGTCATATTGAGTTTCTACAAGCGTAAAGAACGTAAGAACAATTGATAAAGCATCAGACTTATGCATCATGAGAAAAACTCAAGTATATAACAAGAAAAATCATCAACTATAGTCAGAAAAAATTTGTAACCAATATGAGTAATAGGCTAATAAGGACTCCATACATCACAGTGAAACTAAATCAAACAGATTTTCTACCAAATGCTGATTAGACTGAAAGGAAAAATGACATTGTTTAGCCAATTATGGACAAACTAAACAAGAATATGAATAATAAACCTTAAGAGAATCAAGATTCACACATTCTTTAAGGAAATCAAATGCTTAACAGAAGGATCACCAAGTCTGTCATGTCAAGTATTAAAAGAAAACTTAGTCAAAGAATTGCAAACAACAGCAGTCGTAGATCAAATAGAAGGACAAACAAATACTAACTGTGTACGAATCAAATACAACCCCGGTTAATGACTAGTCTTGTCAATCGTCTTCAAAGAGGACATGTTGTCTTGAAGAATACAAGAATCACCAAGTGGTAATTTGACAATTTGAACAAAAATTTGAACAAAATAACTGACAATAGTAGAGGTCGATAGTGAAGGAATAGCATGTTATTCAACTTCCTGCACAACTAAGGAAAAAAACAATTAATTGATGGTTCAAGCTCCATAAGAAAAGCTTAAGTGCCAATTTGGTTGAAAGACTCATTGAGACCCATGAAAAAGGTCATTATGTGCTCAATCTAAAAGTATAGTTAATGAGATCCTTGACACCACCACAAAAGCAAAATAAGGTCGATATAAGATATTAATTCATTCCATAAGGTTTTCAGCTTCGCAAAATAAGTTGTCACAAATGTTCAATCTCGAGTCAAATTGAACAACTTGCAGCGAAGTTGAAGAATACGAGGTCGATTTTTTTGTTGATATTGTTCCTAAAAATCAAGTCAGATCTCACGAGCAAAATCAGAGTAATCGATGCTAGCAAATATTTCTTTGGAAAGTGAATTAAGGATCCAAGTAGTAACAACATGAACAAGTAAGAGTGCTATCAAAGAAGTCGAGTTTCTTCTTGACAGTAAGATCAATCATCATATAAACTTAACACCATGAAGTGTAATTTAGGGTCCGTTTGGAATACATTTTAATTTAAATGTTTTTCAAGAATTCATTTTTTAAAAAACGTTTTATATAAAAATTGTTTAGAATTTAAACACTCATATGTTTGGTTACATTTCCTCTCACATGTGTTTTTATACACAAAGTTATTGTATACTTAGAAACTCTTTTTAAAAAAAGTTAGTTTCTTGTGTTTCTCTCAAAATGATTTATTTCTCAATCTCATTTTCTAATAAGTCAGTTTTTAGTAGTTGCCAAACACTAGAATTTTTTTCAAAATGATTTATTTTCAAAATTAAGCCTTTGAAAAGTTAAACCAAACAAACCCTTAATTACATCCACAAGTTGGAGACAAAGAACAATGTTGTTACTCTTAGAATGATGGAGAAAATGAGCATTGACATACTTCTCAAGAACAAATGGACTTGTGGGTTGAACCGCTGATGAAGAAGACGAAAGATCGGTGGGGTTAGAGAGGTTCATTTCCAACCATGGAAGGGAAATGCAAGAAAAGACTCAAAGAATTTTAGAGGAAATATTCATTTGATACCATATTAGACTTGAAACAGACTTGCACACTTTTAATTGAAAAACAATATGGGCATATATGCCACATGTAATACAAATGTAGGAATTGAAATAGAAAGAAATTAATAATTGTAGCAACTATCGATACAAGATAGTAACTCTAACAAAAACCACAAAATCACACGAATAATAAAAGTATATCAGTTGAAGTTGACATGGTATTTGGGTTGCTTGTTTGGAGAGAACAAACCCCAATGTTTCTCAACTTCAGGAGGAGTTGTTTTCTCATTCTCATCGAACATCGCAAACACGTAGGTCTCAACAGGCCTTCTCGGTCGCTTCGGTGTCCCTACTTTCACATGTTGAATTAGATTGTTGATGTAAGTCCTTGCATTATCTACGTTCGCCGCCACCCCACGATCTGTTGGCCAACCAGTCTCCGATACAACAATTTCCAGACCTCCACCGCCAGATTTCTCCAAAGCAGAGTAAACAGCATCCAAAATAGCATCAAACAAATTGCGATAAACAAGTTGGTCATCTGCAACAACCGGCGTCCCTCTAAAAAGTGCATAATCGAGAGAAATTTCTGCAGTGTTATCGATATAGCTGAAGTAAGGGTACACGTTGACGAGCAACGGCGAGTTGTTGTCGACGAGGAAGCGAATGGTCGGGTCAAGAATTGGAAGATAGTCTCCTCTGAAGGAGCCCTTTGAAGGAGGGAAGGACTCTGCAAGAATTCCGGTGTCGAATGAAGTTGAAACTTTGATTTTACCTCTCAAGCCCACGGCTGAAATTGCATTTTGGATGTTTTGCATGGCTGGTACGAGGAATTGAGCAGCATGATCGTAAGTTTTGATTTCGTTTCCGACAACAATGTACTTGAATTTGACATCACCAAAGTTGAGGATGTTGTGTTGGACCCATGAATGAGCTTTTCCTTGGATGGTGGCCATGTCTTTGAGCTCATGGTTGGGAATGCCGAGCATGAGCTCGATGTTGGAGCCTCTAAGAGCATTGAAAGTAGGATGGGTTGGAGCGTAAAGTCGCATTCTTTGGATGTTGTTTTTTTTGTAAAGGTCGATAACTTCTGCAGGAGATGGTAGATCATTGCCAAGTTGTCCATAACATACACCAATTTGAGCAGCTGCATGAAATTGAATAAAAATTTGCTTAATCATAGACATATAAATTTTCGAATGGCTTGATGAGATTTATATATATATATATATATATATATATACTTTTGATTTGTAATAATTTAGTCCTTAAACTTTGATAGGTAACAATTTCGTCCTTATAAGATTTAATGAGATTTCTTACCTACATCGTCCTTATAAGATTTAATGAGATTTCTTACCTATGTAGGTTGATAAACTGATCAGGGACCAAATGTGTTTATAAACTACAAAAACTAAGTCGTTACATAATAAAATTCAAACTCATTAAATAAATCTTGCTTTAATTGGCATGATATGGGGCCAAATAATAGTTCGACAAAATAATTAGTAGGCACATGCTAATGTCTATAATTTAGGGATGATGTCAAAAAAAAAAACATATAGTCCAAAGTTTAAAGCTACAAATTGAAACTTGTCAAAGTTTAACGAAAGAAAATCCTAACATACATATACTCAAATTATAATGACTCTCATTTTATGATTTAACATAAAAAAAAAAACAAAAAAAAAAAAACAAACAGTGAGAGCATAACTAAGTGGTAACTGACATTTACACATTTGACTTAGAGGCCTCTACACTCAAATGTTGTTGAACTCAAAAAAAAAAAAAAAAAAAAAAAACATGAAGAAAAGAAAAATAGAAAAATAAACCTAAAAATATGAATCATGTAGATTTTTATATGCATAATATAGGTGAATTGCATAAAGTAGAAACATTCATGAGTAAGAGAGAGACTAACTTGTTAGCTGTATGTTTGCAAATAACAGCCAAAGAAGAGATAAGAAGAAAGAAGAAAGGGCTTTGGCATTGGAGAACAAGTTGGCCATGGATAGAGCAATAACTCAAAGGAAAATATAGGTTTAAAAGAAAAGATGTTGTTTCTATATAATATATATGCTCATATTAATGCTTTTAGGTTTCTCTCCTTTTATAATGATAATGAAACTTTGCATTCTCTTTTGGTTCATGACTCCCTCTTGTTGAAGACTTGGGATAAGTCAATATAAAGAAATTAAACACACCCCACACACACCCCACACTGACCCTTTTGAGTGGACATAGAAAAATCCCAATTGCTTAATTCTGGTCAATGAGTGGTTGGAAACATTTTTCCAACTAGTCAATAAATATATGGTTTCTACGAAGAAGACTGATTTGACCCGATTCAACTCGATACGTTTAATTTGAATTAGGTTATGAATTTTGATTAGGGTAGATTAGATGCAAATAATTTAAACTCTTATATTTTATATTGATTGGGTCGTTAGCTTATAAGTCTACAATTAATTGGTTAAAACATTAATAATGAACTAATTATTGTATAGATTTTAAACTTAGATCCTTTTTTATATTTGAATTCTATAAGAAATAGAAGAAATCCTAATTAATTCTAGAGAATTTGTCGTGGGTGGCAAATAACAATTATATAATTGCAAATATAGTACAATGTAAAAAAAAATTGAAAATATAGCAAAATCTATCAGAGTATATTACTGATAGACACTGATAGACTCTGGTTAATTAGAATCTATCTGATAGACTTCAATTATCAGAGTTTATCATCGATAGACTCTGATTAATCAGAATTTATCAGTCTACTGATAGACTCTAATTATTCAGTGTCTATCAGTGTCTATCGCTGATAGACTCCGGTTAATCGAAATCTATCAGTGACTATCATTGATAGACACAAATAGAATCTAACGACAGATTTTTGGTCTTGTACAATTAATTTTGCTATACATGCAATTAGTTTGCAACATTGCTATATTTGCTATTAATTTGGTTCAATTTGCCATCTATGTAACTGCTTTTTTTTTTTTTTTTTGACAAGAATGCAACTGCCCCTTAATTCTACTCAAGACATTTTTTTTTTTAAACCAACAAACTTACATAAATCACCGAGCAAAAGCTCCCAAAGAACCACCAATCCTGGGACAGGCACCCCCAGGACTGTTCGAATCAAAGCCAATATCCAAATTATTCAGATTGACAAGCCAATCGGGAAAAATTTCATTCCAACACTCAGACGAATTCAAAGCCCAGGCCCGCCGGGCCAATTGATGGGCCATGTGGTTTTGGCACCTGGGGATATGAAGAATCGATTGGATTTGGAAACCTGGAAGAAGTCCTCTTGCTTCATCAATGAAGATCAAAAGTTCAGTAAAATCCTCCTCCGTACCCAAAAGTAAATTTACCACCTGCACTGAGTCAAGCTCGATAAACACTCCTGGGGAAACTTGAGGAATCGATTTCACTCCTTCTACCACGGCAAGGACTTCCAACCAACTGATCTTCCAGCATTTGTGAATGACTCTGTATCCTGCCACGATTATAGAGCCATCCCCACGCCGCAAAATCCAGTCAATTCCACCGATTTCCACGAACCATCACAATTCAGTTTCACGAAACCCATGGGAGGCCTCATCCACATCGTCGCAGTGCTTCGCCTCTCATCCTTGTGGGATCGCTCGCACAGACCACCGCCTGAGGGACTTCCATCGCTGATCCAACGCCCGCTGGACAGAGCTGCTGTCTCTCCCGTCGATCCATCTCCCCTGCTTGAAGGTATGTTGAAAACGCTATTTGAATCTTGGTTTGAATGGCCTCTTGGCTAGGGATTTGATCATTGTAGAGCACCCCATTCCTGTAATCCCACACTTGCCAACAGATAATTAAACTCTCAGCTATTCTTCTTTCCTCCATCGATCCTTGGCTGCATCCTTGCCACATGAACTCACAGTAGTCTGCTGTTGCCCAGTTGCTCCTGTCAAGACCATAGAATTCATTAGGGAGATTGAAAATTTTAGGCCATATACCCCGCGCTACCTTGCATTCCCACAGTAGGTGATTTATTGTCTCTGGTTTGGCCCTGCACAAAAGACACCATGGGTTAACTTCCACTCCCCTATTAATCAAATTAGTACAAGTTGGGAGGATAACATTGTAGATCTTCCATCCGCAAACTTTGATTTTAGGTGGGATATCCGTTTTCCAATATCTCTTCCATAATTGTTCCTTCTGCAGTAAACACGAACTCGAAGCCTCTGATGAGTCTTGTAACTGGACACCCAATCGGTAGGCGCTTCGAACTGAGAAGATTCCTCTTGGGTCCAACTTCCATATAATGTCATCCACCCTGTTCCTTGGGTCAATTGGGATGTCAAGGATATCACTTGCATCATTCTCAAAAAACAAGTTTCTAACCTCCGACTCATTCCAACCTCCATTCGGATGAATGAGATGAGCAACAGTAAGGTTATGTGTCCTCCCATTTTTGGTCAATGGAATACTGGAATTAACTCTAGGGATCCACGACCCTGAATCAATATCCACCATGAGGCCATTTCCAATACGCCATATATAGCCTTTCCTGAAAAGTTCCCTGCCCCACACAATACTTCTCCAAGTATTGTTGGGTTTTATGCCCTAAAACTCGTAGATAGTAAATGAAACAAATTAATTGATCTCAATAAAGCGTTATTTGAGTAATTCAGTAATTTGGTTATTGAATAATCGAGTTTGCATTAATAAACCCTAAATCCAATAAACTAAGATCCAAGGTTGTTTAAATGAAACTTGAATTAGTATGTGGGGATATACGGGGATCGATGTTCAAGTAACAACCTAAAAGGTCTATAGTATAGGGATAAGGCGGGGTACCTTATCCTGGTGACACTATGTGATATGACCTACCTTGTATTCGATACAGATGCAATGATCCAAGACATCCATGTAGGAGACATGCGGGTGGGGGTATCCTATGCAATGAGTTTGCATAAGATCGAACCGCGAAATAGTAACCACTAGATGTAATGTCGTTAACTAGTTTAGGTTTCTATTTCAATAGGATGACCTAGGTAACTCAATCTCAATCCTGAGTCTGTTATGAACCCCTTTAAGGAGGGATTGTCTTTAGATTTGTATGGGTGAGAGTGGCCAGTTCGCCGACTCAATAATCCTACCATTTCAGGGGCAAGACCGAATGGGGGCTGGGAACATAACAGTACAAGATGGAATTCACTTCTTCCCCTATTGGGGTAAGTAGATGTGTGTTCCCTTAAGGACTGATTCTGGGGCTTGAACAAAGGTGCACCGTCCTCTCTTGGCCCGAGAGGAACTCTTGTTTAGTGGTTGGACCCTAAACAACTTGTTCATTAAAGGAATCAGTGGTATTTAAGGAACCAGAGGTAACCCAGGGGTAAAACGATAATTTGACTCAGCTGGTGTTACGAACACACGTGAAAGATTGACTTACTGCTTGGTCGATATCCGTGGACACAGAAATATTCTACAATGAGAAGAGTGCAGTTGTGGGTCTTTAGTGGAGTGACCCACAGTTAATGAATGTTGACTAAACTTGGTTAATGAGTTTGGCCAATTAGTCTCGTATTGTTGGAGCTTCTGATCTGTAGGTCCATTAGGTCCCACTGGTAGCTCATAAAGAGACTTGAGGCATTTAAGTATAAATTGTAAATTGAAAGTGTTCAATTTATTTGGGAAATCGTATAATGTATATTGATGCATTATAATATAAAGTTTATGAAAATTTATAATTAATTCACGAGCAGTTGGTGAATTTAATCTGAGTCGTCAACGAGAGTAAGTAATTTGTTACTATATAAAGTAGATTTAGATCGAATATTTTTGTATGCTTAGCCTTAATATAAATCTAGAATAGTTCTAAGTTTATTGCCAATGTATTGGTATTTTAGATTAAACAAAAATTAATTACGAATCGGTTCCAATCACGCTTCCGCTTTACGGAATTACGGAATTCCAATCCTTCAAGTATAGGATGGACTACTTCCCAAAGTGGCTTTTAGGAAGTGACCTGTTTTAAAATACCGACCACGAAGAACTCTAACGAGAAGACTATCCGGAAATCGAATAATTCTCCAACTCTGCTTAGCCAACATGGCCCGATTAAACACCGATAAGTCCCTAAATCCCATTCCTCCATGCATTTTATGGATACTCAGTTTCTTCCAGCTTCTCCAATGAATTTTATTGCTGGACGTTCCCGCTCCCCACCAGAACCTGGCACACATAGAGTTTAGCTCGTTACATAAGGGCAGAGGAAATTTAAAGCAACTCATTGCATAGTTTGGAATTGCTTGAGCCACAGCTTTTATAAGGGTCTCCCTTCCAGCAGCTGTAAAAAATCTCCCTTTCCACCTTGAAGCGTTTTCCAAACTCGCTGCTTGATGTGATTGAAAATCTCTTTCTTGCTACGAGCATTTTGGGATGGCAGTCCGAGATATTGTCCCACACTTTCTGTGTGCTTCACCTGCAAAATATCCCCAATCTCTTTGGCAAGATCATCATTAATATTAAGGCTAGTCATAAAATTTGATTTGTCAAAATTAATAAATTGACCCTAAGCTTTCTCATACTTCTCCAAAATTTTCTTAATTGACCTGCATTCTTGGTTAGAAGCTTTAAAGAACAACAAACTATCATCAGCATAGAATAAATGGGAGATCACAGGGCAGTAACTATTAATGCGCAAACCTGTCAGCTCTTTGTCATCTGTTGCTTTATTTAGAAGCATTGATAGACCTTCAGCACACATCAGGAACAGATTAAGGGATAACGGATCCCCTTGTCTAAGACCTCTCTTCGGGGAGAATTCAACTCTAGGATCCCCATTCAGAAGTGTTGGATCGGTATGGCAACCCTAGAGGGGGGTGAATAGGGTTTAATAAAACTTTTTCCTAAATTAACCGAATTAAACTAATTAATACACTTTTTTTTATAAAAAATAAGAGAAATTCAATTTATGCAACAAGTAAGAACAAAGTAAAGCATGCAATAAATTTCTTAAATTAATTGCAAAAATAAAAAGGAAAGGGTTAGAGAAGAAGACACCGTAATTTTTATAGTGGTTCGGTCAAACTCAACCTACTCCACTCCCCAAGCGCCTCTTGGGAATTTGAATAAAAACCTTTCGACTCTTTCCACAGATTAGAGCCCAACCGTTAACCCACCGCTCCTTTTACGGGTTCAAGAGCAAACCTAATCCTTTCCACGGGTTAGGATCAAACCGTTACAAATTTTTGGAATTTTTGAAGAACACAAGACAATTCTCAATAGAGTGGATTTACAAGTTTGAGCACTCAACAAGTTTATCCTCACAATACAATAACACTCTCTCAAGAATAAGATGAAAAGAAAATTTTGGGAGCTTGGAGAGAGCAACAATGGAAGCTTTTTGATTTGGAGGATTGTAAAATGTAAAATGTGTTAGTGAAAAATTTGGGGAGGAAGATGAGTTTAAAAAGAGAGGGAAATGGGGTAAAAATTGAATTTAAATTTGGACCATTGGATTTAAAGATAAAGAAAAATAAAGGGTGGAGATTAAAAGTAAAAAGAAATTTAAAATAATAATGTAATATAAATAAATAAATAAAAACTTTTTAAATTTTAAAACATTCAACGGTTAAAACTTAAGACATTTTATAATAATAATAATAATAATATAAATAATATATATGTGAGTAAACGGTAACAAAAATTCAAAATAAAAATATATATATATTTATATATATATATATATAAACTTTTCAAACGCAGCATTTAATGCATTCATAATTTTTTTTTTTTTTAATTTCAAAAAGTCGTTACTCACAATTTCTTTTAAAAATAAATTTATATATATATATATATATAATATATATTTAAATAACCAAAAGTGTCCATGTGTTGCACTCTCTAGCCTTCCACGTGTCGCCGCCGGATTGGTCCTTTGTTGATGACTCAGCCGCCACGTCATCGCACGGGTATTTTTCGTTAAAGCTTGTTTCGGCTATAACTTCTTCGTTTTAGCTCCGATTTGAGTGATTCAAGAGGCGTTGAAATCGTTGTTCCGAGCTCTACGCTATGGGCACATTAAAACACTAAAATTTTCAGTAATTAAAAATTGTGTTTGTTATCATCAAAACATTGATTAATTAATTAATTTAAAATTAATTAATTTGAGATTAAGGGCCAAAAAGCCAACAAGAAGTACCTGGAAAGACACGGATTCAATGCAACCCACGATAAGATCAATCCACCGGCTACTAAAACCCAGTTTTTCCATAATCTTTCGAATGTAGATCCATTCCACCCGATCGTATGCCTTACTCGTATCAAGTTTAAGAGCTACAATCCCTTTTTTTCCTTTTCTTCTACTGCGCACAGCATGGTTGCATTCAAAACCCAGTATAGAATTGTCAGTTATGAGTCTTCCTGGAACAAAAGCTGATTGGCCGGGAGAAATAATAGAATTCATGACCGTTTTTAGCCTATTTGCTAGAACTTTGGAAATAATCTTATAAAGCACAGAGCAAAGGCTAATAGGGGGAAAGTCCTTCATTGATTGAGGCTTGTTTATCTTAGGAATCAGGGCGATGAATGTCTTATTAATTCTTTCTAAACTCGCATTCCCATTCAAGTACTGCAGGCAAAAATCACTAACATCCCTTCCCACCACATCCCAAAATTTCTGATAGAAAATGGAGTGTATTCCATCTTGGCCTGGAGCTTTAGTAGGATGCATCCCTTTTATAACTCCATGAATCTCCTCTCTCGTAAAATTGGAAATAAGCTTCACATTTTGCTCCTCAGTCAGGCACTTGGGGATTGCCTTCAAAATATCTTCAATAGCGTCTATCTGCGAGAGCTCTTTGAAATATTTATTAGTCACTTCCTCCATTTCCTTATCCTCCTCCACCCAAACCCCACATTCATTAAAGAGGCCCCGAACTTTATTCACCTTTTTCCTATTACTCGCCTTCATATGAAACCACTTTGTAATCTTGTCTCCCTAGTTTAGCCAGTCTTCTCGAGCTCGTTGCTTCCAGTAAATCTCATCATCTTCTAGTAAAATATCAAGCTCTTTTTCTTTTTTCCTCATTTCCTCTCTATTATGATTGTCCCCTAGATTAAGCAAATGTTGGATTTCCTTTTCTTTTTTCTCTATAGCCCCCCTGATAGATCCGTTGTAATGATCTCGACTCCACCTATCTAGATGGCGAAGACATTTTTCCATTTTAAGCAAGAGATTCCTCTCATTGCTCCCTCCCATGCCATCTCAAACCTGGGCTACGATTGTCCTACACTCTTCATATTTTGCCCAGCACTCCTCAAATCTTCTAACTCGTTTACGTCTATTTCCTTTCTGGTCCGGGGGTTCTTCCTTCCAATCCGCTAGTATAGGCCTATGATCCGACGCTACCCGAGCCAGATGCTGAACCTTAAACACATGACCACGACTTTGCATCTTCACGTTAATAAGAAATCTATCTAATCTTTCCCAAATAACACCACTGCTTACATGGTTATTAAACCAAGTAAACTTGGGTCCCGAAAATCCAGGGTCAAGAAACTCACAATAATCAATAGCCTCCCTAAAAGCACACATATCGAACTCCAGCCTATCAACCCCGCCCTCTTTTTCACTGCTTTCCGTAATCTCATTAAAATAACCACCCATAATCCACGGCAAATCCGTTTGATCACCCAATCTCTTCATCAGAGTCCAAGATTCATGATCAAAACATCTGGCGGGATTTCCATAGAAACCCGTAAACCTCCAATCTCCCTCCTTCTCACGAATGGTCGCGTCAATGTGTCCTTTTGAATAAGATCGAATCACCACATCTGTATCCTTCATCCACAGAAGCAACAAACCACCACTTTGGCCCGTGCTAGGAACCGCTAAACCACAATCAAATTGTAACTGAATTCTAATATTCTCTCCTCCACTACCTTTTAGCTTGGTTTCCATTAAGAAAACCAATTGGGGTCTATGAGTACTAATAATGTGTCGGAGCACTCTCAATGTCCTAGGGTTCCCCAGCCTCTGGACATTCCAACTTAGGATTTTCATTGTGCCCGACGGGGCTGTCCAGCAGCCTCCACTGATTGCGCAATTGATTCATGTTCCAACTCCACACCTCTTTTTTTATTAGAGCCCTCCAAATCAAACTCCAGTTTATGTTTTGCCCCAGCTAAATTTTGTGCTTTCACATAGATTTTGTTATACATACTTACTGCCTTAGATTCTCTAGGATGCCTTTTCCACCCTTTAATCTTAACATGCCCTTTATTGACTGACCCCTTATTAGTCACCCTGAATTCTGTAAAAATCTTGTCACTGGGATTGTCTAAATTATTCTCACCCACCCTCGTCGTAGCATCCACCTCCATGAATGAGCTGTCTAAATTATTACCATTATTGCAGATTTTCACGACATCCTCTTTTAATTCTCCTTTTAAAAATTCATCATTCTCACATCCATGATTTACATCTTTCTGATATTTTTCCACTGAATTTATTTCCGTCTCCCCATAATTCTCGTTATCCTCATTAATAGAATTTTCCAATAACGTACCTCTTTCCAATTTTGAAAATTGAGTCGTTGATTGGAGAGATTTCGTCACCGACTCTTCCTGAACCAATTCCGTCACCGGCGCAGGAGCATCCTTTGGTGTCGATTCCATCGGCCAATTCTGCATCGCCTCATCCTCATGCTCTCCAGCCTTTTCATCCTCTTCTTCCCCTTCCCAGACACCTTGTTTCCAATTCCCTCTACCCTCATACCAACCTCTTCCTCTGCTTCTGTTCTGTGCACGTCTCCCAAACGAGCTTTCCTCTTCAACTCTAACTCTAATTGGTTCTCGCAACCACGCCCCATATAGTAAATCCTTTTCCTCTGACCCAGACGGCTCATTGCATTTTTTAATTGTATGTCCTAAACAGCCACATCCGTAACAAAAATCCGGAAGTTTTTCATATGTAACCGGAATCCATTTATCCTTTCCTTTGGAACCAGATTTCAAGAAAATTCCTCGCTTCAATGGCTTAAGAACATCAATTTGAATTTTAATCCTTAGCGATCTCCCCCATGTCGGGTCCGATTCATCCTTGATGTCTACTTTTTCTACTTTCCCAAGTAAACTTCCAATTGCCTCGACTGCAGCCCTGTTAAAACAAGCATAAGGTAATTTGTGAAAATGTGCCCAGAGAGATACATACCTGAAATCCATTTCGTCACTGCATATGCCTCCCTTTGGTTCCTCGAATAACAATAGCGCTTCGTCGTAAAACCAAGGTCCCAAGTCCAGCACCCAACTTTTAATCTGAGTGTTCTTGAATTTGCAAAGGAATGTATTAAAACCAACATTTGCAATCACCGTTCTACTCAGGACATTCAGTACATGAATATCCATTAGCGTATTTTTTTTTTTTTTAGTACTCCATTAGCGTATTTATACGTCAATATTTTTGTCAAAGTACAAATATCAACATTACATTAAAAATGGCCGTCTATACTTTTAATTATAACATGAAAAATAATAAATATACCTACTCCAAAGAATTGAACTAATTATTTGTTATTTAAAAAAATATATTTGTAAACAGAAAAAGTAAAAGAAGGTAGATAACAAAACAAAGAAACATATAAATAAAAGTAATATTTATAAACTTAATTTTGAATACAAAAAAATAAAAAAATTAGGTCCCGTTTGATAACCATTTGATTTTTGGTTTTTGGTTTTTGAAAATTAAGCTTATACACACCTACTCCCACCTCTAAATTTCTTTGTTTTAGTATCAATCTTCTTCCTTGTTTTCAAAAACCAAGTTCAATTTTGAAAACAAAAAAAGTACGGCCCCGTTTGATAACCATTTCGTTTTTGGTTTTTGGTTTTTGAAAATTGGTTTTCTCTCAATCTTCTTACAATGGTTTTCATTTTTGTTAAGGAGATATTTGAGTTATTCCTAGCCAAATTCCAAAAACAAAACAAGATTTTGAAAACTACTTTTTTTTGTTTTCAAAATTTGGTTTGGTTTTTGAAAACATGGAAAATGATGTAGATAAAAAAACAAAGAAGCTTGTGGGTAAAAATAGTGTTTATAGGCTTAATTTTCAAAAACTAAAAACAAAAAACGAAATGGTTATCAAACGGGGCCGTAGTTTTGAAAAATTTGTTTTTGTTTTTAGAATTTGGCTAGGAATTCAAATGGATCCTTAACAAAGATGAAAGTCGTGGTAGGGAATTTAGGAAAAAACAAACATAATTTTCAAAAACCAAAAACAAAAAACCAAATGGTTATCAAACGGGATCTAAGATCTTGTTTGATATCCATTTGGTTTTTGAAAATTATACTTATTTTCTCCAAATTTCCTTGCAATAGTTTTCATCTTTGTTAAGAAGACATTTGAGTTCTTAGCCAAATTTGAAAAAAATAAAAACAAGTTTTAGAAAACTATTTTTTTCAAAACTTGGCTTGGTTTTTGAAAATATGGAAAGGAGGTTAATAACAAGAAATTTATAAGTGAAAGTAATGTTTATAAGCTTAATTTTCAAAAAGAAAAAATCAAATAATTATATAACGAGACTTTAGGTTCGGTTTAATAACCATTTGGATTTTAATTTTTGCATTTTGAAAATTAAGTCTATAAACACTATCTTCCATCCATAACTTTATCTATTGTGTTATCTATTCTTCCCGTTATTTTTAAAAACCAAGTCAAGTTTTGAAAACTAAAAAAATAGGTCCTGTTTGATAGCTATTTTGTTTTTTGTTTTTGGTTTTTGAAAATTTTAGCCTATAAACACTATTTCCACTAATAAGGTTATTTGTTTTGTTCTCTACATTCTTCTCATTGTTTTCAAAAACCAACTCAAGTTTTGAAAACTAAAAAAAGTAGTTTCCAAAAACTTGTTTTTGTTTTTGAAATTTGACTAGGAACTCATATGTGTCCTTTGACAAAGGTGAAAATAATGATAAGAAATTTGAGAGAAAATAAGCTTAATTTTCAAAAATTAAATGATTATCAAACAGGACCGTAGTTTTCAAATTTTTTTTTTTTTTTGTTTTTAGAATTTAACTGAGAATTTAAATGTTCTTTGATAAGGATAAAAATTATTGTAAGAAAATTGATAGAAAAGAAATATAATCTTCCAAAAAAATCAAATAATTATGAAAGGCGGCTTTGGTAATTGGCTTTGTTATTCTCAATTTGTTTCTCCCCTTTGTCTCGTCTGCGGAACTTGCGCTCCTTAGTGAGTCAAGCGGCCAAGTCAATATCATTTATTTATATATTTATTTATCATTATTATTTTGCTATTTTTGTAAAAAATAATTATTTTCTATTTTCATGTTTGAGGACAAAAATTTGTGACCACATGATATGTTTAGCATTTTAAAATATTACAATTTGACACTCATGGTTTAGATTCCTTGACATCTCCACCCACATCTAAAGATGAAAAAATCAGAGATATCGACTGATATATCAGATTTTTGGAGATACCAAAACAGATATGAGGATAAACTTTTTAAAAATTATGATTTAAAGTTATATGGATTGAATATTATTTTTTTTTCTTTTTTGTTCTCTCTCTCAATCAAACTACGACTTTACCGTTCATTTTTTTTTATTTTAATTTTCTCATTATTATTTTTTCTCTGTTTTTTTCTAACTTTTTTATTATATAATTTTTTTCTCTCTCCCCCTACAAATTCACCTTGTCCTATTTTGTTTTTAATTCTCTAGTATTTATTCTTCTTTTTAATTTACAAACTTTTTATTATATAATTTATATTTTTTTATTACATTTTGGATTACTTTTAATACATTATTTTTTGTTGCAATATTGTTAAACATATTTGTTTTTATTTACATTGCTATTAATTAGTAAATTAATTAAATTTATGTTCATTTCTTGACATGTATATTATTCTACTAAAATTTGTGTTGCATGTTTAACTTATAAAATACATATTTTTTTAGAATAATAAAATGTATACTTTATGAATATTATAATCTGTTTTTTTTTAATTTATTAAATATATTATCAAAATTATTATTTTCATCTTAAAAAAATTAGCAACATAACTTTAATAATTAGGACTTTTAATTTATCTTTGAAGATAGAATGAATTGAGAGCATCCTATCTTAAATTAATTATTGTAATGTTGGTCTAATATTCCAATAGCATCATCTTATTTTTGAGTTTTGAATCATGTACTTGTTGATCGAAATTGTTTTATATATAAATTATTCAAGTTTATATTTATTTTACAGATTTCAATACTATCTATTTTGTATAAATGCATATATTTGACCTTTAATTCTTGATATATTTTCTTAAAGTAGTAGTTTATGACTAAAAAAAAGCTTGTTGTAAAGTTTCATTAAAGAAAGAAAAAATACACTTTTGGTCCCTGAGGTTTGAGTTAGGTTTCATTTTGGACCTCGAGTTTTCAAACTCGACAATTTAGTCCCTGAGGTTTGAATTTTGTTTAATTTTGGTCCCTCCATCCACTTTTCCATTAACTTTAAATGGTTTGCTGACGTGTCATTTGTTTTTTTGATTAAAAAATATTTATTAAAATTTTAAAAATAAAATAATTTAAAAATATATATTTTTTTTAATTTCATTTCCCTCCCATTTTTCCTTCTCTTCTCTTATTCTTCCTCTCAACCACCATCATCCTCTTCTTCTCAACCACCACACCACCACCTCCAAGCTTACTGTTGCCGTCATCCTCTTCTTCTCAACCACCACACCACCACCTCCAAGCTTACTGTTGCCGTCGATCGCCAACGACCACCGCTTGCTGGCGGCCGGTGAGAGAACAACATTTTTTTTTCCTCTCTTCCCTTCTCTTTTCTTTTCCCTTTTCTTTTCCTTTCTTTATATTTTCTTTTTTCTTTAATAAAAAAGAGGGAGAGGGATGAGGGACTTCCTCCTCCCATTGTCGGCGCAAAACGCGCAAAACCAAGGCCTAACCAGTGTCTGTCACCGGCGCGAAACGCACAAAACGTCGTCGCTCGTCCTCGTGTTTCGTTCACGCTGTCGCCGTTGGATTTGTACCGTTAGGATTTCGTTCACGTTGCTGCTCGTCCTCGCATTCATTCATGCTGCCATCGTCAGGTCTGTACCGCGCTTTTCGTTCACACATTGCCCCCGTCCTCGCGTTCGTTCACGCCACTCGTGGATTCGAAGGGAAAATCTGTTTGAAACCCTTCGTTTCAGACCCAAACGCGGATCTGCTGCTCATGGAGGTGGGTTGGCTGGAAAATACAGAGGTGCGAGAGAGGAATCCTCAGATCTGGATTCCCACGAGCTCGACAGGGGCATTCTTGTCCAGCGGCTCCGGCGAAAGGGAATGGGGGAAGGAAAAGGGAAAAAAACCCACGCCTAACCTGTGTCCAGTGGCTTCGGCTCCGGTGAGAGAACGACGGTGATGGTCTGAAGAAGAAGAGGAAAAAAAAACTTTCCGACCGCCGGCGGTGGGATGGTGCCGACGAAAAGCAATTGCCGACGACTAAGAGCTAGTGCTTGTGAGACTTGAAGAAGAAGAATAATAAGGTGGGAGAAATGAAATGAAAAAATATAAAAATATATATTTTTAATTAATTAATTATTATTATTTTATTTTAAAAAATTTAAAAAAAAACAAAATTTTAATAAAAAAAAATGGTGCCACGTCAGCAATCCGTTAGGATTTAAGGAAAAATTGGACAGAAGAACCAATAGTGTAACGAAATCCAAACCTCAGGGGTAAGAATGTTGATTTTGAAAACTCGGGGACCAAAATGAAACTTAACTCAAACCTCAGGGACCAAAAGTGTACTTTTTCCAAAAAAAAATCACAATATATTTTTTTATGAACTTCCGTAATATTCGTGATCTTTTTCGAAATATTCATTGATATATCCGTAAATTTGAGTTACCAAAATTAGTATCGATATCGATATTTTCATCCTAGCCCACATCTATATCTTAAACGTTGATTAAACACAGGGACAAACTGGAAGAGAAACATTTTCCAAGTAATTATTTAAACTAATGGACAATAAAATATTAGGTTTGGCATAGAATGTATATAATTGTAATATATATCTTAGGATTTAATTAATACTTGTTCAAATATATTGTTTAGATTAAAATGTTATTTTGATTTTGATATTTTTTTGAGTTGGTTCAATTTTAGTCCATGCATTTTCTAATGTTTAATTTTAGTTCAGGTACTTTTAATAAAACTTAAAATTGGTTCCTATAGTAAGTTTATTGTTAAATTAAAAAAAAAAAAAAAAACAAATTAGTCACTATTAGCCTTTCTTCTATAAATTTTAGAAATACGTCCACATTGTATTTTTTCTTGTATGAAAATTTTTATTACTATTCAATCGATTTTGATTAAAAAAAAAAAAGGTTAAAATACAATTTTAGTCCCTGAACTTTCAGGGTTGTATCAATTTGATCCCTGAACTTTAAAAATTGTCTAATAGGTACATAAACTTTTAATTTGGTGTCTAATAGGTCCTTGAAGAATAATGCCTAATAAGTCCCTGAACTTTCAATTTTATGTCTAATAGGTCCCTAGCATATTCAAGGTTTTTATAAACTAACCATCCATTAGATATAGAATTTAACTTCATGCCTATTGGGACCTTAAACTTCAAATTTCATATCTAGTAGGCTTGTGAATTTTAAAAAATGTCGAATAGGTCATTGTCTTATTAGACACGAAATTGAAAGTTTGGGGACTTATTGGACACAAAAATGAAAGTTTAGGTACCTGCCTACTGGATACTCTGTTAAGTTCATGTACCTATTTGACACTTGTCGAATTGACACACAACGTTAAAAGTTCAAGGACTAGACTTGTAATTGAACCTAAAAATCAATTTTAGAGTTACGCTATAGACCAATTTTAAATTTTATTAAAAGTACAAGGACTAAATTGGACATTTAAAAGCACATGGACTAAAATGAAACAAAATCCAAAATAGAGGACTAAAATGATATTTTAACCAATTATTTTTTATAATAAAGGTGAAAATAAAGAAATTTATTATTCCATATTACACCGAATGACAATAAGATAACTTTCCTTCATATGCTAACATGGACAAAAGATTATAGAAACTTATGTTTTTTTTTGAAACAATGTGGGGCGGAAGATCGAACCACAGACCTCATGGTCATTAGTACAACTTTAAGCCAGTTGAGCTATACTCTTGTTGGCAACTTATGCTGAGAAAGTAGATCACAATTCAATGGGTCCAAAAATTTCAATCCATCAAATTTTCCAAGAATTTTCCTTTGAACTCTTTGATCACAAAATGAAAATTTACCAACCCTAATCTTACTCTACAAATTGGAGAAGACAGTGGAGTCAATGATAGAACATTATATATATATATATAAATAAAAAAAAATAAAAAAAGACAAAGTGAATGGGGAAATAAGACCATTGGCCTAAGAATAAAAGTTCACCATTGATACAGAAAAACACAGAAAAATATAGGTTTAAAAGAAATTAAGATGGCTTTTATGCTCAATGTTTTCCCCAAGCTTTCCCTTTTGAAAGTGAAATTTTCTTGTCTTTTGGGTCAAGAATTTATTCACTTCTTGGAGACTTGAAATAGTGAATATAGACACATTTTTCTTAAGAGTCATAAATTCAATAACATCCACTTGACCTAACCCACTCTAATAGGTTTGGTTTAAATTAGGTTAATTACCAATTTTGATTAAGCTAAACTGGATTCAATGAATAATTCAAACTCTTATATTATTCTGGGTAGATTAGGTCAGTTCATGGGTTCTCAAATCAACTTAAATATTTCAAATTTATGTATGTCTTTGTTTTAATCTCATGTAAATCAATAATCCTTTTAGTATTTTTCCTTTTTTATTCTCCATGGTTTTATTGTTTCTTAGAAAATCTTAAGGATAAATTATTTGAACAACTTTAATGAATATCTCTACTTGGTCTAAAACATTGTCTAACCCAACCTAAATCCAAGAATTCCCTAAGATAATTTATGCAAATACTTGTTTAATAACACTTTATTATTTTAAGAATTACACATGTAAAAATTAATATAAATACATCAACAATTTGTCACATGCTAATTAGTGGTTAGGTGTTTGTGCCTCTCCATTATAGATCATAGGTTTGATTCTTTACCCCGACCCCCACTTACAATGTACTGTTAAAAAAATGGTCACGTCAATTAATTAATTGATATGTATAACTAAAAATAATTAAGTTTTGGAAAAATATGGGTTTCAATAATTATTGAGCATACCAACCAAAATTTAATAATTATTGAAAACGATTAAGCAGTTTTTATATGAAAGTTGTTATATAAATAAATAAATAAATTTTGGAGTGGTGATGAACAGGAACTGAGGGAACCGGAGAAAAACCTGGAGGGAATTTTGGAGTAGATGATGCATCAGAAGATGGTGGTGCAGAATGCAGAATAGAAGGGATTGGAGAAGAAGAAATGGATTGTGTAGTAGGTAAAATAGGGAAAGGTAGAGGATTATGAAAAGAATGGTTAGGAGCAACATTTTTAATGGGACCAAAATGAAAGGATGATTTTGAGCAAGGAAATATAGATTCATTAAAAATAACGTGCCTGCTAACATAAAGATTACCAGAACTAGGATCGAGGCACAAGTAACCTTTATGATTAGTAGTATAACCCACAAAGATACATTCGGTAGAACGAAAGAGTAACTTATGAGAATTGTAAGGACGTAAGAAAGGGAAACAAGCACAACCAAAGCTCCTTAATAATGAGTAGTCTGGAGACCGATTATAAAGCATATAGTATGGAGATTTGGATTGAAGAACTGGTGTAGGCAATCTATTTATTAAATACACAGCAGTTTGAAAAGCAAAGCTCCAGAATGATAAAGGGAGATTAGAATGAGCAAGAAGTAAAAGACCAATTTCCACAACATGCCTATTATTTCTTTCGGCCCTGCCGTTTTGTTGGGGAGTGTATGGACAAGATACTTGGTGAATAATGCCATGTATTGAAAGAAAGGAGGACAGTTTGCGATATTCCCCACCCCAATCACTTTGAAGGCACTTAATGGATTTGCCAAATTGAACTTCAACAAGTTTCTTAAAGTTAAGAAAACAAGAATATACTTCATCTTTAGTCTTAAGAAGATACAACCAAGAGAAGCGAGTGAAGTCATCTATAAACAATAAAAAGTAACGAGCTCCATTGATTGAAATTTGAGGGGATGGTCCCCATACATCGGAATGAATAAGAGCAAAAGGTTCAGAAGATCTACATTTTGACAAAGAAAAAGAAAGTCTATGACTTTTTCCTAACTGTCAAGCATTACAAAATGAATTAGAATTAGAATAAGAAAGGCCACAAGTGTTTAAAATTTGCTTCAGCGTAGAAGCAGCAGGGTGACCGAGTCTATAATGCCAATTTGGTGCTGTCTGGACAGAAGAGACATAAACAGCTGGAGATGCGGAAGCAGAGGAGCTGGAAATGGGAGAAGCCGAGACAGAGGAAGACAGTTTGTAAAGCCCATCTTCAAGCTGGCCTGTGAGAATGACTTTCTTGGATTGGAGATCCTTTACAAGAAAGAAAGAAGAGTGAAATTCAACAAAAGCCTTATTGTCTTTACACAATCGAGCAACACTAATTAATTTCTTTGATAGTGTAGGAGTGTAAATCACTGTTTGGAGTAAAATAGGTTTAGAGAAAGAATTAATAGAAGTAGAACCAATGTGAGAGATAGAGATTTTCTTACTGTTTCCAATAGTTATCTGTTCATCACCATGGTATGGCATCAGATTGCACAAGGACGAAGCATCAGGAGTCATGTGATGGGTTGATCCGGAGTCTAAAAACCAGCTTTCATCAGGATGAGAATAGGCTGGAATAAGACCGGATGTACTGTTAGGTGGGGTGGGGTGGGGTGGGGTGGGGTGGGGGGGGGGGACAGGAACAGGTGAGGCAGTGTGCAACAGAGCTTGGGGAGTTGGGGTTTGATAGGCCAAGTTGGTTCGGTGATGGCATATTAAAGCTGTGTGACCAAACTTACCACATATTTGACATTGTGGTTTGGAACTTGGAGATTTTGATGGCCATTTGGTTGAAGGATGGGGTTGACCAAGAATACTTTGAGAAGAAGCTTTCACACAAATTTACTTCAAATGATAAGATTTTTGACACTAAATATTTGTTTTCTAAAGAATAAGTTTGGTTTTTAAGGTTAAATAACGCACATAAATGAGCATTATCATTGCCTCTATTAGAAGCGGAGGTATGCTCTTTACTATCTATGTTTTTTTTTTTTGCCAATTATTTATCAATAATTCCATATTGCATATTAATGTGAGGTCCGGTGAACCTGATAATGTGATATTCAAAGAAATCCGAGAAGGCGGTGATATTACATTGGTTATTTGGGGAGCGCAACTCTTTGTAATGGAATAGGCCTGTATTGATGCTGAAAAAGTAAATCTCTTTGTTTAGATCCCGTTTGATAACCATTTTGTTTTTGAAAATTAAGCTTATAAACTTCACTCCCACCTATAAGTTTCTTTGTTCTGTCTCATCTATTTTCCCATGTTTTCAAAACTATGTCAAGTTTTTGAAAATTAAAATTAAAAAAAAAAAAAGGTGGAAATTAAAGAGAGAGCAGGAGTAATGTGATGAAGTTTGTAGTCCATCAAAAATGGAGGGAGAGAATGACTTAATTTACCAATTCGCGAGTTAATTAAAACATGGAGAGCAAGTGGAGTGACTGTTAGCAAAATCTTAGTGTAGACTTTGGTAAACACCCAATCCACAATTTTTTATTCTCATTTCATGACTACGACGACGGATAAGTAGTTTGAGTTTGTTCAATATAAGAAACCATGACAACATTTTAACATGCTATTCCTCACATGTAAACATGTTGAACCAGCTAACTTTTAGACATAAATGTTGATCAACGCAACAAAAAAAATGTCACTTTTTCATTTTGTCGACAATGATTAAACTAAATCTTAAAAAAGCACATATAACCCTTTCATTTGAGTGACTGTTGTTATGTGCTTAATAATTGATAGCGAACTTATTTACAAATGTATAGTTTAAAATATTGATACCCCTAGAAAGGCACCTAACTTCTAAAGTTCTAACTTTCTTCTTAATAACCATAATAATAATAATAATAATAATAATAATAAGCGATGATATATTCACTTTTGCGTATCCTGGACTTAAGGAAGGCAAAAAGTCCCCTATCTGCCTAGCAAGATGAAATAATTTCTAATTTATTCTATTTATAAAGTAGAACTATATGACAAGACCTTGTGTAAAGCCCTAATATAAATTGCATAATTGTGTGGTGTCAGCTAATGGAACAAAAATTCTTCTATACACAATCCCCCACTTTGACCACATAAAACCACAGCCATCAGAATCAAAAAAGTTTCACACCTTCCCTCCACTTCATATCACATAGACAGACACTAAAAAGACATGTAATTCTCTACCACTAGACCTCCATCTTATGCCAAAAACCGAAAGTCTTCCATGTCTTCATGCAGGAAGCAATCTCTCGATAAATACACTTGTTTCCGGCTAGCTTCTGTCTGTGTGCCCGTCAGTTTGTTCTCAAAGCATGAAGGGAAATCGACTTCCCAGATGGCTAGTTCGAAACCGAAAAATCTGCAACCAAAACTTCCTTTAGATTATTCGTTTCTTCCAGCAAGTTCAAACTCAGTTCCACTTGCGAAGCAATCCAGTCCAAGAGAATATATATAGGAGGAAAAAACATTGCAAAAAGGTTCATTGGTCACCATATTAAACTCTCGAGAGTTTCAGTTGAAGCATCTTACCATTGCTGGTTTTTCCTGAATTCTGTAAGCACTGGATATATGTTCTCAAATGCTGTATATGTCTCCTCTCTCACCTGAAGAATTCAAAATACAGAATATTCACAGATAGAGTCGGTCATGCAATCCTGTAATCTCAAGGTTGGTCAAAATGACCATAAATCATATTAAGCCCTATTGGACGGTTAATTGAATCTTTGATAGTTTAGTCATAATCACGCAACATATACCAGAGGAATTATAATGAAACAGTAAAATATCCAACGAAGAACTTGGAGACCCTCCCTAACGAATAAACTCAAGCCCAGACTAGAATAACCAAACCATTGTTTCCCATTACTCTATTTATAACCAGCTCCCAGCTCTGACTAACAAACTCTTTAGCTAATTACTAATATACCTTCAATATTCTAATAATATTTATAATGCCTAAATAGTATTTATCTCGAAATTCTGTCATCTTACCATTATTGGTAAACTCTCCTCCACTACTAAAGATCATACCACCTACTAACAGTTGCTCCTGTCCTCTAAGATATGTCTAAAAACATTCTCATCCAGGCGGCAAAGTATAACTACCATTCTTCCATTTTTAACAAGAAATAATTGTAATGAAGAAAAACTGAACTGAAGGATGGGAGGTGATAAAGTCGAACCAAAGCCTCAGGAGGCTACAGAAGCGCTGTCTAACCAGGTATAATCAGAGCAAAGGCCGATTACTACAAGGCACAGATTTTAACAAACACAGAAAAGGCAATCACCTTAGCCCCAGTGAGAACTATTTTTCCAGAAACGAAAATGAGAAGCACAATCTTTGGTTGTTTCATCCGATAAATCAATCCGGGAAATAACTCTGGTTCATACTGGAAAAGAAAAGGAGATCAAAGTTTTAATAATGAAACTACATTCCATATATCTAAGAAGTTCAACATCAAAATATAATGTTTAACCTGATAAAATATATAGTGAATGTCAACTACAATGAAGCAATTTTAAACATAGAAAATAATAATAACTCTCAAGGATTCCATCCATCACTGGCAAAAACCATCCTGACAAATACTTCAGGCATACATCACTCAAAACGCCACAAGCCTCAGTACCATCACAAACTTATTGATATGCATAAAAAATTGTTACTGGACTAGCTTCCCATGAAAAATATAAATCACAGAATCACTTCAATGGATTGGAGAAATCATAGTCAAATACATACACGTTCAAGTCATGCCCCAAAAAGAATATATCAAAAAAGGTAGGGATATTTCTAGCAGAGAAATGCTGGACTAACTGTGGACCTCAAGAATCTGCCAAATTTACTAATGAGGACATAGAAACATCCCCATGGAATACCCATAGACACCAAGATAAAGATCTAGAGCTTACACTTGAAAAGGCACCGTGTGAATATGCAAGACCCTCAAGCCTTATGGGGAACTTAACATCACATGAGCCCACAATATTCTGAATCTTAAAATCCTGCACCAGATTAAAAATAAATGTGCATACATTAATACAAGAACAAACACTAATTAAATGAGAAGAAAAAAAAAATAGTCATTGGCTAAAAGAATCATGGGGTAATTCATTGTTCAATTTATACGTGAATGATACTGTGGAGAAAATTGGCCAAAAGAAGTATGTGCGAACAACTGAGATACATTATCATAATTTTAACAATCAAGTAAAAAAAATATAAAGTCGCATCTGGTGGCAATTGCAGTTCCCTACAAATGAGGGGGAGAGAAGCACGTACCTTAAACTTGGCAGGAAACCCAAGTTTTTGGATAATTCGAGCATACTGGAAAGTAGAAACAAGGTAAGATATCAGGTAAAGATTAGCTTCGTATTAAAAGAAGGGCGTTGTTGCATGAGATGCTCAACAGCTTTTAAATTAATAAGAAAATAAATTAACTGAACATCAACTGATCGTGATTAGTAGCTCCCCCAAGACAATTTAATCTCAGATTATACATTAATGCTTAAATATGTAAATAATACATACAAACATTTTTTTACAGTAAGATGTAAAACTAAATATTACCTTTTTTTTTTCCTAGACAAAGAGCCAACTTTCACTGAGAAAAAAATGAAAGAATACAAGAGTATAAAAAAAACAAGCCCACAAAAAAGGGAGTCCAATGAAAGAAAGGGACCCCAATTGAACAAAATGAGACCTAACAGAAAATTACAAAATAATTTCGTGACCGAAGCCCAAAGGGATGCATGGAACCTAGCAAGGGACCACACATCACTCGGATCTCTCTCCAACCCCCTAAACACGCCATTATTTCTTTCCCTCCTAAAGTAAATATTACCTTCTCAACCATCAACTATTCTCCATACCTAAAACCTAACAAAAATATCTCAGCTCATACCTCTAATTTTTTGCCCATATTTTGAGGTTTTTGCTGAAGAGATTTTTTAAATTAAAAACATTATTTCTTGAACACTTCAGATAAAATAAAATTTGTAAGCTTTAAACTTCAAAATTCAGAATTTAAATTCACTGTATGAAACATGTAAAAAATGAAAAAAAAAATGTAAAATTTATTGGAGTTGAGAACACTAAATTTTAACAAAAAAAAAAAAAAAAAAAGAAATGGACAGGTGACTGATGATAAACAACTAGTCAGATTGCCCTTCGAAACATTAATGAACCAAATGATAATATTTTAAGATAAACTCGAGTAGACCTTCTCAAGCTGTGTGATTCTATCATCTATATCCTAATAGGTTATATAGAGAAATGATTTTACAACCTCAGCACACTAAAAGACAGAATACTGGAAAGAAATTAAATACCTTTCTTGCTGCTAATTTGGATTGCTGTTCACTCTTAGCTCCAGTACAGACCTACAACACATCATACATTTGAATGGCTAAAACAAGATACTCTGAAAGTGCAACAATGAATTTACAAGCAAAAGAATCCATTCTTATAAGTTATAACAACAGTGACACATTCAGCACACAAGAATTCTCACTCAACCTAAATTCAATTCAAACAAAGTCATCAAGTTTGAATACATCCTAAGGGAAACAGTATTGAGAGAATAAATTACAAATATTGCTTTGAGAATATTATTCCTTTCACTTTTAGTTAAATACCATGTGGGGTGGGATTTATTATTTTTTTTATATATATATATAAATAATTTCTTTGATGTATGAAATTACACCCCATCCGAAGGATTTACATAAAACCTCTCCAATTGGAAAAGAGAGAATTATAGCTATAGTGATGACTGATGAAAGAGTGGAGAACATTTACACCAATAAACAACCAAAAGAATTATGGCATCCAAAAAACTGTGAAATGAAAGCTCCTTATCTTGGAAGATTCATCGATTATTCTCTTGCCAAAACACTCCAGAAGAAGGCTCATATGAAGTTCATCCTTCTTCTCCCTTTTAAAAGGGTGGCCAACAAGTGTGAGAGATAGGAGGGTAGGATCATTTGGTAGAATAGAACAATGGACCACCCAAATGTTTTAAGAATAATATCCAAAAAGCCTTCATAGTATTAATGGGGATTTAAATGGCCTTTTGGTCAAGATTATAATACCTTAACAATAGGTGGGTTTGAGGTTATTATTTATGTAATAAAATATTGGTCATGGGCATGGGTACACAGAGATACGAAACTGGATCATGCCCCTACCTAATCAAATAGGCAATTTTTCCTCCATCCCATTAAGCCATCGACCTTAATCAAATGGTCCACACGTGTATCTTTCTTGTTGGTTGTTGGCAATCTAGGAAGCATGAACATGAAACACAGGAAACAGATAGAACAAAACAGAACATTATGCGGACATAGAGACAAATATGGTAACACATAAATTACTAAAATAGTAGGAAACGGACAAAACATTTTTTTTACACTATATGTGTATATTGATATATTTAATACTTTAAAATTTATACAATTTGTAAATTTAACATAAAAAAAGTTACGTGCTAAGAACAGTGAGCAACATGGACCTCCCTTCATGAATTCTTTCAGAAGGGTTTTTACAGCTAATAAGAAAAAAATGGGTTGGTACATGAGCTAAGTTATTGTTTTTTATTTTTTTCTCATCAACCTTTTTCAAGTCAACCTGCCACCTGTGCATGTTTGGACGTGTCCAACATGTCCAAAAACTTTTGAACAGAAGTAAATAGGATACAATTTTTTGTGAGTCCGACACAAACAAGGTCAAGGGCTTTCTCTTCATGAGAATCATAAAAATATAGTAAATCATCGGAAGCAACTGCAATATGTCATGCCAATTCTCGTCATTTGGAAATTATATAATAGAAAATAACTTACCATCTTTCCAGATGCAAATATCAATGCTGTGGTTTTTGGCTCCCTTATTCTCATGATAACAGCAGCAAAACGCTGTCATTGAAATAGCAATCGAAAATCTTAAAAATTCAAATTGAAATGCAAAAGGAAACAATGTTCCATTTCCACCCTGATAATGGCATTCTTGACATCCATAATGAATTGCTAAAATTATCTGTATTTATAAAACACCACTTGCCTTAGGATTGTACTCAGCATTGCGAGCTTGCAGAGCAATGGACTTAAGATCCAACTTACAGTCCAGATTCACTGTTGACACAATGTTCCTAGAAACAATATAATACATTGTACACTCAGCAAGAAACATAAAAAATATAGTACAAACATAGAGTTCCTAAACATAAACCAAAACAAATAGACATTAGATGCGTGCATTGTACTTCACAAAAGGGAGTATGAACCAACAAATAAAGAAACCAGCCTTGTTTGTAATAAAATCATCGACAAGAGGTTGTCTACTTCAGTTTAGGTTTTAGTTCAGAACTGGAAAGGACAACCAAGAAGGGAGTGAAACTCAAGGGATACCAACACGCACATTCTATGATTTACAATTTTTTTTAGAAAGATTCTACAATTTACCTTGAAATTAATTTATATTGCAATTGCATTAGTCCTTCGAAATATTTTCAATTTTTCAAAACTAAAATAGTTAAACTCATAAGTTCATTTGGCACATTGAGAATAATTCTCATGGATTTTAGGGAAAAAAGTGAGAATATAAGTATTGTAAACACACCCATATTGTGGGTGAATGGACACGGAAAGAATATGTTTATAATATACATTTTTTTCAAATATGTGTACTATTTTAATACATTATAATAGTTCAATGCTAAAAATTTGTTTGTTTGTTTGTTTTTTTTGATGACATGTAGGGGTGGAGGATTGAACCTCTGACCTCTTAGTCAGGTTACAAGCTTTTTGTCAGTTGAGTCATGTATGATTGAAATATTTAAAATACATCCAAACCAACTTATCAATTCCCTAAATGATTTCACATATTAACAAAAAACGAAAAAATAAATTTAAGTCAATAATGGCTATGCAAAGAATTTAAGTGTATTTCACTCCAAAAATGTTCACATATGTTTGAGGCAAGTTTATAACTTTATATTGATGTTTGACCCATGTCAACTGTGCTTAACAAGCACGCATATGTTGGAGTGTTTGGAACGGATGCATTACCCAATCCGAAGTGTTCATGTTCCATAGTTACGTGAGTTTTTACCAAAATAATTTATTCAGCAAGAATAATGCTTTTATCTTGGTTATTAGTCATCAAATATTACAGTTAGACATTAAAATTTTGATTGTTCGTCTCTATATATATCATAATTAACTTCCTAGTAATATAAAGACAAAATCTATATCTTTCTACATAAAGTAATGAACTCATTAAATTTTTAGTGGATGTAACTTATCCTTATAGCTTCGGTTAACCTTCTCTTATAATCAAAATCTATAACGGTGAATATTCCAAAAGAGATTGGGTTTATTTTCGTCCCATTTGATGTTGAATATTCCAAAACTCAAAGAGATTAAAGTACCATCAGGCCAATATTAGAGGTTCATATGGAGCTTAGGCGAAAAGGTTAAACTACTCTCTTTTCCAGGTAAACCCATTTCCAGACGAAAGCCACTAACAACGTCCACAATACAAACTCCACCATTTATGGTGATTAAACAATTTAATTTGGCTTATCAAAAAGAGGTATCACACACAATTAGAAGGCACAAGCGGTTGGAAAAGTTAGAACTCACTGAAGGGTAGGTACAATCCCAGAAGGGTGCTTTTTAAGATCGACGGGTTGGGCTCCTTCCAAGCCTTGATCTGCCATTCCTTAAGAAATATCTGCAACGAAGTAATCCACTCTTTAAATCCTTGCTCCAAAGTAATACATAACGAAACTAGAAAGATATCACATGTCTAACAAATTGTCTATGAGACATAAGACTAAAGTATATTGTTAACAAACTAAGAAGCACCGACACGGACACGGACACGGACACGACAGGATAGGACACGACGATATGTCAATTTCTAAAAAAACTAAGATACAGATATGATGAGGATATGTTGTTTTTTTAAAATTTTTTTTAGTATATATATAAATTTAACATAAAAATACTAAAAATACATAACTAAAAAAGCAGGAAATATCAAATCAGCTGAAAATATGTTTTAGGGAAAAAAAAAATACACTTGGTGTGTGAATAAGTTTGAAAAATGCATTTGAAAAAAGAATACACTTGCTGTATTGCCTCTGAAAAATACATTTGAAAAAAGAAAATAACGAATAAGTTTAAGGAAAAAAAAATACTTGCTGGTTTTGGACTAGTGGTTGCTGCCTCTCAAAAATGGAATGGTGGACGGACAACTTCTTCAACTGGAACTTCCGGCGGCTTCTGGAGCCAGTGACGGCGCCGACGAAAATGGCTGAGCAGGTCGGTGACAAGTGTGAGTGCGATGAAGGAGGGAAGGAAAATCGAATGTGAAGAAGAAGAAGGCTGTTGTTTTCGAAAATGTAGGGTTGGTTTGTTTTTTCTTTTTTTTTTTTAAATTAAACTAAAATCCAGACTTTTGGGCTTTAAACTTGGGCCCAAATGTTCAATTCTCTTTTAAAAAATTTCAGCCGTGTCCCTTTGGCGTGTCCAACTGCGTGTTCCAACGTGTCTTTAATTTTAAAAAAAGAGGGACATGCAAATTTGCGTGTCCGACACGTGTCTGGCGCGTGTCCGGGGGTATCCGTGTCCGACACAGATTCCTCCCCTATATTTAAGTGTTTGTGCTTCATAGTTAACAAACATTCATCCCCATATATTGTGCTAGGAATTCACATAATTCATGTAACGCCCCATATTTTATAATTTTATAACTATCTAAAAGACATTACTAATGTTTCTACCTTAATGCTAATCGAATGGTTCGAAAATTTCGGCAACATAACAACATAGGTATAACTCTCGAAAATTTTTCTTTACCTAAAAAAGAGCAAAATCACACTCCCAAATTTTTCCCACAAACTCCACAATACTCCAGAGACAATAGAAACAACTTCACAATTAACAATTTACTTTATTAAGCTCTAGCAAGAGAACAGAGTTCCAAGACAAGAATTAACCGAATATGAGGCCTAACTTAAAGCTAAATAGAACCTATGTACAAAAAACCAAAACCAATAGGATGAAATAACTAACTATACCACCTAAGTACATAAAGTTAACACATGACTACCCTAATCATAGTGAAGCAAAGGAATAAACACTGAGGTCTAACTATGGCCAAGTCTCCTCCTCTACATCACCAGACTCGTTGCAATCTTCATAACATGCATGGGTTGGGGGTAAAGGGCTTAGTACAATCACGACACTAGTATGTAGCCCCTACCTGAGGAGCCATCAAACAGCAAACAACAAACAACATGCTTTCACACGCAAACAACATGCTTTTCAAAGATGGAAACACAACATCATGCTCAACAAACATAAACAAGTAAAATACAGGACTTGCCTAAGTCATGAATTCATTCATCCCATCATACAAACTCATTTTCCACTCAAGCTCACTCAACACTCATGTTTAGCCCTCACAAAACTCTCCAAGATTGACCCTTCGAATCACATTGATCCCTGACCATTTGTACCCAAGTCCTCAATACTCTCTACAAAGCTCGACATTCAACCTTTAACCATTTATACCCAAGGCCTCGAATTGTGTATCGCCCTTTGACCATTTGTACCCCAGTGCACCGATGACTTAGTGACCCTTCCCTAGGTATCCTAATACTTGCTTTCTAAACTCATCACACCGACCCTTGACCATTTATACCCAAGGCCTCGATGCTTCTCTTAATCCAATAGTGACATCTGACATGCCACCCCTCGACCATATGTATCCTAAGTGTACTGACATTCACCAGTATTTCCATTCTTTCACATCCCAGGTCTTCTGATCTCTTTTCTCACAACTCGCTAGAATGCACATGTCCCGCATCATGCTTCTAGACCATTGTTATGCCTACCAAGCATACACATATGACACGCTCTCCCATCATGCTTACATCATAAGTTCATAAACAACATGCTCTACAATACAACATCATCAGAAAACTCAGTAGCTCGTACAATTTTTAACATATATATATAATCAAGAGAATAACTATACAGGATAAACATAAAAGCAGATAAAACACACAACATGCTATCATGCAGTTAAACAGACTCCAACAATTCAGAACTACTCACAAAAAGGTTATAAAGCGCTCTTAAAATTGGTCTAAAGCTTCTTGAACAATATAAGATTCCAGGATTACAACTCAGTTGAAAGCTTATTTAGACACCCCATATTGATTTAGAAATGATGCTCTTACCCAAGCCACCCTTTGAACTGAATTCAAATTAGTGTTCTTGAGGCAACCCCAGACGCTCGCTTATGGCGAGAGGCAAGGCGCCTAGGGGGTTCTGCGCCTCGTAGGTAGCCGATAATGCCTCAAATTATGTCCTAACTATAAAGTATTTGGAAGCAAAACGACCACATCTTTATTGGACACCATGTGCTGCTCACTGTTTAGATTTGATTTTAAAGGATATTGGAAAGATAAGCCAAATCAAAACATATATTAAAAGGGTCGTGGTGCATAGTGGTTTTATTTATAACCACTTATATGTCCTAAACATGATGAGGGAGTTTACAAATCAGCAAGCATGAATTGGTGAGACCAGTTGTTACTCGTTTTGCAACCTCTTTTTTGACATTGGCAAGTATTCATAGAAATAAATCTAGTTTGAGGAAGATGTTTATTTCTGAGAAATGGACAACTTCTAAATGGGCAAAGGATCCAAAAGGTAAGATATCATCCTTTTGGAATTCAGTTGTCTATACTTTAAAGGCATCAAGACCATTAGTTCGAGTTCTTCGACTTGTTGATGGTGATAAACCTGAGATGGGATATATATATATGTATATGTATGTATATATATATATGAGGCTATGAATAGAGCAAAAGAAGCTATTAAGACTGGGTTTAACAATAATGAAGTAAAGTATCAACGAATATGGGATATCATTGATAAAAGATGGGATTGCCAACTTCATCGACCATTGCATGCAGCTGGATATTATTTGAATCCATCTCTTTTCTATGACCACAAAGAAAGAATTGTTCAAGATGTTGAAGTAATGAGTTGATTGCTTAAAGTTGTGCAACGATTGATACCATCTACTAGTGACCAAAATCGATGCACAGTGGAATTAGAGTTGTGTTCTGAAGCTAAAGGCATGTCCGATATCAATTTGGCAATCAACACTAGGAAGATTAAGACACCAGGTAATGACATTCTTTATTACTTTAATATTGTTGTGTTAAAGTTATTCCAAAATCCAAAGTTTAATGTTCTAAACCATTTCAAAATATGTGAACACCATCATGGTGGGCCCTTTATCGAGGTAGTACTCCAATCTTACAAAAGCTAGCCATGAGAGTACTTAATCTAACATGCAGTGCTTCTAGTTGTGAGTGCAATTGGAGTGTTTTTGAACACGTAAGCAGTTAATTTGTTTCTTATATTATTAATTTGAGATTCAAAAGTTTACTTTTAACTCTATATTGGTTAATAATTTTGTAGATTCATTTGAAGAAGATAAACATATTAGAGCAAAAGCGTTTAAATGATTTGGTTTATATAAAATATAACCAAGCACATAAAGAACGCTTTGATCTGAAGGATTAGCTTGATCCAATTTCTCTAGATCATATTGATGAAAGTAATGAGTGGTTGGTTGAAACACTTGAAGAGAAAAATGATGAAGCTGAAGTTGATCACGAGCTAGTTTTTGATGATGAAGACCTCACATGGGGAGATGTAGCTCGTGCTAGTGGTGTTAGAGAACCCTTAAAGTACACAAGATCTAAAGGAAAGTCACCGGCAAGTGCAACTCCCACAACTTGTAGAAGTCGACCACCAACTATACACATGGTTAGTGACAACGATGACGACAATGAAGAAGAGTTGGATATTGAAAAGGATAATGGCCAAAGAGGAGCACTAGATGAGATTTAGAAGGAGATGATGATGATTTTGACCTTTTGATGTTTTACTTTTGGCTTTTAGACTTTTAGTTTTTGTTCACTCCTAAGTCCGACTTCATGGTGTTTTGAAACTACTAAAAATTGATTCTTGTTTGATGTTTTTTCCATTATGTGTTTTTACTACTTAATATTAATGTGTAAGGATTTGACACATTATGTAACTATATTTACTATAGAACTTTATGCTCTATATATATTATTTATTTTCAGGCCAAAGCAAGTCCTTACATTCACCAAAATAGGCCAAGTACCCTGATAGTGAGTGCTTGAAGGTGATTGAATCTACTACACAAGATTTAGAAACAAGTTTTCAGCACTTAAACACTCTCAGGAAAGGATCAAAGTAAGGTCTTCCCACCTCTACTCCTTAACGAAACGACTTAGGTCTTGTTCAAAGGTGTTAGAATGAGACCGAATTGGCTTGATACGACAAGAGCATGGGTTGCATTGGTTAGAAACGGAATTGGGAATTCGAAAGGGACTAAAATGCGCTAAAACTTAGCGATCAACACTCAAACAACCTCCACCATGCGCTGTTCGGTTTTCGAAAGGGCTCAAACTGCAATTTAGAGTCGTTAAGGGATGGGCACAATGAACCAAGAGCGATCAGGCAAGGGTCAGTGACAAATCTTACCAAAAAGAACCAAATACGCGTTGGCCGGGGTTCGCCAGAGTCTGGAAACACTTATTTGAATTCCTTAGACAACAGGAGATCAAATTCAGCGCCAATTGAAATGTGGTCTATAGAATCGGAGTGATTTCGGACCCGAATTGGAGTGGAATACGCTGGAAAAACGTGAAATTAGAGTGCTTCGCTCAAATTCAATGCTGAATGAATGTGGGTAACGTACCTAACACGAATTGGAGTCTGATTTCGAGAAATTGCCGCTGCTGGAACACGAAACCCACGAGCTAGAGTAGGGGAAACACGAAATGAAGCAGCACCATCGCAAGGAGGCGTTCACGCCGCTGGGACCCAGATGAGCACCGAATCTGCCCGTTCGCTGCGGGTGTAGCGTTGCTAGCTTTCCGGTGCGAGATTGGAGTCGTTCGTGGAGGAAGACGCTGGCGATTGTGTAGGTGGGCCTCGTTCCGACTCGCCTGGGCGTGGGTGCTCGGAATCACGCTCAGAGAAGAGAATGGAAGGGATAAAAATCGGGAAGGTTGTTGCGTGCGAGGAAGAGGACGACGGCTGGGGTTCTTGCAGCACGAAGAGGAGGAAGAGACAGACAGCTGGCGGCGTGGGGGTGTTGCCGCCGGAGAAGAAAACTCGTGGGGTTCGGCGGCTATGCGTGAAGGGGAGAAGAAGAGATTTTCATCTTTTGGACGGTTTGTTTTAACATTTATAGATTTTTTTTTTTTTACAATAAATTTAAGATTTTATAAATGCCTTCAAAAAATAGAGATTAAAGACAACTGTGCGGCATGACTAAAGTGAAAAGCTTGTAGATTTCATCTATCAAAAAAAAAAAAAAAAAAAAAAGCTTGTAGATTTCAAAAAAAAAAAAAAAAAAGTGAACAGCTTGTATCTGATCGAAAGTTTAGAGGTTGCACTCTCATATATTGTAAAAAAAAAAAAAAACGAAAGAAAGAAACAAAAATTAAAGATTACTGTATATTTGGTTGTGCATAAAAATTTTATCCTTTTTTTTTTTTTTTTTTTTTTTTTTTTTTAGTTTAGAATTTTATTAGAACAAGTTTCAAAAAAAAAAAAAAAAAAGAAAGAATTTTATCAGAACATGTGTTCTATTTATTTTTTTGGAATTTATTATTCAAATATATAATTTTAATAGATTAATTAATAAAACAATCAAAATTAATTCAAAATATTATTATTATTTTTTGAAACACAAAATATTATTAAATTTTAATAAATTAATAATCAAGAGATTATTTTAATGAACTAAACTAAGTTGTTTTAACTAATTAAAATTATTCAATAAATATCCTTAATACATTAATTTAATATATATGTATTTATTTTAATTTAATAAATGATATGATTATATTGATTATAACTTAATTAATCATTTTTTTTAAAGTAACTTAATTAATCATAATATTGATTATAACTTAAAATAATATTAAGATAATAAGTAATATATAAGAAAATGAGATAATTTTAATAGACTAATCAATAAAAAAAATCAAAATTAATTCAAAGTATTAGTAAAATTATTCTATAATCAATTATGTATTAAAATTAGATAAGGTTTCAATGATTAATTCCAAAATATACAAACATAATTTTTTTTTTTGAGAAATAATATACAAAAATAATTGATTCTTATAAAATTCTACCTTTACGTGCATAATTTATTTTTGATTCTCAACAATCTTATTCACAGACATCTATAAAACTTTCCACTAAATTTTGTGTTTAGGAGTTGAATTTTGATTTAAATTGGAAAGAGGCTAAAAATAGGTTTCAAGCTAGTCTTTTCCTTATTTATTTGGTTAAGTTATATTTGGGGTTGTAAAGAATGGTTAAAAGAAAAGATAAAAGGAATTTAAAAAAAAAAAAAAAAAACTCCCTCACTCTCGCTTCCGTTTCTGTTCTACAGCGTGCAGCAAGTTAGGAGGCAGTGGCAGTGCTCTCCCTCCCTCTTCTTCGCATTTTAATCGCGCATCGGCCCCTCGCGAGTTTGCTCCCTCTCTCTCGTTTTCTTTGGCCGAGACCCGCAAGCCCTCTTCTCCCTCTCGCCGTTTCTCTCCGCCTCGAGCAACGGCGTCGGCGTCATCTCTCCTCCTCCGTTCGGCCAAGACCCGCACGCTCAGCCACCCACGCGATTCAGGCCAGTCGATTTCCTCTCTCTTTCTTTCGTTCTTCCTTCTCCGGCTTCACCTACACGCTCGCGAACAGCGCCCACGAATCCGACGCAGAATCTTTCTATCCCTCACGTTTCAACGCACGTGTAGCAGCGGCTACCCGTGTTTGGCGTGGTTCCACCCTCCTTCGACGTTGATTCAGCAATCCGGTAAGGTCCACATTGTTTTCGCAAGTTTCAGCATTTATCCACTTGATTTTGGACTCTGAATTCTGTCTAAATCATGACCCATGCTTAATCGGCTTCGAATTTGGATTACCCATTCACTTATGGCTTCGAAATTGCAGGATTAGACGCCTTACATTGTTGACCATCAACTATTTGGGCTTCAAATTAGTGTTTGGCAAATACCCACAAACCGAACGACCTTAAATTGAGATACCCATAACCTGACGGCTTGGCATCTTGGTTGTTGGGTTGTTTCAAACGCAAACCAGCAGTGATTCAGGCCCTTTGGAAGTGGTTTGGTAAGTTTCCAGCAACTTTTAGCCTTGTTCGGACTCTTGTTAGGCTCTACTAAGTAGTCCTTAACGCTGGAGGTTGTTTACTTGTAGCTTTGGTTCAATTAGAGCTTATTCAAATAATTTTCAGCAAGAAACAAAATTGTTTGGTGGAGTCTAGTAGGATGTTGAATTGGTACCAAGAGGTAAAATAGCCTTCAAGTTGGTTTTAGGTAAGATTATTCTTCCTTGAGCGCTTTGTAGTTTAGTCATAAGGTTGTTGAACTTAGAACTCAAGGATACAGATGTACAACCTATAGAACAGATCCTGTTCAAGTAAGGTCGTGATAAGGTTGTTGAACTCAATACTCAATTATGACCTGTGAAAGTTTTTTTGCGTTTTAGGAGCTTTTTGAGTTCTTTAGGAGCATTTGGATTATTCTAGTAGGTAGGTAAGTAGTTTATATTTGTTGAGTCTGTTTGATTGTGTGAAACATTTTGCGTGTTTTATGTTTGTGTAATATGACTTTTATGAATTGTATATGTTTTGAACTATTGAGCGTGCTTGGGTGCTTGTTGTGGTATTGTGTTATGATGAGCATGTTGAGCTGCTATAACTACTTCTGTGATTTTGTATGCTAAGTTTTGACGAGTTGTGGAATATGGTTGTGTTATTGCTATATTGTTGTGGTCATCTGAATTGTTGTGCATATCTGGGTTGTGAGCTTATTTAGAGAAACAAAGGTTAGAGGACCTTGGGTTCGAGATAAAGTAGAATGTCAAGAGTCTCGGGGATAAATGGTTGAGAACTGACATTGTGTAAAGAAAGTGAGTTAGATATCAAGACATCGGGTATAAATGGTTTTAGTGTTTTTTTAGTTAGTTATTTTGGAACAAGGTCTTAAGAGTGGAGTTACTTCGTTGCAGATATTTCTTATAAGGAATGGCAGATCAAGGCTTGGATGGAGCCCAACCTGTCGATCTTAAAAAGCACCCTTCTGGGATTGTACCTACCCTTCAGTGAGTTCTAACTTTTCCAACCGCTTGTGCCATCTAATTGTGTGTGATAGCTCTTTTTGATAGGCCAAATTAAATTGTTTAATCAACAGAAGTGGTGGAGTTGGTGTCCTGGACGTTTTTAGTGATTTTCGTTTGAAAATTGGCTTACCTTGGAAAAGAGGGTTGTTTAACTTTTTCGCCAAAGCTCCATATGAACCTCTAATATTGACTTGGTGGTACTTTAAGCTCTTTGAGTTTTGGAATATTCAACATCAAATGGAATGAAAATAAACCCAATCTCTTTTTGAATATTCACGGTTAAAGATTTTAATTAATTTAACGAGTTCACATATCTCTTATTAGTTTGAATAGTTGCTTTATGTAGAAAGATATAGATTTTGTCTTTACATTACTAGAAAGTTAATTATGATATACATAGAGACGAACAAGTAAGAATTTGTCAAGATTTATGGTATAGAACTAAGAAGCACAAACACGGACACGACAGGACACGACAATACGTCAATTTCTAAAAAACTAGGACACGGATACGTTGTTTTTTTTTTTAATTTTTTTTAGTGTATATATAATTTTTTTAAAAAAATTTAGAATATATATAACTTTTTTTAAAAAAATTTAGTATAGATAAATTTTAATTTTTTTTAATACATGTATAAATTTTTATTGAGAGTAGTTTAATTTCATCCTTCCTTTTTTTTTTTTTTAATTTAAAAATACTTCTTTTATTGGGTTGGGCCTATACCACAGTTTGTCTAGGTTAAATCTGAGGTTTTCTTTAACTTAAAAGGTTTAAATAAAAAAAGAAAAGAAAAACCTAAACTTACGAAGAAAAAAAAGAAAGCTACTTTCTGTAGCTGACCAACGGCGGCGATTTTTGGAGCCGACAACCGCGACTTCTGGAGCTGACGGCGACGACGAAGACGGTGGCGACAAGTGTGATGAGGGAGATCAGTGACGACTGGTGCGATGAAGGAGATCGACCGAGACAAGGTATGTCTTCGGGGAAGGGGCAGAGGGATGCTTCTCCAATTTCGGTCTCACCATCTCCTCTGTTGTGTAACTCGATCCTGGGTCAAGGAAGTGTCGTGCCTCACCCAGTTTTTTACTCTTTGGGAGAGAGTGTTCCAAATTTACCCACATTGTCTAGTATTGACGGGGGAGCCTTGAGGGGGGATGCCATTTCTTTCCTAATGGGGGGCGGTTGGGAACTTAGGCAACTTGTCTAGCCCAGTTTTTCGGGATTTCCTTTTATTGGGGGTCTTATTGGGCAATGGTCGTCGGGATGGGCTGCGCTAGCCTCTGTGGGTATCCAAGCTATTCTAGCCCGTGAGAACCAAAAGGAATCTATTCCCTCATCAGAGAGAAAGATAGAGAAAAAGTCTGAGGGTGGTAGTAAAAAGAAAGTTTAACTTGACTGTTCAGTGACCTATGAGAGAAAGAAAGTTTCTAAGGAAGTGGGGAAAGTGGCGGTTTCTTAATGAAGATTCTAGCTTGGAATGTGAGGGGGTTAGGGGGAAGGTTAAGTGGTCTTTGGTTAAAGAAACTATCTCAGTAGAAAACCCTGATATCGTCATTTTGTTGGAATCTAAAAGAGAATCTATTAATCAACTGTTGGTGAGAAGCCTCTGAGGCAATAGGCATGTGGATTGGGAGATTTTGGAATCCTGTGGAGCCTCGGGAGGTATTGTGTTGCTCTGGGATAGCAGGGTGATACCCTCAATTGAGGTGGTTAAGGGTTGCTTTTCGGTGTCCATATCCTTTTGGTCTAGAGATGATGAGGTGAGGTGGGTGTCAGGGGTGTATGGGCCCCATGGGCAGAAAGGTAGGAATGCTTTCTAGGAAGAGTTGGGGGATCTCTTTGGCGTTTGTGGTCCCTCTTGGTGTGTAGCTGGGGACTTCAACGTCATACGCTCTCCTTTAGAGAAATCCTCGGGAGGGAGGATGACCAGATCTATGAAAGCGTTTAATGATTTCATCGAGGGGTGTGGCTTGGTTGATCCCCCTCTATTGAATGGGAAGTTCACTTGGGCTGATAGCAAAGCACATATCAGAATTGATCGTTTTCTGTTCTCGAAGGGTTGGATGGATCAATATGGAAGTGTTATACAAGTGATGGGACCCAAAATCACTTCGGACTACTGGCCTCTTATTGCAAGCTCAGGTATCATTAAATGGGGTCCATGTCCCTTTAGGTTCAAGAATATGTGGATGGACCATCCTTATTTCAAATCCTCCATTTCCGCTTGGTGGAACGTCGAAGCCCAGGGGACTTGGGAAGGATATCGCTTTATGGGAAAATTGAGGGCGTTTAAGAACACGCTGAAAACTTGGAATCGTGAGGTGTCGGGGACTTTAGGATAAAAAAGCAAGAGCTATTGGGGAAAATCAAAAGGCTAGATGAGTTGGAAGAGTTAGGAAGCTTAGATGAGAATTTTTTTTTTTTGAAAAGGAAACCATACTTTTCATTGAAAAAATGAAAAGAGACTAATGCCCAAAATACAATGATACGAAGAACAAAATTAAAGAACTGAAAGGTTAAAAGCAAGCACCAATACAAATGAATGACAGAAATTAAGATAGAAGAATAAAAGCATCCCAATTAAGGCAAATATCTTGAATAGAATAGCTTGAAAAGAGCTTGGACAATGAACACCAAGACGAAGTTTTGAGACGAGCATCATCGAAACGATCCTTCCAAAGGAGAGATATAACATGGAAAACCCTCTTATTCCTTTCAAACCAAATCTCCAAAAATACCCGAAACTCCGAAAATACCGCTTTTACTACATTCGACCACAACAACTTAGAAGCAAGCTTAAGGGATGGACCAATTAATAACTGCAGCACGATTCCTATGAATGACTGATCAAGAACCCACTGAAGCTTGAAAGATGACAAAATCTTTCCCCAACACCGATGTCTCAAGGGACCAAATGCAGAAGACTGAAATTTCGGACACTATATAACCAATTAAGCTCTCCAATAGCGGCTGGAAATCAATAATTTCTTCCTCCTTAAGAAGCTGACGGAAAGAGATATACCATAAAAAGGTTGCACCATCCCAATGATCATTTTTTAGAGTCATTTCCTAACTTGAATATAGCCAATCTCTCTACTTGCTTCCATAGAAGTCTCCACCAATACATCATTGGATCAGCGCAAAAATAAGATAGAAAAAGAATTCTGGCCATAGAAATCTCCTTTCCTTGAAATCATTTGGACCATACACATTAGATACCTAGCATATATTCTTACGAAGTGTTATGCATTTAATTGTAATAACCTCCCTTTATGAATTCCAGCACTGAAAGTTTACTCTCAACCCACAAAATAAGAAGCCATCCTGAATTTCCATAAGTTTCCACAAAAGACCTTGAACTCCATGCAAATTTAATGAATTTCATATCAATTTTCGACCATTTGGATTTTTGAATTAAGACTAAATCAGAACAAATATTTGAAGGTATTACTTCAGAATCACCGAGACCCCAAGTATCCCACAAAACAATCTTCATAACTAATTTGAGAAAGAATCAAGCTAAAACTTTAGGAGACCGAGGAGAAATCTTTTGCAATTGAAATCCACAAATTTCAACTATTGAAGAGAATTGATTAGGAATTTGAGAAGGAGACAAGAAAGATTCATGTACTATTGAATCCTGATTGCTTAAACAATCAACATTCTTTGAATAAAGGGAAATCAAAGACTCACCAAGTTGATCTTCTTGAAAATGCTCCCCACAATCTGCTTCAGTATGCAAATAATCTGAATCCTCACTGCTTACACTAACCAATGACTCATCATCTGAATCCAAGGAAGAATACTCTTTTGTGTTAGAAGAACAAGCAATACCTCTAACAAAAGAATCCTTTACTCCTGGAAGTTGAATGGTCGATTCAATAAAATCCTTGGACTTCCCTCCACTGTTATTTGAAGATCCCAAAACCTTATTTGAAGCAATCAATTGAGTACATTCGGATTCCAAATGATCAACATTGATATTGGACTTAACAGCCAATGATAAAGAAGCCTTTTTCCGAGAATAAGTCTTTAAGATTACCTGCTGATTATCACCTTTTAAATTGCAATCAATGATATTATTCTTCTTGGAGGGAGGTTCAAAGAACTGAGGCTGCTGGACTTCCTTAGGGCTGGAAACATTAATAACATTAAAATCTTTAGAAGGAGAGAGAATGGAAACCGACTCTTGAATGCTAGCATTAAAATCTTTACAGCCAGCATTATTAATGCACTCAACATGCAAAGATGCACCTTTTGGAGAACCCAAAGCCTCAATTAATACCTCCTGATTTAATGGCAATTCAGCCTTCCTCTCTCCTTCATTAAAAATAGTCAATTCTTCATCCAACACAACTTGCTTGACCCTTATTAAATCCAGGGAATTTGAAAAGTCTTTACAGCCAGCGTTATTAATGCTCTCATCATGCAAAGATGCACCTTTTGGAGAACCCAAAGCCTCATTAAATTTCTCCAGATTTAATGGCAATTCAGCCTCCCTCTCTCCCTCATTAAAAATAGACAGATCTTCATCCAACACAACTTCCTTGACTCTTATTAAATTCAGGGAATTTGAAAAGTCATTGGCTGATAACTTTTCACTTGAATCAAACTTTGAATTCCTAGCCTCTAGTGCGGAATTCGAGCTTATTACCAATCTTTACATTGATATCAGCAGGAATAAAGCCACAACAATTTTTTTCTATTTCAATGAAGGCTTCAGAACAGTCTAATAAATTAAGAGTTTTAGAAGAAATACTAACCAGCCCTCCAAGATTCTTTCCAATAGCTTCAAAGGATGCACGACTCCACAAATTTAAAGGTAAATTCCTGATTGCAATCCATCCTCCATAGCTTTTCATAAATTTCGGTTGGGAGTGATTCTCAGGAGACCAAAGTTCCAGTTTCAAATGAAGGTTCTCATATATGTTCCACTTACGACTTACCATCCAAAGAAAAATCCGAGAAACCAACAGCCACCTGAATCAAGGCTTTATCGTCCATAAAAGGGTTGATCGAGATTGAAGTAAGAAAATAATCCTCAAGGACCATCTTAACATCCCTCCAAGAGTAATGGGCCATCAATCGAGAGACAACAAGTGAGTTTTCCAAATCTATATTCAGCACATCCCAATTCTTTCGAACCCAAAAAGAATTTTCATTAAAGAACTTAGCATTTTTGGCTGAACCATCCAAAGAAATGGAATTCTTACTAGAGACACCTAGCTTGACCACATCGGCATATGAATATGAAGAGGCATTTTCTACTGATTCATCATCCAAAACCAGATAACCCTTCAAATTTTTTGACAATGGCGGAATTTGCTGATTTTCAGAAGGAAGAATCTTTAGAATAAAATCACTAATCATTTCCCAAAAAACGTACCAGCCCTTCTTGTTCCAACCGGCTGGAACTTGTATAATCCTTCTGCCACCCGTGGAAGGCCAAACAGAACATTCAAAAAACCATTCATTCTTTGAATAGAACTTAATCAATCTAATAACTCCAAATTCCTCCTTAATTTTCAGATGGAAAAAAGAAGAAACTGGGTTCTGCAATAACTCAACTAAAACATTTTCAAACCATTGAAGGAAGGAAATGGACAATGGAATCAACTGCTTCTTGCACGAATCTTCAACAAAATACATACTACCTTCCCTCCAAATACAAAAGTACCTGTTTTGGATGCAACAACTTGTGACTTCCATGGAAAAGAGGGATGAAAAGGCCAGTAAAAGACGATGAGAGCAGCAACAAAGAGTCGGCTAGAGCAGGAACACGATTCAATGGAAAAAGACTATGAACGAGAATGGCAAGGAGGAAAAAACACTGACAATCGATCACTCTTTCGACGGATGAAGGCTGAAAGGGAGGGGAAGAGAGGAGAGAGAAGAGAGAATTCGGGGGGGGGGGGAACGTTGTCCTCTTTTTAGATCTGCTGGAGTATTTCGCTTCTCCCTATATTCTGATTTTTTTCCTTAGATGAGAATTTAATGGGAGAGAGTGCCTAGCCCTGAAGACAGAGCTAACAGAGGTTATTAGGAGAGAGACTACCAGTTGGAGACAAAAGGCGAGGGTGGTGTGGGCCAAGGATGGTGATTGCAATACGTCCATTTTTCACCACTGGGCAAATGGTAGCAAAAGTAAAAACCTCATCGATTCTTTGGAGAATGACTCGGGGGTGATGGTGAAGGAAGAGAAGGATATTGAGGAAACTATTCTTACGTTTTTCTCAAACCTTTATAGTCCAGCGATCAAAGCCAAGCCTTTTGTGGATGGAGTGGATTGGAGCCCCATTTCGGAGAGTTAGAAGACGGAGCTGGAGTCCCCCTTTTCTTTGGAAAAGATAAGGAAAGTGGTTTTCGAGAGTGATAGGAATAAGGCCCCTGGCCCGGACGGATTCTCTATGGGCTTCTTTCAGCATAATTGGGATGTCATCAAGGAGGATTTATTTCGGGTATTTAAGGAATTTTATGATCGACGCGTTTTGGATAGCTCTCTGAATGAGACTTTTGTGTGTCTAATTCCTAAAAAGGAGAAGGTGACCAATACTAAGGATTTTAGACCCATAAGTTTTGTCACCAGCGTCCACAAGATTATTGCTAAAGTGCTTGCAAATAGATTGAGAAAAGTCCTCTCTTCAACGATCTCAGAGTACCAAGGAGCGTTTATCCCTGGGAGGCAGATCTTAGACCAGGCCCTCAGTACCAAGGAGCGTTTATCCCTGGGAGGCCGATCTTAGATTAGGCCTTCATTGCGAACGAGGCCATTGAGGATTATAGGAGTAGAAAGGAAGAGGGAGTCATCTTCAAAATCGACTTTGAGAAGGCTTACGATCACGTGGATTGGAACTTTCTTGATAAGGTTCTGGCAAGGAAAGGCTTTGGTTATAGGTGGAGATCCTGGGTCTAGGGATGTATTTGTTTTGTTAGATACTCGATCCTCATTAACGGTTGTCCTAAGGGTAGGATCCAGGCTTCTCGGGGCTTAAGACAAGGGGACTCAATATTGCCTTTCCTCTTCCTGCTTGTGGTAGATGTTCTTAGTAGACTTGTCTTTAAAAGGGAGAGAGGAGGTATCATTGAAGGTTTTAAGGTCGGGAAGGAGAGAGTCCCCTATCTCACCTTCAGTTTGCAGATGATACGATCTTCTTTTGTTTCAGAACGAAGAAGTTTTTTTTTTGTGTTAAATCACGTGCTCACATTCTTTGGAATGATGTCGGGTCTCAAAATCAATAAAGGTAAGTGCCAGATCCTTGGGATTAACTGTGAGATCTCTAAGGTGGCTAGGTGGGCATCTTTCCTGGGTTGTGAAATTGGAGATTTCCCGATGTCTTACTTAGGTCTTCCCCTAGGTTACAATCCTAGAAACTCTGCTTTTTAGAGCCTTGTGATTGATAAGGTTAGAAAACGTCTTGCTTCCTAGAAAAGAAACTTCTTCTCTAAAGGGGGTAGACTGACTCTTATTCGTTCGGTGTTGAGTGGAATCCCGACTTATTTCTTTTCGTTGTTTAGGGCTCCCAGTAAGGTGTGTGAAAGCATTGAAAGGTTAATGAGAAACTTTCTTTGGGATAAGGGGAATATTGGAAAAGGAGCGCACCTTGTGAGTTGGGAGGTTGTGGGAAAACCCATTCACCTTGGAGTTCTAGGGATTGTTAACCTTAGAACCTGTAACAAAGCCCTATTAGCGAAGTGGCTATGGCGTTTTCCCCTTGAGTCATCTTCTTTGTGGTACAAGATAATTGTGAGTAAATATGGTCCTCATCCCTTTGAGTGGTTACTGGGTGGGGTTGGTGGCACGTTTCGAAACCCGTGGAAATATGTTGTTATGGAGCTCCCTTCCTTTTCTGGTCTCGTGCATCATGTGGTTAGGGATGGAAATGATACGTATTTCTGTTAGGATAGGTGGGTGGGGGATAAACCCCTCTATCTTACTTTCCCCCGTCTCTTTCAGTTGTCCTCTATGAAAAACCGCTCAGTGGTTGACGTTTTGTTCCATTCAGGGAGCTTCCCTTCTTTTTCGTTTGGGTTTCGCCGTGATTTGTCCGATAGGGAAATGACGGATGTCATGGCTCTTCTTTCCTTGATTGAGGGGTTTGACTTTAGGTTGGGGAGGAGAGATTTTCGTTGTTGGAGTCCTGATCCTTCTGTCAGGTTCTCATGTAAATCCTACTTCACTTCTTTGTTGAATCCTCCTCCCAATAGCGAGTATCTCTTCTCTCTTGTGGAGGGTGAAAGTGCCGAATAAGGTGAGGTTTTTTATTTGGCAAGTCCTCCATGGTAGGGTTAATACCTTTGATAGGCTCCTGAGAAGGAATACCCCTTTGTTTGGTCCCTTTTGGTGCAGCCTTTGTCGGAAGGCAGAGGAAGATTTAGATCATATTCTTTCGAGTTGTGATTTTGCCCGCTCCAGTTGGGACTTTTTCTTTGATGCGTTTGGACGACAGCGGATCAACTATTCGGATTTGCGAGTGTTGATCAAAGAGCTCCTCCTCAATTCGACCCACCATGGCAAAGGAAGATTTTTATGGCAGGCCGTCATGTGTGCGCTCATATGGAACTTATGGGGAGACAGAAATAACAGGGTTTTTAGGGGGATAGTTAGAAGCTCGGGTGATGTATGGTCTTTATCGAGATTCCATGCTTCCCTTTGAGCCTCAGTTATGAGTTTATTTTGTAATTATCCTTTAGGTCTCATCTTATTGGATTGGAGCCCCTTCCTTTAAGGGGATTCCCTTTTGTGGGCTTGTTGTTTTTGTATGCCCTTGTATTCTTTCATTTTTTCTCAATGAAAGTTGGTTTTTCTATTAAAAAAAAACCTTCAGAAAACGGAAATCCTTGGCATTAATGTGGATATAAATATTTTGGAGTCTTTGCTCAGTGATTAGGCTGCAAATTGGGGTTGTGGCCAAATATATACTTGGGCCTGCCATTAAACGTTGCTTCTAGCTCGAGATTTTTTTGGTTGCCTATTTTTGAAAAGATTGAACGTAGGCTGTCAAATTAGGGATCAACCTTTATTTCTAAAGGAGGTAGGCTAACCCTCCTCCAGGCCACATTATCCAACCTCCCTACATATTACCTATCTTTATTCCAATTGCCTAAAAAAAATTGGTCTAGAGATAGAGAGGATGTACGGGGCTTTCCTTTGGGGAGGAGGGATAAACAATAATGGGTAGCACCGTGTCAAATGGGATAAGCTTTTTCACCCCATTGATCAAGGAGGTCTCGGTCTTCACCCCATGATTGACAAAAACAAAGCTCTATTGGCCAAATGGACATGGAGGTTCAACCATGAAAAGAATGCTCTATGGAGAAAGCTCATTATAGGCAAATATGGGTCCCCAACCCCCAACCAGTATGAAAAAGGCTTCCTTAGCTAAATTTAAAGGCCCATGGAGGAACATTGTAAAGCAGCACATCCTCATTACCAGCCTATTGTTCATCAGCTTGGAATGGAGAGGATACTCTCTTCTGGACCGATTCATGGATTAACAACACCCTTTTGGCCACAATGTACCCCCTTCTCTATCATCTCTCCCAATGTAAATCTGTATCTGTCAAAGAGGTTTGGAACGCTTCGAGCAATTTGTTAGGTATCTAACAAGTAATATTCCTGCAAATGGATAAAATATACCAAACACACAAGAACAGGGCAATATTCCAGCACTATATTGATGAAAATACTGAAATATAACAGAGTTCACAGCCCAATAACAAGACTAATGCAGGAAATAGAAGATGAACAATAACCGAACACAAGAACAATCAGGAAGTTCGAGAGTCCTGATAATCTCTCCCAAAAGCCAAAAGCTCATGCTAAGCATAAACCCTAAAACAAAAGCATCCTGCAATATATAAACCCCTCGGCAGCCTCTATCTTTCGTACAAGGAGATAGCCCACGATCCCAGGCAGCTAACGGTCCCCACCTTCTTCCATTCTGTTATTTCCAGCATCCATATTCCACTCCTTTCCCTTTTTACCCTTGCGTTCGTATGTATTTACTATTGGAGGCCTCACAATTTTTGGGACCTCAAATTGGGAAGGAATTTGAAAGACAGAGAGGCTACAGAATGGGCTGAGCTTAGTGTGGATCTCGATCCCATCACTTTATCTCATACCGAGGATACATGGAAATGACCCCTTAATCCAAATGGTTCTTTCTCCACAAAATCTCTCATCACTGATATGACTGGTATCAATAGTCTCATGGAGCCATCCTTGGCAAGGCTATCGGGAAAGACAATTACCCAAGGAAAGTCAAAATTTTCTTCTGGAAATTAGCTCACAAAGCCATTAATACCAAAGATGTTTTGCAAAGACGTATGCCTTATGTGACTCAATCACATGGGTGGTGCTTTTTATGCAAAGGTGAAGATGAATCACAGGATCACATCTTCGCCGTATGCCCTTTTGTGCGGAGATTTTGGTCCAAAATTTTAAAGGCGTTTGGATGGTCCCTTATTAACTCGAGTTGAGTGGATGTTCTCCTTGCTTCGGTTCTGATAGTTCATCCTTTCAAGAATACAAAAACCCTCTTAAGGATGAAGGATGAACACAAAAACCCTCCTAAGGATGAATATCACCCGAGCCTTCTTTTGGATTTTATGGAAAGAAAGAAACAGAAGAGTCTTTAAGGATATTGGTCTCTCTTTTGAAGCTTTTTTTGATTCTGTTATATACTATGCTATATCTTGGTGTAAACTTTCTCCTATGCTAGCTTCATATTCATACGCCTCCCTCATTAATAGTTGGGAAAGTCTTTTGTAATCTCTATGGATCTCGTATCCCTTTTGTAAATTTCATACATCAATTTGGAGTTGCGTTGATAGAAGTATAGTTAAGTCCATTTGGAGTTCGAGGCATGTGGAGTGGGTGTCCTTGGATGCTTTGAATTCGGCAGGGGGTATTATTATTATGTGGAAACGACCTACGGTTGAAGTTATGAACTCTCTGTTAGGAGCGTTCTCCATTTCCATTGAGTGCAGCTTTAATGGGCAGTTTGAAGGTTGGATTACTGGGGTCTACGGCCTTTGTACCTATAGGGAGAGGTTTCATTTTTTGCAGGAGCTTCATGATATTCAGGGCCTGTGCCAAGGTAATTGGTGTATTGCCGGGGACTTTAACATGGTTAGATGGTCTAAGGAGAGGTTAAATGCTACAAATTCGGTGAGGAGCATGAGAAAATTCAACAGCTTCATAGAGTCTTATGATCTCATCGATCCCCCTATGAGCAATGGGACCTTTTCTTGGTCGAGAATGGGCACTAGAGTAGCCGCCTCTAGAATTGATAGGTTCCTTATTTCGCAATTGTGGAATAATACCTTCCCGGAGCTTAGAGTTGAGAGATTGCATAGACCCACGTCGGACCACTCCCCTATTTTGATGTCCATTGGGGTGGTGAAATGGGGGCCTACCCCTTTTAGATTTGAAAATCTGTGGATCGATACTCCAGAGTTTAAAGAGAATATAGAAAAGTGGTGGGGAGACTTAAAACCAATTGGCTGGGCTGGCTTCAGATTGATGGAAAAACTTAAGGGGCTGAAGGTCTTAATTAAAGAATGGAACAAAGAGCTTATGGCAATGGCCATCAACAAGAAAGCGACTATCTTGAGAAAAATTGAGGTTTTTGATAAGATGGAGGAGCAAAATGCCATAGATGCTTCCCAGATTGAGGAGAGGAAAATCCTTAAGGCAGAGCTCTTAGACTTGACTGTAGCTAAGCAAAGAAGTATAAATCAAAAATGCAAACTAAAATGGATTCAGGAGGGGGATGAAAATTCCAGTTTCTTTCATAAATGGGCCTCGACCATGAGATCTAAGGCCTTCATCTCTATGATTGAGAAAGAGAATGGGGAGATTCTTACCAAGCAAGAAGAGATTGAAGCTGAGATTTTGAGCTTTTATAGCAAGTTTTATGAGAAAGACTATGATCACAAATTTGTGATTGAAGGGCCGGACTGGGTTCCTATTGGTGATATCAGCAAAAGCAAACTGGAAGAGGCCTTCTCTGTGGAGGAAATCTACAAAGTAGTTATGGATATGGGAAGCCAAAAGTCCCCGGGTCCGGATGGCATGACGGGAGAATTTTGGAAAAATTATTGGAACATTTTGAAGTCTGATTTAGTAGAAGTGTTCCAAGAATTTTTCCAAAAAGGTATTATCAATAAAAGGACCAACGAAACGTATATTTGCCTTATTCCCAAGAAGAAAAGAGCCTTAAAGGTCAAAGATTTTAGGCCTATAAGCCTAGTTACTTCCCCCTACAAGTTGATAGCTAAAGTGCTTGCCGAACGATTGAAAAAGGTCCTCCCAAATACCATAAGTGATTGCCAAGCGGCTTTTGTGCAAGGGAGGCAAATCCTCGATGCTATTTTAGTTGCTACTGAGGCTGTGGAAGACATAAGGCTGAGAAAAGAGAAAGGCTTTCTCCTCAAGCTAGATCTAGAGAAGGCTTATGACATGGTGAACTGGGACTTCCTGGATGGGATTTTAGAGTTGAAGGGATTCGGTCATAAATGGAGAAGGTGGATTAAAGGTTGCCTCTATAATACGAACTTCTCCATTCTCATCAATGGGCGGCCGAGAGGTAAGATTATGGCTTCTAGAGGTTTGAGGCAAGGGGATCCCCTTTCCCCGTTTTTATTCACGTTGGTGGGGGACGCCATCAGTAAGTCTGTCCATTACTGCATAGAGAAGAAGATCTTGAAAGGTTGGGAGATTGGCCAGCATAAATCTATTGTCTCAATTTTACAATATGCGGATGACACCCTCCTTTTTTGCCTGGCTAATGATCGTGATATGACCAAATGGTGGGATATTCTCAGGATGATAATGAGGGGCTCAGGCTTGGCTTTGAATCTGGCCAAATCTGCGTTGATCGGTATAAATGTGGCTTCCCCTCAGGCGAATAATTTGGCCAATTTGCTAGGCTTCCAATCGGACTCTTTGCCCATAAACTACCTTGGCTTTCCTTTGGGCGGCAACTACCACAGGATTTCATTTTGGGAGCCTTTAATTGAGAGATTTAATCACAAGCTGGACTCGTGGAGGAAATTGCCCATATCCAAAGGGGGAAGAGTGACCCTCGCCCAATCGGTCCTCAATAGTCTCCCCCTCTACTTATTCTCCTTGCTCAAAGCTCCTAAGTCCACCATCAATTCTATGGAGAAAATCGTTAGAGACTTTGTGTGGAGTGGTGGTTGCTATAAACAAGGTTCTAACTTGGTTAAATGGGAGTGGTCCTCGCTGTCGTGCTTCCATGGTGGGTTGGGAGTTGGCTCCCTAGCTCAAAAAAACTTTTCCCTTATGACTAAATGGCTATGGAGATTTACTCAAGAGAAGAAGTCTTTGTGGAGACAAATCATTGTAAGTATTTATGGAGCTTCCCCTGAAGGTTGGTCGACTACTCCCTTTAGAGGTAAAAAAGGTAACAGAATCTGGGTTGATATAGCTGCGAATTTCCCGACTTTTGCCAAACTTGCTAAGTTCGTTGTTAATAATGGTACGAGTATTAAATTCTGGAAGGACTCTTGGTGTGACAATCAAACTCTCCAAGCCCTGTTTCCAGACCTTTATTTGATTTCTGAGAGGAAAAATGCGACTGTTGCCGAATGTTGGGAGGGTAGTAACCAAGCTTGGAATTTGGCTTTTAGAAGAGGCTTGTTTGATAGGGAGGTCTCCAGCTGGATGATCCTTGTGGAAAAGCTTAGCTCGATCAGTTTGAATAGTGAACAAGATGATATTAGGTGGTCTCTTGAAGGGTCGAGCAGCTATACAGCAAGATCTATGTTTCAGAAAATGATCAAAATATCGCCCAAAGTTAGTCAGAATTTGTGCAACTTGATTTGGAAGCATAGAAGCCCGAAAAAGGTTCAAGTTTTCCTTTGGTCTCTAGCTTATCGCAGTCTTAACACTGATGAGAGGATCGAAAGGAAATTCAAAAGCTGGAGCTTATCCCCCTCGGCATGCAAGCTTTGTCTTCTCTTGGGGGAAGATTTAGACCATCTATTCCTTCACTGTGCTTTTGCTAAGAAAGTCTGGTTTTTTGTGGCTAATCTCTTTGGTATGTCCTTCTGCCTTCCTAACAAAATTGAAGATTGGCTCCTTGAAGGGTTGGCGGCTTGGAACCTCAAGAAAAATGCCAAGATTATGGCTGGGTGCGCTTTCAGGGCTGCCGTTTGGCTTTTGTGGAAGGAGAGGAACTCTAGAACCTTTGAAGACAAGTCGGCTAGCCTTGAGTTCTTTTGTTAGAATGTTCAAAATACTGCTTCGTGGTGGATTTTTTTGCATAAACATTCTTTTTGTAATTACAGCTTGCTGTCTATTATTAAAGATTGGCAAGCTATTTTGTATTAGCTCTTGGGCAAGGGCGATCTCCACCCTTGGCCCCTAGGTTGTCTCCTTCTTTTGTGATTATATATTCCCTTGATGTCTCTTATCAAAAAAATAAATAAATAAATTTCATACATCAATAAAATTGTTTCTTATAAAAAAATGTGTAGGAGTCATAAACTAAAACAAACTTTTAGCATTGAACTATTATAATGTATTAAAATAGTACATATTTGAAAAAAATGTATATTACAAACATATTATTTTCGTGTCCATACACCCACGTGATATATCAGTGTGTTTACAATACTTATATTCTTACTTTTCCCATAAAATCCATGAGAATTATTCTCAATGTGCCAAATGAACTTGTGAGCAAAAAAGTATTTTAGTTTTGAAAAATTAAAAATATTTCGAAGGACCAATGCAATTGCAATATAAATTAATTTCTAGGTAAATTGTAGAATCTTTCTAAAAAAAATGTAAATCATAGAATGTGGGTGTTGGTATCACTTGAGTTTCATTCCCTTCTTGGTCGTCCTTTCCAGTTCTGAACTAAAACCTAAACTGAAGTAGATAACCTCTTGTCGATGATTTTAATACAAACAAGGCTGGTTTCTTTATTTGTTGGTTCATACTCCCTTTTGTGAAGTACCGATGCACGCATCAAATGTCCATTTGTTTTTGTTTTAGATGTTTAGGAACTCCATGTATGTACTATATTTTTTATGTTTCTTGCTGAGTGTACAATGTATTATATTGTTTCTAGGAACATTGTGTCAACAGTGAATTTGGACTGTAAGTTGGATCTTAAGTCCATTGCTCTGCAAGCTCGCAATGCTGAGTACAATCCTAAGGCAAGTGGTGTTTTATAAATACAGATAATTTTAACAATTCATCATGGATGTCAAGAATGCCATTTTCAGGGTGGAAATTGAACATTGTTTCCTTTTGCATTTCAATTAGAATTTTTAAGATTTTCAATTGCTATTTCAATGACAGCGTTTTGCTGCCGTTATCATGAGAATAAGGGAGCCAAAAACCACAGCATTGATATTTGCATCTGGAAAGATGGTAAGTTATTTTCTATTGTATAATTTCCAAATGACGAGAATTGGCATGACATATTGCAGTTGCTTCCGATGATTTACTATATTTTTATGATTCTCATGAAGAGAAAGCCCTTGACCTTGTTTGTGTTGGACTCACAAAAAATTGTATCCTATTTACTTCTGTTAAAAACTTTTTGGACATGTTGGACATGTCCAAGATGCGCAGGTGGCAGGTTGACCTGAAAAAGGTTGATGAGAGGAAAAAAAAACAATAACTTAGCTCATGTACCAACCCATTTTTTGTCTTATTGGAACAGCTGTAAAAACCCTTATGAAAGAATTCATGAAGGGAGGTCCATGTTGCTCACTGTTCTTAGCACGTAATTTTTTTAAGGTTAAATTTACAAATTGTATGAAGATTAAATATATCAATATGCACATATGTTGTAAAAAAATGTTGTCCGTTTCCTACTATTTTAGTAATTTATGTGTTACCATATTTGTCTCCATGTCCGCATAATGTTGTGTTTTGTTGTATCTATTTCCTGTGTTTCATGTTCATGCTTCTTAGATTGTCATGTATTTGTACTGTAACCTCTTTTGGTTCAAATTCTAAAGAGAAAATAACCAACAAGAAAGATACGTGTGTGGACCATTTGATTAAGGTCGATGGCTTAATTGGATGGAGGAGAAATTGCCTATTTGATCAGGTAAGGGCACAATCCAGTTTCGTATCCCTGTGTACCCATGTCCATGACCAATATTTTATTACATAAATAATAACGTCAAACCCACCTATTGTTAAGGTATTATAACCTTGACCAAAAGGCCATTTAAATACATTAATACTGTCAAGGCTTTTTGGATATTATTCTTAAAACATTTGGGTGGTCCATTGTTCTACCAAATGATCCTACCCTCCTATCTCTCATACTTGGTGGCCACCCTTTTAAAATGGAGAAAAAGCTTCTTTGGATGAACTTCATATGAGCCTTCTTCTGGAGTGTTTTGGCAAGAGAGTAATCGATGAATCTTCCAAGACAAGGAGCTTGCATTTCACAGTTTTTTTGATGCCATAATTCTTTTGGTTGTTTATTGGTGTAAATGTTCTCCACTCTTTCATCAGTCACCACTATAGCTATGATTCTCTCTTTTCCAATTGGAGAGGTTTTATGTAAATCCTTTGGATGGGGTGCGATTTCATACCTCAATGAAATTATCATTTTAATATATAAAATAATAATAAATCCCACCCCACATGGTATTGAACTAAAAGAAAAAGGAATAATAATCTCAAACCAATATTTGTAATTTATTCTCTCAATACTGTTTCCCTTAGAATGTATTCGAACTTGATGACTTTCTTTGAATTGAATTTAGGTTGAGTGAGAATTTTTGTGTGCTGAATGTGTCACTGTTGTTATAAGAATGAATTCTTTTGCTTGTAAATTCATTGTTGCACTTTCAGAGTATCTTGTTTTAGCAATTCAGATGTATGCTGTGTTGTAGGTCTGTACTGGAGCTAAGAGTGAACAGCAATCCAAATTAGCAGCAAGAAAGGTATTTAATTTCTTTCCTAGTGTTCTGTCTTTTAGTGTGCTGAGGTTGTAAAATCATCTCTTATATATTACCTATTAGGATATCGATGATAGAATCACATAGCTTGAGAAGGTCTACTCGAGTTTATCTTAAAATATTATCAGTTGGTTCATTAATTGTTCGAAGGGCAATCTGACTAGTTGTTTATCATCAGTCACCAGTCAATTTCATTTTTTTGGGGTTAAAATTTAGTGTTCTCAACTCCGGTAAATTTTACAATTTTTTTCTTTTTCTTTTTGCATGTTTGATACAGTGAATTTAAATTCTGAATTCTGAAGTTTAAAGCTTACAGATTTTATTTTATCTGAAGTGTTCAAGAAATAATGTTTTTAACTAAAAAAAAACTCTTCACCAAAAACCTCAAAATTTGGGCAAAAAAATTAGAGGTGTGAGCTGAGATATTGTTGTTAGGTTTTAGGTATAGAGAATAGTTGATGGTTAAGAAGGTAATATTTAGTTTAGTGGGGGAAAGAAAGAGTGTTTAGGGGGTTGGAGAGAGGTCCAAGTGATGTGTGGTCCCTTGCTAGGTTCCGTGCATCCCTTGGGCTTCGGTCACAAAATTATTTTGTAATTATCTATTAGGTCTCATTTCTTTAGATTGGGGTCCCTCCCTTTAATTAGACTCCCTTTTTTGTGGACTTGTTTTTTTATGCCCTTGTATTCTTTCATTTTCTCTCAATAAAAGTTGGATCTTTATCTAGAAAAAAAAGGTAATATTTAGTTTTACATCTTATTGTAAAAAAATGTAGGTATGTGTTAGTTACATATTTAAGCGATAATGTATAATCTGAGATTAAATTGTTTTGGGGGAGCCACTAATCATGATTAGCGGATGTTCAGTTAATTTATTTTCTTATTAATTTAAAAGCTGTTGAGCATCGCATGCAACAACACCCTTCTTTTAATACGAAGCTAATCATTATCTGATATCGTACCTTGTTTCCACTTTCCAGTATGCTCGAATTATCCAAAAACTTGGGTTTCCTGCCAAGTTTAAGGTACGTGCTTCTCTCCCTCTCATTTGTAGGGAACTGCAATTGCCATCCGACACGACTTTAGATGTTTTTTTTTCCTCTTTAAAAGAAAAGAAAAAAAAAATCTTTCAGTAATAATGAAAGAAGACAAGAGAAAGAGAAGATCAAATATACACACTGTTTAGATTTAAAAACTTGATCGTTAGAATTAAGATTATGTATCTCATTTATTTTCACATACTTCTTTTGGCCAGTTTTCTCCACAATATCATTCACGTATAAATTGATCGATGAATTACCACATGATTCTTTTAGCCAAAGAGTTTTTTTTTTCTTCTCATTTAATTAGTGTTTGTTCTTGTGTTAATGTATGTGCATTTATTTTTAATCTGGTGCAGGATTTCAAAATTCAGAATATTGTTGGCTCATGTGATGTTAAGTTCCCCATAAGGCTTGAGGGTCTTGCATATTCACACGGTGCCTTTTCAAGTGTAAGCTCTAGATCTTTATCTTGGTGTCTATGGGTATTGCATGGGGATGTTTGTATGTCCTCATTAGTAAATTTGGCAGATTCTGGAGGTCCACAGTTAGTCAAGCATTTCTCTGCTAGAAATATCCCTACCTTTTTTGATATATTCTTTTTGGGGCATGACTTGAACGTGTATGTGTTTGACTATGATTTCCCAATTCATTTAAGTGATTCTGTGATTTTTATTTTTCATGGGGAACTAGTCCAGTAACAATTTTTCATGCATATCAACAAGTTTGTGATGGTACTGAGGCTTGTGGCGTTTTGAGTGATGTATGCTAAAGTATTTGTCAGGATGGTGTTTGCCAGTGATGGATGGAATCCTTGAGATTTATTATTATTTTCTATGTTTAAAATTGTTTCATTGTATTCGACATTCACTATATATTTGGTTAAACATTATATTTTGATGTTGAACTTCTTAGATATGTGGAATTTAACTTCATTATTAAAACTTTGATCTCCTTTTCTTTTCCAGTACGAACCAGAGTTATTTCCTGGATTGATTTATCGGATGAAACAACCAAAGATTGTGCTTCTCATTTTCGTTTCTGGAAAAATAGTTCTCACTGGGGCTAAGGTAATACTTTTTTTTTTTTAGAGAAACATAATTATTTCATTTCGATGAAATAATGAATCCACTAAAGTGGCTTACAAAAATGAGGTTCAATTGTTAAGAAGTGAAGAAAGACTATAATCTTTAAAAGGGTGTGAACATTTACCAATATAAAGCATTAAAAATGAGTAAATTAAGAAACCCATCAAAAGAGCCAATGGTGTCGTTGAAGATCCCCCCATCCCTTTCAGCCCAAAGAGTCCAGAAAAAGGAACGATTAATAGCCATCCAAAGAGTTTTTGCTTTCCCTTTGAAAGGGTGACCCACTAAAACCATTGATAAGAGGTCGAATAAGTTGCCCGACATAACTATATTCCATCCAAAGGCTATTAGAATAAAATTCCAATATTGTTGAGCAAAAGAACAATAACCGAAAAGATGACATGGAGATTTCGAGTTCGCAAAGTGCATAATACAACGTGAGGGTGAAAGAGAGAGATAAGGCTGTCATCGTCGAAGGCGATCCATTGTGTTGACACCCTTGTGGCTAAGATCCCAAAGGAATATCTTTATTTTCCGAGGATAAAAACCTTTCCAGACAACCGAATATAAAGGATCAATAGAGTAATCCCTATGCAATGTTAAAAACTCCATAGAATGGATTAAAAAGTTATGGAGGTTCCATAATTCCAAATCCAGGAGTCATTATTATTTGTTAAAGCAATAGATATAAGGCAATGAGATAGCGAGACCCATTCAGTTATTTCAGAATCGTTAAGATTTCTCTGGAAGCCTAAGTCTCAAACTCCATTTTCAACATTCCAGATATTTGCTACTGATGCATGAGTACGTGTGGAAAGCCTGTAGAGTCATGGATATACAGAAGCCAAAGTGTAATTTTGGATCCAGACATCACATCAAAAAGAAGTGTAAGTGTATGTCTACCTTCCTTCCAATAAGAAATCCCAAAAGATTTTTTCAATTGAATTTGCAATCTTAGTAGGCATTTTGAACAATGACATATAATATGTAGGCATATTAGAAAGGGTAGATTGTATAAGTGTATGTCTACCTCCCTTGGAAATAAAAGAGTATTTTCAATTTTGCAATTTGTGCTGTAATTTCTCCAAAACTGGTTGCCAAAAACGAGAGCTTGATGGGTTGCCACCAAGAGGGAGACCAAGATAAACAGAAGGCGAACAGCCCACTCTACAGCCCTGTTTGAGCTAAACCATCCAAATCTTCAGTAGGAATATTGATGCCGAGAAGTTCACTCTTTCCAGAATTGATATTAAGCCCCGAAGGCTGCTCGAATATATGAATAATATCAAAGAGATTTTCGATAGCTTTGTCATCCCTAGAGGGGAATAATATGGTATCATTTGCAAATTGTAAGTGATTAATCCAAAGATTGGAAGTGCCAATAGTATTGCTCACAATCTTGCCTAGTTTTGCCCCATGATGTAAGGTACGGCTAAGACAATCTGATACTAAAATAGAGAGGAAAGGAGATAGGGGATCGCCTTGTCTAATTCCTCGAGAGGGAATAATTTTACCCCTTGGGACGCCCATTGATAATTATTGAATAATTTGCACTTGAGAGATAACCATAAATCCACTTTTCCTAAATTGAACCGAAACCTTTGGCTTGAGGGAGGGTAGCGTCAAGAAATCCCCAATCAACCTTCTCAAATGCCTTTTCTAAATCCAGTTTGAGAACTATACCTGATTTCTTTTTTGTTTAACAATCATCTACAATCTCATTGGCGATAAGCAAGGCATCCAAAATCTGTCTCCCTTCAATAAAAGTCATTTGGTTTTCAGCAATTGTAAAGGATAAAACCTTTTTTAATAGATTAGACAACTCGAGCAATGATTTTGTAAGCACAAGGGATGAGGCTTATCACTTATCAGACTATAAGCATGTACCGAACGTGCATCTATTCTCTTTGGTATTAAGCAAATGTAAGTCCCGTTAAGGGACACATTAATAATACCAGAATGGAAGAAATCCAAAAACATCTTCAGAATATCTGTTTTCATAAACAGCCAAGATTTTCTGAAAAATTCTGGAGTATAACCGTCTGGTCCAGGAGATTTGTTAACCCATCGATTTAATTGCCAAAAGAACCTCTTCCTCCGTGAAAGGAACCTCTAGAGACAAGGCTTGTTTCGTGGATAATGGATGCCGTTCCACATTCATAGGGAGAAAGTGCTGTTTACTGTCCTGTGTATATAATTTGGTATAAGAATCAAGGAATTCATCTTCTATTTCCTTATCTGTGAGTAAGCTGATATTCTGCCGGGATAATAATTCCAATATTGAATTTTTTCTCCTCCAGGCTGTTAAAATACAATGGAAGAAACAAGTGTTTTCATCTCCCTCTTGAAGCCATTGAATCTTGCAGCGTTGTTTCCATTGAATATATTCCATAGCTGTGGTATTTATGATCTGACTTTTGATCTCCAATCTGTGAGTTCTCTGTTCCACCGTGAGGCTATCACTTTCCTCTAAATCATCCAAAATTTTTAATTCAGCTGTTAGATTTTGTATCTGAGAGATAATTATATGATTTCGGCTCCATGTTTTAATCTCGTATCTCAATGCCTTCAGCTTCTGCATAAGACCATGTCCTGGCCATCCAACCAGTGGGTTCTGATTCCACCATTTTTCCACAAAAGGAATGAAAGAATTTTGATGTAAGCCATGAGTTATCAAATCTGAATGGAACCGGACTCCAAGATAAATCACCAAAGGATAGTAAAAAACGATCAATAAGAGTAAGAGATGGATCCTCCCTAAAGCTTGACCACGTGAAACGGCCATTGTGAAGGGGAATGTCTAGGAGGTTGTGTTCTGAGATAAATCTGTTGAAATTCCTCATACTTCTGGTTTGAGATCCACCTTTTGACTTCTCCCATGACCATCTTGTGACATTAAAATCACCCCCTAAGACCCATTGATCTCCTAGTCCTGCTAGATCATTAAGTTCACGCCAGAAAGTCTTCTGAGGAGGCCGAGTGGAGGGTCCATAAATAGAAGAGAGCCAAAAAGAAAAGCCATCAGATAAAGTGACATGTAAAGAGACTAAGAAATGACCTTGAACGATTTCCCCAATTTTAAAGTCTGGGTCACTCCAAAGAATAAGAATACCACCCTGCCGATCCCATGGCATCTAAAGAGGCCCAAGCAATGTTGGAAAAATAGTTCTCACTGGAGCTAAGGTAATATACTTGATTGCCTTTTCTGTGTTTGTTAAAACCAGTGCCTTGTAGTAATCGGCCTTTGCTCTGATTATACCTGGTTAGACAGCGCTTCTGTAGCCTCCTGAGGCTTTGGTTCGACTTAATCACCTCCCTTCCTTCAGTTCAGTTTTTCTTCATTACAACAATTATTTCTTGTTAAAAATGGAAGAATGGTAGTTATACTTTGCCGCCTGGATGAGAATGTTTTTAGACATATCTTAGAGGATGGGAGCAATTGTTAGTAGGTGGTATGATCTTTAGTAGTGGAGGAAAGTTTACCAATTATGGTAAGATGACAGAATTTCGAGATAAATACTATTTAGGCATTATAAATATTATTAGAATGTTGAAGGTATTTTAGTAATTAGCTAAAGAGTCTGTCAGTCAGAGCTGGGAGCTGGTTTTAAATAGAGTAATGGGAAACAATGGTTTAGTTATTTTAGTTTGGGCTTGAGTTTAGTCGTTAGGGAGGGTCTCCAAGTTCATCATTGGATATTTTACAGTTTCATTATAATTCCTCTGGTATATGTTGCGTGATTATGAATCAACTGTCAAAGATTCAATTAGCCGTCAAATTGGGTTTAATATGATTTATGGTCATTTTGACCAACCTTGAGTTACAGGATTGCATGACCGACTCTATCTGTGAATATTCTGTATTTTGAATTCTTCAGGTGAGAGAGGAGACATATACAGCATTTGAGAACATATATCCAGTGCTTACAGAATTCAGGAAAAACCAGCAATGGTAAGATGCTTCAACTGAAACTCTCTAGAGTTTAATATGGTGACCAATGAACCTTTTTGCATCTCCTATACAGATTCTCCTGGATTGGATTTCTTAGCAAGTAGAACTGAGTCTGAATTTTGTGCTGGAAGAAACGAATAATCTAAAGGAAGTTTTGATTGCAGATTTTTCGGTTTCGGACTAGCCATCTGGGAAGTCGATTTCCCTTCATGCTTTGAGAACAAACTGACTGGCACACAGACAGAAGCTATAGCCGGAAACAAGTGTATTTATCGAGAGATTGCGTCCTGTTTGAAGACCCGGAATACTTTCGGTTTTTGGCATAAGATGGAGGTCTAATGATAGAGCGTTACGTCTTTTTAGTGTCTGTCTATGTGATATAAAGTGGAGGCAAGGTGTGAAACTTTTTTGATTCTGATGGCTGTGGTATTATGTGGTCTAATTGGGGGATTGTGTATAGAAGAATTTTTGTTCCATTAACTGACACCACACAGTTATGCAATTTATATTAGACTTTATACAAGGTCATGTCATATAGTTCTGCTTTATAAATAGAATAAATTAGAATTTGTTTGATCTTGGTATACTGAATAATCTAATTTTTAGAAGTTGGAATTTCTTTTTTATGATTGGATAAAACCTCATAAATAGCTTCTACCGAAGCCTTTTTAGGGGTATCAAAATTTTAAATTATACAATTGTAAATAACTTTATAGTTGCTGTCTCCTATCTATCGCTAGGAGACAAAAGGTAGAGAATAAGAAATTGAAACTTTTTTACCTTGTTTTTTAGTTCAACAACTGACTTTTTTTACTTTCTCTCTCTTTTTTTTTTTGAAAAAAAAAACTTTTTTACTTTCACTCTTCTAATTTGTCTAAAATTTAATCATGGTGGATAAGGAGATACTCATTCGCATATGTTTAGCCAATAGTAAATTAGTGTTCAAATAATTACTTTAAACAATGGAAGTCAAAATGACACAAATTTGCTGTTTTTAATCTATTAATATGATAAATTAATGATATATTTAATAACAAATAAGTAATCCATGTCTATTAGAAATACACAATGGTAAAAGGAAATTACATAAAATTGTCTAAATAATCACATAAAAAAATGTTAAATTTTGTTATATTTTAAAATGCAGATCGTTGCTACATTTGCAATTAAAAAAAAATTACTTACCGTAGAAAAAAAGGAAAAAAAAAAAGAAAAAAAAAACTTGTTTTTACCTTGCCTTGTAGGTAGCTTTTTATTTATTTAGGACCTGATATTCTGTTTTATGTTTTTCAGGTTCACTAAGTTCAGTGAATATGCTTTTTGTTTTTTTAAAAGGAAAATTGTAATGGGTAGCTAAATTATAACGGTTAATTGCAGATATAACAAATTTTATAAAAAATTGTAAATATAGCAAAATTTTTAAATCGTTTTTTAATTTTCGTTTTGCCCCTGTTTTAATTTCTATCCGTGGTAGATTTCTATCACTGATAGAATCTATCACTAATAGAAATATGTCAATCACAGTAATAGAAATCCAATGATATAACTATCACTGATAGAAATTTATTGCTAATAGAATTCAATAGTGTATTTGATAGAAACCAATAGTGTATTTGATTACGTGATAATTTGTACATATATTTTGTTTTTTCTTTTATTGTTTTGTTGAGGTCTCCCCTTCTTTAAATTTCAACTTCCGCTTTGTGGTTTTCTTTTCTTCCGGTTCAATTTCATGTTGTTTTGCTTCTACATCTATAAAAACAAAATCAAAACAAAATCAGTGACATAAGTTTTAGAAACAAAAATGACAGTTTTCTATCAGTGATAAAAATAACTTTCTATTAGTGATAAAAGATTTATATCTTTGATATTTCTATCAATGATAGAAAAATAATTTTCTATCACTGATAGAAATCAATCTTTCTATCAATGATAAAAAGATAGGGGTCGTTTAGGCCACCAACTTCAAAAGCCCGTTTTTAGAAAAACGGGCATACCTGCGTTTGGGCCCCCGTTTTTCTAAAAACGGTCTTAGGGTTTTGTAACCCCCCCAATTCCCATTTCGTCTGGCGTCGTTTTCCTTCCCCACTCCCTCCCACTTCGCAGATCACTCCCTCGTTTTTCCTTCCTCTGTCCTGTGTTCTCTGTGGTGATCGTTCTCTCTCTCGACTACGGTTAGTTGTCTTCTTCCTTTTACTTACTTCTCTCCTTTCGTTGTACCTTTTGTCGTTGGACGACGGTTTGGAGGTGAGGTCCTTTCGGTTTTTTTCTGATTTTTTCCTCTGGATCTGGTTTTCTTAACTTCGCCTCTTCGATTGCATGTCTTGTCTTCGGTTTCGGAGGGAAAAACGAGTTGAGATCTGTGATCCACTCTCAGATCTGTCTTCTCCTTGCTCCTTGTTCGCGAATCCGAGGTACCCTTGCTATTTTTTTTTTGGTCCCTTGTTTCGGATCTTCACGGATCTGACCCTAACATGGTTTCTTCCTTCGTTTTTCTTCAGATCCCACCCCATGTCGCTTCTCCTTGTCGCGGCTGTTGACGTCGGGATCCGCCTGGTAGGTGTTTGGAGCCAGGTGAGGGGTGGGAAGACAGGTAAGTCTTCTTCGCCTTCGGTGACCGGCCAATGATGTCCATCTACTGCATGTAAGCGTTTTCCCTTTTTTTTTTTTTGTAAATAATCTGTGTCTATTTATCATGAACTTCCATCTTGGTGCTGATTTTTTGTGTTCTAACACTTATGTCGTTGGATAATTTTTTTGGTTTTGCATATGCATGCTTCGGTTTTTTATTCTGTACTACCCCCCCCCCCCAATTTTTTTCTGTTGAAATTGTGTTATAACAATATATTCAGTTTTTTTTTCTATGTTCTAACATTTATTCCTTGGATAATTTTTTCTTTCTTGTTCAATATGTTCTTTTGTCCATTTTTTGTTACTTAATTTGTTGTTCGGTCCAATATTTTTAATGTTGTTCTGTCCATTATTTGTTATAATTTCATTCATCTTTTCTGCTATACATCCTGATGGGTCGTTCATCACTGATTAATTCTCGGTTTTTTGGATGAAGATGATGCTACTGTTAATAAATTTTAATCCACCATTTTCATGCTGTTGATTTCTGTCCAAATTGTTAAGTGGTAAACTGTGTTGCTCATGCTCATGGTGATGTCAATTTTTTGTTGACTTTTCATGTCTCTGATGCTCATAATGTGCTTTCTATCTTCATTTTCATGTTGAACATGTTTTTCATTCTAACTACTATTGTGAATGCATTTGCTTTGCTTGGTTCCATTTCTTTTTGATACAGATGATTTGTTTTCTCTTTAAATTGAGGTCTTCAACTTAATTATCTTCACCATTTTTTGAATCTTCTTTTCTTCCTATTATTCGTTTTTCTGTTTTTATGGGAAATCAAAGTGCTTGACACTATTGCTCCTAAGGCCGGTCACTTTTGTTTATTTTTTTTTTTTAATTTTTTGCTTTGGTATTTTTAAGTAACTTAGTTAGTTTTGGATTGATTGCTGACTAATCCCCCTTTAATTAGCAATAAACATTTCCATTGTCTAGTTACATTTGAACTTGACCATTTACACTTTGGTAGTTGGCATTCAATTCTGTCAACTTGCATTTAATCCATGTATGTAATTTTTAAATTTTAAAAAGATGTTGGTGTGCATTTATTTACATGGTATAAATGATATCTACTTTTTTATTTCTTCATAATGGAAGTACTATTAATTTATTTTCCTATCCAATCACAATTTTAATGCTCTCAATTACCTTCTTCCCATCCCTCCTCTATTTAAACAACAATACCCCACTAGTATTTCTTGAGGAAAGTCTCCAAGCTCTTGTATCCACCAACCTTTGGTGAGTCAACTTCCATGTTTTCTTTCCTTCAATTTTTTTTTTCCATTTATGTTTTCCTTTTTTTATTTAATCCACATTATGTCCTCTCTCTCACTCATTTCTTTCTGTTCGTATGGTTGCTTACGATGAAGAGTAAGTACAACTTCACCGATCTCCATCCTTCACTGCCTCCTATCACGCCGAACGATCTCATATAACGGTAGGTTTTCAATATCTTCTTTCCTTGCTTTGAAGTTAATTAGATGATGTTCAACATTTACTAACGCAATTATGTTCTCTATTATCGTTGTCCCGTTACAAGTTTGAACAAAAAACGACCGTTGTATTCGAGGTTTGTTTATTTGGTTTACATTCTTTTAAAAAGTTTGGTAATTTCTGTATATTTTTTCTGGACATTTGGGACATTATTATTTTCCAGTTTTAAGTTTTCAAGTTTTTTCCATTCATATTGCCGTCTTTATGTGTGAATAAGTTTATGTACAGTTGTGTTCTAGAATTTTTTTCATTCATAAGGATGTGTTATGGTTTTCAGTTTTGTCACAACATTTCAGGACAGTAAAATTGTATGTAAAATGTACATTGTGTTCACAATGTAGGTCAATAAATTGGTAGTGTTTTTTTTTTTAAATCTTAAATGTTCGGTTGGCATACAAAAATAAAACATTTTTTAAATCTGCATTAATATGAAATTTATGAAATTTTTACTTACTAATGCACATTTCAATAACGTTTTCATGAAGTAATTGTTATTTTTAAATATTCAGTTGGTTAAAGAAAAATGCATTTGAGTTATAACCAAAGCGTAGTACCCAATCATAACTCGAAAAAAAATAGTAATGAACCCACGCAAGCATAAACATTTCTAATTTTTGATAATTTAGTTCTAAATTGTAGCTATGAACATTTGGTTTATTAAAAAGTATGTTAGTTTTGAATAATACAAGGAAAACAGTTTATGATAATTTGGTTAATTAAAAAGTCTTATTTTTTGAAAATTTAGCCACTGTTTTCTTATACAAATGTATCAAGAACAATTTCTGATTTTTAAAATTAATGTGTTTAATACTGTTAGTAAAGAATGTGTTATAATCAACTTGGAATTTGGAAAAAATATGTTTAAAACTTCAACTGTTTTGTTAATGAAATTTAGTTTTCAAAATTTTGCTTCGTACCAAAAATAATGTAATAATAAACCGTAGTTGGAATTGTGAATTTCAAATTAAAAAAATGTAGCTCTAAAAATACTGCTTTATGGAAGTTGAGATTTTAAAAAATAACTCTCGTTAAGGTTACTTCATTGATAAGCAAATTAAGTTTGTAAAATTTGAAATGGTACAAAAAATAACATATTGAAAATGGTTGGCCAAAAGTATGAAAAATTCATATTTTATAAATGAAGAAAATTATCTTCTACTTCACAAAATTTCAGATTTTATAAAATATGTTGGTTTTGAAGGTAGGAAAGTTGGGAAGGGAGAAAAAAATAAAGAACTTTCTATAGAAAATTATGTTTCTGAAGTAGGAGTACGTAGTAAATTGAGTTTCGTAAATTACGTTAATGTAGTTAATTAAAACTTCCAATTACGATTTTTAACTTCTCTCCCTTCATTACAATATAACCATTTCGTTTTAAAGTCCATCAATTTTGAAATTAACGAAAATTGGTCAAATTTAATAAAATTTTGGGGAAATAAATGTAAATTAATGTTTTAAAATGTACCATTTCCAATGATCACTTCTTCAAAGAAATTGAAGCCTTATGTTTGAGAAAATGTTGGCTTATAGATTGTAAACAAATCTTCTATTACTATATTAGTTAGAAATTCTTTGAATGCACTTTATCATGTACATTACATTCCATAATATGTCTTATGTATTCACTATTACATTGTTGAATCACAAAAACTGTATACCCTAAAGAAAATGACATTAGACCCTAAAACCACCAAACCCTAAATCATTGATTACATAAAACTCAAAATTGTAATCCTTAAACCCTAAAACCTTAAACCCTAAACCCTAAACCCTAAAACCATAAATCCTAATGCCTAATCCCTAAACCCTAAACCCTAATCCCTAAGCCCTAAACCCTAAACTAGAAACCCTAAACCCTAAACCCTAAAACACTAAAACTACAAACCCTAAACCCTAAACCCTAAAACACTAAAACTATAAACCCTGAACCCTAGAACACGAAAACTCAAAATTGTAAACCCTAAACCCTAAACCCTAAAACACTAAAACTATAAACCCTAAACCCTAAACTCTAAACACTAAACCCTAAACCCTAAAACCGTAAACACATAAAACACGAAACCCTAAACGTATGTTTCCATAACTCGTATAAGTTGAATCCCTTAATGCATGAAATGATAAAAATGAAAACACGTATTCGTTATAGATGATAGGTGATTGCTTGACTTCATACATTTTGGAATAATAGGATGATGGGGAGACCGAAATTCTATGTCGTGTTTGTTGGTCGCAAACAAGGAATTTACACTTCGTGGGTTGAATGACACAAACAAGTAAACCAATTTAGGGGAGCAGTACACAAGTCCTATGCAACATGTGCCAGAGTATGCATTTAGGCATTTCGTAATGGGGACCAGTGGCCGAGCGAACCTCATGGATGAACATGAAGCGTGTCGTAACCGTCCCGTAAGGGGAAATGGTCGAAATGTAGGAAAATGTTATAGTATGAGTAGGATGTTCATAGGGTTAGTGCTTGGAATTATTGTAACGTACATCGTCCTGCATTATCTTTAGTACGTTAGGATATATCCATGTAAGAATGGGTGAATCTGTTACACTAAATAAAAGGATGGTTTATATGTTGTCCAGGAACAAAAACATGTTACAAATGGATTTCGTAACCCCACACGAACTTGTTTCCATACTTTCCATAATGGGTTACTCTCAACGCCAATTATTCGACCTCATTAACTTCTTCATGAACGACCGTCGTAGGATAGAAAATCAATCTCCCTACATTAGACACCAGATAAGGCAATTAGCCTGCTTCTGGTTGATCCATGAAAGTGACCTATGTTGTCGGGAGAGCACGAGGATGGATAGGAGATGTTTTGCATCATATGCAGTATGCTTAATTAGGACGACTTCCGGTTTGGTAGGAACGGAAATCGTAGACGTTGAAGAGATGGTTGCGATGTTCTTACACATCGTTGCTCACGATGTTAAGAATAGAGTCATAAGAAGACAATTTGCACGGTCAGGGGAGACGGTTTCTCGGGAGATGGGTCTAGACATAGGGTTCGAAGAAGGGGATATTGGTGGGTCAGAACCCGTTCCTCTTGATGGGGAAAACATTACTATCATTCAAAGCTCCCCTGAATGGACTCATAAGCGAGATGACCTAGCGAACAGAATGTTCAATGCATGGGGGCAATCGCAATGATCCTATTTGACCTAAGACTTTTTGCTCTGTTGTAATTGAACTAGATGTGGGTTGTTGGACTAGTGTTTTTTTTATTTTAATGTGAACCACCTATTTCGTGTTACTGTATCGTGACTATCGAAGACTATCATTTCCTGTTATTATTATTCTTCTTAACTAACTTTGGAACTCGAATTACTTGCTAAATACCTCTTCTGCATTGTCCAACCAAAGCATTACACTGTCAACTGAATTTAATACAGACTTACGAACTCCTATCACTACAAGAAATAACAGATATAATAGCTAACAAAAAAAGCTATAAAAGACCTATTATAGCTTTTTTCGAAAGTCTTGACAGCCCATGCAATTAAAAGTCTGGAACCTTTTATAGCGTTTTTGTATAGCTATAATGGATGCTATAATAGAGTATGAAGGAATAGCTTATATACATTGCTATGAAAACTTTTAATAGCGTTTTTTATGAAAGCTATAATATGTTTACATAGCTAAAATATTGTGCTATCCTTAACACATAATAGCATTTTTTTAACGCTATAATATAGTATTTATAGCTTTAATATTATGCTATAAGAAAGTTATTTAGTATTTTCTAATTACTATAATTATTATAATAACCTTTTGATAGCATTTCTTTTCTGCTATGTAAATTCTTTTATAGCTTTTGATGATGGCTATAAAAGATATAGCTTTTTTTCCCATAATAATTTTTTGATGCTAGAAATTAATTCATATTAATATTCATTTAAATTAATTAAATTTTAATAAAATTTACTTCAAGAGCCCATTTTTAGCTAATAAATCCACGAACAAGAAATAATTCATAACACATCAAATAACATAACTTCCATTCATAATTGAAATTTCATAATCAATTTACATTACAAAGTAAAGTATTCAATAGTTTCCTAGAATAAAGAAGTTATCCAAATGATACAAGGTAAAGTATTCATTGAATGTAATTTCTAATAACATATTTTCACAAAATACAAAATTCACCAAGTATTCAAGATTATAGTCGTCATGTAGTTGAGTTGTCATCTTTGATCCTTTTGCATGCGTGGGTAAGGTATCATTTCATTCGCCTGCATAAATATATAGATCGTCATACCCTATATACAGAGGATATTAACAGAGGATATTAACAGGGTTTATAAACAAAAATGGATAATTTGAAGTATACAAACAAAATAAGTTTACACATTCCCAATAATCAAGTACCATATAACAGATGATCGGGCTTAAGATTTCGTAAACATAAGGATGAAATTAATATTACACAAGAAAACAAACAGATGATCGGGCTTAAGATTTCATCCACTCAAAAACTGATAAAGATCATAATAGAACATGACATATAAATTTATAATCACCAGTGGGGTTCACAAGAGACCAAAATTACCAAGTCTAGCATCAAATTTCACACCAAACACATACTAGACATAAGACCTTGATGAGAAATAACTTCCAAAGATATAACAAACAAACACAATAGTAGTTAGGATAGTAGAAGGTCACTCAAGTAAGTAAACAAGGTTGGTGTGCTACTCTGATTATGCAAAAAAGTATTGAAATTCAAGTTGGTCTGTGTTTGTTTAACAAGTTTTGGCACATTTTGGAGAGGGGTCTCAAAACCATATTTTGTCACCCTAAGAACAAGCAAATCAAATGAGAACTCCAACAAACAACACGAACATACCAAAAGATTGGAAGAAGTATACCATGAAGGAACAACAAATGATTAAGAAAACAAACAAATTGATAAAAATCATGCACTTAATTACTACGTAACAGAATAAATTATTGGCAAAAATTGCACTAAGATAAAGTTTTTTCATCCTCCCAATTTCATTAATAAGATATTTCATTACTCATTACTCAAGTTCATGTGGAAACAGTAAAGCTTTATAATACCAGCAAATGGAAACTTCCACTAAATTCATCATGATAGATGTGTTAACTTGAGAAAGAAACCTGATTTGGCTGCAATTGAACTTCAATTCAACATAAAAACAATGCAGATTAACGATAAAGGAAGATTTCAAAAGGAAAGTAACAAACAAAGCAACCCTTGCAACTTTTATAACAATTGCAACTTTTACTGCACTTTTGATATGGATGAAGCAAAGATTGATTGATAAATTTTTATAGTCGGGAATTGCATACCTTAAACCATTCCCGTGCCTTTTGATGACCCTCAAAGCTTATTCCCGCAAGCTCGTAGACAATGTCTTGATCTCAAACATAATGATGACAAGGGAAATGAAACTTCTAAAACTTCTACAATTGTTATATATGTAAAAAAACTAGAGAAAAAAACACCCCTGAAAACTTGCATTAGAGATTATTCTAATGTAAGTCACAAGTTGATTCCTAAGCATGAGTAAGGACACAACAACAAACACATTAACCCCCCTCCCTAATTCTCAACTACATCCACTAAATTATAATGGACATAAAAACTTTTAATCCTTCCACTAAATCCACATTTACAAAACTCACTACTAACTCTACTTAAAAGCATCAGATAAGTACAAATTAAAACGCCATCAAGAAATTGCAATAGAAAATGAGATATCTAAGAGCACAAAGCAGTATCCACCATTCAGCACACTTACAATAGTTCATCTCACTTGATACTGCATTTAGCATGCTTAATGCTACATTAATTGGAAGAAAGAAAAAAAAACTTAATTAAGTGGTTTGACTGATGTAACTTTTCTATTCTCAAGAAGGCTATATCACTTTACCACATTTATGGACTAAATGCTTGAAACTAAACAAACTTGAAGATTGCCAATAGGACTCATCTTATTGCCAACAAAACAACAAAGACTTCCTACTACTTACCCAAAGACTTCCTACCACTTACCAAAGGTTAAGAAACATAAACTCGAACTAGCTAGAAGTAACTCATCCCTCAACTTTCTAAGGTTATAAACAATAAACTACCAAATGAACTAATCTTGCTTCCTTACCCAAGGTTCCAAACATAAGAACTAGTTCAAAAAACAAAGCTAAAGTAACTCACCACCCACATGCTCATAAACCTTCAAACAAAACCAAACAACTAACGAACACGTAATGAACTTATAGCATCTTTAAACAAAAACAACCAAAGGATCAAAACTTATAACAAACACAAACAACTAAATTTAACCAAGTTTAGTAAGTAACCAATGATTAATAAACATAACACTTACCTACATAGAAACCAACTCACCCCCATTTTTCTGATAATTTATGAACAAAACAATCAATACTCAATGGCTACCAAGTTTAGTAAGTAACCAAGATCAAAACTTAAACTTATGAACATAACTTTAAAAAAAAAAAACTTCTAATGAGGCTCAAAATGCTAATAAAGGAACATCAATTCAAATAAGTCTCGACTTCACTAAAAAAATGTGTTTCAACTTCTATGGTTCAATACTGCCTCGAGGGCTCATAGATTCATCACTCCATCGACAATACAAGTAGAAAACAAACAAAATCAGAGCTAACTCTACCCAGAAAATACAAACATGATATTCATTTATCAACTTTCACTAGTCACTCCAACAGTTAAATCAAAACTTCCCACTCTCAGTATCAGCATCATTGAATAATGAACACTGCTTTTCTCCATAAACTACTCTGTTATTTCTTATCCTGTCATTTACAAAAGATGGTGAATTAGCCATCAACTAATACCTATACCTTGAAAATCAGTGCCCCAAAGTGGAATTTAGAAAAGGAACTGAACAATCCACAGATCATCTAAACTGTAATTCCAAGATCCCGCAACCCCAGAACAAAAGGAGGGAAATATTTTTTAATATAATCAGCCACTATGAAACCATGTGCAGACCCAGAAACATAATTTTAGAAAGGAAGAAAAGGAGATAGATGTATACAACATTAGATGCAATGTTCATACATAAAAAGATCATTTATATTTTTCTATTGAGTGGTCAAAGAGCTATTATTCTTTGGCAATTGAAGAATATTAGTTCCAGACTAACAATAGCTATATTTAATTTCAGTAAATCAACTACTTTTTCCCAGAACATTTTTTTACCATGACAGTATAGCAAACAAAAGAGAGAGCTAAATGTTTGATCCCACGGTGATAGTAATGTAATTCCATTTGGGGTTTATACTTTCAAGTAAAAAACATTCAACGATGAGTTTTTACCTTCTATGTTGTCTCCCCATCATACCCATCCTCGTTATCAAACTCAGAAGCCAAAGTTTGAATCTCTTTTGATCGAGCTGCCTTGCTTGACTAATGGGTACCTTGAAATCAAGAACTAAAATCAATGGGCATTCCTCTAAACTACATTAATCAACCAAAAACTTATTTCCCTCACTTACCTATGGCTGTAGCTCGTCGGAAAACGCTTAAAACGAACCCAAACACACTGTTGCCCGCGTCTCTCTACACACCCATCGAAGAACACAATTAGGAGCTGTCCGCCAGAGATGACATCGGAAAACACAGAGAGAGAGGTCGAGAGTGAGAGAGATAACGAAAGAGAGAGAGAAAGAGAGAGAGATCTAGAGATTGTTGTTGTACCGTCCACGCACGACGTCGTCTGCTGCTGAACCAAAAATGCCTTTACTTCCCAGTTGTTGCCAGAGCTACACGTCGGAGATGGAGGTCTGGCCGACGACGAGTACACGTGAAGGAGAGAAAAGGATCTTGTTGCCTAGCCCACTTGCAAAAACACGCCGAAACCACCGAGTCCCACAACGAAAAATTGAAATGAAAGCAGAATAATGGATTTTGAGATTACAGTCATGAACTACCCGATAGTTGCAATGTTGAAACTCCCACCGACGGTGAAGGTAAGGTTTTGAGAGAAGGTAGGGTGGGTTTCAGGCAATGAAGTTAGATTTGGAGAGAAATGAGGGTTGAGTTTTGAGTGTAGAGATAAGGAAATGAGAGAAGGGAAACAGGGAAAAAGAAAACAAAGGGTTTTGCGTGTTGATGGAGGAGTGACGCGAACGGGGCTTCACGCGGATTCTTCCAAAATTTTGAGCGGGTATCCCAATTTCTTTTTTTAACATTTCAGCGCCTTTTTTTTCTTTAAAGATTTCATAGCCTATTTTCTAAAAGGCTATATTGAAAAGCTATAATAAGTCATATTTCTTGTAGTGTATCTATCAACTGATGTAACCAAAATATATGAAACAATCAATCAAATTGGTTTTTTTAGCATTAGAGAGGAATATATATTTTTTAGCATCAAATTGGGTGAGATGTCCAACTGAAGGAAAATTTTTTTTTTCCTAAGAACGAAACAAAACTTTTCATGGATATATATTTGTGAAAAGTTGAAATGGACAATACATAATGAAAACCATGTAAAACTCCCAACATGAGCAAAAGAAAACAAACTCAACCCCCCCCCCCCCCCCCCCAAAGAACCAACAAGAACATTCAAACTAAAACTCAATAAAAATTTAAATATAAGTCGTTTTTTTAGTAAATGGCAATGGATAAGGATTAACCAAATTGATCGAACCAACCAAATAAAAATCAACCAATGTGAATTTGATTTATGCATTGAAAATAAGGCAAGCAAAAGCCACAAGAACAAAGAGGAAGTCAAGAATGAAGGAGAAGCCATTACACGAGCACCTTAAACCGATTTCCAGCAACAAATACAACAAAAATAACATAATGGAGAAAAACTAACCTTGAGGTTTAAGCAAGAGGTCCTTAGGCGAGAAGTGGTTGTGCAAATGTTGTTGAGGCTTTCGTGAAGGAGATTGACTTCCATATCAGTCTATTCCTTGAGGGCTTTGAGTTGCTCGACACTCATCTTCTCCAACTCCAACAATCTCACCCCAACGTCAAGGCAAGAAGAGGAAGATGAACGCATGAGTAATCAATTTACAGAGTTCCCACCCAAACTTTTTTATACAACATATACAATTCACACTCTGTCAAATCTCACCAATAAAAGAACAAAAAACTACCAGCTCAACTAAATTTGGAAGGATGACATGAGAATCAGACACCAAATGGAAATAAATGGATGACATGAGAATCTCGATTGAATAACTTGGAAGGATCAACCTCATTTAAGTACATAGAATAGAACAAAAATAATATATCACCTTGGCTTATAATAGACAACGAAGCGAGTTTGAGTTGCCACGGCATTAGATGCAGTAGCAAGCACTCCTAAGTGCATGTTGTGACTCGAAATCACAGAAGAGGGCATGCTCCTTTGTTGGCGAGTAGGACGTCTCACTCCAACTCGCAATTCTCCATTTTCTCCCCTAAGAAACCATTTCATAAGATGTTAACATGAGAAATATAACCTCCACTACGACGACCTTCCATAGAAGGAAAATCAAGATACCTCAAAAATGCAAAAGAATCTCCAGCAACTAGTCTCTTAAAAATAACAAGTTGCTCCATCTGATAGTTACCAAATGCCTATGTGGTTGACCTGTTCATTCAACGTAGCATAGATTGCTATTATAAGCACAAAACTGCATACAAATTGAATTGGAATTGCCTATATGCTAAAGCTAACTATTCGTACACATGTGGTTGTAATCATAGTAAACAGGATGGAAGCTCACCCCTAAAAATATGCTTGAATCGCCACTCTTAACCATGAAGATCTTTGGCTACAAGTTCCTGAGTCGGGGTCTGCTGGGTTATCCTGAAGAAAATCCATGCAACGAGATTAGAAAACGTAATGATATTCTAGGGATGAAACAAGTGAAAAGGAAAGATAACTCAATAAAGTAGAATTACCAATGGAGTCAAGCACTCAGTGATTTTTACAGAGCACGGAGAACCCCCCATGGGTGCTAGTATCAGAAGCAATCAAAACCTTGCAAAACAAATGGACTTTTGGTTTTCGACTCTCCGGAGGTGAAGGATCAAGATTCGTAGGTTCCTTTTGCTAGACAACGATCAAAATTTAGTGAAATAAAACAGTCCAAGACTAAAATTTGTTTGCCAAAATTATCAATAGATTCTTTAGATACATTTCCAATTTCACGAGAGAGGGATATTTCATCAAATTCTGAAAGAAATCTATAACAAAAATCTAAAAACCAGCCAAAATTAGGTACCTTCTTGATCCTGGTTTTGATTTCAGACTTACGGGCTTTGTTGTAAATGCGTCTTTTCTCAGCCTGCCGAGCTCTCTTTGCAGCAGAATCGACCTTTTTCGTACGAGCCGCCTCGCAAACCACAAAGTATCGAAGTGGGCTCTGAGCTTTACTCATCGACAAGCACCCTACTCGAAAATGGGCAAAAAAAATTACGCAATTCTTCAAGAAATCAAAGAAGACAACGAAAAAAAGGAAACCCATAAGAAATCACCATTGGAGAAGGCAGAAACTGAAATGTTGGAGGAGAAACTGAGACATTTGAGGGTTGAAGAGGATGAGCAAGCGGGCGTTCGTTCAAGTGGGGGAAAAAAGAGAGGGAAGAGTTTCTTCCAAAAATTTGGGTCTCACACCGCACGCGGGCCGGTCTACACAGCCTCTACACAACGCAAGGAAAAAATGAAGCTACCACCAAGAGATAGAGAGATAGAGATCGAAATGGGAGAGAGAGAACTCACCGAAGCTACCACCGCGCTTTCGTGCGCTGCGATCGCCGGCGATAGTCGGAGGAAAACAACCCCAACGTTGCTGGACTGCAAGAAACGAGAGAGGTAAAGGGAAAGCAGCGGTCGTTCAGTCGAGGGCGTTCGTTCAATCGAGGGAAAAAGGAAGTTGGCCGTCGTTCTTCAGTCGAGGGCATTCGTGCAGAGAGAGGAAGCAGCTGGTAAGTTCTCACGTGGGGGAAAAATGAGAGGGAAGAAGTGTTCCAAAATTTTGGGTCTTTCTTCATTACACGCGGGCCGGTCCCTTCTTTTTAGTTTTTATTTTAGTTTTTTTTTTTCCTTTCATAGCCCATTTTGAAAAATGCTATCCTAAAAAGCTATAAAAAGACTTATTTCTTGTAGTGTATCACGCACTACTATATGCATGTAGGAAGGCAGGAGCAGACAAACACCCAAAACATATATGGACGAGGTTGGAGGAGGCAAAATTGGTGGAATGCCTCGTGGAGCTTGTACATGAAGGTGGGTGGAGAGGTGACAATGGCACGTTCAGGCCCGGATATCATGCACGACTCAAGTGTATGATGAAAGAAAAAATGCCGACATGCACGATCGAATCCACATCTATAATTGACTCCAAGGTACGGTCGTTCATAAGGCAGTACAGTGCAATCAACGAAATGTTGGGTCCCGGATGCAGTGGCGTCGGGTGGAACGAAAAGTATAAGTGCATCGTCGCGGAGAAAGAAGTCTTCGATGAGTGGGTGAAGGTACGATCATTATTCATTAATTGGTATAATGCCTGTATATTATCGTTCCTAATATCCACTACCGTATATGCAGTCCCACTCAACTGTAAAGGGACTACTGAACAAGTAATTTCCTCACTACGAGGAACTCGCCTTCATGTTCGGCAAGGATCGGGCTAGTGGATCAGGGTGCACAGTACCAGCGGAACAAGCAGCAGAAAGCCCCCCAGGGGACGTGGAGGGAGACTGCAACTTCCAGGGGACACAGGATTATTATATCCCAATTCCTCCAATAGAAAATTTGGTCACAGATGTCGAGTTTGAGGACGTCCCCATAACACCCACCAGCCGACCGAGCATAGCGGGGTCCTCGCAGGGACGGAAGGGTGGTCAGCTACTCCTCCTCTGAATTGAGACAATCTCAACTAAACTCTAACACCAGAATAACTCATATTCCATTAGCGTTTAGTTACCGTTGTTTGGTCAAGGATTCGTTAACTCACTTAACTCATCCTCGTAAGTGTAACCCTCCCACTTTCAGATCCCAGAGGTACGCACCAACAGGCTACCAAAAGGAACGACAACTGTTGGTAATTAACCTAAGTGACCCTATCTATTTCTGGAGTTCGCAGTGTTCCGAAACCTATGATCAGGCCCTCCAAAGGGATGGTCGCTCTAGGACGACAAGCGGGTGGATCATAAGAATCTCACGGTGCGACCTAGTGGTGGAGACCGTAAGATACGTTGACACGCGTCCTGCTCCCACTTACTATAGACATTCTCCCCATTCAACTTGTTATTGACCCATGCAAACACTTTTCGAAGGGAGGTCGCGCCCAAGGCAACACGAAGCCGAGCATGGATCTCACGATGTGAACACAGGGGGACGTGAGAGTAAAAACTCGATATGAAAACATTGTTTTCATATTTTTCCTCCCACTGAAATGTCCTACCGTATTTTAGGGTTATTTAACTTAGATAAACCCAGCTAAATCAATCTATCTAAGTCTATGCCTATTATAAATCTTATAATCAGGTCTTTACATTGATGTCTAGGTCAATTAAACCCTTTTAATTACCTAGTGACATTGCATGCTAATAGGACATTACATTCAACTCAGGTACCGGGTCAGTTCCCAGGTAGGAGAAACTCCAGCCTAAACAGAACCTCACCAGGAGAGTTCTCTTATAACCAAAATCATATTTGTCCTACTTTCCATATTTTAAATCTATTAAAATATTAAGCAAGACATAATTTCTAATCCTATTAGAAATAGTGATCTTAGGTCTAATTAATTTTAAACAATTTTAAAATTAATACATTTTTCCTAAGATCCTATGTTTGCATGCAACTCTTTGTTATAGGTTTATTAATTTCTAATCATTAATATTATAACTATTATAAATTTTAATGAATTAGACCTATAACATGCTACTATGGTTAAATAAATTAACAATCAAATTCTAATTAATTTATTACCATACAATAGCAAACATGACATATATTAATATAACAATTATATTAAACTAAGGTAATGTCATGCTAAATGCAATTTTAATTTCATTTAATTAATTTAACTCTTAAAAAAAATATACAAGAAAATTAATAACATGCATTGACATTTTCATACATTAATATAACTCTTTATATTAATCGCCCATGAAAATAAATTTAGCATATAAATTACTTAAAGAAATATAACTTTTATATTTTTAAGCTAAAGTAATTTCATGCTCAATGCTTCTCAATTTTCATCCATTTAATATAAAATTTTATATTAAACATCCATGAAAATTAAATTCATGCATAATACATATATTATAACGATTATAATTAAATATGCATGAATATGCTTAACCTATGGTGGGAATATAAACTATATGACATTCATAAAGCAAATAAATAGCTGAGTAGACGGGTTTTGGCATCCTAGGACTAAAAAAAAAATAGAAAAATTACAATAATTAATCTATCTAAGTCCTATCCTGCTGTGAACCAGCCCAAAATAGCCTCGAACTGCGTCCAAGCTGAACCATGGAGAACCAGCTCAAAATAAGCTTGAACCGGCCTGAAATTCACTAAACCGGCCCAAAATCCATCCAGACCGCACGAACGGGGTCAACTACAGCTTGAACCACACTAAACCGACGCAAACCGATCAAGAACCGGTCAATCTTCCACGAACAGTGTGAAAACTGCCTCGAACCGAATCGTAACTGCACAAAACTGCTCGAACCATACGCTATATAATATAACACCCACGATTTATAATTGAAAATGATCCACGATCACAATGGTTACACGGAAGTTCATTGTCGGGCTCAACTGTACACGCGTCTGAGTTCGGACCCAGGCGTACGCGACTTTTCCCCATTTTTTTTATTATTTCCGCACGCGAAAATAACGTAAAACCTGCTCACGGTCAGGCTCGAACCTCCACCCTCAAAGTCTCTGATGCGCGCGCGCGTAACCACCTGACGCACGCGAGTTCGAGCCCAGACGAAGACAATTTTCTTCCTCCTTTTTTTTTCTTTTTAATTTTTCTGCGTGATTCTGTTCGTTTTCTAGGAATTTTGACGCTATCTCTCGGCTTTTTCCAGAAAATAGCAATTCCAGATTCGATTTTGCTCCAAATTGCATCAAAATGCTCCAAATTTCTTCCTCAATTGATACAATATCAATGACACAGACTTACAACACAAATTTGCAACAAAAATGCCCAAAAACAATGGGTCTTTACATGTTCAAATCAAGAAAAAATTGCAAATTCTAAATGCCGAAAACCCAAACCATCTACTAGCAATCCATCATACATCAAATGCATAATTTAATCCCACCAATCAACCAATGCAAATTTTGTAAAACAAAATTAAGATTACGATCGACTCTGATACCAATTGAAGGATTGGAATTCCCAATTCCGTTACAACGGAAGCAATTGGACCATTCGCAATTTTGTTCTACAAAATACCAAATACATTGGCAAAAAGATTAAGGAACGAGAAACATACCTCCGTTGACGACTCAGAATTCTCCTACGGACACCACCATACGATCTTCCCCACTATCCTCTGAGTTTGGGATCGGAGTGGTGGGACTCCCAATTCTCTATCTTGAATTTGGGATAGTACAGAGAGAAAAACTTCTTCTCTGTATTCTTCGTCGAGAGGAAGTGTTGAGAGAGAGTTTTTTAGGGAGAGAGAGATGTATCCTTGAAAGAAAAAATGTAAGAATGAGAGTCAATCTTGGAACCCCTCCAACATTACGTTTTCCTTAAGAAAAATATAATAATCATAATGTGAGGGAAGAAAATTTAATTAATCTAAATTAATTAATACATTAAATTAAATAACATTTAATTAACTATATTAATTAATCAATTAGAATTAAATATCTCCATATTTAATTCCATTAGCATTTTAATCATATTAAATGCACATCCCTCACATAAGTTATAGTTTTAATTAAAATTAATTAAATCATATTTAATTAAATTAATTAAACTACACAATCAATTAATTCACAATTAATCAATTATTTGACTAATTAAATATCACATATTCAATTAATCAAACATTTGAACCATATTCAAATGTGCATCTCTCTTATAACCTATAGTTTTAATATAGATCATATTCACATTAAAATTAATCTATAGATATTAATTTAATAAAATCATATTTAACTAAATTAATATTGAACAATTAATTAATCCAAAATTAATTAATTATTGTGATTAATTAAATATCACATATTTAATTAATTACATATTAGAATCATATTCTAATTTAATCTCTCATATATTATATAGTTTAATTAAATCACATTTAATTGAAACTAAATAGAATAATTAATTCATTCATAATTAATTCATTCATAATTAATTAAATATCATATATTTAATTATTTTATATATTTGAACTCCTTCAAATATATTATTCTCTCAATTTAATAAAGTTTAATCTATTAAACTTTATATTATAATGTATCACTATACATTATATTAATTGTATTTCATACAATTAACTTGATTCCCATATTGAATTTGAACTATTCAAATTCTTTCAAGATAAATTGTTCCCAATTACTCTTTACGAGCTAGTAGGGACCTAATGGACCTATAGATCAGAAGCTCCAATGATATGAGGTTAACGGACTAAACTCATTAATCGAGTTAACCAATATTCATTAACTGTGGGTCACTCCGCTAAAGACCCACAACTGCACTCTTCTCACTATAGAATATTTGAGTCCACGGATATTGACCAATAACGGTAAGTCAATCCTTCACGAGTCTTCGTAACTTCAGCTGGATCAAATTACCGTTTTACCCCTGAGTTACCTCTGGCTCCTTAAGTACCAGTGCTCCTCTAATGAACAACCTGTTTATGGTCCAACCATTAAACAGAAAGTCCCTCTCGGGCCAATGAGAGGGCAGGATCCCTTTGTTCAAGACCCGGAGTCACCACTTAAGGGAACACTCATCTACTTCTCTTAGAAGCGGGAAGGAGCGAATTCCTTCTTGTGTTGTCATGTCCCCAACCCCACTCGGTCTTGTCCCCAAGAAGGTAGGCTTATTGAGTCGGCGTGCAGGCCACTCTCACCCGTACTAATCAAAGGACAATCCCTCGTGAGAAGGAGTTCATGACACACTCAGGATTAAGACTGAGTTACCTAGGTCATCCTATTGAAACAGTAACCTAACTAGTTAACGGTGTTACATCTAGTGGTTTACTATTTTGTGGTCCGGTCTTATGCAAACTCATTGCATAGGATACCCCTGCTCACATGTCTCCTACATGGACGCCTTGGATCAATACGTCTGTATCAAATACAAAGCGGGTCGTATCACATAGTGTTACCAGGATAAGGTACCCAACCTTATCCCTGTACTATAGACCTTTTAGGTTGTTACTTGAACACTGATCCCCGTATGTCCCCACATACTAGTTCAAGTTACATGTAAACAACCTTGGATCTTAGTTTATTGGATTTGGGTCAAATTGTGCAATTTTAGACTTAAATTAACAATAACACTTTATTGTAGAAAACTCAATAACACTTTATTGATACAAGTGTATAATTCGTTAACATTCACTATCTACGAGTTTTAGGACATAAAACCCAACAATCATATTGTCAACCCAATCTTAATTTTTTGTAGAGGGTTGATCGTATACTTACTAATATATATGATAATCAATGTTTGAATTTTGTGCAGTAACTTTTCCCCTGTCCAATGCCTGTTTAAATGTTGTGCAACTCATTCTTCTTTTTCCAATGTCACTAACGAAGAACGTGTCTAAGTCTAAATGTAAGAAAGTAGAATTGCAATGAGTGTTATTTAATTTCGAACAGATTATTCATTCATGGTTATGCATTTCATAAGGAGCCTAATATAAATGTCTTGTGTATAACGATCATACCTAGCCATAAGGATCACCGATCAGATGTCGTCACATGTTACGGACGATCTGGTGGATGATCTGTCTAACATAAGTAGCAGTAGTGTCGGGCCAGTTGAGACATCAACAGGAGCAAGTAATAGGAGACTAACTTCCTATAACAGAGAGATGATTGAGGTCGTGACGACTGCAATGGATAGCCAAATTACCAACCTTCAAAAGATCGCATCCTGGTGAGAACAAAAGAACGAACGGGAGGCTGCGCGACGGAAGTTGGTGGTTGAGCAGATTGAAGAAATGGCACAGTTCGAAGAAGGGGAGAAAAGACAACTTCTCAATGTCTTGCTCGTTGATATACAGACAACTGAATTTTTCCTAGCCCTGCCCATGCCTTTCAAAAAAAGAAATTGCATGGATCTGCTTGGAAGAAACGAATGACTGACTGTTGCTGCAAGTACTATTTCGTTCATGTTATATGTGTTAATGTTCAGGGGTGACTTCACTATCTTTCTGGTTTTCATGGAAACTTCTACATTGTACTATGGAATATTTTGTTTGTGTACTATGTACCAAGGACTGAGGACTATTTTATTCCTGTAATATTATAATGTCAATGCTTATTTCTCTATTCCTCCTTCATATTCTCATTCCCTTATCTCATTTTCAACGCAAACAACAGACATGTGCTTTAATTTTTTTTAATAATTTGGTCTATTTTTCGAACGTGGGTTTTGACATGTGTCTGAAAAATGAATGTTTCTTGTCACGCCTTATAAGTTTTAGCTAGGAAAATCTTGTTGCTTAAATCTAAACTAGTAATATACATAACTAATATAACATTGTAACAATATCTATGTTTATAACAAATATAGGAAGTGTAACAAGTGTGGAAAAAAATTGATAGAAAATGATTTTTTCTTTTTTAATTTTGGATTTCTGATCAAAATCGTGACTTAAAATCTCAATTTTATAATTAATGGAAGCAACAATTTGACTTCTTAATTTTAGAAGAATTGTCTAACATTGAAAAAAAATAAAAACTAAATCAGAAACTCAGACTTCAAAACTATGTTTAGAAGAAATATAGGAAATGTAACAAGTGTGGAAAAAAATTGAAGAATAGAAAATGTTTTTGTTTCTTTTTTAAAATTTGGACTAATGATCAAAACCGTTACTTAAAATCCCAATTTTACAATTACTGGAAACAACAATTTGATTTCTTAATTTTAGAAGAATTGTCTAACATTGAAAAAAAAAAAAAACTAAATCAGAAACTCAGACTTCAAAACTATGTTTTGAACAAATATAGGAAATGTAACAAGTGTGGAAAACAATTGAAGAATAGAAAATGATTTTTTTCTTTTTTAGAATTTGGATTTTTAATCAAAATTGTGAGTTAAAATCCCAAATCTACAATTAGTGGAAAGAAAATTTTATTTTATTAATTTTAGAACAATTGTATAACATTGATAAAAAAAATTTTAAAAAAATCAGAAACTCATACTTCAGAAATCAGCACCCCAAACACAGACTTCCTAACTCATACTTCAGAAATCAGCACCCCAAACACAGACTTCCTAAATCAGACTTCAGAAATCAGCACCCCAAACACAGACTTCACACCTCCACAGATTTCACAAATCACCCTATTTCCTAAACCCCCACTTCCAAAACCCAAACCTTTCCCCCAAACACCCCATAGATTTCTATCAGTGATAGAAGGTTTAAAAAAAATAAAAACTTTAATAAATATAGTATTTCATGTTATAAGCTTAATTCATTTTTGTTAAATTAAAATATGTATAATATAGTGTATTATAAATCATATGATATTGTAAGATAATAATTATACAAAATTTATAATCTATAACATATTTATAAATTAATTAATATTAGTTTATATTTAACTTAATATTTATTTGATAACTACAACTAGTTTATGGTTTATAATTATATTATCAAGCACATTTTGAACAATTTTTAAAATTGAAATCCAATTTCTAAATCTGCTACCATACACATATCTGAAAACACGAAATACAACTCTGTTTTCATTGAATCCATCGTCTTCAAATTTCTGTTTTCAGATCATCAATCACAGGACGATTTTTTTTTTTCTTCTCTTCAGATTTTTCTGATTGACAGTTGAACCTCCATGAATTGCGGCCAATTGTTTTGAATAAATTTGTTGGTTTCAATTTAACACGTTGTTTCTTCTTCAAATATTATTGAATTGAAATACACATTTTACCATAGATTTGATTTTTATATAATTAAGATTGCGTGTCTCAATTCAATTCCTTTGCCGGTTTGTCTCCTTTGCGTAACTCGCGCTCGTCAGTGACTCAAGCCGCCGACTCAATATCACTTACATTCATTCCTTATTCTAAATAAATATATTATCTCATTGTAGAAGCTTCTATTTTATTTCTAAGCTACCAAAAAACTTTTTGGTCAAATTTCCATACTAATAAATTACTCTTTAGTTTCTCAATTTTGAAAACCTTTCTTTTAATTAAATATTGATGATACTAAGGGTCCGTTTGGAATACATTTTAATTTAAATGTTTTTCAAGAATGCATTTTTTAAAAAATATTTTGTATAAAAATTGCTTATAATTTAAACACTCATATGTTTGGTTGCATTTCCTCACAAGTGTTTTTATACACAGGCTATTGTATACTTACAAAGTCTTTTAAAAAAAGTTGGTTTCAACTGTTTCTCTCAAAATGATTTATTTATCAATCTCATTTTCTAATAAGTCATTTTTAGTGGTTGCCAAACATTATAAATTTTTTCAAAATGATTTTTTTTTTTCAAAATTAAACACTTGAAAAGTTAAACCAAACACACCCTAAGTATAGAATCTAAGATTTTAACATTTGACTCCATGAGCGAAAAAGGTGTTTTGATAGTTGAGTTAGGTTGGTAAAGTGTCATACTAATTTGACTAAAAAGTAGAGATTTGGTACGAAGTGATTCGTGAAAATAATTCAACTAGATAATGTAAGAGTAGTCGGCTACAAATTAAAATTGAATTCAAAATGTATTCAGTCTACTTGGCTTACCAAATGTATTTCGTCTATCGTCTTTATTTTTATCCATCTAACTTACTCTTGGATGTTATTTCGTATCAAATTACCACTGCTTAGTTCAATTAATTTTAATGCAATAATTAAATAACAATATCAATGACATGGAGCTATTTGAATTAAAATTAAAGTTCAAATAGGTAAATTAAAACTTTTAAAAGATTAGAGTCTAAATCAGTAGTATGCCCTAGTTTTAAGACTAAATTTGTATTCAACCATTTTTTCTCACATTACTTTCCATCATTTTTAATTATCTGAGGTTTTTTTTTTTTAACAATATATGTGTGGGAGTGGAAGATTCAATCTCTAACTTCTTGGTTGAACCTATATGTCTTAACCAGTTGAACTATACTCAAGTTATGCGAAGATATTTAATCTATAAAACATATATAGAAAATGCCTTATTTTTATATGTATTCCATTACTCGATTTCAACAAATTAATATACTTGTAAAAGAAGTATGTATATAACTTAAAAGATAACAATAATGAATTTTTTTCTTTGAGTTTAATGAAAGCATGGAAGGATTCAGGAAAGGGATCTCTAATTTTTAGAAAAGTAAGTAAGGTAAGATGTCTTGGCCAATTAAACGATACTTATGTTGGTAAAGTTAAACATTTACAATATTCAAATGTTTAGAGACCAAAAGATATCTTTAACATTTTAAAATATTACAAATTCATGATTTAGATAATTTAAAGATAAATTTCTTTTTTAGCCTTAAAAAATTATTATCATTGCAATTTAAATGAAACTTGTCTGTACTGTAAATAAAAATTGGAGGTGACATGTTTTAGTTGAATTTTAAAAAACTAACCTCTAAACAAATGCCAACAAGAGATCAATAACTTAACTGACATGAAGTATGTGTTTATGAGGTCACGACTTCGAATCTCCCAGTCCCATATTGTTGAATTAAAAAAAACATATAAACAAATCAACATCATCTAATAGTGGTTGCAAAATGATTTCTTAAAACTCGATCTAAAATTATGTTTTTTTGTAACGATCCAACTTTTCTTAGACTTTGATTTTCTAGGACCATGTGCGCATACTATTGATATTTGAACATCTTTGAGAAAAGATATAGAGCAAGTTATTTTGACCTAAAGTAATTTAAAATCTTTGAGAAAAGATATAGAAAAATTGTTGTGTGAGATGAGTATTAAAAATACCCGGTGAGTAGCTCTTCTAACAGGATTAGAGATATGCATACACATATAAACATGATTCAAAACTTCATAAAACATATGGGAACGAAAACTTTTCGTCATTCAATTAAATAAGTATGTTTATAATGGATTTTTGTTTACGTTTAACAATTATTGGATACAAAACTATCAATATTTGGGATGGTAATAGATACACTGACCGCTAAGCTATATTTATGGACGAATGACAACATATAATTTGTTTTCTTTTGACAAATGCATTTAGTGGTAGAAAATTTAAGTTTCACATTAAAAATTTAGGCCCCGTTTGATAACCATTTGGTTTTTGAAAATTATGCTTGTTTTCTCATAAATTCTCTACCATGACTTTCATCCTAGTTTAAGGTTGCATTTGAATTCCTAGCCAAATTTTAAAAACAAAAACAAGTTTTTAAAAACTTTTTTTTTTTGTTTCTAAAATTGGACTTGGTTTTTGAAAACAAGGTAGAAGATTGATACTAAAACCAAGAAATTTATGGGGGGAAGTATGTGTGTATAAGCTTAATTTTCAAAAACCAAAAACCAAAAACCAAATGGTTATCAAACGGGGTCTTAGTTACTCAACTTTCAAGGGTTTGTGACTACTCTTGAAAAGTGTCTAATAAGTCTCCATAATATTTGACATTTTTTAAACTTCATGAACCTATAAGATACAAAATTCATATAGGATCCCAAACCTTTCAATTTTTTATTGGATCGGTTTGTTAATTTAAATTTTCAAATATGACAATGATCTATAAGAAAAAAAATTGAAACTTTCAAAATCTAACTTACATTTTTAAAGTTAAAAAAATTATCAACAGTCACATTTTAAAGTTTAAAGATCTATTCAATACAATTTTAAAGGCACAGGGATTAAAACTTGTAAGCTAATTAAATTTAAATAACCATAACATTTTACCAACTAGTATTTTATTTTATTTGGTTCAACGACACTTAATATTTAAATAACTACAACTTAAGGATGGAGAGATTCAATGTTTCCATTCCCCAAACTGTCCCCAATTTGGGGAATGGAGGTTTAAAGAGATATTTGTGGGGAATGGAGGTTTAGAGAGAGAGGAAAAATGGGGGATGAATATGGTGATTTGGTGAAGGAAAAAAAAAAAGGGAAAAATACCTTTTTAGTCCCTGAGTTTTGAGGAATATGTGCATTTGGTCCCTGAGTTTTCAAAATAGACCTTTTTAGTCTCTAAGTTTTGAGAAATAAGTTTAAAAGGTCCCTAAGTTTTCAAAATAGACCTTTTTAGTCCCTAAGTTTTGAGAAATGAGTTTAAAAGGTCCCTAATATTATTTTTTAAAATTTTTAAATCTATATTTTTCAAATTTTTTTAATTTTAAAAACCATTCAATATTAAAAAATAATACAAAAATATTGATTTAAAAAAGTTGAAAAATAATATTAAGGACCTTTTAAACCTATTTCTCAAAACTCAGGGACTAAAAAGGTCAATTTTGAAAACTTAAGGACCTTTTAAACCTATTTCTCAAAACTCAAGGACTAAAAAGGTCTATTTTGAAAACTCAGGGACCAAACGCACATATTCCTCAAAACTTGGGGACCAAAAAGGTAATTTTTCCAAAAAAGAAAGAAAAAAATGTCATGTAATCTAAAAAATTAATATAAAATAATAAAATTTGTCCACCTCATTTACAATTTGCCACCTCAACGTGTCACGTCATTTTTTCGTAAGTCAACTGACGGTCAAATTAACTCAGGAACCATTTAAAACTATTTTCCAAACCTCAGGGACCAAATAGACATCATACTCAAACCTCAGGGACCAAAAGTGTATTTTGCTAAAAAAAATATTAATAAAATAAAATAAAATAAAATAGGCTAAATTACAAGTTTGATCCTTAAACTTTTAAGTTTGTGTTAAAAATGTCACTAAATTTTAGAAAATATCTATTAGGTTCTTGAACTTTTAATTTTGTGTCCAATAAGTTCCTAAAATTACCAACATGAACATAACTCAACTGAAAGCTTGTATTAATGATCAAGAGGTATGTGGTTTGAATTCCCTCACCTATCCAAAAAAAAAAAAAATTCTTGAAATTTAAAAATGTCTAATAGTTCCCCAAACTTTTGATTTTTTGTCTTAGTTCTTGAAATTAAAAAATGTCTAATAGGTCCCTAAACTTTCAATTTTATATCTAATAGGTCGTGACATATTAAAAATGTTAAAAACTAACTGATATATTATATTGAAAATTGAATTTTATGTGTAATAGAACCTAAGTTTTCAATTTTGAGTCTAATAAGTATACCAACTTTAAAATCTGTCGAACATGTCAAGGATATATTAGACAAAAAAAATTGAAAATTCAAAGATCTATTGGATATAAAATTGAAAGTTTAAATATATATTACACACTTTTTAAGTTCATGGACCAAATAGAAAAAAAAAATCTAAAAATTGAGAGATTAAACTTGTAATTTAAAAAAAGAAATGTTTTTTTTTTCTTTTAATATAAGGATATAGCAATGGGGACATATGAGACATGTTTCTAATTCAATGCATGCATAGAGTTTTCAAATCTTGCGAAAATTACGTACTACTGCTAACTTTGAATGCACCCTTGGCACCTAGCTTTAAATTTTTGAAAATTCAATAATTTTATCAATATACCATGAAGAGTTGAGTAGTTGGGTATTATTATTTATTATTACAAATTTATCAAAAATTAATTTCTAGCCCTTATATAAAATATTAATGAAATGATTTTTTTTTTTTTAAATAGCTTTGAAAGTAGTGTTGAAAGTCTCGCAAAGTAAATTTTTAAAGTTAAGAAAAAACAAATGTTTTTTTAGCCTAATTCTTAAAAAAAAAAAAAAAAAAAAAAGGAAAAAAGAGTTAGTTGTAATAAAAAATCGTTTTTGTCTTAAAAAACCAAAAGTCTTATCCAAATAAGGAAGGAGATACAAATATGAATGATTATAGACCTTATTTGGCAATAATTTTGCTTTTATATTTCTAGTAGTTTAGAAAAATTAAGTTTACTCATGACATATTTAGTTTCTTATCTCATAAATTTTAGAGAAATAACTTTTTTTTTTTTTTTTTTTTTTTTTTTTTTTTTTTTTTTTGAGAAGCGAAATAACTTGTCTTAATTGTGCGCTAAAAAAAACTTGTCTATAATTGTTTGTAAAATGTTTCCATCTATTTTCTAAAAAAAGTTTATTAGAAAATTTTAAAACGTTTTTAAAACAAATTACAATTCTAAGAAACTAACATGGTTATAGAAAAGTCAATGTTTTCGATAAATAAATAAATAAAAAATCAAGAGCGAATTGCAAAATTCAGAGTAGTGTGATTCTGACCATTACACTTTCTGTCAACATGAGCACAGTTCATCTGACATGAAGTTTGTATCAATGATCAAAAGGTCTGTGGTTCGAATCTCCCCATTCCATATGTTTTGAACAATAAATTCTAGATTGTTGCTTTGGTTGTGCCCTCTCTGCTGCAACCATTATTCTTGTTTTTAATTGTACCATCTCTTGAAATCTGTCCTCTAAAAACATAGAAAACAAATCCAATCGAAATTTAACTCTAGTTTGATAACCATTTGGTATTTGTTTTTAGTTTTTGAAAACAAAGCTTATAAACATCTTTTTCACTTATAAGTTTTTTGTTTCGTTATGTATCTTCTTCTCATGTTTTCAAAAATCAGGTCAAATTCTAAAAACTAAGACCCCATTTGATAATTATTTGGTTTTTTGTTTTCGAAAATCATGTTTTTTTTTTCCTCCCACATTTCATACCATGTTTTTCATCGTTGTTAAAGACATTTGAATTCTTAGCTAAATTCCAAAAACAAAAACAAAAATTTTAAAATTACTTTTTTTAGATTTCAAAACTTGGCTTGGTTTTTGAAATTAACATGAAAAAGATAGATAAAACAACAAACAAACTTACAAGTGAAATTAATGTTTGTAAGTTTAATTTTCAAAAACCAAAAACCATAGAATCTAAAAAAGTTAGTTCTTAAAAACTTGTTTTTGTTTTGAAATTTAGCAAAGAATTCAAAGGTACCTTTTAACACAAATAAAAATTAAGTCAAAAGTTAAACACTAAATAGTTATCAAACTAGATTACAGCGTTCGATTTTAGAAAAAGGTTCTTTTGTTTGATCTAAATATACCCAAGAATGTACAAATCTGCAGCGTCTTCGAGGTTGATCCAATCGTCTAAATCGACGGCCAAGTTTTCCAAGGTACCCTAAAAAATTCTCATTCAATCGAGGAAAATTGATTAATGGAAAGTAGGGAGGGTGAAATGAGGAGAGACAAAGAGGAAAAATGATTTTTTTTTTTTTTTTTTTTTTTTTTTTTTTTTTTTTTTTTTTTTTTGAGAAAAATGAGAGAGAAATTGAGTACGATGGATCTAATATTCACAATTATCATAGTTTTCCGACTTGATTTTTTACATTCGTCATTGTTTGAGGGTTATTAACTCCACTTAGTTCCAACTCCATCCAACTCTTCAATTCAAACACCCTCTTAAAATTTAAAGGTCTGATTTTTACACTTTTGAAAGTTTGAAGATTAATTTTTATATTTGAAAGTTTAGGAGTGCAATTGTTACTATCATCATACTTTAGGTGGTTTTTGCAATTTGTCAAAAAATAAATAAGAAAAATTCAAAATATTCATGATATAAAAAAGTATCTTTGACAAATGCAAAAGGGTTAATCACGACCATGATAATGTAATCAAAGTGTAAATTTAAAGAAAACTACAAAATCACAAAAAGTAATGAAAATGAAATACGATTGATTTTGAGATAGTGGTAAATTAGTATTAACAATTTTATTTTTTTGAGTTCAACCGATGTGGTAATTAGATTCAAATCTCTAGGCGTTTGCTTTAACGGCCAAAATATGCTCAAATTTAGTAGTATTAACATTTAAATATGATTAATTATTATTATTTTTATTTCTAAAAAAAATTATTATTATTTTTAATTAATGAATATGATTAATTAATCATTTGATGTTATACTAGTTAATCTAGTAGTATTAACTAGTGTATCATATACTTTAGCAGATGCTTTAGCCCGTCAAGGGTTAGTTACTACGCCACACTTGTGGCTCTCAAACTATCCAGATTGGATAATTCAGCGGGCTCGAGAGGAGTTGCGCTTCTTTGTATCCCTTAGGGGAAATTGTTCAGCTTGAATACTATACTTTCGATTCAAAAAAAAAAAAAAAAACTAGTGTATCATATAATATTCTAAATAGTTTATTATTCTTGTAATATTCCATTTCAATTTTAAAAAATAACAATCTACAAAGTAAAAAATATTAATTAAAAATAGTTAGATAGATACATACATAGAAGACATATTTAATAATACCATTTAATTTGAAAGAGATGTTACAATTCATTCAATAAGAATGGACAAAGACTAAAACTATACATATGGAAATTTCCAAACATAAAGACAAATTAAATAAATGGAGGCTAAGAAGATATCAAAGTTGAAAGTTCAAAGGTGACTTCGAAATTAATTAAAAGAAAGTGACGTCAAAAATTAAAGTCTACAATAATTTCAATTTATAATGATTTTATTTTATTTTCCGAAAAATTAGTTGAGTTCCTCATTCTTCTTTTAATTTATTTATGATCTATTTTTTTTTTCTTAAAAATGATTGAACTTAGTCCACTTCTAAAAAGTATAATACTTCATTTGAGATTGATTTGAAGAGTTAGGAGAGTGATTATGATAGATTTAAAAATTTGGTGATTACCCGCTTTAAAAAGTAGATTCTCTCTAAAAACTACCAATTTTATCCTTAACATTGACTTCAACCATCACATTTCTTTTTTTATTTTTTTTTCATGCTTTTTAAAAAAGTTATACCATAATTGTTTAAAATATTGTGATGCCCCGTGCATTTTGGTGTAATTAATTCCATGTATTTAATCAAATTGAAATGTAAATTCTTATTTGGTTTGTATGTTGGAATTTTAATTAAATACCATGACATTTGGGTAATTTTTGGAGTTAAATGTGTCATTGATTAATAATTTCTCTCCCTAAAGTTCGATATATTTTTAAGCCAGCATTGGTTGCAAGAGTGGTTAAGCGTTGAAATTCTCACGCTGAACGTGGAGAGGATTGATTGGGAAGATCTATATTTGGAGTTCTATTATTAGAAATCCTATTTTTGGGGTTTTTCTATTAAGGAAAGAAATTAGGGAAAAGAGAAAAGGAGAAAAGAAAAAACAAAACCCAAACCCTTGCCCTCTCATCTCTTTCTATCGTGTGTGAGCCCCCCCTTTGGCCATGTAGTCCTGCCGCCTTCCTCATCCAGCCGCCACCGTCGTCTGCAGCTGGAGTACTGCCGCCGTAGCCGTTCCCGCATCCCTCTCTCTCTTCGCGCGTTCTTATCTCTTCCCATGGGTTTTAGACTTGAATTCTCTCTCTCTCCGTGCTGCAGCGTCGCTCCCGTTCCGCCGCCGTGCCGCCGTCAACCTCTGTCGTCGAAGAAGCCGCTGCTAGCCCATGAGTCGCGCGTGAGGGCCCTTCACACCGCTCTCTCTCTCTCGTTTCGCTGTAAGCTGCGCCGAATCTCTCTTTTGTGCATTATTCAGCAAGGAGCCCGTGCATAAGCTTTAATTTAGTTTTCTCTTATTCCTAGTCGTTTCAAGGTCGATCTAACTCTCTTCTCTTGTTCGATCAAATTTGTGCGCGTCCAGCAGCGAAGATCTCATTTTCTTGCGTTTTTGTCTCTGTCTAGCGGGTATTTGGGCCTCAGATTTTTTTGTTCGGTAAGTTTAAGCCTTACCCATGTTTGATTAGTGTTAAAATCAATATCCATTCATTTGAGGTGTTGGAAATTTAGTCTTGCGATGAAATTTCTGTTCTGTAGCGCCATCAAAGTGATCGATTGGGTTCGATTTGCTTTAGGTTGGTTACCCACTGCCTAAGGGTTCCTTGGTGTGTTGTTCTGGACTAGCAAGACCCGTTTCAGCGTGGTTTCAGGTCCGTTGGGTGAGGAACCTTGCTGTTGATGGTCTATTTCTTGCTGTTTTTAGTCTAGAAGCATGCTAGGTCATTACCCATTAACTGCTTTAGCCTTGTGAGCATTGCCTAGCCCTAATAGGTCCTTAGTATGTGAAATTAATGAGTTTCTGCTTGCTGTTTATGGTTTAAAAGCATGTTAAAACAATTCTCATTAATTACCTAAGCCTTAGTAGCGTTGCCTAATCTTTAGGAGTCCTTAGAATGCTAAATACGCTTATTTGCTTGCTGCCCAACGGTTGAAAAGTCTTAGTTACGGTCGTTCAGCATGTACCCATAGTCCGTAATGCCTTAGACATGGTTGCCCTGAAGGGATTGGAATTCCGTAATTCTGTAAAGCGGAGGCGTAATTGGGACCGATTCGTAGTTAATTTTGTTAAATCTAAAATACCAATACATTGGCAATAAACTTAGAACTATTCTAGATTTATATTAAGGCTAAACATACAAAAATATTATATCTAAATCTAATTTATATAGTAACAAATTACTTACTCTCGTTGACGACTCAGATTAAATTCACTAACTGCTTGTGAAATAATCACGAACAAGCGAACACTACTACTATGGCTACACCGGTATGACTCTGAGACTACTAGAGGCAGGAGACTGGTGGGAGCCTTCAGGAGAATTCTCTGAGAGTAGGAGAATGTATGAGATACCTTTCACCCCACCCCAAGGGTCCTATTTATAGGAAAAGACCAAGACATTTTCCTTATAGGAAAATGTCATGAATAAGATCTAATCAAATCTATTATCTTATTCATATCTAATTTAAATAAATAAATAATTAATTGTCCAATTAAATATCATATATTTAATCTTAGGGATTTTATTAAATTATTTATATTAATATGAATTGGATTCATATTAATTATTTGAACTCTTTCAAATATTTTCTCTCAAGAATTAATTTTGAAATTAATTCAAAATTATATTATAAAGTTTCATAAACTTTATATTATAATGTATCAATATACATTATATGATTCTCCTAAATAAATTGAACACTTTCAATTTACAATTTATACTTAATTGCCTCAAGTCTCTTTACGAGCTACCAGTGGAACCTAATGGGCCTACAGATCAGAAGCTCCAACGATGTGAGATTAATTGGTCAAACTCATTAACCAAATTAATCAATATTTGTTAACTGTGTGTCCATTCCACTATAGACTCACAGTTGCACTCTTCTCACCGCAGACATATTTCTGTGTCCACGGATATAGACCAATAACGACTAGTTAGTCCTTCACGAGTGTCCGTAATACCAGTTGGGTCAAATTACCGTTTTACCCTTGGGTTACTTCTATGTCCTTAATTAAGTTCCAGTGCTCCTCTAATGAACAACCTGTTTGTGGTCCAACCACTAAACAGAAACCCTTCTCGGACCAGTGAGAGGGTAGGACCCTTTGTTCAAGATCCAGAGTCACCACTTAAGGGAACACTCATCTGCTTCCCTAAAGTCGAGAAGGAGTGAATTCTATCTTGTGTGATTATGTTCCCAGCTCCCCACTCGGTCTTGTCCTCAAAATGGTAGGCTTATTGAGTCGGCGTACTGGCCACTCTCACCCATACAAATCAAAGGACAATCCCTCGTGAACAGGAGTCCATAATCCACTCAGGATTCAGACTAAGTTGCCTAGGTCATCCTAGTGAAATAGAAACCTAACTAGTTAACGGTGTTACAGCTAGCGATTACTATTTCGCGGTCCGGTCTTATGAAAACTCATTGCATAGGATACCCCCACTCGCATGTCCCCTACACGAACGCGTTTGGATCATTGCGTTTGTATCAAATACAAAGTGGGTCGTATCCATAGTGTCGCCAGGATAAGGTACCCAGCCTTATCCCTATACTATAGACCCTTCAGACTGTTTCTTGAACATTGATCCCCGTATGTCTCCACATACAATTCAAGACTCATCCCTGAGCCTTGGATGTTTAGTTTATTGGATTAGGGTTATTTAGACAAGATGTACATAATATAGACAATAACTCTTTATTGAAAAAAATCAAACAATACTTTATTTATGTTTGGTCAATTGTTACATTTACTATCTACGAGTTTTAGGGCATAAAACCCAACATGCCCATTGTCTAAAGCTTTTGGGTTTTCATTATGGGGAATGTGTGAAGGTTGTCCAACAAAGAAATAGGCTTAGTAAAGTGGATTTGGTCTTAGTAGCATGTTTTAGGGTGATCTCTTCTAGTTTAGGCCTTCTTTGATGGATAGTAATCTTTGTTGTAGTTTTGAGGTGCTTTTGGAGCTTGATTTGCAAGAGTCGCCTTGTTGGTTTATCTTGGAGCGTTGTAGGTAAGTAGTTTCTACTTGTTGGGTTTTGTTTGGTTGCATGATGTATGCTGTTACTACTGCTTTGCTCTTTTGTTGCCTATAAACCTTGACTTGTTGTGTTAAAGCTTAGATGAGATGTTTGAGTTAAAGCATGACTTGTTGTGCCTATAACATGTTGTGTTGCTTGAGATGAACATGTATTATGTTGTTAAAGCATGTTGGGATGTCGTGATAAACATGTTTAGTTAGGCTAGCATGTTGTCACGGGATGTGTAGCATGGGTCTAGTGGTTGCGTTACATGGCACGTAATTCATGTGTAGGTGCGCAGCGTGGCGCGTAATTCACGTGTTTGGTTTTGCATAGCATGACGCGTAATGCATTTGTTGGTTTTGCGTTACATGGCGCGTAATGCATGTGTTTGGTTTTGCACAGCATGGCACGCAATGCATGCATTTGGTTAGCATAGCATGACGCGTAATGCATGTATATGTTGCGTAGCATGACGCGGAAATCATGTGGGCTAGGTGTGCAACGTGGCACGTAATTCATGTGTTAGTTTGAGCATCAAGGCGCTTAATTCATGCGTAGGTGAAGGAGTGTACAAGACACTAGCGAAAGCGATTTGGATCGAAACACTCAAATTTCTTTTAATTTTAGTTAAGAAAGACATGCATTCATAAACCAAAAAATAGAGTGTATTTGAAGATCAACCTTTGCTAGCTGAATCGAACCACTCTGTGGGATAATTCTGAACACAAACTCGTTGTGGACTACCATGAGCATCTTCCCCGCTATACTCCAGCCTTAGAACAACTTGTGAGAGCCTTACCATGATGAATTTGAGAGAGAGAAGCTTGCTTACTCAAGCAAAATTAGAGAGAAGAACTGTGTTTGAGAGAGAATGAAGTACAACAATCAGCCAACCTTTTCCACAACATTCTTCTTCTTTTAAAGAAGACTATCATGCATCTAACTTCACCAAAAGCTGACAGCAATTTGGGCTTTTGCTTGGTGTCCATGGAGGTGGCAAATCAAGAAGGTAAAATGTGAAACTTCACATTCCACCACCTCCCAAATAAATGAAATTAATTTTCATTTATCAATTTCCAAAATTAATTCAATAATTAATTTTTAATATATATAATTAATTAAAAAAATTCAATTAATTATATTTATTTAATTTAATATTAAACATTAAATCAAATAATTACACCAAGCCCGATTTCTCTTAAAACCTAGTTTTTTTTAATATGAATCACTATTCAAATTTAAACCAATATGTGCATCGTATACATATTATAATATTTAAATCCTATTTAAATATATCCAACTCTCTATATAGTTCAATCCGTAATTGAACTATTGATATGTTAATTATATCGTAAATAACGACAACTCCCTAAATTGAATTTGAACATTTCAAACTTTCTCATCACCTTTGTTCTAAGGTTTATTCCGTATGAGCTAGCAGGGGGACCTAATGGACCTACAGATCATGGGCTCCAACGATCCGAGATTAACTGACTAAACTCTTTTAACCTAGTTAACCAACATTCGTTAACTACCGGGACACTCCACTATGACCCAATAGTTGAATTCCCCTCACTGTAGATATATTTCTGTCCACCCGATATAACCATAATTAGTAAGTCGACCCTTCACAGGTTGTTTGCATTTGGAGTTGGATCAAATGTCCGTTTTACCCCTGAAGTTACATCTTGTTCCTTAAGTCCCCACTGAGTCCTTAATGAACAATTGGTTTGTGGTTCGAACACTAAACCTAATACCTCTCGGGCCAATGAGAGGGCGGGATCCCTTTGTTCACGTCTCGGAGTCAGCACTTCAGGGAACAACCTCTCTACTATCCCTAAATTGGGTAGGAGTAAATTCCGTCTTGCAGGACTATGTCCCCAACTATCTACTCGGCCCTATCTTCAAAATGGTAGGTTTATTGAGTCGGCGATGATGAGTCACTCTCACCCATGAAAATCAAAGGATAATCCCGAATAAACAGGAGTTCAAATTTAGCTCAGGATTAAGATCGAGCTACCTAGGTCATCGCACTAAAATAAGTTAGTTTCAACAGTAAACGACGTTATAAAGGAAATTGACTTATTTCTTGGTCCTGGTCTTATGCAAACTCATTTGCATAGGACGCCCCCACTCGCATGTCTCTACATGAACGATTCAGGATCACATCGTTTGCACTATATACAAAGTGGGCCGCATCACATAGTGTTCCCAGGATAAGGTACCCAACCTTATCCCTATACTAGAGATCGTTTAGGCTATTACTTGAACTTGGTCCACTTTTATGTCACTACATAAAGTTCAAGTATTCATATCATATAGCCATGGATGTTAGTTTATTGGATTTGGGTTATTTAACTTGCAATCCACTTATTTAATAACTTAAGTGAACAAAAAAACTCAATAACGACTTTATCGAACAAGTATATTACTATTTGTTTCATTCACTATCTACGAGTTTTAGGGCACCTATCCCAACATTAGGTGCGGAGCATGACGCGTAAATCATGTGATGTCTAGTAGGGTGTGTGCATAGTGTGGGAAACATATGCATAGTGATTTTACTGCTTTCTAGGCATGTTGAGTGTATGGCTTTTAAAGCATGGTGTTTGCGTGTGAGAAGCATGCTAATTGGCATTGGTTGTTGTTTGTGACTTAGCAAGTGTGAGTTGCTTACCAGTACTGTGGATTGTACTGATACCATCTCCCTATCTCCCCCCAACATTTTAGATGTTGCAGGTTTAGACGATGAGCTAGACCATGGTGGTGATGAGGAGAACTACGAGGAGGAATCCTAGAGTGGTTGAGTTTTCCTTGTTTATGATTGAATAGACTAGAGTTGGTTTGGTTAAATTGTTGTTTTTGTTATGGTGAGAGACTCACCTAAGATGTTTATGTTTTTGATAACTTGTGGTTAGCTTGGATGAAAGAATAATTTGAATTAGCTAGTATGTTGCTAATTGAGTTGTTAGTATTAACAAAGATTTGGCTTATGTTCTGTTGCCTGGTTTTAGTTTAGTGCATGTTGCTACGAAACCTGACTCGTATAGTGGAGTTAGGTTGTGAAATATGTTTTGTAGTTTGGTGGAGTTTGGTTTTGGCGTTTAGAAGTGTTTGTTTTGTTTATCAGGTTAAAGAAATTTTGGATTAGCCAATTTTATGTCGTTATTCTGCTGAAATTTTCAGGGCAATCGGTTGTAAAAGGGTTAGAGTTGTAGTACCGTCGCTAGTAGGCTAGTGGCTCGTAAAACCTGGGGCATTACAAATATAGTTTCATATAAAAAATTTTTATTTAACAATTGGATAGTACTTTTAATTTGTTTCTCTATTTTTCACTTTTACAAAAATGCCCTTTAAATATTAGTCATATTTTAAAATTTTGATTTATTTTAAAATTTTAAACATTTTAAAGTTTAACTGGAACATAAAAAGGACCTCTTAAATTAAAGTAGAAAATGTTTATTAATAAACAAGTTGGTAGAAGATAAGGAAAAAAAAAAAAAAGTAAGAAATGAGTAAAAATGTTTTTGTTTTTTGTTTTCCTCAAATCTAATTAAAGATTTCATACACATTTTTAAAAAAATAGAAAAAATACTTTTTTTTATATATATAAACTAATTTTTCAAAACTAGCAACGACAAAAATCACTTTTTGTATGTTGGAAAAATATCTAGCCAAAATAACTAGTTAGGAATACTGAACAAACAATAACAACCAACAAAACAAATATATTAATCAGAGATAATAGGGTTTAGGTAAGCCTGTTGTTTTGGGTCGAGACGCGTTGTAGAATGCTGTCCTTAGAGAAGATGTGCCCCCACTTGCACTGAGTTATTCGACACTCCACTCCCAGGATACAACTCCCTTCAAGAAAGCTTGTGTGCAGCTAAGTCTTCTTACGAATCCTGTTGACTTGTATGCTCAGAAAATTAAAAGTATTTCTAATTTGTTTGTATTCGAAAGAAAAACATATGTGAGTTGTTCTGGATAGATCTGGTAAAAAACTTAGAGAGTCTTATCGTGAGGAAGAAGACAGTTGGGGTCAGATCCACATTACGTGCTAACTCCTCTCCTTAAAAGGAGGAACCACCATCAGACTAATTCCCATTTATTTTATTAAAAATTATAATTAATAAATTAATTAAATAAAATGATTTAATAAAATAAATAAACTTAATAAAAGATAATAATCTTAAATTTCCAACAATCCCCCACATAATTTAAGATTTTCTTAATAAAATGGGAAGTAAATTTTCCTTTCAAAGAAAGCAATAAGATGAGCATCTTTACTATGTAATAGGTGTAGGTACCTTCCAAGTTTGAACCTCCACTTAGTGAAGATAAGTGTACACCTGAAGGAGCCATAGTGAATATAGTCTTGAACTAGGTCCTTTTATTCAAATTTCCACTTACCCCACACATAGTACAAGTCAATTTAGGGATTCTGGTCTGTTTTGCGCTTTAGACGGTCATGCGCACATATCCCGTTTTCATGAGTGTTTTAATGGAGTAGCCTAACCCTATTGTAGTAACCTCACTACAACACCTATTTTTTTTCCTTTCGAATGTAATTCCCTTTTTAATAATATGATATTCTAAAATGACTTTTAAAAGCAAACATTAATAACAAAAAACACTTTTATTTAAATTAAAATCTCTTTTATTGTAACATCGATATTTTAAGTTAAATCTCAATTTCTTTAAGTTTGAGCTAATTGGATTTGATTTCATGTAATTAGTGTGAAAGAGGGGTTAATTTAATGAAATTTTGATGGTGTTCTTTTAATTTAAAGCTGGAATGACATTCTCGTAAATAAGGCAAAGTTTGAGCCAAGCCAACTAGTTTTACTTTTAATTTAGTCACTAAGTTTCAGCCAAGCCATCTCAAGCCTCTTCCTCCCCATCTTCACGATATTTGCAGCCGCCCAAGCCTCATCTCCGGCAATTGCTTCGTCCGTCTCAACACCACCACCAACGACAGGTGGTATCTTCTCCCGTCGTCAGTTCGGCAGTGGCGGCGTGCATGGTCTTAGTCCGACATCGGCGGCGGTTCACGGTTTTGGGTGCAACTGTGTGTTTTTTTGGTAGATTTCTGCAGCAAAGCATGACTAACCCTCGTTAGGCGTTGTTTTCGCAGCGTGCTGGTCCGTTTCAGCCTCATAAAACGCGCGAGCAGCAACACTTCAGCAGCGGGCGCGACGGACAGCAGTGGTGAGGGGCTTTTTTGGGTGGTTTCAAACACTCCTAGACGTGTGATAACTGCCCAAAAGGTAGTTATTTAGGCCTCATTTCTATAGGGATTTGTGTGTCTTTTGTGCTTAATAGGGTTGGTTTTAGATATATATTATATGTTTTAACCCATTTGGAAGAATGGAAGCTTTGGAAATCATCTTGTGCAGAATCTGTTGCTGGGCGACTTGAGGGAGCGAATTTTATGCTGGAGCAAACCCGGAGGCAAAACTGCCACGTCACAACTCGTTATCCAATTTAGTAAACCGACTTCTGCTGAGTTATTTTCAGGATAAAGGAGCAAGGAGAGCCCTACACGTGTCCAAGTTGACCTAATTCAAGCCTCCTACCACTTCTATAAAAGGAAGTAGCCGTCAAAGTCAAATGGATTCCATGTTTTCCCTTGGAAGCCGTATAGTATAGAGAGATTGAAGATCATCAAGAACACCATCATCCGCAAGCGTATTAGGGAGTTTATTTTCTTTATTAACTTGTGGATACGGACATGCATACTCAGATTGTAATTCGTATTTCCATGCCTATTATGAACTAAGTAGCTTAGGTGCTTGTTAGGAATAATGTGATTGCTGTGCTTCATCTCTAGTAATATATTGACTATCGCATTTTGGTTAATTGTTGTGCTTATTCTTATTTTATGCCCGCCTGGCCAGCCGGTGTGAATAGCTCTCTCTAGTTTCAGGGATGATTTAGAGAGTGTGTGGCAATTCTCCACACTACGATCATTGTGTATTGGTGAACGCCAGTGACTGAGCTAGGGATAGCCAGCTGCCTAGTGCTTGATCGGTCGTGCTTCATTGGGGTTGAAACACATCCCAAAAGATCCGGAGTTCCGGGAGGAATCCGCTAATAATACTGCGAGAAATGCATGATCAATAATATTGCTAGAGCATCTTTTAGAACAATCACTAAATCCTAACCAGCGCCTGTCTTTAATCTGTTTATCTATTTGTTTACTAGTTGTTCTGTCATTTACTTTACTTCAGCATAATTCCGATAAAACCAAATCATTTTACTATTCTTGAAACCATTGAAAAGATACAAAAAAATAGGTAGAGTGGAAACTAATTAAGGACTCGGATTGATAATATTACTTGCTGCAGACTGTGTACACTTGCACAGGAATTCTAGAGTATTTTATATCATATTTTTACTCACTCTAGGAACCCAACAGCGTGGGTAAGAAAGATTTAAGTATTGTTGGTTTATTATAGCAATTAAATCGAATACCCACTCAGTTTTGGTTTCGTTCAGGAGGCTTTTCCTTCAATTTTAGGCTATTCAAGTAGTAGATCTTCAAGTTTCAACATCTTTGAGCGATTTCATCATTGGGTAAGCAATTTAAGTTGAGTTTTAGTTGATTCAATTGTGATAGAGGATTACCCATTAATTGTGGCATTTGATTTCAAGGTTCTCTTAGCATTTGGAGGTTTAATTATTGTTTTGGAGCAAAAATCGGAACCCGGACAACAAGCTTAAGTTTCTGTTTTAGGTGAGTTTTGGGTGTTAAAACATTCCCAAAATTTAGTTTGGCTCCTAGGTGTAGGCTTTGAATAAAACTCCTATTGATTTGTGAATGTTTTTCCCTTTTTGTGTAGTTGTTTAAGGGCCATGAAGCTAGGAGGATTATATAGTTTTATCGAGCAAATTATTTAGCTAAGTGTTGGGTTTCCAGAGTGAGTAAAAATAAGATATAAAAAGACTCTAGAACTGTGTGCAAGTATACACAATCCGCAGCAAGTAATAAGTATTTATCGAATCCAAGGTCTGAATTAGCTTCCACTTTATCTATTTTGTTTATCTTTTTAATGGTTTCAAAGGTGGTTAAAATGATTGGTTTTTATAGAATGCTGAAGCAAAAGAAATGTCAGAACAGAAAGTAAAAAATAGGCAGACAGATTAGAAACAGGCGCTGGTCAGGATTTAGTAATTGTTTTAAAAAATGCTCTAGCAATATTATTGATCATGCAAAACTCTCGCAGTCTTATTAGCAGATTTCTCCCGAAACTCCGGATTTTTTAGAATGTGTTTCAACTCCAATGAAGCTCTACCGATCAAGCACTATTCTGCACAAAATAATTTCCAAAGCTTCCATTCTTCCAAATGGGTTAGAACATGCAATATTCATCTAAAAGCAACCCTATTAAGCATAAAAGACACACAAATTCCTATAGAATTAAGGCCTAAATAACTCCCTTTTGGAGAGTTATCACACCCCCCAAACTTGAACTATTGCGCGTCCCGAGCAATGCTAACCAACCTTCTCTTAAGAATTCAAAACATTAGACAAAGCATAGCTTAATCAAACCAGATAATCCAACATTACCTTCAACCTTTACCTGAGCATTCTGCAAAACCAAGCTCTGCTGCAGCAAAATAGTTCTTCCGGCATGGACAATTAATCACCACTTTTAACTTAATTCTAAGAACTTGCCACAACCTAGCTCTATTATCAGACATATTAAAACACATTTTCAAGGGGTTTATATTTTTGTTTAATTTTGTTCTTCAGACTTAAAGCAGCCCTATAGTCATAAGCTCTTAAGCATGGGATGACCCACTTTATGGTGCAGTATACCCTTGCCTCAAACTTATCACCAACTAGGCTAAATACTCTTTGCAAAGCTCAAAAATCCTTGGTTATTCTATCTCTTGCCCCTCAGAATGGCGACATTTTATGATGAAGCTCTCCTAAGTTCTGGGAGACAGAAAACTGCTGGATTGCCATTCATCCTTCAAAACTTTTGCTCCATGAATTTTCTCAGCAAAATTTTCAACAATCACTTTTTTAGCAAATAATCATTTTTTAATTTTTCATATTTCCTAGGTCATCTTTTGACGCAAAGACAAACTGTGGGTATCACAAATGTCCCTGGTTACTCAACAACGTAGCAAATTATATAACGAAGGAGAGGAATGCTCGAGCAAAACAATTGGAGTAGCAAAAAGTCCCCCAAACTTGAATTATTCATTGTCCCCAATGAATCATTAACTTTACGAAGCTTACCCCCAAACTTAAATTTTTCTATCTGAATTTTCAACCTAAGCGCGGGACTAGAACTAAGCTTAAAGTGGATCAAATAAATCAACACTACCTCAGAATCTTCTTTGCCGCAGCTGTGACCAGGCTAGAAGAAATGCTCAAGCACAAGGTTTCTGGAGATCAGAATACCTTGATCTAATTAAGCTTAACCAGTCCAAGCTTCAAAAATTCAGAAGAAATCAGTTAAGTTAGAGTTACTCAGTGCCATAGAACTGAAACAACTTGGAAATTTCATTAGAAACAAAGAAAGAAATTACACAGCAGATTTTTTTTTTCAGAAACAGAAAAATTAAAAAGAAACAAACATAAAATCAACAGAAAAGGAGGTTAGAAAATGCGCGAGCAAACAAAAATTCCAGAAAAAAAATCATGCTCGCTCAGGGCCACTTCATTCGTCAGTCCTCTTGGCCCTGCTCATCATCATCCTCTTCTTCTCTTTCAATCAGTGGGGGCGGAATCCAGGGGTTCAATAAATCTTCAGGGAATGCTGGAAGGGTTGGATACGGTTTGGAAAAATTCTCCTGCAGCGCCTTCTTCAGATTGGCATCACGACCTTTAACATAGTTCCAGAAGGTTAAAGCTTGCCTCTCGGCAAACTCCTGCCTGCTGGCCGACAGTGCAAGTTGTTCTAAGATCGTGTTGATGCCATAGACAAGCCCACCCTCACGTGCCTCTTGCGTACGCTGAAGCCGTGCCAAGTTAGGTGTATCGATAATTCCCTTGTCAAATAAAATAACATCACCTTCATTCTCCGGAACCCCTGCATGCTTGCAAAGCATCGTAATCGTATTCGGAAAAAACAGTTTCCCCACTTTCTTCTTCCAACATCCAGATATTTCACTAGCAATAATCTTCCCTACATCAATGCTTAGAGACCTCAAAATCGCGAAAGCCAGAAGAACACGTTCCCTAGAAACCGTCGAGTCATGAGTAGTCGGAAGCAATCTCTGTTTGATGAATCCCATCCATGTATTTGCTTCCCTCTTCAGATAGGCTGACTGAAACGTCATTTTCTCTGTTTTTGAAAGCCTCCACTGCGCCCCTTCAATACCAACTTCCCTCACAGCGTCGCTCAGCTGCTCATTAGATGGCGCCACAGCCATCTCATTATATGCTGCGTGGGGGAAATCTTGAAGGTTGTACAGTGCGTTAATAGAACCTGGACTCCAGTCGACCTCCATACCTCGAACGATCACTTGGAAACCGTCTTCTTTGTCAATATTTGCATAAAACTCGCGCACTACCTGCGCGTTCACATATTCAGGCTTTGAACAAAACAACTCCCAGCCGTGGTTCGTAATGCCGGCCCTCAGAAAATGTGGAAGATCACCACTAAATCCTCTTTCAAACAGGAAGTCTCTTTTCAGCAACTCAACATATTTTGCTCTGGCAAGATTGTTGACGAAGCGAACATACGGCAACTGTGGCTCTTCTATTTCGTCAGGTTCCTCCGATGCTGCAGCAACACTCTTGCCCCTTTCTGCCCTTTGCTTGCGCAATCTTTCTTCTTCAACCTTTTTCTCTGCTTCCTCTCTTGCTTTATCCTCGACTTCTTTCTTCTCCTACTCCTCTCTCTCTGCATTTTCTCTTTCAGAATCAGTGGTTGGAGGCGAGGGGGTATTAGTTCGGACTACCTTGACGCGTCCTGCCTTGCGCTTCACGCGGCGACGTTGTGGCACCTCCGGCATGATAACCTCCACTCGAGCCTCTTGCTCTTGCTTCACCTGCTCATTACCTTTTTCAGGCGCAACCTCTGCCTGTTCTTCTTGCACATCCTCAGTCTGCTTTTCTTTTCCTCTGTATTTTCCTCTCGTACTTCCTCTGTATCCGTAACTCTCGGCTCAGTCTGCTCTGGGTTTTGTACTTCAGGTTCCCTCGGATTGCCTTCTTCAGTGGCAGCAACGTCCTCCACAACCTTCTGTACAACTTCTTGATCCTCAGTCCTCTGCTGTCTTCTTCTCCTCTTAGCTTCTTTTTCTTCTGGTGTTTTCTTTTTCTTTGCCTTCACTTTCGGTGCTTCGGAGGTAACAGGTACCTCCTCTTCCTCATTATCTCTCTCTTTTCTTGCTCTCGTTTTCGCCATCGGAGATTCAAAGGAAGTTTATCGCACACAGAGAAATAAGAAAAAAAAATATAACTAGCAAGGGATGATCAAGAAAATGAAGTGAGAAAAACTTACCGAAGGTTTTGGAATAAATAGAGCTGCAGCAAATCAAATCGTAACCGAAAGATTTTGCCCCGCATTAAATGGGATTACCGTTCAAATTTAATTTGTAAATCAAATCCATTAACGGTAAAATCTTGAATTTCAATCGCCCATGGTAAATAATTACGTGCTGTCGAACGGCTAAACCGTTGGATTATCCCTGTGCGACACATGGCAGCATCCATGCAATTTACCTGCCCACAGAAAATTCAAAATCAAACGGTAAAAGTAATTAATTCACAATAAAACCCTTCCTAATCGAACGAATTGCTTCAGCCATAACTTTGCCGCAACAACCTTCTGAACAAAAGATCACCTGAAGAATCTTGGATACGGAATTCAAATTCAAAATAGAAAAATCAAATCAGGAAATTTAAATTTAAATTAACCGCTCAAATCAAATCTTATCTTTTATTTTTATTTGAAGCCGAATAAATCAGATAAATAGTAATTAAATCTAATCTAAACAGAATTTAAAATAACTGAAAATCCAAAATCTAATCTAAACTAACCAGATTAAATAAAAACTAAATTACCAGAAATAATAAAAATATTCAGAATTACTATAAAATCTACGGAATTCAAAAACAACAAATTTAAAATAAATCATGAAAGATTTAAACAAACTAAATCTCACATACCTGCATTAAAATTAAATCAACTTAGTGAGAAATAAAATTAAAACAAACACTGGGAGCTCAAAATATTGCTTTACGAAATGCTCCCGCAAAAATCTTGCTCTCTCAATCATCAACTAGCTTTAGGGAAGGATATTTCGTTTGGAACTCCTCTCCCCAATAATGCTTCACACGCTGACCATTCACTTTGAACATTCTCCCATCTTTTTCATCCTGTAAAGTAATTGCTCCATGGGAAAAACTTCAATCACAATAAATGGCCCTAACCATTTAGATTTTAGTTTCCCGGGAAACAATTTTAATCTAGAATTATAAAGCAAAACTCTTTGACCCTTGACAAACTCTTTAGGCTTAATTTTCTTATCATGCCACAGCTTAGTCTTTTCTTTATACATTTTCGAATTTTCATACGAAAATTGGCGAAATTCCTCCAACTCGTTAAGCTGCAGCATTCTAATTGCTCCTGCACGACTCAGATCAAAATTTAATTTCTTCAAAGCCCAAAACGTTTTATGCTCAAGCTCTAATGGTAAATGACAAGCTTTTCCATATACTAATCTATAGGGAGACATACCTAGAGGAGTCTTATAGGTTGTCCCATAAGCCCAAAGAGCCTCATCCAACCTAAAAGACCAATCCTTCCTAGATGGATGAACTACTTTCTCTAGAATTGATTTAATTTCCCTATTGCTTATTTCAGCTTGACCATTTGCTTGTGGGTGATAAGGGGTAGCTATCCTATGCTTAATTCCATACTTAGCTAAAAGCTTAATTAAGATATTATTAACAAAATGTGTACCCTCATCACTCACTAAAGCTCTAGGTGTCCCAAACCGCGCAAAGATGTGCGATTGGAGAAACCTTGAAACCGTCTTGGCATCATTCTGATGGCATTCAATGGCCTCCACCCACTTGGACATGTAATCAACTGCCAATAAGATAAAAACATTACCATTAGAAGGGGGAAATGACCACATAAAATCAATACCCCATACATCGAATAATTCAACTTCCAAAATGTAAGTAAGAGGCATTTCATCTCTAGGCCCTAAGTTTCCTCTCCTTTGGCAGGCATCACATTGCTTGTAGAACCAATGGGCATCCTTGAACAAGGAAGGCCAGAAGAATCCACAATGCAAAATCCTCATAGCCGTCCTCTGACCGCTGAAATGGCCTCCATACGGCGAAGAGTGACATTGCTCCAGGATTTCTTTTGCCTCATCACCTGAAACACACCTACGAATAATACCATCAGAGCATTGCTTATACATAAATGGCTCATCCCAATAAAAATATTTCGCATCATGCTTAAACTTCTTCGTCTGCCTCCAATCCATATCAATAGGAGTGACTCCCTTGATCAAAAAGTTAGCAATATCAGCATACCAAGGGACATCCTTCACTACCTTTACCTCAACAGCAAAAAGCTGTTCATCTGGAAAAGAATCTGAAATGGCAGATTGCTTCAGCAAAGACGATGTTGGATCAAGACGAGACAAATGATCTGCAATGACATTCTCTGATCCCTTCTTGTCCTTTATCTCCAAGTCGAATTCCTGCAATAATAAAACCCAACGAATTAGCCTAGGCTTTGCATCTTTTTTAGACATTAAATACCTTATTGCTGCATGATCTGTGAACACTGTTACTTTGGACCCAACCAAATATGGCCGGAATTTCTCAAAGGCAAACACAACAGCTAACAACTCCTTTTCAGTAGTTGTATAGTTGACTTGTGCCTCATTTAAAACCCTGCTTGCATAATATATAGGATGAATAAATTTGCCCTGCTTTTGCCCCAGCATAGCACCTACCGTAGCATCACTCGCATCACACATTACCTCAAATGGTAAATTCCAATTAGGTGCACAAAGAATGGGTGCTGAGATTATAGCAGCCTTTAAAGTCTCAAAATCCTTCCTACAATTTGCATTAAAGTAAAAAACATGATCAATGCACAATAAGTTACAAAGAGGTTTACTGATTTTTAAAAATCCTTTATGAACCTCCTATAAAATCCAGCATGACCTAAAAAGCTCCGAATCCCTTTCATTGAATTCGGTGGTTCTAGTCTCTCAATAACCTCAATTTTTGCTCGATCAACTTCTAGACCATTCTTAGAAATCCTATGACCTAACACAATGCCCTCCTTCACCATGAAGTGACATTTCTCCCAATTGAGAACTAGATGGGTATCCTCAAATCTTTTTAACACCTTACCTAAATTATCCAAACAACTCTGAAAAGACCCTCCAAAAACTGAAAAATCGTCCATAAATACCTCAACAGTGGACTCAATCATATCAGAAAAAATTGCTAACATACACCGCTGAAATGTTGCTGGAGCATTGCAAAGGCCAAAAGGCATTCGCCTAAAAGCAAACGTCCCATAAGGGCAAGTGAAAGTGGTTTTTTCCTGATCCTCAGGAGCAATGGTAATCTGGTTATACCCAGAATAACCATCTAAAAAACAGTAGTCGGCCTGACCAGCCAATCTATCCAACATCTGGTCGATAAATGGTAGAGGGAAATGGTCCTTACGGGTAGCTTTATTAAGCCTCCTGTAATCCATGCAAACCCTCCAGCCAGTTACTGTCCTGGTTGGGATCAACTCATTGTCTTTATTGCTCACCACCGTGACACCTTCTTTCTTAGGAACACATTGAACAGGGCTTACCCAATTGCTATCTGCAATTGGATAAATAATACCAGCATCCAACCATTTTATCACCTCCTTTTTAACAACCTCTTTCATTGCAGGGTTAAGCCTTTTTTGCTGCTCAATACTCCTAAAGGATCCCTCCTCTAGAGTGATTTTGTGCATACAAAAAGATGGGCTAATTCCCTGAATGTCAGCCAATGTCCAACTTATTGCCTTGCGATATTGCTGCAGCAATTTTATTAAGGCCTCCTCATGCTCTGGCATTAAATCTGATGCAACAATAATGGGCAACGTCTCACCCTCCCCGAGATACACATACTTTAGATGATCCAGCAAGGGCTTCAAATCTAAAGTGGGTGCCTCAATCAGAGATGGCTTAATAGGAGGAGCCTTCCTTTGATCTAAATCTAAAGACTCAAAAACATCCTCACACCTAAACACTTCTTTTTCATTTTTTCTCTCTAAAGAACAAACTTCTAAATCCTCTACACCAACTTCTCCATGATTTTCCAAATGCTTGTCAGCCGAATCTTGCATTGCTGTCTCAACAATTGTGTTCTCCAGAATCCTAATGAAAGAGCAATCTTCCATTTCGTCTGGATACTTCATGGCCTTAAACACATTAAATTTCACTTCCTCATTATAAACTCTCATTGTTAATTCCCCTTTTTGAACATCTATCAACGCCCTACCAGTAGCCAAAAATGGACGACCAAGAATAATTGGGACATCTTTATCAGCCTCATAGTCTAAGATAATAAAATCAACAGGAAATATGAACTTATCTACTTTCACTAAGACATCCTCAATTTTACCCTCTGGATATGTGATAGACCTATTAGCTAATTGGAGTGTGACTGTGGTGGGCCTAGCCTCACACCTGCAAAAACAAAAGAAACAATCAAAAAGTTCTAGCACCAAACCACTAAAACACATACACAAAACAGATCAGATAAAAACTTATTCAAGTCCCCGGCAACGGCGCCAAAAACTTGTTGGGTTTCCAGAGTGAGTAAAAATAAGATATAAAAAGACTCTAGAACTTTGTGCAAGTATACACAATCCGCAGCAAGTAATAAGTATTTATCGAATCCAAGGTCTGAATTAGCTTCCACTTTATCTATTTTGTTTATCTTTTTAATGGTTTCAAAGGTGGTTAAAATGATTGGTTTTTATAGAATGCTGAAGCAAAAGAAATGACAGAACAGAAAGTAAACAAATAGGCAGACAGATTAGAAACAGGCGCTGGTCAGGATTTAGTAATTGTTTTAAAAGATGCTCTAGCAATATTATTGATCATGCAAAACTCTCGCAGTCTTATTAGCAGATTCCTCCCGGAACTTCGGATTTTTTAGAATGTGTTTCAACTCCAATGAAGCTCTACCGATCAAGCACTAGGCAACTGGCTATCCCTAGCTCAGTCACTGGCGTTCACCAATACACAATGATCTAGTGTGATTAACCGCCACACACTCCCTAAATCATCCCTGAAACTAGAGAGAGGTATTCATACCGGCTGGCCAGGCGGGAATAAAATAGAAATGAACACAACAATTAATCAAGATGCATCAAATCAATATTTATTACTAGAGATTAAGCATGGCAATTACATGCTCCCTAACCAACGCCTAGAGCTACTTAGTTCATAAAATGCATGGAAACACGCGTTACAATCTGAGTAAGCATATCCATATTTACAAAATAATACAAGAAAATATTAATTCCCTTGATCATCTTGCAAATGATGGTTCCCTTGATGGTCTCCAATCTCTCTCCTCTATTCGGCTCCCAAACGTGGAAATGAGAATGATCTTTTCCCCAAAAGTGGAATGAATTTGACTTGGGCGGCTATCTCCTTTTATAGAGTGATAGGAGGCTTGAATTAGGTTGACCTAGACACGTGGATGGCCCTCCTTGCTCCATAAATCCGAGAATAGCTTAACAGAATTCAGTTTGTTAAATTGGCTAACGAGCTGTGACGTAGCAGTTTTTGCTCCCAGCTTTGCTCCAGCACAGATTTTGCTCCCTTAAGTCGCCCAGCAACATATTCTGCACAAAATAATTTCTAAAGATTTCATTCTTCCAAATGGGTTAGAACATGCAATATTCATCTAAAAGCAACCCTATTAAGCATAAAAGACACACAAATTCCTATAGAATTAAGGCCTAAATAACTCCCTTTTGGAGAGTTATCACTAAGGTAAGTAGCTTGTTGGATACAAAATCTCCATGTTTTAGACCCATTTCATGATTCTTTGTAGTTGATAAGTAGTAGGTAGACTTGTTGGGATTGGTGCCCTAAAACTCGTAGATAGTGAATGTTAAACGAATTATATACTTGTTCGATAAAGTCGTTATTGAGATTCATTCAGTAAAGTCGTTACTGAATAAGTTAATTGCACATTAAATAACCCAAATCCAATAAACTAAGATCCTTGGCTATAGGATGAACACTTGAGCTTTATGTAGAGACATAAAAGTGGATCAGGCTCGAGTAATAGCCAAAACGGTCTATAGTATAGGGATAGGGCTGGGTACCTTATCTTGGGGACACTATGAGACGCGACCCACTTTGTAGATAGTACAGACAATGTGATCCTAAATCGTCCATGTAGATACATGCGAGTGGGGGCGTCCTATGCAACGAGTTTGCATAAGACCAGGATCGAGAAATAATTCACTCTCGCTTTATAACACTGTTTACTGATGAGACTAACTATTTCATGTGATGACCTAGGTAACTCGATCTTAATCCTGAGCTAACTATGAACTCCTGTTTATTCGGGCTAATCCTTAGATCTGCATGGGTGAGAGTGGCTCAGCATCGCCGACTCAATAAGCCTCCCATTTCAGGGATAGAAACGGGTAGATAGCTGGGGACATAGTCCTGCAAGAAAGAATTCACTCCTACCCGAATTAGGGATAGTAGAGAGGTTGTTCCCTTAAGTGCTGACTCCAGGGCTTGAACAAAGGGATCCCGCCCTCTCATTGGCCGAGAGGGACTCGGTTTGTTGGTTGGACCACAAACCAATTGTTCATTAGAGGATCAGTGGGACTTAAGGAACAAGAAGTATTATAGGGGTAAAACAGACATTTAACCCGGCTATAGCTACGAACAACCTGTGAAGGATCGACTTACTAAACATGGTTATATCAAGTGGACGGAAATATATCTACGGTGAGGGGAGTGCAGCTACTGGGCTATAGTGGAGTGTCCCGGTAGTTAACGAATGTTGGTTAGCATGGTTAATGAGATTAGTCGGTTAACCTCGAATCGTTGGAGCCCATGATCTGTAGGTCTATTAGGTCCCCCTACTAGCTCATATCGGAATAAAGCCTAGAACAATTAGATAGGAAACTTTGAATCATTCAAAATTGGGAAATGGTATTATCGTCAATTGTGTTTGACACAATAATTTAATTATGAATTAAATTATTAAATGAGAGATAAAGTATTTAAAAGTATTTTAAATACTATATTCATGAATAAGGATTCATATATAATGGATTGCACAAGGTTAGAATGATTAATTAGATTAATCATATGAAATTAATTGGAAAAGTTTCAAATTAATTACCAAAAATTAATTTCAATTTGGAATTGAAATTAAAATTAAAATGCAAGCTAAAATCATATTTCGGATCAAGGATAGTGGATTTTGTTGGAATCCCACTTATGCATGGTGATTCAAAGTGGAAAAACAACTCATCCATGCACTCTTGCACGTAATGTTACATGAACACCTAGAATCGACTATTGCTTGCATCTCCACCATGTGTCTTGCATCTTAAGGCTTCTTGATGCATGGATTCACTCTATAAGTAGAGGTAGAATCAGATTGAGAGCTGAAGACAATCATTTCCATACTGTTATGCTGCTGGAATTTGGTCTCAAACTCACCTACCTTCATATATCTCTCTAGAGCTTGAACCTTCAAGCATTCCCTTCCCATTCCGTATCTCTATAGACTCCCACAAGTCGTTCTTGGCCTGGAGAATAGTAGGGAAGACACTAGAGGTGGTCCACACACCGTTCGTGATCAAAGGAATCAAAGGGAGTTGCTGAATCGGTCTCCAAAAGGTTGGTACAAATTCTGCTCTCTGTTTACGGTATTTGGACAACATACTTTCATTTTCTAAAATTGATGTAGTTAAGTGCCTCCGATCCTAAAATTGCTTCCGCATGTGTTATATGAACACCTTCAATTGAAGTTGTTTATGTTGGACAAACGTTCTTTGAGAATTTAATATGCTAGCATGAATTGGATTTAAGCCTTGAGTTTGCTTGTGGATTTAAATAAGCATGATAAGTCTCATTGTGAGGCACGATGTTGTATGAGAATTTTATAGTTAATTGTAGCCTCTTTAATTGGCCTAGCATCTTATGCTTTACTCTGGATTTCTGTTTAAGATATAGGAGGATGGGTTGAATGTCTGTTGAAGTTGTGGTTGAACTGTGGATGCGAGATCTGACTCGCTTGGGTTATAGAAATGTATTCTCTTGTTTCCAGGTGATAAGAAAATTTGGATTTGTCTTTATGTATGCCGTTATGCTGCCAAATTTTCGGTAGGGTTACAGTGGCTTTAGGGACTAAGATTAGAAACATGCCTTGGATTATGATGTGTTTAATTAGCTGGCTGACTAGTATAAACCACAGGTTCTCCAAGCACGTTTTATTATGACTTTGAGAGAATAATATGTATGATTGAGAATAGACTTGACCTTAATCATGTTTTAGGGCCTCAGGTAGACTTAAAGGATCCTTAAGTCTTTTGTTAGCCAGGGTTATTTCGTTCCCCATCTTAGGACTGATGGAACCAGTTTTCAGGCACGGGATCGTGCATTCTATCATTGACTGGTAGATTCCAGTTTTCATGCACGGGATCGTGCATTCCATCAGCCTACTGTTAGAGCCCAGTTTTCAGGCACAAGATCGTGCGCTCTATCAGTCTCAGGACGGTGTTGAGTCCAGGCACGGGATCGTGCGCCAGATGGCACTCATGCATGTTTTCATGCACCAGATTGCTCCACCGTATTTTCACAATTTAGGAGTGTTGTGTTGGGATAGGTGTAGATTTGCTAGAGGTTGCCAGCTAGTCTCTAGTTTACTTGCCTTACCCGACTGACCCACACAACACTCTAGTTGGCACAGGTTGGGGATAGGTAATCACCCTAGACAGAACATTTCATGAACCTAGTAATGGCCCAGGGTTAGAAACCCGAATGACTGTTCCAGTTAGGTCCCTCTGATGCTAAGACCCAAATTTAAGTTTCATGCTAATAGATTTCATGTTATCAGATCTCATGTTTTCAGTTTCAGCCCTTAAATGGGCTACTTACTGATTATATTCTTATATACTCACCCATGCTACATGACTTTCCTTTTCAGGTGGTACTTGATGACATCAGGCGAGCGACGAGGGCAATGACTTGGCTAGGGGCTATGGGATGCAGCTGCAAATCATGTCCCTAGAAATCTAGGATCGAGTTTCCTAGTCTCATGTTTTCAAATGTTTTTAATGTTTAATTTTATGAAAATTGTCTTTCATGTTTTGACTAGTCTGATATTGTAAAATGACTTATGGTTTTGGACCCCCGTTTATTAAATAAAAGATTTTTACTTATCATCTCTTTCGCTTTAAACTTCAAAGTTTTACGTTCTCATGCATGTAGTAGTGACCCTTAGTATGTTTTTGATTCCTTTTTAGTCAGGTCGTTACATTTACAAGAGTGGAATAAAATATTAAAGCAATCTATAATTAAAGATTTTAAAAAAATTATTATAATTAAATCATTTAGACTTAAAACATTTATCCTAAAATCACTCTCCCAAATATGACCTCAATCATTGATAATTACCTTTAATTGTATGAAAATCAGTTTTAAAACTGTAGAACCAAACATTAAAATGATTATATTAAAATCAATTTTAACAAATCACTTATGAACAAATCATTTTTGCTACCATTGGTATTTCATAAACATATAATAAATGATAAGTATAATTGTTATTAAATAAAAGATAGATTTATAAAATATGAATAATTTAAGTTTTGTTTGATAGTCATTTGGTTTTTGGTTTCTCGTTTTTGAAAATTATGTTGATTTTCTTCCAATTTCCTTACAATGGTTTTCATCTTTGTGAAGGAAACATTTGACTTCTTAGCCAAATTCTAAAAACAAAAACAAGTTTTTGAAAACAACTATCTTATTTTTTTCAAAACACTTGATTTTTGAAAACCTGGAAGAACGTTGATATAACAAAACAAAGAAACTTAGGTGTGAAAGTAGACTTTATAAGCTTAGGGCCCGTTTGGTAACGTTCTTGTTTCTTGTTTCTTGTTTCCAATTTTATTAAGAAATCTAAGCATATAATAACTATGTATGTTTCTTGTTTCTCATTTTTTAGAAACACTCCCAAAATTTGTATAGAACTTTTGGGAACAACTAAAACTAGTTTCTCTTTTTTTGTTCTTGTTTCCAATTTTTTCCAAACATAAATAAGAATATAGGTTTATTATTATTGAATGTATAGGTGTTAGGGTCATGAAATTCTATTTTTCTTTATTAAAAATGAGAAACGGAAACAAGAAACGAGAACGTTACCAAACGGCAACCGTCGACCTCCGACTACCGGCAACCGTCGACCTCCGCTGACCAACCGCCACTATTGACCTCCGTCGACCGGCCGCCACCATTGACCTCCGACTACTGGCCGTTGTCGACCTCCGTCGACCAGCCGCCACTGTCGACCTTCGACTACTGGCCGCCGCCGACCTCCGCCGACCGTCGACCTCTGACTACAGGCTGTAGTCGACCGACCTCAACCGTCGACCTCCGAGTACCGGCTTTCGTCGACGTCAGAGTACTGGCCGCCACCGACCTCCACCATCGACCTCTGACTATCGACCGTCGCTGACCTTCGCCAACCGATCGCCACTGTCGACCTCTGACTACAGGCCGTCGTGCTGCCGACACCACCGTCGACCTCTGACTACCGACCATTATCGACCTTCGCTGACCGGGCTCCATTGACAAACCGCCACCTTTGACCTCCGACTACCGGTTGCCGCCGTCGACCTCCGATTACTGACTACCATCGACCTCTGCCGACCTGCCACCACCGTTGACCACTGACTATCGGTCGCCATTGACCGACCCCTATATCGACCTCCGCTGGCCGACAGCCACCGTTGACCTCCGATTACTGGTCATCATTGTCGACCTTCGACTTCCAACTGCCGTCGACCTCCAACTACCGGTCGCCGTCGACCTTTGCCCACTGACTTTCCCTGTCGACCTCCGATTATTGACCGTTGCCGACCTCCGCGGACCGGCCTCCGCCGATTGACTGTTACTGTCAACCTCCGACTTTCGGCCGCCACAGTCGACCTCTGACTACTAGGCGCCACCGACCTCCGCCAACCGCCCGCCACCGTCGACCTCCGACTACCAGCTGTCGTCGACCGATCGCTACCGTCGACCTTTGACTACCGGCTGCCGTCGACCTACGCCGACCAGCCACAACTATTGACCTCCGACTACTGGCCGCCACCGACCTCTGCCACTGGCAACTTCTGACTATAATTTTAATGTATGTTATATATAATTTTTATATTATATGTACCAAATTTTATATCAACTAAAAATTAAGAAATGAGAAACAATTATCAAACACATATATGTTTCTGTTTCTTTTTTTTTAGAGAAACAAGAAACATAAATAGTTATCAAACATGTTTATGTTTTTAATTCTTAAAAAACAAGAAACAGGAAGCAGGAAACGAGAAACGAGAAACGGGAAACAAGAACATTATCAAACGAGCCCTAAGGTGCCATTTGATATGTGGTTTTTGGTTTTTGAAAATTAAGCCTATAAATTTCTTTGTTATGTTATCTCCATTATTCTTCTTATGTTTTCTATAACCAAGTAAAGTTTTGAAAAAACAATAAAAAATTTGTTTTTGTTTTTGAAATTTAGCTAAGAATTCAAATGTCTCCTTAACAAAGATGAAAACAATTGGAAGTAAATTAGGAGAAAACAAACATAATTATCAAAAACTAAAAACCAAATGGTTATCAAATGGGGCCTTAAATGATTATCAAACGGGACCTTAAATGGTTTTATTCTTATTTTTATTTTTATTTTTATTTTTTATTTTTGGAGAGTACAAATTGGTTAAGAAAAAGGTGAAATGAATACAAAATTAGTGGTGGCATTTGACTACAAACATTTTATTTTTGGAGAGTACAAATTGGTTAAGAAAAAGGTGAAATGAATACAAAATTAGTGGTGGCATTTGACTACAAACATTTTCCTATCCTCATCTCCCCAAGTGATAAAAGTCCTGTATTTAGTCTTCTTGGTATACCGTTAATTTCTATGAAGAAATGTGCAACATGAACTTTTATACTCCATAAGAAAATCTCATTCTCTCTCTTTAGTTTCGTCTCTATCGCTTTATAACCTTTAGATAAACGAAAAAAAAAAACGAAAAATATAGTCAAATTACAAATTAAGTCTCATTCAACCTTGAGTTCGTCTAGTAGTTATGAGAACAAGTGAAAAAAAGTAGTCAAAAAAAGAATCAAGTTTAAATCTCAAAGTAGTCAGCTAATCAAGTTATTGAAAATTTATGAGTTTTTGACAACCAAATGTTGGATGCTTATCTCAACACTCACGAAGATCAAAGAAAAATAGTTACAATTTTAGTTTATAAGCCTTGATAGTTTGACATAGTTTAGAAAAGAGACTTGATACAATGTCTATAAAAACATTTTGTCTTGCTATCAATTTGGTTTTGTCATCTGTTTGCCAAATAGTTTAATTTATCTAATAATAATATGTCATGTAGTACTTAATAATTCACTCTCATAATAGACACGATGTTGAATTATAATTTAAGATATTATATATGGAGAGATATTAAATAGATACTCTAATTTTTTTTATATTGTTTTTTTAATTAAGACTTTGGCCAATTGTGATATATCCATTCACAATAAAAAATTTTCCTCTCCCATTTAGAAAATTTTGAAAAGGTTTCATTTTTAATTATTAAATTGGAGTTTTAGGCAACTAGGCAATTTGGAATTTAGGATTACAATTTACAAGTATATTGACTATTCCAAATCTTCCAACAATGGAAGTCTTTGGGTTGGGATGAAAATGAAGTATTTCTTTTCCCTATAAAAAGGGAAGCTAAGAAGCAATAAAATTCACAACATATACAAATTAAAACCTTTCTTGTTTATTTTGTTCTCCATATGGCTAACTTCTATTCCATCATTTCCTTATGCCTTATTGGCCTTCTTCTGCCAAACCTACATTTAACAAGTATCTCTCTCTCTCTCTCTCTCTCATGCATAATTTTATTTCCTCTATTTGTTTCTCATCCATTTAATTTTATTTATTTCTAGTTTTTCTTTATGTAATGAGCTTCTAAAATTATGTGCAAAATTTGGAAATCTAGATGACTTTCCTATATCATGATTTTTGCTTATGTTTATTCTTGTTATATCCAAAGTTATTTACTTTATTGTTCAATTTTTAAATCTTATTAAAGTTTCAAAACAAAAGTTAAGTTGTTAAGACTTTGTTTTGATAATAGTGGTTTCATTTTATTTTTATGATTGTTATTATTGGATTTTTTTAACGAAATCATTTTTTAACGTCACTTTTAAATTTTTTTTAGTACAACTTCGAAATCAAACATTGTTTTTGAAAAGTATTTTTTCAAAAGTTTAAAATTTATGAAAAATTAGAAAATAAGAATAAATAAGCTTTTATTTATAAACGTTTTTGGAAAAACAGGCAGCGATAAACAAATATATATATATATTTTCAAAACAAAAAGTTATGAAAAAATAGTTTTATTAACTTTTTTTTTTTAAATTTTATATTTTCAAAATATAAACTTTGTAAAATTACCAAACTATAAACAACCCATATTATCCCCCTCCCCTTTGAGCTCTAGCTCCACCCAACTTAATTTGACCACAACCGAAGATACTTCTAATATTTATTGAAATTAATTTAATTTTGTTGCGGGTGATCCCAGGTGCACAAATTGGAGTTTGCTATGGACAAATGGGAAACAACCTTCCACCTCAAAGAGAAGTGGTAGCTCTCTTCAACCAAAACAACATCAGAAGAATGAGACTCTATGATCCCAATAGAGCTTCCCTCGACGCTCTTAGAGGTTCCAACATTGAACTCATGCTTGGCCTTCCCAATCCTGATCTCCAAAGAATCGCTTCAAGTCAGGCTGAAGCGAATGCATGGGTTCAAAACAACGTTAGAAACTTCCCTAACGTCAGATTCAAGTACATTGCTGTTGGCAATGAAGTCCAACCCTCTAGTCCTACTGCTGCATTCGTTGTCCCAGCAATGCGAAACATCCAAACTGCAATTTCCAATGCTGGCTTGGCTAATCAAATCAAAGTCTCCACCGCTATTGACACTGGTGTCCTCGGCGTGTCTTTCCCTCCTTCCAGTGGCTCCTTCAAAACTGAGGCCTTACCGCTACTCAACCCCATCATTCGTTTTCTCAATGAAAATCGCTCACCATTGCTCGTCAATTTGTACCCTTACTTCAGTTACATTGGTAACCCAAGCGCCATTCGTTTGGACTATGCCCTCTTCACAGCACCATCAGTGGTGGTCACCGATGGCCAGTTTCGTTACCAAAATCTGTTTGATGCAATTCTTGATGCTGTTTACGCAGCATTGGAGAAGGCCAATGGAGGAAATTTGGAGATCGTGATATCAGAGAGTGGATGGCCATCAGCAGGAGGTGCAGCAACGTCGATTGATAATGCAAGGACATACAACAACAATCTGATTCAACATGTCAAGAGAGGGACTCCCAGGCGCTCTGGAAGACCGATTGAAACTTATATTTTTGCCATGTTTGATGAGAACCAAAAGAGTCCCGAGTTCGAGAAGCATTTTGGTCTTTTCTCTCCAAACAAGCAGCTTAAATATCCAGTCAACTTCAATTGAGAGAGATAGAAGCAATAATGATATAGAAAGAAATAAAAGCTTTCAATAATCTCTTAAACAATTGTAACGTTTGAAATAATAATATTATCTTTTTAATAAATGCAACTATTAATACAACTCCTTTGTTCTCTACTACTGTTTGATATGTATGTAGAGTCATATTAAAGCTTGTTTGATATCCGAGTAATTTATGAGTAGTCCATATACATTAAAAAAAAATAATGAGTATTTGAATAAGAATCACTCGGTGAAACCTTTATTAATCAAGAATATTGCATTAGTTTCTTGTTCAAGTAGAATTACACATGAAAATTTTCATTATCTCTATACAATTAGGCGAATGATTTTTTAGGAGAAAATAGTTTCTCTTTTCAATAATTTTTTAAGGAGGTGTTTCTGCACACTTTTTCTCTATATGATAAATGACTTAAGATGGAAGACTTTGTGAAATTACCAAGGTAGACTTTTTGGGAGTCCATCCATTTTTATAAAAAAATTATTAGTAAAGAGAATTTAGAGAGAAACCATATGTACTTTTAAAAGATTTAAATTTAAATAAATAAAACTAATGCCAAATAATTTTTTTTGTTTCTAAAAAGTTTAGAAATAAAATACTTCGATTCCAAGGTTAGAATCCTTCATTTCAAAATGCCCAATTCTAACTTCAAGCCAAGTCATACAACTCTTATAAGATAAAATATGGAAAATGTTATGGGTGAATTTGGACCTAGCCCTAAGAATGTCAGAATGACGAGAGCCCAGAGAAGAAACAAGCCCACAAAGGCCCATTGGGCCCGAATCAATATCTAGGGCTATTCCCTCTCCTAAAAGGAAGGGGAAAACCCTAATTTCAACTATAAATAGAAGAGACTAACCCCAAAGTAAGGGGATTGGACTTGGTATCTATTTTCTTCCTCTATATTATTATTTTTCTTGTTTCACTTATGATCTCCGACTGACTTAAGCATCGGAGTCGGTGTGGCAAGCACCACACCGGTGCACAGTTTTCTTTTGTTTTGCAGGCCACGTCTTTCTCCTTCAAATAAATTCACCGTTGATGTCACGTGAAGGTCAGGTGAGTCGCTTGGTCAAATTTTGGCATCAACAGTTGGCGCCGTCTGTGGGGAAGACTACAAGTTTGTCAAAATCGATTGGCAGATCCCAAACTCTGACATGTTCCACCTTCGTCTCCGTCGGCCATCGCACCGCAACGCCCACTCATCTCTCACCAAAACCCCGACGTCTGATTCGGCAAGCACTACTGTGTTGGAATTGATCTCAAATCCACCGCCTTGGTGAATCAAACTCAAAAGATGCAATCAAAGCATGTCTGTCTTCGCCTCGACTGAAGAGTCCATGGCCGCGAGTCGCTGTTGTCGGAGTCACTGGCACCGTTTCAAGGGCCTGCGCTTTTGGCCTATAACAATGCGGTATTTACAGAAGAGGATCAGGTCTTTTGTTGCTACTGCATCAAAAGAATATGACATTCACTTGCTACCTTGGGCATCGCTTGCTGTTTGCACATCTGACGACTCCTCAAATGTTATTAGCTGATGTGATTCTATTATAATTCAGTTTGTTAATTATTGTTTTAGTTAATCTTATATCAGTCTGTATGTAACCATTTTCTATTATATTCTTCAGTATCTATAAATACTGAGATTCTTGTATTTTATCTATTATGAATGAGATAATCTCTTCCATCTATTATGGGAAGATTTCATGGTATTAGAGTAGCTTGACACGCGTCCCTGCTCTTCAATTTTTTTCGCGCCCTAATTTTCTTGCTATCTCTCGCGTTCTCCCGCATTTTCTTACGATCATGGCTTCTCTTGGCTCGTCCTCTGCTAAGGATCTCAATTCATGATGTTTCTATTGATGAACATCTGCAATTTAATCTCAATTCGTCTTGATTCTTCAAATTATGTGATGTGGAAATTTCAGATGATGTTCATCCTCAAAGCGCACAAGCTTTTTGGATTTCTTGATGGATCCTCTGTTGCTCCATCTCAGTTTCTTGAATCCACTTCTTCTGATGCTTCTGGTTCTTCCTCTGCGTCTTCTTCTTCTACAGTCACAATTTGTGAGATCAATCCTCTGTATGAATTCTGGATGGCTAAGGATCATGCGTTGATGGCTCTCATCAATGCGACTCTCTCACCTGAAGCACTGGCTTACATTGTTGGTTGTCAATCTTCGAAGGAAGAATGGGAGATACTGGCTCGTCACTACTCTTCTACCTCTCGCTCTAATATTGTAAATCTGAAGACCGATCTACAAGCCATCTCGAAGAAACCAGATGAATTAATCGACTCTTATGTCAAACGCGGATCAAGGAAATCAAGGATAGATTGGCCAATGTCTCATCTGTGGTGAATGGAGAGGATCTCATGATTTATTCCTTAAATGGACTGCCAGTTGAATACAACACATTTCGGACCTCGATGCGCACTCGTTCTGGTACAGTTACCTTTGATGAACTTCATGTCCTTATGAAGTCTGAAGAGTCAGCTCTTGAGAAGTAATCAAAAAGAGACGATCTTACGGTTCAACCTACAGCTATGTTTGCCTCTCAAAATTCGTCGCCTCGACCAACTCCAACTCCTAATTCTTCTCCAAATTTTCATGGCCGTGGTAGAGGACGAAATTCAGGCCGTGGGAGAACAAACAACTTTATGGTTCCTACTTCTCCAAGTCTAGGTCGTGGCCGTGGTAACTTTAAGAATCGACTGAGCTGCCAAATTTGTAATCGCCCTGGTCATCAAGCTCTCGACTGCTATAACCGGATGAATTATCATTTTCAAGGGCGTCATCCTCCTCCTCAGTTGGCTGCCATGGTTGCCACACAAAACAATCAGTATCTAAGTACATAGAACTCATCTTCTACTTGGCTTGCTGACTCCGGTTGCAATGCACATGTTACGGCTAATATGGCTAATCTGTCCATCTCAAATGAGTACAATGGTGAAGAGAATATTGCTGTGGGCAGTGGACAGTCTCTACCAATTTCTCACACAGGTTCTGGCTTCTTACCTTATAATCAGTCCTCTTCCTTTCTTCTTTCAAATCTATTGCGTGTGCCTCATATTTCAACCAATCTTTTGTCTGTACATCAATTATGTGTCGATAACAATTGTGTCATTACCTTTGATGCTGATAAATTCACCATTCAGGACAAACTTACGAGAAACCTTTTATTCCAAGGACCTAGTGTGAATGGGCTTTATCCATTCACTGCTGCCAGCCAGTCCTCTACTGTCCCAACACCAAATGAAAAGTTTACTGCTGCTCATGTTGGAATCAAGTCCTCTTCGGCTCAATCCACTCTATGGCACAACCGGTTAGGACACCCTCATCTCCATGTACTCAATTCTATTCTTCACTCACTGAACTTACCTTCTTGTACTAAAAAATGAGTCTGTGAGTTTTGCTTATATGGCAAAATGCACCGTCTTTCTTTTCCTCATTCGCAAACTGTATCTTTACTGCCTTTACAGCTTATCCATAGTGATGTATGGGGCCCTGCCCCTGAAATTTCAATAAATGGATACAAATATTACGTTTCTTTCATTGATGATCACTCAAAATATACTTGGTTCTTTCCCATTGTTAGAAAATCTGATGTTTCTGCTATATTTCAACACTTTATGCCTCTTATAGAAAACCAATTGCCTTCCAAAGTTAAAATCCTTAGAACCGATGGGGGTGGTGAGTTTGTAAACCGTGACCTTAGCTCTTTTCTTCAAAAGAATGGCGTCCTTCATCAAAAATCCTGTGCATATACCCCTGAGCAAAACGGTTGGGAAGAAATCAATTCCTGCAGAGAGGTTGACGTATTTCCCCACCTCCCCAGGTCCCCAACAGAGTGTACGCACCCTTGGGAAGAAATCAATTCCTGCAGAGAGGTTGACGTATTTCCTTAACCTCCCCAAGTCCCCAACAGAGTGTACACACCCTTGGGAAGAAATCAATTCCTGCAGAGAGGTTGACGTATTCCCTCAACCTTCCCAGGTCCCCAACAGAGTGTACGCACCTTTGGGAAGAAATCAATTCCTGCAGAGAGGTTGACGTATTCCCTCAACCTTCCTAGGTCCCCAACAGAGTGTACGCACCCTTGGGAAGAAATCAATTCCTGCAGAGAGGTTGACGTATTTCCTCAACCTCCCCAGGTCCCCAACAGAGTGTACGCACCCTTGGGAAGAAATCGATTCCTGTGGAGAGACGTATTTTCTCAACCTCCCCAAGGCCATGAGTTTATCTCAACTCATCTGGCTTGGGCCCATACACTTCATCTGAGTCTAGCTCACCCGGCCGAGGCCGAGGCCAAGCACCCTTTACTAAGGTCGAGCACAAACTTTAAAGGTATTCTCCTCTTTACTTAACCATGTTTTACGTTTTAAATTAAACTTTACTTGGGTAAGGGGCTACCAAGGGGATATGCACTCCCTATTAAGCAAATAACAAGGGATATGCACTCCTTATCAAACAAAAGGCAAGAGGGGATATGCACTTCCTATCAAATAAAAGGCAAGAGGAGATATGCACTCCCTATCAAACAAAAGGCAAGAGGGGATATGCACTCCCTATCAAACAAAAGGCAAGAAGGGATATGCCTCCCTGCCAAGCAAAAGGGAATAGGAGTTGACCGAGGAGGTTAGAAAACGGAACCGAGACTAACCCTCTGAGGGCTGAAGCTGATCATCTGAAGTTCGAAGCCGACCATAACCAAATGAAGGTGGGAGTCCATATTTCAACATTTAAGGGACTTGAGGTCGAGGCCGACCCTATGGTCTTATCATGGGTGCCACATAAATGGCTAAGTGAGAAAAACACTCACATAGGGGGCTTCAAAATAGTAAACTACACTTATGGTTGAGGTTAAGACCTAAGTCATTTCACACAAGCAAAGCGAGTGGCAAAAACCAAAACAATCTCTTTGCAAGATATTAAATTAGTTACAAGCGAAAAGTCAGATATTCGGTTGGTGATAAAAAAGACTCCTCGGGAAATCGATTTTCATCCATATAGAGGAGATCCTCACGATAAAACATCTAGGGATAGCCTTGGAATATTTGAACTCAAAAGGGCTTATGTAACTGCCCAAGTGAATTGAAGAGGAAATCATCACAGAAATCGACACGAGTGAGAATTATACTCTTAAATGGGGCTTAGGGCATTTGACCTATAGCAACAGGTCATCCTTTAATCCCAATTCAAGAGTGGGGGCTTAATGTAATGGGTGAATTTGGACCTAGCCCTAAGAATGTCAGAATGACGAGAGCCTAGAGAAGAAACAAGCCCACGAAGGCCCGAATCAATATCTAGGGCTATTCCCTCTCCTAAAAGGGAGGGAAAAACCCTAATTTCAACTATAAATAGAAGAGACTAACCCCAAAGTAAGGTGATATGGATTCAATCAATAATCCATTGCATGTACCTGAAGGACCAATCACAAGGAGCAAGGCAAAGAAGATACAAGAGGCTTTCACATTGCATGTTCAAAAGCTAACAAATGCACATCAAGAGGCAAAGAATTTTGAACCAAAATTTTTGTATAATGTTAGTTCAGCAAGTCAAGAAGAGAATGGAGTCAAGATGGCACGGGAAAAGTTGTGTAGTTTGGAAGATGGCACGGGGGACGAAAAAAGTGTGCAGAATTTGTGAAGAGGTGGCTGTCCAACTTGCATCTCTTGGGATTTCGTGATGTCAAAGGTTGTCAAACGTTGCCATTATGAGAATCGGATTCCATAGCACATATTTAAGACAATTTAAAGCAATTCTATCTTTTTAGTTTTAAGATATGGCTGCTCGTTTGATGTGCAATCAAGTTTTAAGTTCCTAGGTCTTATTTTCTACAATTTGCAATTAAGTGTAAATGAATGACTTTTGAGTTCCTTGGTCTATCCACGACCATTTGGCCTTTAAAATGGCTTGTAATGCTCATGAAAACTCAGATTATGCATATTAAAAAGCTTTGCTTATTCAACCCCTTTTGGTGTTATCTTTTCTTTCAAATCTTGTTTTAGGTTTGATGTTCAACCGATTCATTGGATTAGTTTTGATCAATCTAATTCTGGAGTGAGTCGTCTTAGGATCTTTGAGTGACCATCATAGATTCTAAGTTTGATCTAAGAGTGATTCATCTTCTAACTAAACTCTTGGTTGGAATCATTCGGTAAGTTAGTCTTATTTGTGTCCGTTTACAAGGATCCTAGAAGGACCTCTAGCTTTGTAAACTCAAGCATATTTGGGCCCTTATCATAAGGGGACTAGACTTGGTATCTATTTTCTTCCTCTATATTATTATTTTTCTTGTTTCACTTATGATCTCCGACTGACTTAAGCATCGGAGTCGGTGTGGCAAGCACCACACCGGTGCACAATTTTTTTTTGTTTTGTAGGCCATGTCTTTCTCCTTCAAATAAATTCACCATTGATGTCACGTGAAGATTGAAGGATTGGCATTCCGTAATTCCGTAAAGCGGAAGCGTGATTGGGACCGATTCGTAATTAATTTTGTTTAATTTAAAATACCAATACATTGGCAATAATATTAGAACTATTCTAAATATATATTAAGGCTAAGCATACAAAAATTAGATCTAAATCTAATTTATATAGTAACAAATTACTTACTCTTGTTGACGACTCAGATTAAATCACCAACTGCTTGTGAAATAATCACGAACTAGTGTGAACACCACCACTATGGCTACACCGATATGACTCTGAGACTTCTAGAGGTAGGAGACTGGTGGGAGTCCAGAGGAAGCCTTGAGGGGAATTCTCTGAGAGTAGGAGAATGAATGGGATGCCTTTCACCCCACCCCAGGGGTTCTATATATAGTAAAGGCCAAGACCTTTTTCCTAATAGGAAAAGGAAGACCTTTTCCTAATAGGAAAAAGTCTCTAATTTTAATAAATAATTAATTAATTCCATAATTAATTAATTTCCCAATTAAATATCATATATTTAATCTTAGGGATTTTATTAAAATTAAAATTAATATGAATCCAATTCATATTAAATTTATTTGAACTCTTTCAAATATTTTCTTTCCTAATAGGAAAAGGTCTCTAATTTTAATAAATAATTAATTAATTCTATAATTAATTAATTACCCAATTAAATATCATATATTTCATCTTAGGGGTTTTATTAAAATTAATATGAATCCAATTCATATTAAATTTATTTGAACTCTTTCAAATATTTTCTCTCAAGAATTAATTTTTGAAATTAATTCAAAAATTATATTATAAAGTTTCATAAACTTTATATTATAATGCATTAATATACATTATATGATTCCCCAAATAAATTGAACACTTTCAATTTATAATTTATACTTAATTGCCCCAAGTCTCTTTACGAGCTACCAGTGGGACCTAATGGACCTACAGATCAGAAGCTCCAACGATACGAGACTAATTGGCCAAACTCATTAACCAAGTTAGTCAACATTCGTTAACTGTGGGTCACTCCACTAAAGACCCACAGCTGCACTCTTCTCACTGTAGAATATTTCTGTGTCCACGGATATCGACCAAGCAGTAAGTCAATCCTTCACGTGTGTTCGTAACACCAGCTGGGTCAAATTACTGTTTTACCCCTGGATTACCTCTGGTTCCTTAAGTACCACTGATTCCTCTAATGAACAAGTTGTTTAGGGTCCAACCACTAAACAGAAGTTCCTCTCGGGCCAGGAGAGGACGACGCGCCTTTGTTCAAGCCCCGGAATCAGCCCTTAAGGGAACACACATCTACTTACCCCAATAGGGGAAGGAGTGAATTCCATTTTGTACTGTTATGTTCCCAGCCCCCATTCGGTCTTGCCCCTGAAATGGTAGGATTATTGAGTCGGCGAACTGGCCACTCTCACCCATACAAATCTAAGGACAATCCCTCCTGAAAGGGGTTCATAACAGACTCAGGATTGAGATTGAGTTACCTAGGTCATCCTATTGAAATAGAAACCTAAACTAGTTAACGGCGTTACATCTAGTAGTTACTATTTCGCGGTCCGGTCTTATGCAAACTCATTGCATAGGATACCCCCACCCGCATATCTCCTACATGGATGCTTTGGATCATTGCATCTGTATCGAATACAAGGTGGGCCGTATCACATAGTGTCACCAGGATAAGGTACCCAGCCTTATCTCTATACTATAGACCTTTTAGGTTGTTACTTGGACACTGATCCCCGTATGTCCCCACATACTAGTCCAAGTTTTATTTAAACAACCTTGGATCTTAGTTTATTGGATTTAGGGTTTATTAATGCAAACTCGATTATTCAATAACCAAATTACTGAATTACTCAAATAACACGAGATCGATTAATTTGTTTCATTTACTATCTACGAGTTTTAGGGCATAAAACCCAACAAAGGTCAGGTGAGTCGCTTGGTCAAATTTTGGCATCAACAGAAAATTTACCTCCAACAACTAATGCTTAATACTCTTAACAATTTTTTTTTTTTTTAAGACAACATGTAGTACTCAAATAATATTCTAGCATAAATAATTACGATCTTACTAGGGATAGAGAAAAAAGGTAAATAAGGTCATAAAAGCAATATCACCTAGCTAATTTAGTGTCAAACATAAGAACTTTTGTTGAACATGAACTAGCACATAAATCTCTACATAAAGAAAGGTGAAAAATTTTCAATGCAAAAAAGAAATTGAACAATAAAACCTAAAAGAAAAATTTTAAATGAAATATTTGTGAGGCACAAGTGGACCTTTAAATAAAAGTTAGGAGTCTAAGGAGTGAGATACAAATCTAGGTTAGATAGTCAAATTAGGATTTACATTCACTCAAAAGACTACAATCGTTAAGTTTTATATTCTAAAATCTCCTAATTTATACTTTATTATTTACATCCTAGGTTATTAGTGTAATCTTGAACAACATGTATTTTACCTACAAGAAGATCATGTTCAAGAAATAATATAAAAACTCTGTGTATGAATAAGGTTGTGTGCATCTTATCATGACAATAAAGTAATAGAGAGAATATGAGAAGTTTTCTTCTTGTATATATGGCAGAGAATGATTAGAAAGGTATTTATACATTGGGTGCAAGAACTAAGGAAAACTCTTGAAACTGACTAACAAATTCCAGCTCACTCAACTTTAACTAATTGCATCATTAATGAATAAATATTATTCCGCTAATAGGCAACACTATTGATACGATCGCTTTGTAATAGTTACTAATGATTTGATCCAAATCGCTTATATGGAGACACACTAAGTTACATATGTATGCATGTGGTCCGGGAACACTTTGGAGTGAACTAATTCTAGCATGAGATGACCAATGAGACAAAACATTGTTGGATGCATTCCTTTTTTATAAATTTGTTAATTAAGAAGATAAATATTTTATAGGATGATCATATGCAACTTGATTTTAATCCTAAGTGAGTTATGATCTCTTGCCTGTTAGGACATGTTCTTTTATGTGCATCTGTAAGAATGACTTTTATAGACGATTCAATAAGCACATTTTGAAGAGTTAAAGACCAAATAGGAAATTGGGAGCATAACTTTATAAGATAAAATTCACGACTCATACCCGTGTATAGGTAAAGTAGATGAACAGTTCCCTTTAGTGCTGATTTCAGGATTTAAATAGGGGGGAGGAGACTCACTCTCTTATTGGTCCAAGAAGGACTTGATTTATGATAAAATCATAAATAAAATGTTCATCAGAGAGAGGATCAATGATACTAAAGGTATAAAGTTTATTTATAGGAGGTAAAACAAACTTTTAACCCAACTATAATTACAAACAAATCATGATGAATCGACGTACAAGTAGTGATTATAAATTTAGACAAAATTTGTCTTACATCACATAAGAGTGCAACTCTAGGTCTATGATGGAGTGACTCTAAGTTAATGAATGAAATTAATTGCTTAATGAGTTTAATTAATTAATTTTATATCATTGGCGAGGCTCATAATTTATTGGTCAATAAAGCCCTCTTGCTAGAAATATTTAAAATATCTATTTCGTTGAAATAAAATAAGATTTGAAACATTGAAAGCAAAGCTTCTAGAAAGTCTCTCTACATGTTTCAGATACTCCTCTTAGATCTTGCTATAAAGCCTACCAACGTGTGCTTTTCTTTTTCTCCTATATTCGACTATAGTCACATCCTCATAAATAGTTCTATGATCTAGGTGAATTTCAGTATTTCAGTAGTGAAACACAATTTCAGTATTCAATCTATCCCATTCGTTATGGAGTTTAGGACTGATTTTCTATCGTCTTTTTTCTTTAAACTTCAACCCTCTTTAAGCTCTCTTCTAGCTATGAAATTTTCGCTTGGTTTAGTAACAAGTCTCAATAAGTTGTCGCAATCAAGAAATTCATTAAAAGAGATATTTGATCGATCTATCTTTCAATACTGACTATTTTCCTCTTTTTGTTGTTTTTTATTTGTATTTCCTTGAAGAAAGAAAAGAGATATTTGATTTTTCACCCTATTAATAACTTTGTGTCGTATCAACCTTCCTAACTTAAAAGCCTTCGTTTTAGTGATAAGATATCCTCCAAAAAGAAGCCCTCAATCTGAAGGGATTGAATCCCTAACAAAAGCGAATTGAACCGTGTTGGGGGGAAATTACAAAGAACAGAGGAAATGGAGAAAATATTAAGAAACAAACACGTAAGCAATTAGGTTGAGTGTTGCGCCACACCGCAAGTGCACGGGCCGCAAGTAATATAAAACGGAAATATTTCGAGTATCAAATCCACAGGGAGGCGAAGCGAAATTTAAGTAAAGCAAAAATTCCTTGAACACAAAAAATACTTGGGGGAAATAATATTTAGGGACCAAAACATGCAATAAAAAGGGAATTAAAAATTAAAGCAATTAAGGAAATTAAATTGATCAATTAGGAAATAAAAATATGGAGAAAGAGTTTTTAAATGGGAAGAGGAGTCTTGAAAATCAATCAATAGCTAAATAATTATTACAATTAACCTATCTCATTGCCCAACTAATTATACTCCTAGAATCTCCGTTAATCACATAGGATCTCCTGTCGGTTTCCCCTAATTCTAATTGATCCATTTTAACAACCTAAGTGTCCTTAGCGCCATTAAAATTCGTTAATTATTACGCTCTGATTCATTTTAGGAATCTAAGTTTAATCAACTAATCCCATTGTCACGACGGGCAATTAAACTAGTTGCATGGATTATGATCTATCCTAATTTCTCTCCGTCGAGTTTCCATTAAGAATCAGATCAATATACAATTGGCCAGATTGCATACAACATTACGAACATCCATACAAATAATTAGTAAAAGAGGGCAAGAGATAGATAATTATAACAACATTTAACTATAATTTCATTTGAAGACCCCAAATTGGGGTTTAGCTATACATAGCTAAAATATTCACAAAATATACAATGGAAAACATAAATATGAGCAAAATAAAAGGGAAGGAAATGACCGTCGAAGACCCTGTCGCTGGCGCTTGGAGTCCCTCCGAGCACACCTTGAGCCTCCTAGAGTGCTCCCAAAAACTCCCAAAAAATTTCCCACTAAGAACTCTCCAAAAAGCTAAAAAGCCTTGAGAGAAGGCTCCAAAGGAGCCAAGGAAAGAAAGGAATGAAAGAATTGGATGATGATTGATGGTAAAAAATGGCACTAAGGGGCACCTTTTATAGGCCCGAAAATAGGACAGCGTCGCGACGCTGTGACGTCACTCAACTTGCTGGCCAAGAAATGGGACAGCGTCTCGACGTTATGCGGATTTCAGACCAGGCTGGCGCGGATTGGGCTTGAAATTGGGCCTTCCTTCATTTCTTTTTGGATCAACTTTAAATGGTTGACTTTCTTGGACTCCCCCTTGACCCATGTATGGAATTTGGGCTTGAATGACTCATTTTGGACATTTTTTCCACCAAAATCCATAATTTGCTCCTAAAGACCAAATAACAAAATATATTAAATTTCTTCAATAAAAACACAATTAAAGCGCCCAAAAGCTTAATAATTTAGGACTAAAATAGCGACATTTTTGTCCGCTATCATTGAGGCGCAAGTATCTCGCTCTCTTTGTTGATTATGAACCAAGTTATTTCTGTCATTCCAAATGGACCAGGCTCCCACAGAGACCCTCTCTAGAACGCTCATTGGTTCATCAACTAAACCCAACCACCGATCTTTAATATCCATCTTATCCACTAAATTCCGCAACATCAGCGGATGAATCAACATCCATATATCTTGAGCCCTTGAACACCGAAACAGCGCATGATCCGTTGTTTCCATTTCATCATGACAAAGCCGACAATTCCCAATTACTGGAACATGGTGATTCCAAAGATTTACCATTGTTGGAATGGAGTTATGGAAAGACTTCCATACAAAAATTTTAACTTTGGTTGGCACTTGCATCTTCCACACCTTCTTCCACTAGTTGTTCTGTCTCTCAACATCTGACAATGAAGCCTCATGACACTTCAACATTTCTAACTTGTACCCACTTTTGACAGAGTACATCCCTCTGCTATCATAATGCCATATCCACTTATCTGGCGTCGAACTACTTATCGGTAGTCGTTTTATAATATCCACATCTAACTCAACCAAAAATTGTTTGAGTTTGGGAACATCCCATTGGAGAGACGGTGTAATAAATTCATCTACAGTCATATCCTTCATAATCGGCTCATACGGGGAAACTACCTTAAAAGTAGTAGGGCGGGGAATCCATGGGTCATTGAAAATAGAAATTGATTGCCCATTCCCTATGTTTTTCCTTAGGCCACACTTCAATAGATCCATTCCGCATACAAAACCTTTCCAAAAGAAAGACGATGAGGCTGTAACAGCCCCAGATAACATCGTAGATGAGGGAAAATATTTACCACATAAAACTTTTGAAACCGTAAGATTGGGATTAGTTAAAACTCTCCATACCTATTTAGCCAACATCGCTTGATTACACGTCACCAGATCTCGAAAATTTAGACCCCCTAACTCTTTAGGTTTGCACAGTTTCTCCCAACTTTGCCAATGCATTTTGCGCTTATCTCCATTCGATCCCCACCAAAACCTTGCACACAGAGCCGCAATTTTCTCTAAAATACCTTTTGGTATTCTGAAACACCCCATTGCATATGTTGGGATGGCCTGAACTATGCTCTTAATCAGAACCTCCTTTCCTCCCTGTGAGTAGAATTGACCTTTCCATCCTTGCAGAACAACCCAGACCTTATCCAGAAGGAATTTAAAATCATGAGATTTACCTATACTAAAACTTGAAGGCATCCCAAGGTATGACCCCAAAGAATCAGTTACCCTCATGGATAGAATATTCCCCAGATACTGTTGCGTATCATGTGGAACATTTTTTGAGAAGATCACCATAGATTTGGAGAGATTGACTGATTGGCCAGATGCCTTTTCATAATCCCTTAAAATATTTCAAAAATGCCCAAACTCCTTGGCCGCTGCCTTCAAGAAAATCAAGCTGTCATCCGTAAAGAAGAGGTGGGATATTTTTGGACAAGATCTTATTATGGATATACCTGCCAATGATTTTGATTTAGCTGATACCAATAACGCAGAGAGGCCCTCCGAACAGATTAAGAATAGATAAGGAGATAACAGATCCCCTTGTCTAATCCCACGCGATGGTTTAATAAAACCAAAGGATTCCCCGTTTATAAGAATTGAGAAAGTCGGAGTAGTTACACACTTCATAACCAAAGAAATCCAATTTGCATGGAAGCCTAGCTTCCCCATAATTTGATTCAAGTATGCCCACTCTACTCTATCATATGCTTTACTCATATCTATTTTAATTGCTGCATATCCCACCTTACCTTTCCGTTTCTTATTAAGAAAGTGCAAAGATTCATCCCCCAAAATCATATTATCAGTTATGGATCTACCAGATATAAAAAGCAGATTGGCTCTCATCAATAATCTCATTCAGAACAAGCTTAAGTCTATTAGGCAGAACCTTAGTAACAATCTTATAAGAAACGTTACATAAGCTAATGGGACGATAATCAGAGACTAACCTCGTCTGACGACTCTTCGGGATTAACACGATATTTGTGTGATTCCACTCCTGAATCGATGCATCCGAATTCAAAATATTCAAACAATTGGAAATGTCGTATCTCCTACAATATCCCAATATTTCTGAAAAAATATTGCGGGGAATCCATCAGGTCCATGAGCTTTTGTCGGAGGGAAGCTCTTAATCGCAGCAACGACCTCCTCGCGAGAATAAGGAGTTAAGAGCCGCTGATTCATCTCATCTGTTACTTTTCGTTGAACATGATTGAGTACACTATCCATATCTCGTTGTGCCACATGCGAAGCCGAGAAAATTTCCTTAAAGTAGCTTTCGAACGCTTGATGTATATTTGCCTTATCGGTTTGCCAAGTCCCATTTGAGTCTTCGACCCCCGATATCCAATTTCGTCTTCTCCTCATGGAAGTCTTTTGATGGAACCATCGAGTATTCCTATCCCCCCATTTTAACCAGTCTTCTCTTGATCTTTGCTTCCAATACATTTCTTCCTCTAGGAGTAAATCATCAAGACGTTTCTCCAACATGTGAATAATGGAGAAATCGATATGTACACTGTTCTCGTATGCACGCTTAATCTTCCCTTTAACAATATTAATTTCCGTCTTTAGTCTTTTATTCTAGTCCTGACCCCACCTCTTCAAATCCGACGCACACTTATTCAGTGCCTCTTGAAGGTTTGTATGCTCATCCCTTACACTATTCCTCCAACCACCACTCATGATAATGGATCGACATTTGATGACATGCATAAATGCCATCATTTTCCTATTAATTTTAGCTAGTTTTATGCTTGAATTATGTACTTTAATGCTATTTTATGTTTAAATTTCAGAAAACCGAGTCAAGGAAGCAAAATCGGATTTTTGAGAGAATTTGGATGATTTTTGGAGACTTTTTGAGCAATTTGGAGAAGTTCATTGAAGATCCAAATCTAAAAAGCCAAGAAGAATGAAGGAGGCCCAAAAATTGAGTCAAAATCGGGCCATTCTAGAAGATCGCGACGCTAGGTTGTAGCGTCTCGACGCTTGGCAGCTGCGTAAGAAGAATCCAGAAAGTGGGTAGCGTCGCGACGCTGTCCAAGTAGCGTTGCGACGCTGCGACAACTTGGAGCCCAAGACAACCTGACATCAGAGCGTCGCGACGCTGTGACGTAGCGTCGCGACGCTACGCCTGCTGGGAGCCTATAAAAGGGGCCATTTGCATCCAAGTTTTGTGTGCCAATTTGTGGGTTTTCACCCCATTCTAGAGTCCACACTAAAATTGGGGATTTTTGGGAGAGTTTTGGAGCTTTGTTGAAGATCTTTGGAGCTCGGGATCGATGGAGGTCAGCACGGGATCGAGGAGATCGACACTTTTATGAGCATTTCTCTTCTCTTTTCCTTTATGTTTTAGTTTCTAGAATTGTTGTGATTATGAATTATTGAATTTTAGTGATAATGGGTAGTTAATTCCTAAATTCTATGAGATTGATTTAGATGTTGAACCTTTGCTTGATTAATGAATTTATTTGGTTTAATTGTCATTATTGTTCATTTGTGCATTTTGTCCGTAATGCTTTTAATCAACTGATCACTGATTAAATGAATAGTTACTAAGTGGAGACTCGACGGAGAGAAGCTTAGACTAGAACTGAATGCATGACTAATGTTATTTACCCGGGTGACACGGGATAGAATAAATAACGTTAGAGGTTGTATTGAAGGGTCGTAATGCCATGCTAATTAAATAAAGAAGAGACCGAAAGGAGATTCTTTATTGAAAGGTATGAGATGGGAGGAGACCGACAGGAGAGTCCTTGAAATTAGGCTTCTAGACTTATGAATCAAATGATTAGTTAATCCATATTAGTTAATTGATTAAGCGATTAAAGGTCCAATTGATGAAATCAACCCTCTAAGAATTATCCCTCCAAATTGTGTCTCCATTTATCTTTTGCTTTCTAGATTAGCCTGTTAGTTTATCTTTTCGGCATTAGATTTTGTTCTCTAAATAAAGCATAGCAAGATTATTCATGGTAATTAATTGAATAAATCCAATCCCTGTGGAGACGATACTCTATACTTAAAATCACTATGTTACTTGTGACGACCCGTACGCTTGCGGTAATAAAATCGTGCGAACAACATTCCTCTTGGCGAGTCCACCATTCCTCAAATTTAAATGCCCGAATATACTTTCCCCTACCAGGCCCATTACCGTCTTCACCAATACTAAGTTGAATTGGGCGGTGATCAGATTTAGTCCAATCCAAGTTAGTAACCTTTAAATTGTGAAAAATATTACAGAATGTGGGATTTGCCAGAAAATGATCTAGCCTCAAGCTCACCTGAACACCTGAAGCACGCCTATTACACCATGTATACACACCTCCAGTGAATCCTAGATCTCGAAGGTTGCAATCATCTAGAACATCTCGAAAGGCCGACATTTGCCTAATATCCCTATCTGGACCTCCATCCTTTTCATTGTGCCACAAAATTCATTCATATCATCCCCGATCACCCAAGCATCATTATTAAAATCACGCAAACTTCGAAGAAGATTCCAAGATTGGGATCTCTTAGAGGATTCGGGATGTCTGTATAGCCCTGTAAAACGCCAGCGATTGCCATTCCAAGTGATTTTTGCATCTATATGGTGAATTGAGTAATTACGAATGCACACATCAATTCCATCTTTCCATAGCAAACACAAACCACCACCCAGACCAACACGATTGACCACAAAACAACCAGAATAATTTAAACGACATTTCAATTTATTCAAAATAAAGGACGAAGATTTCTTCTCTGACAGAAAACATAACTGAGGATTCAGAGTGGAGAGTTCATTGCAGATACTTCGGAATGCCCATGGACTCCCCAATCCACGAACATTCCAGCAAATGATTTTCATGGCTGTTAGCGAGTCTACTCAGCAGTCCCCGCCTTCTTACAATCAGAGTTATTAGTCTTAGGACGTTTAATGCATTTCGAAGAAAACAAAATAGGTCCATCCCTACGCTTCTGTTTTTCCTCCACCACCTTAACATTAAAGCCTGAAGGAATCATTCCAGCACGAGCCCTTTTCTTCCAAGTGATTCTACTCCCAACAGACTTAATTGATGAAGTTACCTTACAAACCATAGAACTGGACCCTCCATCGTCCTCGTCAATAATGGGCTCAGTTTGGATATCTGGATAAGAATTAATCTGATGCGAAAAGTTGGTTACCTTCTCTGGATCAACATCACTTTCAGACCCAATTTCCTCAAGCTCCTCTGGATCGCTTTCCACCTCATCGTCGACTTCATGTTCAACATCACGGGCCTTGGCATTTACTCGGCCCAACACAGGAGGCTCAACCGAATTAAAGATAGGCATCAAGCTTCTAGATAAACCGTTACAGCTTTTAAGGGGCACCTCACCTGCAGATGGGCCGTTATCCACATTCAAGCCCAATAAATGATTTGGGGGCAACGCATGGCTGTTTGTAACGCATGGTTTCACTTGAAATGGATCCTCCATCGGAATATTCGCCGGCGGTAGATAGCTCGTTGATGATTCCGGCCGGCACATATCATCAATACGGAAACCCTTATACTTGGCGGCAACCTCAACCATCTTCTCTTTACCTTTGTCCTTGGTAGAAAAAGAGTAGATCGCCGGCGGAACAGGACCTTGAGGTCGACGAGGACGATGAACTTCTCCTTCCAGCGGTTCGTTAATCCGAATGCCACCATACCGCGTATGAGGAATTTCATTTTCAGCCGGAGCAGGGATCCTAGCCGGCGAGACTTCAATCACCAACCGTTGACTCCGAGGGCCCTCACAATCAGCCACATTAACCTCTTCACTCACCACAGTTGGAGAAATGAGCATCCCTCTCCCATAAAACCGAAGCCAGTCGCCATACTGAGGAGGATGATTCAGACCACGATCAGAACGCAAAAGCAGAGCACAATCTCTGGTTAAATGTCCGATAATACCACATCGCGAGCAAATTTCTGGCAATCTTTCATATTTTATGGGCACCCATAAGCTACTCAAAGGGCCATCAGGATAAATCCGGATTCCCCTTCGGAGAGGATGATTCAGATCAATCGGCACCCTGATCCACAAACTTGACCCCCAGAAGAGAAACCCATTCCAATTATCAACATCTTAAAAAATTCCAACCGCATTTCCTAGACGTTCAGCCATACGATGGTTGAACCAATCCAAGGGGAGCTCAAATACGTGGATCCAGAAAGCAATGGACGAGAAAGGATGGTCAGCTGGCTTCAGGCCCCTAATCGGAAAGACCAAAACGAGAAGGAACTTCTCAAACAACCATGGACCTTGGCGCATAATACGAAGCCGATCAAATTCATTTACAAAACGGAAGATAAATAGATTTCTTCCTAAACGGTCCACCTGCAAGCCGTTATCGAGCTTCCAAGCCGCACGAAAATTCCTTTGCACAGCCTCTGCTCCCAAAGGTCGGTGACAGAGCAGCTTGCCGAGTAAACAAAGATCCAGAGATAGATTGGATCTATCTACAGCCTCCCTGTCTGCGACAACTGATATTTGTTCCTCCTCCGATGTTAAACTCAGGCGAGCCCAATCGTCAACCAACGAAGAGGAATCCATAGTAAAGGACGAAAAAAAGAATCGAAATAGACAGTAGTAGAAGAAGTAAGGGGTTACCGCCGGAGAAGATGACGAATCATTGCTCCACCGTCTACACTGATATAGCAGCTGAGAAGCTGAAAATCCGCCGCAAAGATCCAACAGATACATAACCGATCTGGAAGAATAAATGTAAAACGTCTCCATTTCGAAATTTGCTGAAATTAAGCCAGCAAAACAAGTAACATCTCTAAAGATTGATCTCTTAGACACAGAGGAACTGAAATTTTGCCTAAGATTCGGCCATTACACCACCGATTCGAGGAAATCCGCCGTTACAGGTCGCCGGAAATCGCCCTCGATGAGAGTCCTGACATCCACCAAATTATCAAAGTTCTAACTTTGGGATAAACTTTTTAATTACAATTAAATATTAAAATGTTACAACAAATTGTTTGTAATTTAATTTGGTTTCTAAGAACCCGTACATTCTGCAACACAGAGAGATACATGAACATTTTCTATATTAAATTCTACGCTTTCCCTTTTTCTTAAAAAGTTGCTCTTTCTTTGTCTTCCGTTTTTTTCCCTCCAATTCCTCTATCTCCCTTTTCTCTCCCAAACATTCTCTTCTCCACCATTTTTTATTTTTCTTCTTCCACTTTTTTCTTTCTTTGTTTCCAACAACACCATTTTCATCTTTTTATCCTTTTTTTTTTGTCACATTGTAACAACGAGAAAAACCACATTTTGTTCCTATATTTTTTTCCCTTTTTCTTTCGGCTTTACACGCACATTCACTTTTAGTTGCATTCTTCTTCTTCGACAAACCTACGAGCCTACCTTCAAGTGAAAACCCAATCACTAAACAAGACCTACTCGTTGGTTTTTCCATGATCGATCCATACTATCACCATTTTGCAAAATCAAGGTGCATGAGCTTTTGAGAAGAGTCGAGGTACTTTTTTCCCTCATCTTCCTTTCTTTATTTTCGTTAAATGTCTTACTAATTTTCTATTTAAGCTATTGTACTCTAACTAACTGTTTACTATTTTCTTCCAGTTTTATTGATATCCTTGTTGGCATCTGTTTTTTTTTTCATGCTCTATTTTATGGTTGAAATTGTTGGTTTGATAAGTTTTTTAATCAATTTTATTGTGCTTTAATTGAAAGTCGATTGTTCATTGTGTGATAGAGATCAAATGATTATAACTTATAGAACTTAAATTTTATAAATTATAAGAAAAATGATTGAAAAAAAATGAATTGTTTGGAAGAAAATCTATTGAGAATAGAACTCTCGGTAAGACACAAATCTTTGAGGTTTTAAATGAGAAAAATTCAAAATGTTTCAAGATATGGATGCTTTTACCAAAAAAACTATTTTTTCTTCTCTATAACACTTTTTTTTTTTAACTTTTAGAAAACAGTTGCTTAAATTTATCAAAAACTCTCGAATCAATTTATTAAATATATTTTTCTCTTAAAAAAAGGGGTTTTAAACACATTTCCACTTTTTAATTTGGTCAATGACACACCACCAATAAACTGTAATTATTATATTTTAAATTTCTGTAACTATAAATATAATTAGAATTGAAATTGTAATATGAAATCAAATTAGGGTTGAAAATTTTAGTATTATAACAAAAAGTTAGTCTCTAAATATTTAGAATTTTTAATAAACAAACAAGGTAATTAAAAAAATAATTAGTCCAAATTAGGTAAGTTAACTTTATTAGGGATTATAACAATCATGAGCCCACCACGTGCTCACCATCCTAAATAGGATGCCCACATCTATTTTACAAGGCCTATGTCCTCTTGAGAAATTGTTTCATGAAAAACCAAATTATAAAATTCTTAAGGTCTTTGGTTGTTTATTTTTTCCATATTTAAGACCTTATAACACAAACAAGCTTCAATTAAGATCATCTCCATGCACATTTTTAGGTTATAGCAATTTACACAGAGGATACAAATGTTTTGACAAAGAAAATGATAGACTTTTTATTTCTAGACATGTGTTGTTTGATGAATTTCAATTTCCTTATGCAGAAAATCATTTATCCAATTCATATACTACTGCTAATAATTCTAATTTTGTCTCTCAACCTCTTTTACTCACTGAACCTTCTTATCAAACCTTTAACTCAACTGCTCCAAACCTTCCTCTTGATATAATACCTACTACTTCATCTTCTTCTCATATTGTGGTAGTTCTTTAGATCAATCACTACCTATAGAACAACATACATCAAATGATTTAGCAATATCTGTACACCAACCTTCTCCTCCTATTAATTTACACCCTATGATAACTAGAGCTAAAGATGGATTAGGAAACCAAAAATTTTCCTTACTGAGTTCCTTGAAACAGAACCTCCAAATGTAAAGGCAGCTTTAAAATGCCCTCATTGGGTTCAAGCTATGAAAGATGAATATGCGGCCTTGATTAAAAATAACACTTGGGATCTTATACCTACTCCTAATAACAAAAAAATTGTTGGTTGTAAATGGGTGTTTAAAATTAACAGAAATTTTGATGGCTCTATAGCTAGATGCAAAGCTAGGTTGGTTGCTAAAGGTTATCACCAACAAGCTGACATAGATTATTCAGAGACATTTAGCCCCATTATAAAACCTACAACTATTAGAATTTTACTAACTTTAGCATTAGCTTATAAATGGACAATTCGACAATTAGACATTAATAATGCATTTCTACATGGCATACTAACCGAGGAAGTTCTTATGAAACAACCTCAAGGTTTTCAGGTACCTCATTCTTCCTCATCTATTCCTTTGGTTTGTAAACTTAATAAGGCATTGTATGGTTTGAAACAGGCTCCCCGTGCTTGGTATGATCGTTTAAAAACCTTTCTTTTTTCATATGGTTTTCAAAATTCAAAGGTTGATACATCTCTCTTTATTCGCAAAGCATCTAGTACAGTTGTATATGCTTTAATTTATGTTGATATTATCATTCTTGGTAATTCCAATACTGATATTGATCACCTAATTCATCTTTTAGATAAAACTTTTTCTTTAAAAGAATTAGGAACTTTATCCTATTTTCTTGGTATTGAAGTTACATATACTGAAAATGGTTCAATGTTTTTATCTCAATCTTCTTATATTCAAGATTTATTACATAAAGCTAATTTCTTGGATGCTAACCCCATTTCTACTCCAATGGTTACCTCTCCAATTCTTTCGTCTAGGGGAGGCACCACTTTTTCTGATCCTTACCTTTATAGAAGTATAGTTGGTGGCTTACAATATATTAGTCTTACACGTCCTGAAATAGCCTATTGTGTAAATAAAATTTGTCAATTTATGCATTCTCTTACCAATTTACACTGGAAGGCTGTAAAAAGGATTCTTCATTATTTACAAGGTACTCAATCTTTTGGTTTGCTTCTCTCTTGTCCTAATGATTTACAAATTCAGGGATTTGCTGATGCGGATTGGGCATCAGATCCAGATGATTGCAAGTCTACTTCAGGCCACTGTATTTTTTTGGGGGGAAATATTATCACTTGGGGCTCAAAGAAACAACAAATTATTTCTCGTTCAAGCACCGAAGCAAAGTATCATTGTCTTGCAAATGCTGCCACTGAGTTGATTTGGATCCAATCTCTTCTTTCTGAATCGTATGTTTCATCCTCTTCTCCACCTGTTCTTTGGTGTGATAACATTGAAGCCGTCCATTTGAGCGCAAATCTAGTGCTTCACTCTCGCACCAAGCATGTTGAACTCGACATTTATTTTGTTCGAGATTTGGTTCTTCAAAAATGAATTTCAGTTCAACATCTTCCAGCTACTACCCAACTTGTTGATGTGTTCACAAAACCTTTGTCACATTCTAGTTTTGCTCTTATCAGAACCAAGCTCAATGTCTTCAACCCACTCGACATTGGTTTGAGGGGAGGTATTAGGGATTATAACAATCATGTGCCCACCACGTGCTCACGATCCTAAATCTCAACAGAATTGGTTATCCATGTTTCTCTTTTCTTCATTTTTTTATTCTTTGTTGGGTGGTTAAAGAGTAGATTTTATGTGCTAGCTTCATGTATATATGTTGTGTGGCTCATGCCCTGTAATCAAGAGAGAAAGATCATAGTTTCTGTTTTAATAAAAAATCTTTTTAGTTTTCTTTGAGAATCGTGAAATGGTATCAGAGCACATGGTGGGCACATGATTGTTGTGCGACCAAAACAAGTTTGGGGGTATAATAACTCTCCAAAAGGGAGTTATTTGTGCCTTATTCTATGATGATTTATATGTTATTTGTGCCAATTGGGTGTGTTATTAGATAAATATAATGCATTTTAACCTAATTATAAGAATTGATGCTTTGGAAGTTCTTTTGCAGAAAAATTAATGCTGGTCGAGTTGAGGGAGCAAAATCCATGATCCAGCAAAGCTGTGAGCAAAACGGGCCACGTGAGCTGCACGTGATTCATTAAATGAGGTGGCATTTTAAGCATAGATCTCAGACTAATCCGGTTGGGAAGTCACTCCACGTGTCTAAATTAACCTAATTAGGTTAAACCTCATCTTATAAAAGGAGGAGCCATCAGAGATACATTCATTCACGATTGGGAGATCAAATCAATCGGTTGGAGGCCGAATTGACAGCAGAATGGAGATCTAAGAAGACCAAGTGTGATTCCTCTCAAGAAAACGAAGTTCTTCCATGTTCTTGGTGGTTTGGAGCAGTCGTTTCATCCCCATTTGCTGAAAAGGATTAGTATTTCTTGTGTATTTCGCATTATGGATGTGCTTATTGAGATTGTAACGTGTTTTATGTTTTCAATCATGAACTAATTGCTTTATAGGCATGGATTAAGAATTATGTGATTGTTATCTTTATAAAATCTGGAAATTCTATTTGATTATGTCATCTTGAGTTATTGTTGTTCTTCAATTTCATTATGTGCCCGCCTAGCTAGCCGGTCTGTATAGCTTCTCCTAGTTTCAGGGATGATTTAGGAGTTGTGTGGTGATAATTCACGTTAGACCATTACGAGTTGGTGAACGCCAGCAGTTGAACTAGGGATAGTCAATTGCCTAATGCTTGATCGGTAGAGCTTCATTGGAGTTGAAATATATTCCAAAAAATCCAGAGTTCCAGGAGGATCCTGCTGATAAGACTGCATGAGATTGACTGATCAAAAGAATTGCTGGATCATCTTTATAAACAATTACAGAAGTCTTAACCTGTGTCTGTTTCCATTCTGTTTTCTCTAGTTGTAATCACTTACTGCTTTCCTATTTATTTTGTTTCAGCATTTTAAAAACCCAATCAATTTAACCAACCTTTTGAAATCACTAAAAAGGCAGATTAAATCAATAGAGGTAGGCAATTCAAGACCCTGTGGATACGATAAATACTTATCACTTGTTGCTAGATTGTGTATACTTGCACAATATTTTGAAGTGAATTCTATCTATTTAACCACTTCAGAAGGCAACAAGTTTTTGTTAATGGTTATAATCCCTAATAAACTTTTCAAAGTATAAAAAAATAAAAACATGTATATATTTTGTTAATGGTCAAATTTGGACAGAAGGAACTCACCTGACCTTCACGTGCGACCAACGATAAATTTGTTTGAAGAGGGGAAAGACGTGGCCTGTAAGACAGAAGAAACCTGCACACCGGTGTGGTGCTTGCCACACTGCCTCCAATGCTTAAGTCAGCAAGGAGAAATATGGGAAGTAAGAAAGCAAGAGAAGAGTGTCGAGAAATAGAGTTCAGGATCCCTTCTTCAGTGACGAAGAAGGGTTTAAATACATTTTCCTGCCTTAGGGTTTCTAAGCTTTCGAAGATGGTTCGGGCTGAACCAGGTGGAACTGGAGCGTCCAGGGGCACCAGGGACCAAACAGAGGCGGAAGAACTCGGTCCGCTCAAGGCAGGCCGAGCAGGGGGTTGGGCCAAGGCCTGATGCCCTCCGGCCTTGGCCCGACCGTCTTGCTTGTTTCTCCTCTGGGGTCCATTCTCTGGTCCTGTTTTCAGGCTTGTGCCGTGTCTACGTTTGCTCCTTGAATTCTGGAGTGGTCAAAATTACCTATAACATATTTGTTCAATTAAGAAAATAATTAATATTTTTATGAAATATAATGAATGATAAATTCTTGACAAATTAGAAATACATAAGTTAATTTACATATCATTTCTACCCTTGTAAAAAATATTTATATAAAAAACCACAACTAACTTTATATATTTTATAAATCTTTAATTTTTAACTTGTTTTTTTTTTATGAAAATTTTTTAACTTGTTTTATTAAGAATAATAATTGGTCTTAATTTTATTATTTTTACAATTAGACTAGTATTCAATAATAAAATAAATTTATCCATTTGTAATATTATAAGGAGTTCATGAACATTTTATAAATTTAAAGTACATATTAATTTTGTTAGATAATTTTTTTTACTGAATGTAATTAATTTTTTATTACAATATAAAATAAAATATTAAAAAAAACATGCATTCTAGGTGGTAATAAACTAGTGTATATAAAGTTGGGGATGAATCTCACTTCTACCTACCTTCCCCATGTCTTTCCTCCACAAAATAATAATTGAAATATCTCGATTGACTTCTTTTTGTGAAAAAAAAATAATAAGGCCATGACATGAGTTTAACAATATGTAGAGGTTGAGATTCAAACATATATCTTAACTGGATGAGTAGATATGCTCAAGTTGACAATACGCGTCGACAAGAACATGACTCAACTGACATAATGTTGTACTAATGACTAAGAGGTCTGTGGTTCAAATTCCCCCACCTCACATGTTGTCAAAAAAAAAAAAAAAGTTGACAACATACTTTTATTAAATGCATAGACTTTTTAAGTCTCGCTAAAATTAAGTACTAATGCTATCTTTAGGTGCATTGAGTGCAACCTTGGCAGCTAGCTAGAAATCTTTGAAAAATCAATTTCAGTTTTAGCCTAGAAAAATCAACTACACTATGAAATAGTTGAGTAGTTGGGTATCATTATTGATTACATTTAGAGATAAAAAAATGTTATACTATTCAACAGAATTATGCAGAAGCATAATAAACAAACGTTAAAGTAAAACATCTATCAATTTGAGCATAAGTCAATTAGTTAGAACATTATCAGTTCAACTAAAAGGTTAGAAGTGTTTTCTCAAAAAAAAAAAAAAAAAAGTTAGAAGTGTTTGAATTCACACGGTACATATTTTTTAACTAAAAAAAAAAAAAATCTCTTTGTTAAACTTAAGCAAAGATGAAACATAAAAGACAAGACCAGTTTTAAAAACACTTATGAGGAAATGTAACCAAACATATGAGTGTTTAAATTCTAAGCAATTTTTATACCAAATGTTTTTTAACAAATGCATTCTTGAAAAAAAAATTTAATTAAAATATATTCCAAACGGATCTTAAATCTCAAACTTCTCATTCTGCAACACTAATCCTCAATCATTATCAGAAATGTCACACTTCATCCTTCATCTAGAAACATTTTTAAAAAAATAAAAACAAAAATGAGTATGAACATACTCAATAAATAATTCTCACATCCAGTTTTAAGTTTATTTTCTTGAAAACACAAAGAAAAATACAGAAAATTTTTAGTCGAAATCCTTTCAAACAATTTAGTGCATATTTGGGAATGTTTTTAAAATGATCAAAATCACTTTTGTCATATTCAAAATCACTTTGAAACATGTTTTTAATAATTCAAGATCAATTTTGAAGATATGAAAATCATGTTTAAAAGTGTAAAAACAACCATGAAATCGATTTTGAATAATTAAAGGTACGTTTCGAGATGATTTCAAACATGACAAAAGTGATTTTAGTCATTTCAAAATCACTCTCAAACATGCACTCATAGAAGTCAAACGTTTGGTCAATAAAAAATTCAATCATCAATTGCTTGTATGTGTTAGGGGGAAAAGCTACCTTGTTTGGGTGATTTTGAAAACATATGTGGTTATCCCTCACTAACACAATCAATCAATTAAAATATGTGGTTGGCCATCGATAAATGTTTTTTTTTTTAATCTTGAATGGAAGTAAGAGAAAAATTCGAGAGTTTAAAGAAAAGGAATTATTAATGATTTATAAATGAAGAGTACAAATTGGAAAAGAAAAATTGCGAATTGAATACGAAATTAATGGTGGCCTTTTGACTAAAAATAGCTTCCTATACAAGTTGAATTTTCATACTCCATGAGATATATATTTTTTTTTTCTTTTTTGAATTCAACAACTTTGGAGTGGGGGGATTCGAGCCTCTGACTTGGTCGAGGGTACATGCCAATTACCGCTCGCTTTGGCTACTCAATGAGAAAATTTCATTATCTCTCTTTCAACTATGTGCTTTATAACCTTTGAATACATTATTAGAAAAAAAAAAAAAGAGGCAAATATAATCAAATTAAAAATCTATTCTTAATCATCATGAGTTGATTTGGTGTGACTAACTATTGGGATATCTGAAAAATATAGCAGAGCTTTGAAAGAACGAGTTTAAATCTCTTAACATGGCCACTTACTTAAGATATTAAAAACGTATCAACTTTTGACGGTAAGAAAATATTGTAGGACTAAAATCATTGATTCTTTTATATATAGTTTGACATGATCTATATAAGAGATTTAATATATTATTTAGAAAATATTTTATCTAGTTTTCAACTTTATTTTATCATCTGTTTGTCATGTCGTGTCAAATTAGTCAATGTTTATCCAACAAACATGTTACATGATGCTTACTTAGTGATTTATATCGAAAAAAAATATATACACAATAAAGATAACCATACAATTAAGAGACTAAAATTTGTTAAAGTATATTTATTTTTTGAGGTTAAAATTAAAGGAAGCATATTGTGATATCCGCTCATAAGAGTTTTCCTCTCTCGCTGTTAGAAATTTTTTTGAAGGGTTTCTCTTTTGATTATTAAATTGGAATTTTAGGCAGCTAGGCCTCCGTTTGATAATCAATTTGGTTTTTGATTTTTTATTTTAAAAAATTATACTAGTTTTCTCCCGATTTACTTACCACGGTTTTGATGTTTGACAAAGACACATTTGAATTTCTAGCCAAATTCCAAAAACAAAAACAAGTTTTTGAAAACTACTTTATTTAGTTTTAAAAAATTAACTTGATTTTTGAAAACATGGAAAGGTATTAAAAAAACAAAGAAACTTGGAGGTGGATGCAGTGTTTATAAGCTTAATTTTCAAAAACAAAAAACTAAATAGTTATTAAACAAGACCCGACAATTCAAAATTTAGGATTGAAATTTACAAGTATATTGACTATTCCAAGTCTTCCAACAATGGAAGTCTTTGTGTTGGGATGAAAATGAAGTATTTCTTTTCCCTATAAAAAGAGAAGCTAAGAAGCAATAAAATTCACCACATAGAAATTAAAACCTTTATTGTTTGTTTTGTTCTCCATATGGCTAACTTCTATTCCATCATTTCCTTATGCCTTATTGGCCTTCTTCTGCCAAACCTACATTTAACAAGTTTCTCTCTCTCTCTCATGCATAATTTTATTTCCTCTATTTGCTTCTCATCCATTTTTCTTAATGGGATTCAAAAATTATGTGCAAAATTTGGAAATCTAGATGACTTTCCTATATCATAATTTTTGCTTATGTTTATTCTTGTTATATGAAAAGTTAAGACTTTGTTTGATATTGAGCTATATACTTAGTTGACATAGAGTAAGTATCCTTGACCAAAAAGTCAAATTAGGATCAATCTCCCCAATTAAAAGAAAAGAGACTTTTTATGTTTTGATCATAAGCATGGTTTCATTCTATTGTTGTTGTTGTTAGGTTTGTTTAACGACATGTGATAAAATGATTAGTTTTTCATTTTTTTGAAAGTCTCTTTTAAAGTTTTTAGTATAACTCCAAAATCAAACATGTTTTCGAAAAGTAGTTTTACAAAATTTTAAAGTTTATGAAAAATTAGAAAATAATAGTAGTTAAATAAGCCTTTATTTATAAACGCTTAAAAAACAGGTAAAAAAAAGTATATATATTAATAAATAAATAACTTATTTCTTAAAACAAAGTGTTATGAAAAAATAGTACACTTGTTTTTAATTTTAAAATATAAACTTGTAAAATTATCAAACTAAATAAAAACCCATTGCTTTATGTCCATACAACTTAATTTCCTCACATCTAATCTGCACCAATACTAACTTAATTTTGTTGTGGGCGTTTCCAAGGTGCGCAAATTGGGGTTTGCTATGGACAATTAGGAAACAACCTTCCACCTCAAAGAGAAGTGGTAGCTCTCTTCAACCAAAACAACATCAGAAGAATGAGACTCTATGATCCCAATAGAGCTTCCCTTGACGCTCTTAGAGATTCCAACATTGAACTCATGCTTGGCCTCCCCAACTCTGACCTCCAAAGAATCGCTTCAAGTCAGACCGAAGCGAATTCATGGGTTCAAAACAACGTTAGAAACTTCCCCAACGTCAGATTCAAGTACATCGCTGTTGGCAATGAAGTCCAACCCTCTAGTCCTACTGCTGCATTCGTTGTCCCAGCAATGAGAAACATCCAAACTGCAATTTCCAATGCTGGTTTGGGTAATCAAATCAAAGTCTCCACCGCTATTGACACTGGCGTCCTCGGCGAGTCTTTCCCTCCTTCAAGAGGCTCCTTTAGAAATGATGCCCTATCGCTACTCAACCCCATCATTCGTTTTCTCAAAGAAAATCGCTCACCATTGCTCGTCAACTTGTACCCTTACTTCAGTTACATTGGTAACCCGAGCGCCATTCGTTTGGACTATGCCCTCTTCACGGCGCCATCAGTGGTGGTCACCGATGGCCAATATCATTACCAAAATTTGTTCGATGCAATGGTCGATGCCGTTTTCGCAGCATTGGAAAAGGCCAATGGAGGAAGTTTGGAGATAGTGATATCAGAGAGTGGATGGCCATCGGCAGGGGGTGCAGCAACGTCGATTGATAACGCACGAACATACAACAACAATTTGATTCAACATGTCAAGAGAGGAACTCCCAGGCGTTCTGGAAAACCGATTCAGACTTATATTTTTGCCATGTTTGATGAAAATCGAAAGAGTCCTGAGTATGAGAAGCATTTTGGTCTCTTCTCTCCAAACAAGCAATCTAAATATCCGGTCAACTTCAATTGAGAGAGATGGTAGCAATAATGATATAGAAATAAATAAAAGCTTTCAATAATCTCTAAGAAATTGTAATGTTTGAAATAATATTATCTTTTTAATAAATGCAACTATCAATAAGACTCCTCGGTTCTCTTCTATTGTTTGGAGCTTGTTTGATGTCTAAGTAATTTATGAGTAGTCCATTTACATTATAAATAAATAAATATAATGAGTATTTGAATAAGAATCACTCGTCAAACTTCTATTACTAAGAATCTTTGAGTTAGTTTTTTGTTCAAATAAAATTACACATGAAAATTTTCATTATCTCTATACAATTAAGCGAATGATTTTTTAATAGAAAATAGTTTTACTTTTTCATTAATTTTTGAAGGAGGTGTTTCTACACACTTTTTCTCTATATGATAAAAACGTAAGGTGGAAGACTTTCTGAAATAACCATGGTAGACTTTTTTTGGAGTGTCATCGTTTTTTTCCCTCAAATTATTAGTAATGAGAGTCAAAGCATAACTAAGAGGAGAGAAAAATCAGAGAAAAACCATAAAGAGAAAACAGAGAAAATGAAGGAGATGAACACATAGAATTCCAAGAGAAAAATCTTTATCGTATTGAATTAAATTCAACAATTGAAGAGGCAGCTAGATATATACTGTTAGATAGAGATGAAAAAACTCTTCGAAAATAACCCTAATCATGAAATCTCTCCTCTCAAATCTGATAACCCCTATGTTGAGAAAATGAAAAGTTTTTCTCATTATTAAACTTTATTTGTGGCATTTAGTGTGACTTTTGGTTTTTGTGACTTTTGGCTTTTGGTTTCTTGTAACCAATAGTGACTTTTGAGTTTTGGGAGTTAGGTGAGTTATGGGAGCATTTTATGACATTTAAAAGTTTGAACCATTGGTATTCTATGGTTACTTTTGTAAGCCTATATAAAGGCATGCTTAGTTGAATGAAAAATCATCTCCATTCATACTTGTCTTCCACAATTTTCTAACAAAGTGGTATCAGAGCGAGTAGCAAAAAAATTGAGAGAAATGGCCAACGGTGGGATGGGTTCGCTTCAACTACCGATGCTTTCCAAGCTCAACTATGACAATTGGAGCATCAAGATAAAAGCGTTACTAGGAGCACAAGATGTGTGGGAGATCGTGGAGAATGGTTTCCAAGAGGCGGAAGCTGGAGCCGATCAAGCGCAAAGAGATGCGTTAAAGGAGACAAGAAAGAAGGACAAGAAGGCCCTCTATATCTTGTACCAATCGGTGGACGAAGACACGTTTGAGACCATCGCCAATGCCGAGACGTCAAAGGCGGCATGGGACAAGCTCCAATCGACTCATAGAGGAGCCGATCGTGTGAAAAAGGTACGGTTGCAAACTTTACGTGGTGAGTTTGAATCTTTACAAATGAAGGAGACGGAGGTGATAGCGGAATATCACACAAGAGTAATGACCGTCGTCAACCAATTGAGACGAAACGGTGAAGAAATCGCCGATGTTCGTGTCATGGAAAAGGTTCTACGGAGCCTAAATACAAAGTTCGAGATTATTGCCACGACAATCGAGGAGACACAGGATCTCGAGATTATGACGATTGAACAATTTATAGGCTCATTGCAAGCCTATGAGGAGAAAAAGAAAAGGAGGATGGAGCAAACAGAGACCGTTGAACAACTTCTCCAACTCAAACTCAAGGAGGAGAATAGTCGTGGACGTGGAAGAGGTCGTGGTGGTCGAGGTCGTGGTGGAAGAGGTGAAACCAACACCGATGTTTCTCAAAATTCATGTGATTCCTCAAGAGGAAGAGGAGGCCGAGGTCGTGGAAGACGCGGTGGAAGATCTGGGAGAGATAAATCTCAGGTAAAATGTTATAATTGTAATAAGTATGGCCATTATGCAAATGAGTGTTACTCATCTCAATCAGAATCAAGTGATCGGAAGCATCAGGATCAGTCAGCCGCCAACACATCCAAAGCCCATCAAGGGCAATCTAATTATGCAGAGGAGAATGGAACTTTATTTATGGTTTCAAAGGGAGAAGAAGATAGTCAAGATAGTATGTGGTATCTTGACACCGGAGCCTCAAACCACATGTGTGGAAAACGCGAGATGTTTGCAGAGTTGAACGAGATGGAGAAAGGTAATATTGCCTTTGGAGACAATTCTTTGGCCGCCATCAAAGGAATAGGTAAAATTCTCATTCGGTTAAAAAATGGAGAAAATCAATATATTACAAATGTTTATTACATTCCCAGTATAAAAAATAATATATTGAGTGTAGGACAATTGTTAGAGAAAGGTTTTGAAGTTCAAATGAAAAACAATTGTTTGTATTTGAGGGATAATCATGAGAGACTTATTGCTAAAGTTTCCATGACAAAAAACCGAATGTTTCCTTTGAATATATGTAATGATGTTCCAAAATGCTTGAAGACGTGTTATGAGGATCTCTCCTGGTTATGGCATCTACGGTTCGGACACCTCAATTTTGGAAGTCTAGAAGACTTGTCGAAGAAGCAGATGGTGCGGGGTTTACCGCATATTCACAAGCCGAACCAAGTGTGTGAAGGATGTCTACTTGGCAAACATCATCGAAGTAGTTTTCCGAAGGAGTCTATGACAAGAGCCAAGAAGCCTCTAGAACTCATCCATGCTGATGTGTGTGGTATGATCAAACCGGAGTCTCATGGTAAAAGTAAATACTTCCTTCTGTTTATTGATGATTTTTCTAGAAAAACATGGGTGTACTTTTTGAAGGAAAAATCGGAAGTATTTGAAATCTTCAAGAAATTTAAGGCATGTGTGGAGAATGAAAGCAATCTTACAATCAAGGCCATGAGAACTGATCGAGGTTGTGAATTCACATCAAATGAGTTCAAACAGTTTTGTGATGAAAAAGGCATCCGACGTCCGTTAACAGTGCCAAGGACACCCCAACAAAATGGCGTGGTGGAGAGGAAGAATCGGACAATCTTGAATATGGCAAGAAGCATGCTAAAGACAAAGAAAATGCCAAGGGAATTTTGGGCGGAGGCCGTAGCTTGTGCGGTCTATTTGACAAATCGAGCACCAACCAAAAGTGTGCTTGACAAGACGCCTCAAGAAGCATGGAATGGAAGAAAGCCCGGAATTGGTCACTTCAAGGTATTTGGGAGTATTGCATATGCTCATGTGTCAGAGGAAAAAAGGACCAAGCTCGACGATCGAAGCGAGAAACTCATCTTCATTGGCTATGATGCAAGTTCAAAGGGTTATCGCCTTTACAATCCTTTGAATGGGAAGGTAATTATTAGTCGTGATGTTGTTTTTGATGAACAAGCATCTTGGGATTGGAATACACAGGAGGAGGAGTATGATTTCCTTCCATATTTTGAAGAAGATGATGAAAATGAGCCAACCAGAGATGAAATGGGTGAAGTTTTGCCTAGTCCAGTGCCATCCCATTTGACCGATCGATCGTCATCTGAAGGTTCATCCAGTGATTCTGAGAATGAAATTGGTCCAAGAGGAACCCGAAGTCTGCAGGGACTTAATGAGGTAACCGAAAATCAAAATGACATAACTCTCTATTGTCTTTTTGGTGATTGTGAGCCCATTAGTTTCCAAGAAGCCATTGCAAGCAAGAAATGGAAGGATGCAATGGATGAAGAAATTCGAGCGATAGAGAAAAATGACACGTGGGAGTTGACCAAACTTCCAAAAGGGCACAAACCAATCGGAGTGAAGTGGTTATACAAGACAAAGACATGGCATCGACTATGATGAGGTATTTGCCCCCGTTGTTCGCCTTGAAACTATTCGTTTGATTATTGCTTTGGCAGCTCATAATCATTGGAAAATACATCAAATGGATGTCAAATCAGCATTCTTGAACGGAATTCTTGAGGACGAAGTCTATGTGGAGCAACCATTGGGTTATGAAGTCAAAGGTGAAGAAAACAAAGTGCTTCGATTGAAGAAGGCTCTTTACGGTTTGAAGCAAGCACCGAGAGCATGGAATTCGAAAATTGACAAGTATTTTCAAGAGAAGAAGTATATGAAGTGTCCTTATGAGCATGCCCTTTACATCAAAATGCAAGGTGAAAGCATACTAATCATTTGTTTATATGTTGATGATTTAGTATTTACCGGAAACAATCCTAGCATGTTTGATGAGTTCAAAAGAGAGATGGCAAAGGAGTTTGAAATGACGGACATTGGTCTCATGAGTTACTATCTTGGGATCGAGGTCAAACAAAGTGAAGATGGGATTTTTATATCCCAAGAGGGCTATGCTAAAGAAATGCTCAAAAAGTTCAACATGGATGATGCTAATCCAGTTGGAACACCGATGGAATGTGGAGTCAAAATCACCAAGCAAGGTGGAGGAGAAAAGGTAGATTCTACATATTTCAAAAGTTTGGTTGGAAGTTTGAGATACTTGACATGCACAAGACCGGATATTCTTTATTCAGTTGGAATTATTAGTCGATTTATGGAGGAGCCGACAACTACGCATTGCAAAATGGCAAAAAGGATACTTCGCTACATCAAAGGGACGATTGGGTATGGTCTTTCCTATGTCTCTTCTAGCAATTTTGATATTGTTGGATATTGTGATAGTGATTGGAGTAGTGACTTGGATGATCGAAAGAGTACTACGGGGTTTGTGTTTTTTATTGGTGAAACGGCGTTCACATGGATGCCAAAAAAGCAACCCATAGTCACACTATCAACATGTGAGGCGGAGTACGTCGCGGCAACTTCATGTGTATGTCATGCAATTTGGCTAAGAAACTTAGTGAAGGAGTTGAAGTTTCAAATGGAAGGTCCAATGGAGATTTTTGTTGACAACAAATCGGCCATTGCCTTAGCCAAAAATCCGGTATTTCATGGGAGGAGCAAGCACATTGATACCCGATTTCACTACATTCGGGATTGCGTTGCGAATAAAGAAGTGGAACTCAAATATATCAAGTCACAAGACCAAGCGGCAGACATTTTCACGAAGCCCCTCAAGTTGGAGACTTTTATCAGAATGAGGAGTTTACTTGGTGTAACAAATCAAGTTTAAGGGGGGGTGTTGAGAAAATGAAAAGTTTTTCTCATTATTAAACTTTATTTGTGGCATTTAGTGTGACTTTTGGTTTTTGTGACTTTTGGCTTTTGGTTTCTTGTAACCAATAGTGACTTTTGAGTTTTGGGAGTTAGGTGAGTTATGGGAGCATTTTATGACATTTAAAAGTTTGAACCATTGGTATTCTATGGTTACTTTTGTAAGCCTATATAAAGGCATGCTTAGTTGAATGAAAAATCATCTCCATTCATACTTGTCTTCCACAATTTTCTAACACCCTAGCTATCTGAATATAAGAGAACTGGGCTTATAATCTTGAGCGTTCACTCATTACAAAATTTTGGGCTGAACATACTACTCAACACTTAGTTGGGTTGTCTTGACATTAACACCCCTCTCAAGCCAATGGAAGAGGACTCTCGAACATCGAGCTTAGATCGAAGCTTTAGAAAGCTAACAACAGACAATGACTTTGTTAAAACGTTTGCAATATGGTCAGCAACTGGTAAATGCTGAACATTCAATTTCCTTTTATGTGTTGAGATTGAAGAAGAGAGGCAGAATGTGGAAAATTTGGAATTGCCAAAATGCAGCAGCTGCAAGCATTTAGAAGATTATTCTCGTGAACCTTCTGCTCAACAGAATTCAGGAAACATATTTTTTGTGTAGTTAGGATACTAGTGCTCTTTAATATCTAGTCTACACATGTAAAATTTGTTAGGATATTTTTCTGCCTCTTGATATATTTTTAATTTCCTTTATTTGTAAAATTAGCCACATGACTAATATAAATATGCAAGGCTCCTTTGTGTTGTGAAGATCGAGAAAGAGAATAAAATCTCTCCCGAATTATCCTAAAACTTTGAGTTGGTATCAGAGCAGGACGATGGCTGACCTCAGCAATATCCAAGTCGCCGGTGGGAGGAATGCTCTATAGATCTCTGGAGGTCTGAATACTACCTTTGCGAGTCCGCCACTTAATCAATTGCTCAATCAAATTACCTCAGTCAAGATGGACAAAACAAATTTTCTTCTTTAGCAAAACCTAGCCCTTCCAATTCTTCGAGGCTACAAGTTAGAGGGATATCTCACCGGGGAAAAAGCTTGCCCACCGAAAAGCATCACTCTAACACAAAGTCAAGATGCTACCAGTACAGAAAATATTGAAGCACAACAGATTCCGAACCCAGAATATGAGTCATGGATGGCAGTTGACCAATTGCTCTTGGGTTGGCTTTATAACTCAATGACTCCAGACGTGGCTGTTCACATGTAACTTCGAAGATGGAACACGTGGAATAAAAAATGTATATTTGTATTAATATTTGTATGCATGTGGATGTACAATCTCTAATGTTAATCCTCTAATTCTCTCTCTTGTGTGTGGATGGATGTGTTTCACTCGAGGGCTGGGACGCTTGATCTTGAGTTTGAAGCTTCAATGGATTCTTGGAGCTTGAAATCTTCCAATCTTGAAGGAGTCTTCAATCTTCAAGAAGTGTTCAACTCTTTGAAACTTATGGATTTCAAGGAGTCTTCAGTCTTCAGTCTTCAATCTTGATGGAGTTTCTCTAAATTCTCTGACTCTGGCATGGAGCTTCAAAATTCTGGCCCCTTAAAATGGAAGAGAATCCCTCTATTTATAATTGAGACACACGTCAATTTATAATTGGTCTCAAATTTAATTAATTATAATTTCTTCACTAATTTCATGTAATGACGTGACAATTTGTGATTGGTCAAAATTCATTCATCAACAAATGCCCCCTTTTCGAGATTTAGGCACAAATTATGTGTGGATGAATCTCGAAAAGAAATTATTTGGAATCAATTTTTTTTAAAAAAAAAATTGACTCCGCTTTGATTTGTCAATCAAAATATAAAATTTGGTCAAAATTTTGATTGATTTTTTTTTACACATCTGCTATGCCGACTTAGTCAAAATTCGAAATTTTATTCTTCCTCTTTTATTTCGAAATTTTGATCCAGTTGCTTGGCAATAAATTGCAATTTGAACCTCAATTGGATTTTGAATCTGAATAATGCTCAAGTTCTATCTAATTGTGATATGAACTTGAAGCATAACACTTTTTTTTTTAAAAAAAAAATTTTGAGTCTCACTCAAGCTTAATTTGGGATTGAATTATGATTGTACCCAAATTATCTCAAGATAACCTCAACCTCAAATACATTGAATTTGAAATAAGGCTTGAAAATTTTTAGTTGAAGTAATTTTAAATTCTATCCAAATTTTGGTTTGAGGGATAGAATTCAAATATACATCATTTGAATTTGATTTAGGTAGGAGTTCAACTAGACCCAATTTAATTTAATTCAAATCAAATCTATCCAATTTATCTTTGCTTTCAATTTGAATTTTTTTATTCAAAATTGCTTTAAACCAAACTTCAACCTTGGATTATGATTTGAATAAACACTCTTAATTTGACAAGGATCTAATTAGAGATAAAATTCAATTTGAAATCAAATCTCATAATACGTTTCCTTATGAGTTTGACCTAATCCCCTCTCTTTATAAATAGAAAAAGTTGCATAGGTCAAGACACAAAGCGACCCAAGCAAGAAGTCTAGGTATTGAGAAAAACTCTTCTCTTCGATTTCTTTTTTTCCTTCTTTCATTTGATTTCAAACACTCATGTATTTTCTTCTTTGTGTAGGCCTTGAATTCGAGCGAAAATCTCCCTTCGTGCCTCTTTGTTGCGTCGTCGGTAAGTAAAATAACTTTCAAAATTCTGTTATTGTCTTTATTTGTTTCTTTTATTATCTCCTCTTTGTCGTGCCTCTTTGTACATGTTGAATGTCGTAATTTCAATATTTTTTTTTGTCGTCGAACTGTGTTGTACTAAAGAAAGAATAAAAAAAATATATGCAAGTTCTCCTTTTTTAGTTAAGTGCTGCCGCAAATAAAAGCTGCATAATTTGTTTTATCTATTTTTATTTTTTTTCACCCCTTGTGCACACACATACATTCTTTCTCTCCCTCTTTTTTAATGTGCCAGTCATGTATATATATATATATTTTTTTTCGATTTCAATTTGCTGCCGCCCAACTCTGTGAACACTCTTTTTTTCAATGTTGTCAGACCTCAAACAAGCACAAGTTACGCCTACCTTTAAAAAGGAGAACCTCAAACAAGCACAAGTTACGCCTATGTTTAAAAAGGAGAACTTGCACATATATATATATATATATTCAATTTGCGGCAATTCCCTCGGGTCATAACAAAGCACGAATGTCTAAACTCCATGGAATTCAATTGGGTCAGGAGAAATTGTGATGATGGGCCTTTTTTTTTATTGATTTTTTTGTTTGTATCCTAGCCGCAAGAACTTAGAACTTTCTTTAAAAGAGATTGTAGCATTTGAACCAATAAATAAATAAATATATATATATATATATATATATATATATATATATATATATATTCTAAAAAAGAGATTGTATCCCAGCCGCAAGAAATTTTTTTTTCTTAAACTTGCTTTACCATTACTTTTTTTTGTGTGTGTGTTTTTTTGTTTGCTAATTACCGTTCTTTCTTTGTAGGATTTGGAACTAACAAAGTTATTTGACGATCTCGTTGGGCACAACCTCAATCCTTGTCCACCATTTTAAAGGTATATATACATATTCCAATTTTTTGAATATGCATATGTCCATTGGTGTCCTTATTGAATATGCACATATGAACTGCTTTGACTGCTCCATAGAGCTTTTGTCTCCTACTTTTTTTTTTACATATATTATTGCAATTTATTTCTTTCTTGTTTGAAAGTGTAAGCATCATGCAACAGTCGTCACCAAGTTCACTTGTAGTGATTTCACCACTTGTCTAGACCAGTCACTTTGATGATTGTAGTTTCCTGCAGGGGTGGTCACCAGATTTGCCTACAATGGTCGTCATCAACTTCATTTGCAGTGATTTCACCACTTGTCTAGACCAGTCACGTTGATGACTGTAGTTTCTTGCAGGGGTGGTCACCAGACTTTTCTACAACAGTCGACATCAACTTCATTTGCAGTGATTTCACCACCTGTCTAGACCAGTCACATTGATGACTAGTATTCTGCAGGGGTGGTCACCAGATTTGCCTACAATGGTCGTCATCAACTTCATTTGCAGTGATTTCACCACCTGTCTAGACCAGTCACTTTGATGACTGTAGTTTCCTGCAGGGGTGGTCACCAGACTTGTCTACAACGGTCGCCATCAACTTCATTTGCAGTGATTTCACCACCTGTCTAGACCAGTCACATTGATGACTAGTATTCTGCAGGGGTGGTCACCAGATTTGCCTACAATGGTCGTCATCAACTTCATTTGCAGTGATTTCACCACCTGTCTAGACCAGTCACTTGATGACTGTAGTTCCCTGCAGGGGTGGTCACCAGACTTGTCTACAACGGTCGTCATCAACTTCATTTGCAGTGATTTCACCACCTGTCTAGACCAGTCACTTTGATGATTGTAGTTCCCTGCAGGGGTGGTCACCAGACTTGTCAACAACGGTCGTCATCAACTTCATTTGCAGTGATTTCATTGAAGGATTTGGAATTCCCTAATTCCGTTAAAGCGGAAGCGTAATTGAGACCGATTCGTAGTTAATTTTGTTTATCCAAAAATACCATTACATTGGGAAAAATCATAGAACAAATTCTATAGAAACTTAAGGCTAAGCATACAAAAATTAGATCTAAATCTATAATAAAGAAAAGAGAAGCAAACCTCCATTGACATCTCTGAAAATCAAGAATGATTCTTGATTGCTGAAGAACACCACCAATTGGTTACACCGGTATATCTCTGAGACTACTGGAGGCAGGAGACTGGTGGAAGTCTTTCAGGAGAGATCTCTGAGAAAAGTAGAATGAATGAAATGTCTTTCACCCCACCCCATGGGTCCTATTTATAGGTAAAGACCAAGACCTTTTCCCAATAGGAAAAGATCATGAATAAGATCAAATCTATTATCTTATTCATATTTAATTTAATAAATAATTAATTAATTCCATAATTAATTAATTACCCAATTAAATATCCCATATTTAATCTTAGGGATTTTATTAAATTATTTATATTAATATGAATCCAATTCATATTAATTATTTGAACTCTTTCAAATATTTTCTCTCAATAATTAATTTTTGAAATTAATTCAAAAATTATATTATAAAGTTTCATAAACTTTATATTATAATGTATCAACATACATTATATAATTCTCCTAAATAAATTGAACACTTTCAATTTACAATTTATACTTAATTGCCTCAAGTCTCCTTACAAGCTACCAGTGGGACCTAATGGACCTACAGATCAGAAACTCCAACGATACGAGACTAATTGGCTAAACTCATTAACCAAGTTAGTAAACATTCGTTAACTGTGGGTCACTCCACTAAAGAGCTACAGCTGCACTCTTCTCATTGCAGAATATTTCTGTGTCCACAGATATCGACCAATAAAGACAAGTTAGTCCTTCACGAGTGTTCGTAACTCCAACTGGGTCAAACTACTATTTTACCCCTGAGTTACCTCTACCTCCATAAGTACCAGTGCTCCTCTAATGAACAACCTGTTTGTGGTCCAACAATCAAACAGAAACCCCTCTCGGGCGATTGAGAGGGTAGAGCCCTTTGTTCAAGACCCAGAGACACCACTAAAGGGAACACTCATCTACTTCCTCAAAAGTCGGGAATGAGTGAATTCCATATTGTGTGATTATGTTCTCAGCTCCCCACTCGATCTTGTCCCCAAAATGGTAGGCTTATTGAGTCGGCGTACTGGCCACTCTCACCCAAACAAATCAAAGGACAATCCCTCGTGAACAGGAGTCCATAATCCACTCAGGATTTAGACTAAGTTGCCTAGGTCATCCTAGTGAAATAAAAACCTAACTAGTTAACGGTGTTACAGCTAGCGGTTACTATTTCACAGTCCGATCTTATGAAAACTCATTGCATAGGATACCCCCATTCGCATGTCTACTACATGGAGGCTTTGGATCAATACGTTTGTATCAAATACAAAGCGGGTCGTATCACATAGTGTTACCAGGATAAGGTACCCAGTCTTATCCTTGTACTATAGACCTTTTAGGTTGTTACTTGAACATCGATCCCCGTATGTCCCCACATACTAGTTCAAGTTACATACAAACAACCTTGGATCTTAGTTTATTGGATTTGGGTCAGATTGTGCAATATTTAACAATAACATTTTATTGCAGAAACTCAATAACCCTTTATTAAAATAAGTATACAATTTGTTTACATTCACTATCTACGAGTTTTAGGGCATAAAACCCAACATTCACCACCTGTCTAGACCAGCCACTTTGATGACTGTAGTTTCCTGCAGAGTGGTCACCAGACTTGCCTACAATGGTCGTCATCAAATTCACTTGCAGTGATTTCACTACCTGTTTAGACCAGTCACTTTGATGACTGTAGTTTCCTGCAGGGGTGGTCACCCTTTTTTTATGATTGATTATTTATGCATCATTTTCTTGTTTTCATAGCTTCTTGGACAAGATTGACATAAAAAAAAAATTTGTGTAGAAAAACTTCTCCATTATGGTGTATTTCACTGAGCATCCTGATCCTGAGAAAAACGGCTTAGTCATCTTGAAGGATAGAGATCAAACTGTTGAAAATGGAGTCATTCTTCATGTAGGAGAGGGGGTGCATGGAAACTTTAGGACATTGCGGCCTTCCTTAGGTAGTTCTAGAGTACTATCTAGATGGTCTGAGGGGAGGCCCTTGAATCAAGAATCATTCATGAAAGTGTGGTTTCTAGAATCTCCAATACATAATAAAGCGTCGAGTCAGAATTTAGAATCAACACTAGGTCGTCAAATTATTGAGGGTAAAGCTCACTGGAGTTCGTCATTTAAAATCCATGGAGAATTTGGTTACACTCGCCATTATTGGGAATGGTTGGAAATTGTGTTGCTGATAGCGAGCATAGCTTGCTAGTTTTCCCTAATTAATTTAGCTAGTCTTTTATGATTATATGGCCAAAATTATGCACTTTCATGTTTTATTTGTAGGAAATAAGTTTTGGTGCTAATCGTGTGTTCGGGACCTGAAAATTGGCTAAAGAACGAAAGAGATTCAAGTTAGAAGAAGTCAAAAGAGAGCCATTCGAAGACCAGCGTCGGGACGCTGCTCTTGGAGCGTCTCGACACTGCCTTTCCTTTTCTGAATCAGGCGGCAACAGGTCACAGCGTCGAGACGCTGTGACCCTAGCGTCTCAACGCTCTTGGATTTCCCTTATACAGAATGCGCGACAGGGCGATAGAGTCGCGACGCTACCCCTACAGCGCCGCGACGCTACGACTAAATTTCACCCTATTTATAGTTTGCGATTAGGGTTGATTTGGGGACTTCTTTTGGACACCTTGGAGCCGTAAAACAGAGAAAAAACGGAGTCTTTGAAGCTGAACAAGGGGGAGCAAAGTGGAAATCAACCCATTGTTCGTGGGGATCGTGACGGGGACGTGCGGTCTCGGCCTACATAGTGTTTAATTCTTCTTTCCCTTACTTTAGTTAGTGTTTATGGCTGTTTTAGATCGTAGTTATATTGTAACGCGTTGTATGAGTAGCTAGGTCTTTACTTTTAGGGATTGATGTAGCCGTTGGGCACTTTATGGATTGATTATATGGTTTTATACTATTGATTTCATTTATGCATATTTGTGTTCTTAATACTTCCAATTTACCGGCCATAAATTGAATGATGTTTGTGCTTGAATCTAACTCGGGAGAGAGGATTTAGCTTAGAAATCATTATGCATAACTAGGATTTAACTAGAGATCGGGAGATAATAGTTAATTCTATAAATCGTTAAAAAGGGTATCCTTAATGCCTTGCATGTTTATTGAATTTAGATAGGGATATCGGGTTCAATTGCATGTTGGAGAATCATGTATACTCGGGAGAGATATGTGTGATTTTAGTTTTCCAAGATTTATGAATCATAGCATGTCATTAAACCATGAATTAATCCATAATCCCAATTGGTGAAATCAAATCCCTAAGACCGTTGTCTCCATTAGTTTGTCACTTTTTGCATTGTTTTGTGTTTGATTTAATTTCATTCTTACTTCATTCGGATCCCTAAATAAAATCGGTCAAGAGTATTTCCGGTAATTAAAATTGATTAGAAACCCAATCCAGAGGACGACATTCGAATTTCACATTCACTATATTATAACTTGACCCGTACACTTGCGGTAAGAAATTTGCACATCAGTTGCTCGCATTGAGCCGACACTTAAGAAGGCTCGTCGGTTTGATGCTATAATGGCTTCCTTATACATCTATGATCGTAATACCGATATAATTCGAGCCTTTTGTGAGGCGTGGTGTCCTTCAACAAATACTCTTCATTATCTCCTTATGGGATATGTGGAGATTAGGGGGCCTTTCCATTAAAGGGAAGTTCTATGATGAAGTTATTCCTTGCTGCAAGGAATTGTTAACATCATCTGACCAAAACAACGAAGGTCTCCCGAAAAGTTGTGAGTATCTTTTTGCTGCTTATTATCATATAGCCTCTCAGAACCGTGATCATTTCCAAATTTCCATTAGTTCATGGATTTCTTTTTGGTTTAAAAGAGATTGAAGTATGAGAAGCCTCCTTCTCGAAAAGCGAAGAAAGCTAGTCGTCCTCATTCGACTCATAATCCAAATGGAGTTTCTATCAAGTGTTCTGACTGGTCTGAGAGAGAACTCGAGTTCTTTCGTGAACTGGGTGTAGAAGACGATTTAATCGAAAAGACTTACTTGACTGCTTTTCTTTCTTGTTGGTTATGTGTTTGTGTTTCCCAACAAGCAGGTTTCTCTTCGTCCAGAGGTCTTCAAAGTTGCAAGCCTTATGGCAGAAGGTTATGCTTTTAGTCTTGCTATCCCAGTTTTGGCCGATATCTATCATGGATTGGGTCAGATTTATAAAGCGTCTCCTTCGGCAGGACGTTCAGAGGCTTGTTTTCCAGTGCATTATGTTTACGCTTGGCTTGCTTATTATTTTAACACGCATTATGCAGTTCCAGAAAAAGTTAGGGGCCCAATGATGGTTGAGTTTTCTGGAGAGGGTGGAGCTAAATACTTTGACGATTTTGAGGCTCGTGTACATATTCATAAAGGAAAATATGTATCGTGGTCTGCAAATCCCCTTCCCCACAATAAAGGCATGGTTCTGACAGATGATGACAAGCTATCATTTTGGCATTCCTCATTCTTTATAAGTATTCAATCATGCTTCTTATCTTCCCAATGTGGGTCTTCGATGGTCATTGAATCTTATAATCTTTGTCGATTTAGCCGACAATTTGGATTTTACCAAGATGTGCCAAACGATCTAAGCAAAGAAGTTCCTAAAGCTAATTTAGATAATGTATTACGCCTTTGGATGATATGCGTTCGAGCAAAAACATTGTCTCAAGTTTATCTCCCTGCACACGCGGTGAAGCCACACATCCAAATTACCCAATGTTACAGGAGTTGGTGGTTGGCAAAAAATGGAAATTATCTTGAAGAAGGCAGAGAGAAGTTGGTGGCTAGTGCTATTCCTCTTCCTCCAAAGCCGAAATTTCCCAAAAAGGTTGGTAATGACAATGGAGGCAAAAGGATTCGCATGTTTGAACCTGGTGAATTTCGTGTTCTAGGGATAATGATGGTAGTCAGAGCAGTAGAGGCGATCATCATTGGAAAAGGTCTAAAAAGCCTAAACAACCATCAGTATGTGAAGATGAATTTTTTTATGGAGTTCCCAGTGCATCACAATTTCCTGAATTCCCTGTACCACTGGTAAGTGTTTTCATTATAATATTTTACTATTATTATTATCATTATTACTTACCTCTTTTTTTTGCAACGATACTTCGTGGAATGTTGGAAGATGCACTAGAAGAACTGAAGAACTACAAGTGGATACCATGATCAGACTTCATTTCTTTTTATCATTGTAGCACATTTTTTTTTGTCATTTTTTTTATTGAAGATATCTCCATTTTTTTTGTAATAGGCAAGATTTTTTTTATTCAACATCAGACTTGTTTCGCATAATGGAATAATGATTTTTTTTTATTTTATGGACACCCATTAACAAACGGGATCAAGTCATAACGTAGTTCAGAATACAAATTTGATTTTTTTTGGGTCGTTCACCTTTTTAACTCATGCGGGCCAGGAGTATCATGTAGTTTATACTCTTATGATAAGGAGTATTACATTTCACGCATAAATATTTTTAAGAAACTTGCCATTTATTGGGCCTATTCTTAATCCATCTTTATCCACGATCTTGTACGTCCGGTTTGTGTAGACTTCTTTGACAATGTAGGGTCCATCCCATTTAGGTGTGAATTTGTTCCCCGTGCGTCGTGTCGTGATGATGGGTCTTTGAACAGCGAGTACAAGATCACCAACTTAAAATGATCGAAGCTTCACATTCTTGTCAAAGGCTTTAGACATCCGTGCTTGGTAGCATTCCAACGCTTGCTGAGCCTCTAACCTTCTTTCATCAACTGCTTCTAACTCCTGAAGGCGCAACCTGTTGGGTTTTATGCCCTAAAACTCGTAGATAGTAAATGTAAACATTTGACCGAAAATTAATAAAATAATATTTCATGTATTTTTCGTTATTGTTTGTATTGTATCTTGCCTAAATAACCCTAATCTAATAAACTAAACATCCTAGGTTGTTAGTATGAGACTTGAACTACTATGTGGGGACATACGGGGATCGCTGTTCAAGTTACAGCCTAAAAGGTCTATAGTATAGGGATAAGGCTGGGTACCTTATTCTGGTGACACTATGGATACGACCCGCTTTGTATTATGATACAAACGCAATGATCCAACGCGTTCGTGTAGAGGACATGCGAGTGGGGGTATTCTGTGCAATGAGTTTGCATAAGACCGGACCGCGAAATAGTTAACCACTAGTTGTAACACCATTGACTAGATAGGTTTCTATTTCACTAGGATGACCTAGGCAACTTAGTCTCAATCCTGAGTGGATTATGGACTCCTGTTCATGAGAGATTATCCTTTGATTTGTATGGGTGAGAGTGGCCTACATGCCGACTCAATAAGCCTACCTTTTTGGGGACAAGACCGAGTGGGGAGCTGGGAACATAATCACACAAGATGGAATTCACACCTTCCCGATATTAGGGTAAGTAGAGGTGTGTTCCCTTAAGTGGTGTCTCCGGGACTTGAACAAAGGGCCCTGCCCTCTCTATGGCACGAGAGGGACTTCTGTTTGTAGGTTGGACCTCAAACAGGTTGTTCATTAGAGGAGCACTAGGACTTAAGGATGTAGAGGTAACCCAGGGGTAAAACGGTAATTTGACCTAGTTGAGGTTACGAACACACGTGAAGGATTGACTTGCTGTTATTGGTCGATATCCGTGGACACAGAAATATATCTGCAGTGAGAAGAGTACAGGTGTGGTTCTATAGTGGAGTGAACCGCAGTTAACGGATATTGATTAACTTGGTTAATGAGTTTAGTCAATTAATCTCATATTGCTGGAGCTTCTGATCTGTAGGTCCATTAGATCCCACCGGTAGCTCGTGTAAGGTATTAAGGTAAATTTACTAAGGGATATTTAATATGAAATGGATTCATATTAAAACTATAGGTTATAATTAATGCGCATTGGATGCACATTAAGATTATAGTATATATGAGAGAAAATTGAATATGAGATGTTCAATTTAATAATTAAATTAACATTAAAACTATAGTATATATTTGACTGGTTAAAATTAATGCGCATTGGATGAACATTAAAACTATATTTATATTTGACTGGTTCAGTGGTTTTCCAGCTAGTTCATGTGGTTTTGACCCACTTTTGGAGCGGTTTTGGTCCGGTTCGGAGCTGTAGAAGGCTGTAATAGGATAGATTTTTGCTTTATTATTGTAATTTAAGCTTTAATTTTATCCTAGGGGCCAATTAATCGGTTCATATGCTTTTTTATATGCTTTATGGATGTCATATAATTATATAATCCCACCTTAGGTTATAAAGCATGCACATGCATTTTATATATGTTATAATTAGTTATAATGTATGGACTAAAAACGCATGTATGATTTTCATGAGTGGTTTAATGTATGAGTTATATTAAATACATGAAAATGATAAGCATGATGCATGAAATTACATAGTTAAATATAAAGAGTTATATTTAATCAGCTGTTTGCAGCATGCTACTATGATTTTCCTTGATTGGCAAAAATATAATTGTTATATTTATTAATAAGGAAATCAAAATTGCATTGAGCATGAAATATTCATAGTATTAATATGATTGTTATATTAAAATTCATGCAATGCAAATAAGATAGTTTAATTATTAATTAGAATATGATTGTTAATTGAATTAAACAATAGTATGCATGATTATAGGACTAATCATTAAAATTTGAATAGTTTAAAATTAATGATTAGAAACCGTCAATCTATAATCAAGAGATGCGTGCACACATAGGATCATAGTTTAAAATTGATTAATTTTAATAAGTTAAAATTAATTAGACCTAAGGTCACATTCTAATAGGATTAGAATATATCTTACTTAGTTTAAAATAGTTTTAATGAACTAAGTAGGACCAACATTCCTGTGATTATAAGGGAACTCTACCAGTGATGTTCTGTCTAAGGATTGGGGGTATTTAAGTTGACGGTATACGGAACACCTCCTACCTGGGAACTGATCTGGATCATCGGAGTTGAATTAATCATAGGTTAATGTTAGAAAAATGTCACTAGGCTTTTTAAATTTGTTTAATTCACCTAGACGTTAGATCTTATTATAATAGTTATAATAGGACTAGACTTAGATAAATGACTTAGCCGGATTTATCTAAGTTAATAAACCCTAATATGAATCGTAGGTCACTTTAGTGGGAGGAAAATTACAAAACTTGATTTAAATCGAGTTTTGCTCCTACGTCCCTATATTCACAATGTGAGGTCCATGCTCGACTTCGTGTTGCTTTAAGCGCGGCCTCCCTTCGAAAAAGTGTTTGATGGATCAATAACAAGGTGAATGGGAAAGTGCCCATAGTAAGTGGGAGCGGGACAGGTGTCAACGTATCCCTCGGTCTCCAACCCTAGGTCACAACGTGAGAGTTCTATGATCTGTCTGCTTGTTGCCCTGGAGCAACCACCCCTTCGGATGGCAAGATCATAGAATTCGGAACACCGTGAACTCCTGAAAAGGATAGGGTCTCTTAGGCTAATTACCAACTGTTGTCTTTCCTCACGGTAGCCTGTTGGTACGTGCCTTTGGGATCTGAAAGTGGGAGGGTAACACTTACGGGGATAAGTTAAATGTGTTAACAAGTCCTTGACCGAACAACGATGGTTAACGTCTATAGGAATATGAGTTATTCTGGAATTAGAGTTGACTGAGATAAGTTTCATTTTAGAGAAGAAGTAGTTGATCACCCTTCGGTGGCTGTTCCTCTAAACCTCTAAAGCATTGTTGCAAAACACAATCAATAGTTTATTAGGGTTCTTTGATTGCTTGTTTGCAAAATTGATTGGATGTTTGCAATTGTTTGTATTGCCTGTGTGATGGGTTAAGGCAAAGATAACTAATACGGTAAATGTTTGTTTTTTTTCAACAATATCTTCCTCGATTATCACTCTGCTAAAAAATGACAAATTTACAAGAGAAAATTACTCATCGTGGTTATCGACTTTAAATATGATTTTAATAGCCGACGATTTGAGGTTTGTCTTGCTGGATGAATGTCCTCCAGCTCCCGGTCTCGAAGCGTCTCAGGCTGAAAGAGACGCGCATGATCGTTGGGTTGCAAAGAAATGCCAACCCCTTGAGATTGCCTTTAAGATTATGTAATCTCTTAGGGAGATGTTTGGACAACCGTCCTATCAGCTCCAACATGAGGCTCTCAAGTATGTCTACAACGTCCGTATGGAAGAGGGCGCTTCTGTTCTGGATCATGTCCTGGATATGATGGTCCAATTCAATGTGGCAGAGGCAAACGGGGCGGTCCTTTGCGAGACTAGTTAGGTTACGTTCATTATGGAGTCTCTTCCGAAGAGCTTTATGCAATTCAGAACGAATGCCATGATGAACAAGATTAAATTCACCCTGACTACCCTTCTTAATGAGTTGCAGGCTTATCAATCTCTTATGAAGAATAAGGGTGATCAGTGGAGAGGCGAATCTCGCCCAATCCAACAAAAAGTTCCTCAAGGGTTCATCCTCGGGGATTAAGCCTGTGCCTAAAGCTTCTTCCTCCAAAAAGATACAGAAGAAGAAGAATGGTAAAGGAAAGGCACCTGCTGCTCCTCAAGGCAAGGGTAAGGCCAAGGTGGCTGACAAGGGGAAGTTCTTCCATTGCAACGTTGATGGACATTGGAAGAGGAATTGTCCCAAATACCTTGCTGAGAAGAAGAAAGAAAACGAAGGTAAATTCGATTTACTTGTTTTAGAAACATGCCTTGTAGAGCATGATCAGTATGCTTGGATATTAGATTCGGGAGCAACTAATTATGTTTGTTCTTCTTTTAAGGGAAATGATTCTTTCCAGCTGCTTGAGGAAGTTGAAATGACGCTCAAGGTCGGAACGGGAGACGTCGTTTCAGCCAGTGCAGTGGGAGCAGCCAAGTTGTTTTTTGGAAACAGATATTTGTTTTTAGAAAACTTGTATATAGTTCCTAAGATAAAAAGGAACCTTATTTCTGTTTCCAGTTTATTAGAACAATGTTATTATGTTTCTTTTGAATTCAATGAAGCGTTCATTTTTAGAAATGGAGTACTTATTTGTTCTGCTAAATTAGAAAACAACTTGTATGTCTTAAGACCAACCGAAACTAAAGCACTTTTAATTCATGAAATGTTTAAAACTGCTGAAACTCAAAATAAAAGGCATAGAATTTCTCCAAAAAGTAACATATATCTTTGGCATTTACGTCTTGGTCATATTAACATCGATCGGATCGGTCGTTTGGTAAAGAATGGACTTTTAACTGAGTTGGAAGATGATTCATTACCACCCTGTGAATCGTGTCTCGAGGGTAAAATGACTAAGAGACCTTTTACTGGAAAGGGTTATCGAGCCAAAGAACCTCTAGAGTTGATACATTCGGATCTCTGTGGTCCAATGAATGTAAAAGCTCGAGTAGGTTATGAATATTTCATCTCGTTCATAGATGATTATTCAAGATATGGTTACTTATATCTAATGGGTCATAAGTCTGAAGCTTTTGAAAAGTTTAAAGAGTTTAAGACTAAAGTTGAAAACCTATTAGGTAAAACAATCAAAACACTTCGTTCAGACCGAGGTGGAGAGTATTTGGATTTGAGATTCCAAAATTATTTGATAGAATATGGAATCCAATCCCAACTCTCAGCACCTGGTACACCTCAACCAAATGGTGTATCAGAAAGGAGAAATAGAACCTTGTTAGACATGGTTCGTTCTATGATGAGCTATGCTCAATTGCCTAGCTCGTTTTGGGGGTATGCAGTAGAGACTGCAGTTCACATTTTGAACAATGTTCCCTTGAAAAGCGTTTCTGAAACATCTTTCGAGTTATGGAGGGGGCGTAAACCTACGTTGCATTACTTTCGTATGTGGGGTTGTCCAGCACATGTGCTTGTGACAAATCCTAAGAAACTGGAACCTCGTTCAAAATTGTGCCAATTTGTTGGTTACCCAAAAGAAATGAGAGGTGGTCTTTTCTACGACCCACAAGAAAACAAGGTCCTTGTATAAAAAAATGCCACTTTCTTGGAGGAAGACCACATGAGGAATCACAAACCACGAAGTAAGTTAGTATTAGGAGAAGCTACAGAAGAGTTAACGAGAGTTGTTGATGAAGTAGGTCCTTTCACAAGAGTTGATGAAGGAGCCAGCTCTTCTTGTCAATCTCGTCCTCCTCACATAGTGAGAGAGCCTCGACGCAGTGGGAGGGTTGTATCACAACCTGACCGTTACTTGGGTTTAACTGAAACTCAGGTCGTCATACCTGATGATGGTGTTGAGGATCCATTGTCTTATTGTCAGGCAATGAATGACATGGATAAAGACCAATGGGTCAAAGCAATGGACCTTGAGATGGAGTCTATGTACTTCAATCAAGTTTGGGAACTTGTAGATCCACCTGAAGAAGTAAAACCCATAGGGTGTAAATGGATCTATAAGAGAAAGAGAGATGCAGCTGGGAAAGTACAGACTTTCAAAGCTAGACTTGTAGCAAAGGGTTACACCCAAAGAGAATGGGTTGACTATGAGAAAACCTTTTCTCCTGTTGCTATGTTAAAGTCTATAAGAATACTCTTATCCATAGCCACATATTATGACTATGAAATATGGAAAATGGATGTTAAGACTGCCTTTTTGAATGGTAATCTTGAAGAGAATATTTTTATGTCTCAGCCCGAAGGGTTCATAACCCAAGGTCAGGAGCAAAAGGTTTGTAAACTGAATCAATTCATTTATGGGTTGAAACAGGCCTCCAGATCTTGGAACATTAGATTTGACACTGCGATCAAATATTTTGGCTTTGATCAAAATGTTGATGAACCTTGTGTTTACAAGAAAATCAACAAAAATAAGGTAGCTTTTCTAGTGCTATATGTAGATGACATCCTACTCATTGGGAATGATGTAGGGTATCTGTCTGACGTCAAAGAATGGCTAGCGGCCCAATTCCAAATGAAAGATTTAGGAGAGGCCCAATATGTTCTTGGGATCCAAATCATTCTGGATCGTAAGAACAAAATGCTAGCCTTATCTCAAGCAACGTATATCGATAAGATGTTGTCTCGATATTCGATGCAGAACTCCAAGAAGGGCTTGTTTCCCTTCAGGCACGGGGTCTAAGTAACAATGTCCTAAGACACCTCAAGAAATTGAGGATATGAGACGCATTCCCTACGCCTCAACTGTGGGCATCTTAATGTATGTTATGCTCTGCACTAGGCCTGACATTTGTTATGCAGTAGGGATAGTCAGCAGATATCAGTCAAATCTAGGGTTAGACCACTGGACTGCCGTAAAAGGAATCCACAAGTTTCTTCGGAGAATGAGGGACTACATGCTGGTGTTTGGGGCTAAGGAGTTAGTTCTTACAGGATACACTGATTCTGACTTCCAGTCTGACAAGGATTCGAGGAAATCCACGTCAGGGTCAGTATTTACTCTTAACGGGGAAGCTGTAGTCTGGAGAAGCATCAAGCAAGGATGCATAGCAGACTCCACAATGGAGGCAGAGTATGTAGCTGCTTGTGAAGCAGCTAAGGAAGCAATTTGGCTAAGAAAGTTCTTGACAAATTTGGAGGTCGTTCCAAATATGAACTTGCCCGTTACATTATACTGTGACAACAACGGGGCTGTAGCCAATTCTAAAGAGCCTCGCAGCCACAAACGAGGAAAGCACATCGAGAGCAAGTATCACCTGATACGGGACATTGTGCAATGAGGAGATGTGATCGTTACCAAGATCGCTTCGGAGCACAACATTGTTGATCCATTTACGAAGGCTCTCTCGGCTAAAGTGTTTGAGGGTCATCTAGAGAGTCTAGGTCTGCGAGACTTGTATATAATATAATCTAGGGCAAGTGTGAGATGTATAATGGGTATGAAGGATGCCCTAGTTTATTGTATTTTGTATATTTACTTTTCATGTAATGTACAATATACATTTACCATTTCCAGCTTTGGATTATTTTGAATATACATCCCATTATCTTGAGTTTTAGTTCAAGTGGGAGTTTGTTGGGTTTTATGCCCTAAAACTCGTAGATAGTAAATGTAAACATTTGACCGAACATTAATAAAATAATATTTCATGTATTATTGGTTATTGTTTGTATTGTATCTTGCCTAAATAACCCTAATCCAATAAACTAAACATCCTAGGCTGTTAGTATGAGACTTGAACAAGTATGTGGGGACATACGGGGATCGTTGTTCAAGTTATAGCCTAAAAGGTCTATAGTACAGGGATAAGGCTGGGTACCTTATTCTGGTGACACTATGGATACGACCCGCTTTGTATTATGATACAAACACAATGATCCAACGCGTTCGTGTAGAGGACATGCGAGTGAGGGTATCCTGTGCAATGAGTTTGCATAAGACCGGACTGCGAAATAGTTAACCACTAGTTGTAACACCATTGACTAGATAGGTTTCTATTTCACTAGGATGACCTAGGCAACTTAGTCTCAATCCTGAGTGGATTATGGACTCCTGTTCATGAGAGATTATCCTTTGATTTGTATGGGTGAGAGTGGCCTACATGCCGACTCAATAAGCCTACCTTTTTGGGGACAAGACCGAGTGGGGAGCTGGGAACATAATCACACAAGATGAAATTCACTCCTTTCCGATATTAGGGTAAGTAGAGGTGTGTTCCCTTAAGTGGTGTCTCCGGGACTTGAACAAAGGGCCCTGCCCTCTCTATGGCACGAGAGGGACTACTGTTTGTAGGTTGGACCTCAAACAGGTTGTTCATTAGAGGAGCACTGGGACTTAAGGATGTAGAGGTAACCTAGGATAAAACGATAATTTGACCTAGCTGAGGTTACGAACACACGTGAAGGACTGACTTACTGTTATTGGTCGATATCCGTGGACACAGAAATATATCTGCAGTGAAAAGAGTACAGATGTGGTTCTATAGTGGAGTGAACCGCAGTTAACGAATATTGATTAACTTGGTTAATGAGTTTAGCCAATTAATCTCATATCGTTGGAGCTTCTGATCTGTAGGTCCATTAGGTCTCACCGGTAGCTCGTGTAAGGTATTAAGGTAAATTTACTAAGGGATATTTAATATGAATTGGATTAATATTAAAACTATAGGTTAAAATTATTGCGCATTGGATGCACATTAAAACTATAGTATATATGAGAGAAAATTGAATATGAGATGTTCAATTTAATAATTAATTAATTGATTACTAATTTTAATTTAATTAAGTTTTTTATTTAATTAAATTATATTAATGCTATTGGTTATGTAGGAAATGTATATTTATATTTGATATGAATGACATAATCAATTAAACCTTGTTTTAATTGATTTTTAATTTAATTAATTATATAATTGTTATTATATTAATTAAATTAAATAAATATCTTTTAATTTAATTATTAATTAAATTAGAAGATATTTTAACTGACTTGGTCAGTTATACAAAAACGTGGAGGAGTCCATAATCCTTTTTCCGAAAACAAAAAAAAGGGGTTTACGTATTTTTCTACGCTAACCGGTAAACCTCACCTTATCGATAGGAAGTAGTTCCTTGCATTTTGTGAATCTCTCATTCGGTGTGTGTGGCTTGAAAAAAAAATCCAAAGAGAATTTTTTTGATCTCCTCAGTAAATTAATTCTCCCACCAGAAACCTTAAGAAAAAGGCCTCAGTAGAATACCGATGTTTCCAACTGGGTGGTGTTCGTGGAGAATTTTACAGCAAATCAAAGATCAAGGGGCAGCTGCAAATCTAAGAAGAAAACTCAAAGAATTGGTGAATTCGGTCAAGTCTTCAAACGGTAGTAAGTACCTAACATCCCTTGATCATTAGGATCAATCTTTAGATTAGATCTGGAGGTTTTTTTTATTTATTAAAAATCAGCATGCTAATAGCCTATTTACAGTAGTTTTTTATGATTTAAATTGCTGTAATTTGCCTCTATATTTTTTTTTATGTAAAAATCTTCCGCTGCGAAAGGTCTTTTATCCCTTTCCAACCTAGCATTATCTTCTTTAGTCAACCCTTCTTGGACGACCATCCTTAATGAGAGAATCTCTCTTTCTAACGGGAGCACAACTTCTACCCCATAGACGAGGGAATAAGGTCATTGGAGAACTGGCTTCCATTATCTGTCACAATACGATGAGGGATACCGTATCGATAAATTATATGAGTTCGAATGAAATCCACAACATTTTCTTTCTTGGCTTCCTTCAATGCGACAGCCCAGCCCATCTTGAGAAGTAATCTGTCCCTGCAAGAATGTAAGAATGTCCTGTTGAAGACTTAGGTGTTATAGGGCCAACAAGATCAAGTCCCCAAGCATCAAAAGGCCATGAAGCTACAGTCGGATGAAGAGGCTCCGGTGGCTGATGTATGAAGTTTGCATGGAATTGGCAAGCTTCACACTTCTTTGCATACTCCATTGAGTCTCGAATCATTGTAGGCCAATAATAGCCCTTCCTTTCTAATTGAAATTGGAGTTTCAGACACGACTGGTGGGCGTCGCAAACATCTGAATGTGCCTCTTCTAATGCCTTCACTGCTTCTTCTTTTCCAAGGCATCGAAGGAAGAGTCCCTCATAAGAACGACGATAAAGGGTCTCCTTGTAGTAGATAAATTGGGCGCCGCTTTTAGTGTACCCAGGTTTTCTTCTTTAAGCTCATCCATTGTAGATTCGCTGCTGTCTTCAAGTGATAAAGGTGCTGGAACCGGGCCGAACTTGTTGGACAGAAGCTTACCAAAACGTCGAACCACGTCATCGGAACCACATCATCGGAAGGCTGGAATCGTGTCGAACTTGTTGGACAGAAGCTTCTCATGCGAAAAGGAAGCCCACCACAAAGAACCCACCTAAACGCGTGAGTTGACAATCGAACAACGCAAGAGAGAGAGACCCACACGAAGGAGCGATGCCTGCTACTGCTCGACGGCAATAGGAGGCGGGGCGACTGGGTTGCGGAACCAGCGGCAGCGCAACGACATTGCACAAACCGACGACTGGCTTCACAACAAAACGAGAGGAAGAGAGATTCGTGGGGGGTTTGCTTGCTGAAAACACCAAGGCGAGAGGGAGGAAGAGAACTTCGTGGTTGCTGGAAAGAAGAAGGAACTGAGAGAGGGGGACTGCCGACTGGAACACGCGAAATGCAGAGAGAGAGATTGCCGGCCGAAAACGCACGAAGAAGTGGGGGGTCTGGCGGCTATCAAGAAAAGAGGGGGAAAGAAGAAGGTGAGATGAAAACTTAGGGCTTCTTTTCTTTTCTTATTGTTCTTTTCTTTAAACAAAACCCTATGAAAGAAAACTCATTTAAAATAAGGAGATCTTATCTATGATCTTACTTAAAATCCCAAATGTAGCACCTAAAAGATTTGGATTATACAATAACCCAATTGATTAAAGATTTAGGTCTTTTGATATTTAAATAAATATCGAATAGTAAACCTCCAAACTTTAGGAAATTAAAGATTTAATTTAAAAATCCCTTTTTCCTAAATTATAGAAATTTAACTTAACGACTAAAGGCTAAGCTTAAATTTTAATTTTTCAAATTAGAGTAAAATGCTCGACAAATTCCAAAAGGGTCCGATTTCGAAACGCGGGGCGTTACAGAAAGAAGAAGGGTAAAGTCGTTGAGGACGAAGAAGAAGAAAGGAAGAAACAAAAAAGTCGCTGCCAGCGGCGATGTGCGGCCGACAACGAAAACGGCTGGCAGCAAAGGGCCTTAGGGTTAGGGTTAGGTTTGGAGGAAGAAGAATAAGGGAGTGAGATGAAATAATAATTAATAAAACAATGATATTTTAATTAATTTATTATTATTTTATTTTAAAAAATTAAAAAACAATTTTTTAATAAAAAATCCTTGCCACGACAGCAATCTGTTAAATATTAACAAAAAATTGGATGGAGAGACTAAAATTAAACGAAATCCAAACCTTAGGAGCTAAATTGTCGAATTTGAAAACCCAGGAACCAAAATAAAACCTAATCCAAACCTCAGGGACTAAAATTGTATTTTTTCCAATAAGATATTAAATATTTTTTTATTATTTTTTTCTTTTTCTTTTTTTCTTCTTCCATCTTCTTCTTCTTTACCTTCCTCTTAAATCCTAATCTCAACCCACCACCGTTGCCGCCAGATTTTTTTTCTCCACGTTTCTCCTTTCTTTTTTTTTCTTCTTTTCTTCTTTTCTTCTTTTTCGTCTTTTTTCTTCTTTTTTCAATTTTGTTTACAAGAAGGAAATAGAAAAATAATTTAATATATTTGCAACATTCGATTTTAAAATATATATAAGCAAGATTTAATTTGTTAGGGTTGTTGTCTTCAAATACATATGCCGCCAGTTTTTTTTATTGCATGTATCATACACATAAGCTCAGCCGCAAGATTTGACTTCTCTTTTTTTTTTTTTTTTTTTTAAATTTACATATATGTCCAGCATAACCACTTTCAATATCTTTTTTTTTTTTTTTTATATAAATGCCCTCTGTGTCCCAGCCGCAAGCTTCTGTATATGTTTTTGTTTTGTTTTTTTTTTTTTTTACGCCACCTTTTTTTTCGATAAATTTTTCTTCTTCTTTTCTTTTCTGACAGCATACTTTTTTTTTTCTTTTCTTTTACGTCACCAATTTTCAACTTTCTTAAAAATAAATAAATAAATAAATAATTGCTGCTGATCCAATTTTTTTTTCTTTGCTTCTTTGTAACCGCGACACCTTTTTTTTTTTTTTTTTTTTTTTCTTTTCTTCATTTTTTTTGCTTGTTTTTTTTAATTATTCACTGCAACATGATTTTTTTTTCTTTTAAGTTGCATATTTCCTCTCTTTTATTTAACTCACTTTGCCGCCAGAATACTTGTAGTTATGATCTTTTTTTTTTGTTTTTTTTTTGCTTGCTTGCTCGCTTTTTTTTTTTTTTTTTTTTTTTTTTTTTTTTTTATTCTTGATTTTTTTCTCTCTTATTTTATTCCATAACACACCATTTTTTTTGTCGCTGCCAATGCATAGATTCACCATTTTTTTTTGCTAACTACCTTCCTTTCTTTATAGGATTTGGAGTTAACAAGCTTGCTTGACAATCTCCTTTGATCAATCTTAATCTTTGTCCAACATTTGGAAGGTATATACATATTCAACTTTTTTTTTTGCTTTTTTTTTAATATGTATATATATTCCATTGGCGTCCTTATTGGATGTGTACATATGAACTGCTTTGATTGTGCCATATATTTTTTTGTATCTTTTTTTTTTTTTAACATATATTATTGCAATTTTTTTCTTTCTTGCTTGAATGTGTAAGCATCGTGCCACAGTCGTCACCAAATTCACTTGCAGTGATTTCACTTCTGCTAGACCAGTCCTCATTTTATTAGGTGATCTGAGTAGCCTGCAGGGGTGGTGACCAGATTCGTCCACAGTGATGCACTCCTGCTAGACCAGTCCCACTTTTATTGGGTGATTTGAGTAGCCTGCAGGGGTAGTCATAAGATTTGCCTACAGTGATGCGCTCCTACTAGACCAGTCCCCATTTTATTGGGTGGTCTGAGTAGCCTGCAGGGGTAGTCACCAGACTTGCCTACAGTGATTCACTCCTGCTAGACCGGTCCCCATTTTATTGGGTGATTTGAGTAGCCTGCAGGGGTAGTCACCAAACTTGCCTTCAGTGGTTCACTCCTGCTAGACCAGTCCCTATTTTATTGGGTGATCTGAGTAGCCTGCAGGGGTGGTCACCAGACTTGCCTACAGTGATTCACTCCTGCTAGACCGGTCCCCATTTTATTGGGTGATCTGAGTAGCCTGCAGGGGTCGTCACCCGATTTGTCCACAATGATGCACTCCTGCTAGACCAGTCCCCATTTTATTTGGTGATCTGAGTAGCCTGCAGGGGTAGTCACCAGACTTGCCTACAGCGATGCACTCCTGCTAGACCAGTCCCCATTTTATTGGGTGATCTGAGTAGCCTGCAGAGGTAGTCACCAGACTTGCCTACAGTGATTCTCTCCTGCTAGACCAGTCCCCATTTTATTGGGTGATTTGAGTAGCCTGCAGAGGTAGTCACCAGATTTGCCTACAGTGATGCACTCCTGCTAGACCAGTCCCCATTTTATTAGGTGATCTGAGTAGCCTGCAGGGGTAGTCACCAGACTTGCCTACAGTGATGCACTCCTGCTAGACCAGCCCCTATTTTATTGGGTGATCTGAGTAGCCTGCAGGGGTAGTCACCAGACTTGCCTACAGTGATGCACTCTTGCTAGACCAGTCCCCATTTTATTGGGTGATCTGAGTAGCCTGCAGAGGTAGTTACTAGACTTGCCTACTTGTCAACAGATTCATTTGTAGTGACTTATCTCCTGTATAGACTAGTCACTTTGATGACTATAGTATTTTGTAGGGTTGATAACCAACTTTTTTTTTAAAATTATTTGCACCTCATTTTCTTGCTCGCACAGTTTCGTAAAGAAAACTAACATCGATTTTTCTTTGTAGAGAAACTCATCTCCATTATGGTGTATTTTACCGAGCATCTTGATCCTAAGAAAAACTACTTGGTCATCTTGAAGGATAGAGATCAGCCTGTTGAAAATGGCGTTATTCTTCCTGTAGGAGAGACAATATGTGGTAATTTTAGGGGGTCACAACCTTGTCTAGATAATTCTACCTTTTTTTCTAGATGGTCGGAAGAAAGACTTTTGAGTCACGACTCTTCATTGAAGGCGTGGTTTTTAGAGTCTTCATTGCATAACAAGGCGCCGGGTGAAAATCCAGAATGAACTTTAGGTCGTCGAATTATTGGGGACGAACAAGTTCGCTAGGGTAGCTCAATAAGAATTCATGGAGAATTCTTTTTTATCCCTGATTATTAGGAATGGTTAGAGGTCGTAATTTCTTTAAATACGCCGATACTGAAGAAGGCTCGTTTGTTTGATGCTGTAATGGCTTCCCTGTACACTTATGATTGCAATAATGATATAGTTCGAGTTTTTTGTGAAGCATGGTGTCCTTCCACAAATACACTTCATACATCATTAGGAGAGTTGTCTATCTCTCTATGGGACATGTGGAGATTAGGAGGTCTTTCTATCAAAGGTAGGTTTTATGATGAAGTTGTTCCTTGCTGTAAGGAATTATTAGGTTCGCCTGATCGAGAGGATGAAGATTGTCCAAAAAGTTGTGAGTATCTTTTTGCTGCGTACTATCACATTGCATCTCAACAACGTGATCGCCTTCAAATCCCTATCAAATCGTGGATTTCTTTCTGGTTTAAAGGGGATTCGAAATATGAAAAACCTCCTACCCAAAAGCCGAAAAAGACTTCTTGTCCACGTTAGACCCATAATCCGAATGAGGCCCCTATCAAGCGTCACGGCTGGTCCGAAAAAGAAATAGATCTATTTTGCATGTTGGGCGTAGAAGATGAATTAAAAGATAAAACATACTTGGCTGCCTTTCTTTCTTGTTGGTTGTGCGTATTTGTATTTCCCGACCAATGTGCTTCTCTTCGACTAGGAGTTTTTAAAGTTGTCAGTCTTATGGCTGAAGGTTACGTTTTCAGTCTTGTTGTTCCTGTTTTGGCCAATATTTATCATGGACTAGGTCAGATTCACAGTGCATCTCCTTCTGCTAGGTTTTCAAAGGCTTGTTTCCCTTTGCACTATGTCCATGCTTGGCTGGCTTATTATTTTAACACGCATTACAAAGTTCCAACACCTGTCATTGGCCCGATGATGGTTGAGTTTTCTGGCGAGGGTGGGGCTAAGTACTTTAACGATTTTGAAGCCCGTGTACATATTCACAAAGGTAAATATGTGTCATGGTATGCGAGTCTTCAAGCCAGAAATACAGGCGAGCTTCTGAAAGATGACGGGAAATTATCGTTTTGGCTTTCTTCATTCTTCATAAGCATTCGATCGTGCTTCTTGTCTTCACGCTGTGGATTGTTGATGGTTATTGAAGCTTATAGTCCTTGTCGATTTAGTCGACAATTTGGATTCTATCAAGACATACCATCGACTTGGGTAAAGAAATTCCTGAGGTAAATTTAGCCAATGTGTTACGTCTTTGGAGGATATGCACTCAAAGAGAAACATTATCCCAAGTATACCTTCCCGCTCGTGCAACGAAACCACACACTCAAGTTACTCAACGCTACAGAAGTTCGTGGTCAGCCAAGCATGAGAATTATCTTGAAGAAGGCATACAAAAGTTGGTGGACAGTGCTTCTCATCTTCCCTCTAAGCCCAAGTTACCTAAAAAGGTTGGTAATAATAATGGAGGTAAAAGATTTCGCCTCTTTGAACATGGTGAATTTCGTTCTAATGATAACAATGGTAGTCAGAGCAGTAGCGGCGATCATCATTGGAAAAGGCCTAAAAAGTCCAATCAATCATCAGTATGCGAAGATGAATTTTTTGATGGAGTTCCCAACGCATCACAATTTCCTGAACTCCTTGCACCGCTGGTAAGTGTTTTTTTTATTTCTTCTTCATTATAATATTTTACTATTATTATTATTATTATTATTATTATTTACTTTTTTTTTTATTTTTGCAGCCACCTTTAAATGATCCCCTTATAGAAGCCGAGGGGCATCATAGTCCCCCTTCCAAGACATTTTTGATTCTGTAGCTGCACGTGTGGGCAATTTCAAAGCGCCGATGGATAGAGTTGTGACTCAATCTTGTCATCATGTAACTGATGAAATTCCTGGACAAATGAAGACAACAACCCATGCAGCTGCGTCTGAGATCTTTGATTATTGTGCTGACGATGTGATTTCCAACTATAGGAAATAGGCTGCCCTTACCTTGTGGGAGAGCATACACCAGAAGATCATACGCACTTCCTTTGACAAAATACCTCGTCTTGAACAAGAGACAGTCAAAATACTTCATGTAATTTCTGAGACTCGTGCACCCAGCTTGGATCCTCCTAAAGAAATTGTAAGTGTGTGTTTTAAAAAGGTTGAGAAGTATAACCAGCTGCAGTCATCATTTTCTTCTCAATTAACTTCGGAGAGTAAGAATCGCCAATTGGAAGAGACTAAGGGTGTGTTTGGTTTAACTACCCAAGTGCTTAATTTTGAAAAAAAAAATCATTTTAAAAAAAATTATGGTGTTTGGCAATTCCAACAAATAACTTATTAAAGAATGGGATTATGAAATAATTCATTTTGGAGGAAACATTTGAAAAAAGTTTTTTTTTAAAGAGTTTTTAGGTGATTAACCGGAAATCTCTCCCAAATTTGAAGGATGTGGGGAAATTACAATTTTACCCCTCAATAACCCCCTCCCCCTCCTCTCCCTCATTTTGACCTAACCAAATTGTCTGATCGTTCTCTCTCGTTTCGCCGTTCTCCCTCGTTTCGTTTCGCCATTCTCCTTGGTACGAAAACTATCTTTTCTTTATTTCTTCCTTTCATAGAAAATCGTTAAAAGCTTCGGTAACTTTAATCTTCGCGTCCTCTGTGTTTTGTTTTTGAATCTGTTGTTATTAATTGGTGAATTTTTACGAAGGTGTTATGGGTGAATCTGTTGTTAAATCTGATATTGATTATGAGATTTTTGGGAATCTCTGCATTTTCATTGACTTTTGTTTGTAGATTGTAAGGTTCTTGTGGATTTCATGAAAGAGTGATAGTTTACTTCTTGTATGGAGTTATCTGATTATGACTACAAAGTGTTTGATATATTTTCAATGGCTCTGTATAGCGTGAAGTTGACCTTATTTTGTTAGATTAGTTTTCCCCAACTCAATGCATTTGCTTGTTAAGAGCTAATTAGTTTTCTAGAGTAGGAATTGGTTTTCCTTGCAATTTTTTGAACACTAAATTTCAACCCAGAAGTAAACATCAACATAAAAACTTGATGAATAAAATGACAAGCTCATACCCAGGTATATCTTTAGATTTTGAGTGGCTTCTGCAATTTTCCTTGTTGAATTTGAGAAATAAAAGTCACTAGCTCTCGAATAACTTGTATCACACTTCATACTTGTAGAGAACTTACCACCACAATCAATTCTCTTTACCAAGTTCTTCATCCAAGATAAGTTTTAACTTATTGGTAGCTAGAGACAAAAGAGTATAATAACAAGTGCTTCCACCGTACGAAAACTTCAGAACATAATTGTTGGTATGTCTGATAAACTTTACACCCTGTAAGGCCTTCAACTACTCAAGAGTACTTTATGCCATAGCTAATCAATCCCTCATTAATGTCTAATGTACCATGAATTTGTAATTGTCATCTTCCACAAACGATGGTAATCCTGTGTCAAATCAAATGTCTCGTCATAGTGCTACCATTATCAGATGTGATCAAGGAACTATCAGAAAAAGTTGAGCTTGAAGGAAAGACAATTGAAGATAAGAAAATCCATTATGTAAGCTGGATTTGCTTCTGAAGTTGGTGTATTTTGGAATACTAGGACATATTATAGGCCTTATAACATGAAATTGTGAAATAAGATGTTGAACTTTAAGAAGAGCAGATTTGGTAAAATAACAGTGTGTAGTATTTGATAATGGTACATGTATTATCTTCCACCGTCATGTATTTCCTGTGTATTTTGTAGAAATGCAATGATGTCTATAGAAATTACCTTCTTGGCTATTTATGCTATTGGTATTGGTGTGTATGGGCTATTTATGTATAGAAATAACACGTGTGTATAATTATTGTTTACATCACTGTAAGAAAATTTGTTAAACTATAATATTGATTTGCAACATTGGGTATTGCTCATTTTAAGTAGTTTGTGGTGAAGTCGGATGACTATTTGTTTGCTCTATGCTGCTTTTGCTCCAACTACACGGATTTTGGATTTGAAAATATTGTCTGCTTTTGCTCCAAATCTATTCCTGATAAAATTAAAAAGGACACTCGATATTGGCCATATTTCAAAGATTGTATTGGAGCAATTGATGATACTCATATACCGGTAGTAGCACCCAAAGGAAAACATATACCGTATATTGGTCGAAAAAGTATTACCACCCAAAATATTATGGCAGTATGCGATTTTAACATGTGTTTTACATTTATTTGGGCCGGATGGGAAGGTGCCGTTCATGACGCTCGAATTTTTGTGGAGGCATTAAGAAAACCACATTTGAGATTTCCACATCCACCTAAAGGTTAGTATTTAACAATTAATGTTTATCAATTTTTTTTAGTATTATTTTTTATTTATTAGTGCTTATTTGATTGTTTTTATAGGAAAATATTATCTTGTAGATTCCGGTTATCCACAAATGAAAGGATTTTTAGGTCCTTATAGAGGTGAGCGATTCCATCTTGCTGACTTTTGACGTGGAAGTCAACCAAGAGGCATAAAGGAAGTATTCAATCATAGGCATTCCTCCCTGAGATGCACAATTGAGAGAACATTTGGTGTTTGGAAGAATAGATGGAAAATTGTTCGACAAATGCATAGTTTTCCTTTTGACAAACAAGTAAGAATTGTTGTTGCTTCAATGGCTCTCCATAACTTTATAAGAGTGCATTCGAAGACAAATTTTGAGTTCAAGTCTTATGACGACGATGAGATGTTGTTGCCTTCAAATGATGAACAAAATCATGAAGATGCTAGTGACGAGCATGAGGGTTCAATTCATGAAATGGAGATGAATGAAGGACGTGATCGAATTGCACAACTTCTTATGTTTCATTGATATTATATTGTCTAGAAAAAATTATTATTATTTTATGTCTTGTTGCTAGAGACCAAATTATTATTATTTTTTTTTATGATTATGTATTTGAATTTTGGGATATATGTACTTTAAAATTGAATTGCACAAAAATATTCTATTTTTACTACAAATTTGACCTTAATTGAATTGCATATAGTGTTATAGGTCTTTATAGTAATTTGACAATAGTAGAAACACTTTGGGTATAGAGCAAAACAAACAAACTTGTGAAGAAAAACACTTATGAGAAAATGTAACCAAACATCCAAGTGTTTAAATTAGAAACCATTTTTATACAAAATGTTTTTTTAAAAATGCATTCTTGAAAAACATTTAAATTGGAATGTATTCCAAACAGACCCAAAGTTTAGCTTGGAGAAAATACTATATAGTGAAAGTGAACTACTCACGATGAAGGGTATACTTCAGCAACAACATTTGCAAGCATTGCGAGAAGAAGAAGAATTGGAAGCTAAGCTTGAAGCTGTGAAAGCTAGGCGAGGTGAGATTTCTAAGTCGATTGTCGAGAAGGAGGACCTTTTAAAACAACATCAACTCGAGGCTTCCAAACTACAAGAAACTATAAGTAGTATTGAAGATGCCCCTGTTCTTACTGATGCTGATGCTAAAACGCTGACGATACTTCGTGGAATGTTGGAAGATGCACGAGAAGAGCTGAAGAACTACAAGTGGATGTCGTGATCAGACTTCAATTTTTTTTTGTAGCAACTTTTTTTTCTTTTTCTTTTTTTTTTTTGATATCGAAGATGTATCCCTTTTTTTTTGTAATAGGCAAAATTTGTCATTCAATATCAGACTTGTTTCTCATCATAATTCACTTACAATTTTTTTTGTACTATACAAGAATGAATTTCCTTTTACCAACATGGGATAATGTTTTTTTTTTCTTATTTTATGGACTGAGCTTAAAGTTTCCTTTAAGTTACCTACGTACCCATTAATATATGGGATCAAGTCATAACGTAGTTCAGGGTACAAATTTGATTTTTTTTGGGTCGTTCACCTTTTTAACTCATGCGGGCCAGGAGTATCATGTAGTTTATACTCTTACGATAAGGAGTATTACATTTTAAGTATAATATTTCTTGAGAAACTTGTCGTTGATTGGGCCAATTTTGAGCCCGTCTTTGTCAATTATCTTGTATGCTCCATCTGTGTAGACTTCTTTCACAATGTATGGTCCGTCCCATTTAGGTGTAAACTTGTGTCCTGTATGCCGAGTTGTGATGATAGGTCTTCGAACTGCGAGTACGAGCTCACCAACTTGAAATGAACGAGGTCGTACATTTTTGTTGAAAGCTTTAGACATGCGCGCTTGATAGCATTCCAAAGCTTGTTGAGCATCCAATCTTTTCTCATCTAATGCTTCTAACTCTTGAAGACGTAACTTAGCATTGTCTTCCACAGTCAAACCTTCTTGCACCGCCATTCGCAATGATGGTATCTCTCTTTCTAGAGGGAGAACAACTTCTACTCCATAGACTAGAGAGTAGGGTGTGGCTCCTGTTGGAGTACGATAAGTGGTCCGATACGCCCATAACACTTCACCAATTCTTTCTTGCCAGTCTCTCTTCGTCTTGGAGACTACTTTCTTCAACAAGTTGCATAATGTCTTGTTGAATGCTTCATCCAACCCATCGCAGCAGCATTGTACATAGACGAATTATATTGTTTGAAGCCAAACTTTTCACATAACCTGTCCATCAAACTGTTAGAGAGCTGTCTTCCATTATCTGTCACGATGCGATGAGGAATGCCATATCGATGAATGAGATGATTACGAACAAAATCTGCTACATTTTATTTCTTTGCTTCTTTTAATGCAACAGCTTCAGCCCATCTTGAGAAATAATCAGTTCCTGCAAGGATATAAGAGTGTCCTGCCAATGATTTGGGTGTTATAGGACCAACAAAGTCAAGCCCCCAAGCTTCAAATGGCCATGAAGCTACAGTTGGGTGAAGCGGCTCTGGCGACTGATGTATGAAGTTTGCATGAAATTGACAAGCTTCACATCTCTTTGCATATTGCATCGAATCCTGAACCATTGTAGGCCAGTAGTAGCCCATTCTCTTTAGTTGAAAATGAAGCTTTGGCTCGGACTGATGAGCTCCACAAACACCTGAATGTGCTTCCTCTAATGCTTGCATTGATTCCTCTTTTCCCAAACATCGAAGATAAAGGTCTTCATATGAGCGACGATATAGGGTATCTTTGTAGTAGATAAATCGAGATGCTCTTCTTCGTATCTCAGTCTTATGACATGTCTCGACAGGAAGCTTTCCATGCTGTAGGTAATCTATAATCGGCTGTCGCCAATCTTCTTCTTCAATCACATAGACAGATATTGCATTCGTTTCTACTTCACCTTCTAAAATCGTCAGAGTAGTGGCTAAATTTGCCAATGCATCAGCCTTTGTATTTTCAGATCTTGGAACATGTTCTATCGTCACGCTCTCAAAGTTTTCCAATAATTGTCTGGAGTAATTGAAGTAAGGTATCAAATCTTCATGTTTTGCCTCATATTGGAGCAACAATTGATTGACTATCAATTTTGAATCTCCAAAAATTTCAATATACGTCACTCCGATCTCTTTGGCTATTTGAAGACCAATGATGAGCGCTTGATATTCAGTGACGTTGTTCGAGCACACTTCTCCAAATGTGATGCTATATGGCAACATGTGTTTTTCAGGCGAAATGAATACTACTCCGGCCCCTGCGCCATTCCTTCGAGCTGCTCCGTCAAAATACATAGTCCAAGGCTCAGCCAATTCAATGTAGAATATCTCTTCGTCAGGCAAGGCTTCAGATAATTTCCAGTCTGACAGTACCGGATGGTCGGCTAAGAAGTCTGCCAAGGCTTGCCCCTTCACCCCCTTTTGCGGAATGTAGACAATGTCATATTGCTGAAGTAAGATTGCCCACTTAGCCAACCTCCCTAAGATAATTGGTCTAGACAAGACATACTTGATTGGATCTGCCCTTGCCACCAAGTGCACCGTGAAGGCTTGCATGTAATGTCTCAGTTTGTCAATGACAAAGAAAAGTGAAAGGCACATCTTCTCGATGGGTGAATAATTTAGCTTTGCCCCATTCAAAGTTCTACTTAGATAATACAGAGCACATTCTTTGCCTTTCTCTCCCTCTTGAGCGAGCAATGCCCCAAGTGATCTTTCTTGTGCAGCAATGTACAATATCAACTGTTTTCCTGCAATTGGAGCGCTTAAGACGGGAGGATTAAGCAAATACTTTTTAATGCTATCAAAAGCATTTTGACAAGCTTTATCCCACTCAAAGGTTGTGTCTTTTCTCATCAGTCTTTGAAATGGCTGACATCGACATGCTAGATTGGAGATGAACCTTCTGATATAGGCCAGACGCCCCTGGAGACTTCTTAATTCCCACAAGTTTCATGGTTCTGGCATTTTCTGAATGGCGTCAATCTTTGATTGGTCGATTTCAATTCCTCGATGCCTTACTACGAAACCAAGAAACTTTCCTGATGTCACCCCGAAGACGCATTTAAGAGGATTCATTTTCAACTGGTACTTTCTCAAACGGTCAAAAACTATCTTCAAATCTTGCAAGTGGTCCTCTCGTTTCTTGGATTTGACCACGAGATCATCAACATAGTACTCAACACGTTTGTGGAGCATATCATCGAAGATTTTCTGCATGGCTCGTTGGTAAGTTGCCCTGGCGTTCTTTAATCCAAAAGGCATCACCTTGTAACAGTATATTCCTTTTGGACTTCGAAATGCTGTCATCTCTTCATCTTCAGTGATGGGCAATGGAAAATCATCTTTGGGACATGCATTATTCAAGTCACGGAAGTCTACGCATACCCGCAGTTGTCCATTCTTCTTTTTGACTGGCACAATGTTTGCTATCCATGTTGGATATTTCACTTCTCGAATGAACCCCGCTTATATCAACTTGTTGACTTCAATTTCAATTTGAGGAACGAGCTCCGGTCGGAAACGCCTTTGGGCCTGCTTAATAGGTCGATATCCTTATTTAATCGCAAGATGGTGGACTGCTATTTTTGGATCAAGTTCTGGCATCTCTTTGTACGACCAAGCAAAGACATCTTTATATGTAACGAGCAAATTCAAGTATTCACGTTCCTCTTCAACCCTAAGTGACGCACTGATGAATGTCGGGCGTGGTTCTTCTGTCGTACCCAGGTTTACCTCTTTGAGTTCATCAATTGTTGATTGACTGCCATCTTCTAACGATGCGGGTGCTTCTTCAGCATCTTCTTCAGAAATTTCAGTATCTGGCATTTCTTCGAAAGAAATATGGCAACAATTGACCCATTCTTCTTCAAGCTCTTGGTTCACCTTTGAAGGGTTAGTTAGAATGACTAACTGTCGCTTTACTTTTAAAGCACCTTCTGTATTTATGAGAACAAAAGGTTTTCTCTTCATCCGTGAAGGAATAGTACTGGAAAATCCGTTGTTGTCATTCATCGCGTCGGATTCTTCTGTTTCAAGACTTTTCAACTTTCCCTTGCATTGGCCTATGTTGCTTGAAGGCAGTCAAACACGGATCTCGAAGGTTCATCTACTTTCTTCGATGTAGACACACTCAAACGATGAAACACTAAACGTCGGGTAGGAGCAGAAGTTTTGCTCTGACCTTCCTTTTCCGAAGATGAATATTTCAACCGCTGATGAAGTGAAAGACGAGTAGTCGGCGCTTTAATGCGATCGAAGACAGAGATTTTCTGGCTATCGTCGTTCTTTTTATCTTTTGGATCCCTCATCTCTTCTATCGTTATGTGATGTGCATCTGCAACTTTCCATTTTCTGGTTATATGAACTGGCTCTGGGGATTGTACCCTAGTCCGGCTCTCGAGGATGGTATGACATAACCTTCTTTTTGGAGCTTCTTCTGTGTCGGAGAAGGCTCAGATCTCCCATCGAAGATTTTTAGACTTTTAAACTCAGTATGAGTTGTAAAGTCGTATCTTGCCTTTTCTAGGAGTTTGTATGCATTTGGGTCAAATCCAGCCTTCGTTCGTCTTTCCGGCAAAGTCACTTTGGTACGATCAGTCTTTGATTCCTGAGTCTCTTGCTTGGTAATTGCTGTCAGAGGTGTGGTGAAATTTTCTTTTAGAATCTCCACATCACCAACCTTCAAAATTCCTGAACATTCTGTGAATGGTGATTCCCCTTTCTTGCGTCGAGATAAAGGAACGTAGCGTAATATAGGGACGTTTGACGATGCCTCTTCCTTTGGAGCTTTTGATTTTGAAGGGTGAGCGGATGCTTCCTTTGATTGAACTTCACAAGCATCTACTTCTTCGATCAGCTTCTTCTTCGCATTCTTTGGATGCTCTACTTTGTGACTTTCAATCAGAGGAATCTCACCTGGGATGATCTCTCCTGCTTTATCATTCTGCATATAAAACTTTGCATCTGCAAAGTGGGATTCTGCCTCTGAGAATGGATTAGTGTCGACTTCAACTTTCTTGACACCGTCTTGATAGAACTTGAAACACTGATGAAGTGTAGAAGATATTACTCCATTTCCATGAATCCAACGACGACCTAACAATAACTTGTAAGTGGTCTTGGAATCTATGATATGGAATAAAGTGTTGGCCTTCAAATCTCCAATAACAAGCTCCAAACGGATCATACCGATTGCTCGTTGGTCGCCTTGGTTGAAGCCTTGAATAACCAACCTACTGTTTGATAGTTCATCCATTGAAATTCCTATCTGTGTCATGGTTGACTTAGGCATTATATTCGCCGCAGATCCATCGTCGATAAGAATTCGGCCAATTTTTTGCTCTCGAATATATCCTGAGACGAATAAGGGCCTGTTATGAGGCTTCGATCCCAACATCAAGTCTTCATCTGTGAAGCTAATGGACATATAACATGAGGCACATTTGTGTTCTTGCAAGTCTGGAACGTGTGAAACGTTAGATCTTTTCAATGTTTCAACAATAGCATCTTTGGTTGTTTGAGGAAGTGACAACAAATCATCTATCGTAAATGAAGGTGAATCTTCTGGCCTTGTCATCACCTGAGATGGACTTGAGGAAGAATTGCCTTCTTCGAATGCATTGACAGCATGACATGCGACTATCTCAAGGATGTCCTCATGATCGTCATTAAGAAAGCTCTTTGGGAAGAAATCTTTAAGGGTTACCGGATGTCGAGACAGAACAAAATCTTAATTCTCCTCGACAACTAGTTTAGGCTTTCTCGAACCTTTTATCTTTCTCTTCTGCTTTTGTGACATGTTCTTTCTTCTGTAGTTTCGGAACATGTGAGGCTCTCTTTGAACGGAATGTTTATTTTGCTTCTTTCGACGAGTTACCAAAGTCCATCCTTCCTCTTCATTTTCAACAGACTCAAGTTGGTCTTGGAAGATATCTTTTGCAGATTCTTGCTGAAGCCAAATAACAATCGGCTCTAATGTCCCGAACTGGATCAAACTTGCTGCTGAATCATGAATCGGGCTTGGAGCTACTTGGTTGTTCAGGTTTGTTGCTATCGTCGCATGATTTGATTGAGCTACCTCATCAAGATCTAACTCAATCTTCTTTTCTTTAGCTAACTTCAAAATTAGCTCCTTCAGAACGAAGCACTTTTCCACCAGGTGGCTGATGACTCGGTGATATTTGCAGTAGTTGGGATCATTAACTCTCCCCATCTCTTCTGGTCCCTTGCATTCTGGTAGTTCAATAAGTTGTTTTTCTAGGAGTTGTTCTAACATATCTGAAATGTCAGAATCTGGAAAAGGGTAAACTTTCTCTTGCCTTTCTTTCAAGGTCAGACGACATCTCTCATCTCCCTTTTGTTGTTTCTCTATCTTCTTTTCTTTTCCTTTCAAATAAAACTTGAAAGGAGCTGCATTGACTACCATTGATTCTTTCGTAGTGCTTTTGGTAGCTTTCTCAGTATTCTTAACTTCTTTCTTTTCTTTCCTGCAATCGGGGACAATAGAATCTTTGTTCCCTCTAGTAGCAATGCTCAATTCCATGTCATGAGCACGGGTTGCCAACTCCTCGAAAGTGCGGGGCTTTATTCCTTGCAGGATATAGAGGAGTCCCCAATGCATGCCTTGGATGCACATTTCAATAGCAGACAATTCGGTGAGTCGGTTCTTGCAATCTAAGCTCAAAGCTCTCCAACGGTTTGTGTAGTCAACAACCAGTTCGCCTTTCCATTTTTTAGCGCTGGTGAGCTCCGTCATACTAACGATTCATCTTGTGCTGTAGAAGCGGTTGAGGAACTCCTTCTCAAGTTGTTCCCAACTATCGATAGTCTCAGGCTCAAGGTCGGTATACCAGTCGACAGCATTCCCCTTCAGTGTTCGTATGAATTGCCTGACCAGTAGGTCTCCTCTAGTACTAACGTTTTCACATGTCTCGACGAAATGAGCAACGTGCTGCTTGGGATTGCCCTTCTCGTCGAATTGTTGAAACTTTGGTGGCTGGTATCCATGAGGCATTCTTAGATTCTTGATTCTCTTGGTATATGGCTTGGAATACAAGAGAGAGTTCTGAGTCGGTCCACCATATTGAGCTCTGATGGAATTCATGATCATATCCTGGAGCTGCTGGACAGACAGTGAAGCAATAGAAACGGAATGTTGTGACTGATCTCGTGCAATAATCTTTCCCTTGTCTTTGATGGCAGGGGTCTGACTCGATTCAGCAACATCCCGACTTTCCATCTGGTTCCTGAGAGAGGCGATTTCTTGGTCTTTCTCTTCGACCATCTTCAATAACATGCTGATTTTCTTCTCAACTTCAGCCATTCGTTCTTCACTAGTTCCGGCATCAGTCATCATAACAGACATCACATCAGGACTGGATGTTTCGTTTGGTTGCTGAGAAGAAGAGATGAATTTGCCAAGCATCAGATTTTCTGCAGTGGCGATTTCAAGTTTAGCAGATTCTGTCATGCGTCTCAGCATCTTGTTTGCAATGACTGGAGTTTGGTTGTCTTCGTGTTGGGTTTCCTTGGAGCGACAGCGAGAAATTGGCCCCACATAGGAGTTGCTTGAAGCAGCGATCTTTGAAGAAGCTTCTTCGGAAGTCATGATTTCTTTGCGAGAAAAAGAGATGACAGGTAGAGACTGTCCCACTGGGCGTGCCAATTTGTTCACACGAGATTTCGACAAGGAAATTTAATTCGTGGAAATGAACTTGATTTTACTGAATTTGTATGTATAAAGTGTTACAGTCTCTAATATTTATCCTCTGATGCTTTCTCTCAAAATGTAGAGCCTGATCTGAGGGCTGGCGAGCTTGATCTCAGACGGAGGAAGGTTGGATCTTCAACTTGTATCTTGATGAAAAAACGGTTGATTCTTTGGAGTCTTCCAGTTGTTGGATCTTCTGAGTCTTGAGATAGTCGAATTCTGAATCTTGGATCTTCTGAATTCTCTAGACTCTCTGACTTCTGAAGACTCTGGACCTTGGGAGAATGCTCTGGGCTCTTGCTTCTTTGACTCTGTCTGAATGCCCAAAATGAATGGTGGCCTCCTCTATTTATAGAGTTTGATGGACCTCATATGGGTTTGGGCTTGGGCTCAACCTTTGGGCTTAGGCTATATTTGAGCTTTAATCCAACTCATTTTTAATAAAATTGAATTATTTTAATTTAGCCCAATTTCTTCAATGATCTCGGGTCCAATTGCCATGTGGCATAATTTGATTGGACTCGATTTATGTCATCTGCTGGATCAATAATAGACAAGTGGCATTGTTTGACTTGCCGAATTTTAATGTTTATTAATTTAATTTAGGGACACGTGTAAATTTGTAATCGGTCCCAAATTTATTTTATCATTAATTTAAATTAATGACGTGGCAATTTGTGATTGGCCGAAATTTCTCACTCAACAAATGCCCCCTTTTCGAAATTTATGCACCCTTACGCGTGCATGGATTTTGAAAAGCATGATTTGTGAGAAAAAAATATATGACGTTTAGTCATAAGTGTCGATAGGCAAAATTAATTAGAATATTAACTTATAATTCCAAATAATTTCGTTTTCGCTACCAACATTAATTTTGGCCAAATTTTAAATTTTGATTTCCAATACTTTTTTTTTTTTTGAAATTGGAAAATTAATTTTAGCCAAAAGTGCGACAATTTTTTTTTCTCTACCCTGGACATGAATTTGGAGGTAGATAGGCACTTTGAACAAAAAAATTGGAGGTCTCTTGGCTTGCCAATTTTATTTGGCCAAGATTTCTTTCTTGATCCATATAACTTGGAGGCAAAATTTTTTTTACCTTAATGGCAATTGTAGGTGTTGATGATCAAATTTCGCTAGGGAAACTACCTTCGCTCCACGTGATAATCGACAGTGAATTTGTTTGAGAGCGGGGGAAGACGTGGCCTGCAAAAGAGCAAACCTGCACACCGGTGTGGTGCTAGCCACACCGCCTCCGATGCTTAAGTCAGAAAACGGAAGGAGAGCAAGAGAGTAAGAGAGTAAGAGTAGAGAGTTCGGGTCCCCTTCTTCAGTGGCGAAGAGGGGTATAAATACCTGCTCATCCTAGGGTTTTCAGGAATTCGGAGGTGTTTCAGGACGAACCAGGCGGAACCGGGGCGGCTGGAGGCTGTAGGGACCGAGCGGAGTCGGTGGGACTCGACCCGCACAAGCGGGCCGAGGCCGACCATGGGCCTCGGCCTCGGCCTTGGGTCGAGGCCGAGCAGGGTTGCCCGACCCCTTCGGTCTTGACCCGTCCCATTTGCCGGTTTCGCCTCTGGGGTCCATCTCTCAGCCCTATTTCTGTCCGGTTGTCCTCGTCAGCTCCTTGTACCCGGAGTGGTCCGAAATTACCTATAACAGTAGGAAATTCCTTACCATATTTGATTAGGCCAAAATTTCCTTTGCCAAAAAACAGCCTTTCCTTATGTGCTTGACCTAATTTCTCCTTATATAAATTGAGGAGTTTGCATAGGCCAAGACACAAAGTCATTCAAGCAAGAAACCTAGGTATTGAGAAAAATTCTCCTCTTCAACTTCTCTTTTCTTTCTTTCATTTGACTTCAAATGCTCATATATTTTCTTCTTTGTGTAGGCCTTGAGTTCGAGCAATAATCTCACTTCGTGCCGTGCTGTCGGTAAGTAAAAAAAAAATCCTTTCAAAACTTTTGCCCCTTTTTTTTAATTATATAGTTGTTGTTCGTATCCCATGAAACATCTATATGTAATTGAACTCCAACCGTGGACGATTTTCAATTTTCATCAAATTTATCTTCTAATTTCCACCGCTTCATGAACTCAAGTTACTTTCTTTTTTCCCTTTTTTTTTAACATATGTACATGTTAGGGTTGTTGTCTTCAAATACATATGCCACCAGATTTTTTTTATCGCATGTATCATACACATAAGCTCAGCCGCAAGATTTTTTTTTTTTTTTTTTTTTTTTTTTTTTTTTTTTTTTTAAATTTACATATATGTCCAGCATAACCACTTTCAATTTTTTTTTTTTTTTCATAAATGCCCTCTCCCAACCGCAAGCTTCTGTATATGTTTTTGCTTTTTTTTTTGGTTTTTTTTTTTTTTTTTTTTGAAGAAAGTTGAAAATTGGTGACGTAATCTTGCTTATTATTATTATTTGTCTTGAAGATAATCACCAACCCTAACAAATTTGTCTTTAAAATTGGTGACGTAATCTTGCTTATTATTATGACATTTCAGCAATCTTGCTTATTATTATTTTCTTGGCTACCATTGATTTAAAGACAAATTAAATCAATGGTAGCCAAGAAAAGATGGACGTCAACCTTGAAAGTTCAAAGGTAGGTTGGAAAGCTAAAAGAAAGTGATGCAAAAGTTAAAGTCTATAATAATTTCAATTCCTAAATATTTTATTTTATTTTTAAAAATTTAAGTTTATCTCTTTTTTTTTTTTTTAGTACATCAACCTTTGAAGGTGGGGAGATTCGAACCTCTGGATCTCTTGGTCGAGAGTATATGTCAATTACTACTGAACTAAGCTCGTTTTGACTCCTCATACTTGTTTTATTTTATGATCTGTTATTTTTAAAATTTTGAACTTAAGCCAACTTGGATAATATTGGTGGTAAACAAGTTTATAGTTTAGGGACTAAAAATGTCAAACATTGGATAGTATTAGTGGTAAACAAGTTTAAATTTTATAAAATAAAAAATTTTAAAATCTTAACAAATGGGCGTGTTTTTGTTTAAAGTTTTTTTTTTTATTCTCAATTTATTTGTGTAATTTTTTTTCCTTTAAAAAAACCTTTTTTTTTAAAAAAAAAACTATTTATGATTATTTTTAAATATTTCAAATTTCAAATAGAAAACAGTTTTTAACCTAAATTAGGAAAAAATATTAGTAAACAGAAGATAAAGAAACAAAACTAAAATAGTATCAAACTGATCATAGAAAATTAATTGTCAACAGCTCTTTTTTTTTTTTTTTTTGGGGCAAAATACACTTTTGGTCCTTGAGGTTTGAGGTTTGAGGTTGATGTCTATTTGGTCCCCGAAGTTTCAAAAGCTACACTTTAGTCCATGAGGTTTGAAAAATAGTTTTAAATGGTCCCTGAGTTAATTTGACCGTTAGTTGACTAACGAAAAAATGACGTGGCATGTTGAGGTGGATAAATTTCATTATTTTATATTAAACTATATTAGATGACGAGTTTGACGTTCCTGAGGCTGGGGTTTGTACACAATCGTATTATCATCAGTACATTCCCAGGCCATTTGATCCTTCGCTTGCTGCTCCTTTTTACTCAGAGGCCTTAACCGCACGGTAACAACGATTTTCTCTTCCTTAGATCGAGGTCCTCTAGGTGTTGATGCTGGTGTCCTCTCTGTTTTCGAAGCAGGTGTCGCAGGAGTTTTGATAGTCATCGTGATAATATCTAGCTATTTCTCCTTCACAGTCAGACCAAAAAACTGAGAAGGGAGTGAATTGGTTAGAGATCTAGGTGTCCTTCTCGTGAAATAGCTGGATATCTGCTGCAGTTCGAAGATCATGAAATGAATTATAGAACTAGACAGAATCCAGTGTCAGATGAAAAGAGGTGAAGAAAACCATAGTCTTCAATGTAAAGAGAAGTAAAAAAAAAGGTCAAAAACTCATAACAGGACTGTGATGTATTTTAATCAAACACATTGCAGTCGAGGTATTTTCTTTGTTTACTACACTACACTCAAAATTTAAGAAGGGGAAAAAATTAGCAACATTTCTAATCTTGGTATCCAGATATTGAGCTATTGAGCTAGACCATGGCTAAACATTTCTAATCTTGGTATCCAGATATTGAGCTAGACCATGGCTAAAGCTTCATCCCATTCCAAAAATTTCCATACCAGCGGCATGTTCAGAAACCCTAAAAACTCGATGATACATTGTTTCACGTTCGATTTGAAAGGAAATCATCTAAAATGGACGCAGTGGCAGAAATACAACAATCATTCTACAGAGACAAAATCAAACTAATTCAGGAGGAAATATCATCTAAATTCAAGAAAAGCAGATTTTCTTTGAAACATAATTTAAAAGGTTTGTATTATGTAATTTAAAAAGTTTAATATAAAATAATGAAATTTATCTACCTCAACATGCCACATCATTTTTCCGTTAGTCAACTAACGGTCAAATTAACTCAGGGACCATTTAAAACTATTTTTCAAACCTCAGGGACTAAAGTGTAGCTTTTGAAACTTCGGGGACCAAATAGACATCAACCTCAAACCTCAGGGACCAAAAGTGTATTTTGCCCTTTTTTTTTTTCTTTTTTGGTTTTGAAATCCAGTAAAGATTGCAAAAGTTTTTTTTAGCTCAATAACACGTTGGGATTTGGAGATTCAAATCTATGGTTTTTTGGTTGAGGACATAGCTATTTGTTTTTTTTGCCTAGTTCAACAACATTTGGATTGGAGAGATTTGAACATCTGGTCTCTTGACTGAGGGTACGTGTAAATTACCGTTGAATTAGTCTCACTTTTGCCGTAGGACCTTAGTTGAGCTATCAACATTTCAAAACACTTTTTTTTTTTTGTAAAAAAAGTACAGGTTATTAAGACTCGTTTTGATAACCATTTGATTTTTTGTTTTGGATTTGAACCTTATGCTTGTTTCCCCCAATTTTCTTACAATGGTTTTCATCTTTGTTAATAATGAAACGTTTGAATTCTTAGTCAAATTCAAAAAATGAAAACGAGTTTTTAAGACTCCATTTGATAAGCATTTGATTTTTTAGTTTTTGTTTTTAAAAATTGAGCTTATAAACATTATTACTTCCATCTGTAAGTTCCTTTGTTTTGTTGTATACCTTCTTCCCATATTTTCAAAAATCAAGAAGTTTTTTTTTTTTTTTTGATACATTCCAATCAATAAAAGAAGGATCGCACACACTAAGCAGACAGCCAGATAGGCTAAACTGTTACACCGCTAGCAAACCCATTACACAATAACCATCTTAAACCCAGACTAGCAACTAGTTTTGCTCCCGCCTGCCTTAACTCCCGCCTCAAGCCAACCCTCATCCTCGCACTCTAGGCCTGAAAGTTCACAAAACCAATTACAACAATTAGCACAGGAAAATAAACACACATTAACTTACTCCACACACCAGAATACGTTGCCAAACACCCCACCCTACAACCTGATAAATCTCAATAAAGCCTAGAGTTATATACTTAATATAGATGGCAGGAACTCAGTAGCTGAAATTTATCACAATCAAGTCCGTGCGCTCCAAATGCTAAGACTTATGCCTGCGAGAAGAGCTAAAGCATGCTAACAAATTTAGGAGCAGATCAAAGTTAACTCCACAAAACCTCTCGCGCGTGCAAGTGCGAAGCCTCACCTAAAGCAGCCCCTACTAGCCCAAGAAAGGCTTATAAACTCCTCCACCCATCTTCCCCCTACACTGGCACTAAGGTCCCGCCTGGAAGCTAAATGGCACAAAAGAGGGTGCATTCTCAAACCTAGGGTCTGCAAGAGATAAATTCATTTAATAATTTTACCACACTCTAAGGGCGGGGTACTAGCTTTCGCACTACAATGTAGGGACCCTATCCCGAGTTTTACCCTTTGGTTGGCCTAACTGAATACACTGCAGGCAGCTCTTTTTACCCCTTATTAGCCCTGGCTCTTACAAGCATGCTTTTATTGAGGAAACAAGGAGCATATTTAAGTAACTACATGCATGCCCACACCTCGTTTTACCACTCATATTTTAGCAGGTCTTACTACTCATTCTCTTTTCTTTTCTTTTCTTTTCTTTATCTTTTCTTTCCAATCTTTACTTTTCAGATCCATTCTTTTCTTTTGATTTTTTTTCTTTTCCCTCCTGACCTAGGTAAAGCACACACGCTAGAATGCAACATTTAGACAACCTAGCTAAACCTTACACCTATCGGAGTGATAATAGGTCTATAGAACTCATAAAATAGACCAGAGCCTTCAAGACTACCTAAGGAAGAGGCCTAAACACTCAAACAAGCCGGAGATCTCAAGAGAAACTCAAGATGCTCACTCAATAAGTTATCATGCATCACTATCAACAAAGTCATAAGAGAGAGCCAAGTGCACACGAGGACATCGACATGATTAACTTCAGCAACTGCCCTTAACCACTTAAGCTCGACAAAACCCAAAAAAATAATCAAAAGGAATACAACAGGTCCAATGCTCAGGTGCATGGTCTCAACCCAAACAAGCAGAGCAAAACAATAGCAACATAACATGTATCAATTAATAAATCAGGCTGGTGCTCAGGTGCATCCAGACTTAAACCAAAGCCCACTAGCCTACACCATCTCCCATCCCCAACCTAAAACATATAAGTCCTCAAGAAAGTAAACCAAGCATGCGAAACATAAGGATAAAGAAAGGGAAACAGAAAACCTTCCCTGTGGATAGGCATAATGGTTGGGGCGGCAGCTGGATCTGCTTAGACTAATCACCTTTCCTGCCTCGCCTGAGGAAACTCATGCACTCCATCTTCAGCCAACAAGCTCAAAACACATGAAGGGCCTTCTTCCATCCATACTCGGTCACACCTGTCCTCCATTGCCAACCTTGCCAAACGATGGGCAACCCGATTGCCTTCCCTGAACGTAAAGTTGCCGCCTACCAACCACCTCGCTGGAACGCCCCTCACCGCATCCTCCACCAGCATCCCCAACTCCAACACCTCCTCCACATCACGCTGCAAAAGCTTAGACACCCGCATAGAATCTGTCTCTAGCACAAAAGGTCTGGTAGCCGTCTCCACCGTAAGCCTCAAACTGAAGGAAGCCGCCAGCCCTTCTGCAAAGTCCGCATCTCTAATATTCTCATGGAAAACAGAAGCTGTGAAGCTCACCTGCCCCCAAGAATCACGGCATACCACGCCTACACCCGCCTCTCCGCTCTCCAGATAAAAGGCCGCATCAACATTCACTTTAAACCCATCAAACTCCGGCGCGCCCACCTGCAGACAGCCCGATTTGGTCTTCCCACCAACAGGTCCATCCCCCTCTTATTCGAGTCACGGAAAGCGTTCAGGTACCCAACAACTCAATCTGCCAGATTCGCAGTCGAGACCTTCTTCTTCTGCCTCATTTCATTCCGCCTGAACCAGATCGCCCATAATAACACCACCCACTCCTCAAACCAGTCCCATTCCAGCTCATTCTTTACATCTCGGAGGAGGAACTTAATATCGTCTGCCTTGCACCTGGACAAGATAGCCCCAAAACCTGCAGACCACATAATCTCCCTCGTATGTTTACAATGCCAAAACAAGTGGAGGCTCGACTCCCCCATCCTACCGCAGCACACACATATATTCAGTGAGTCTATTCTCCGCCTAAACAAGTTATCCATCGTGGGCAGCCGATCTAAATACAGTCTCCAGAAGAAGATTTTAATCTTGCTAGGTAACTTCATATTCCAACAGGTAGTCCACCATCTATGTATTAACTCAGAAGACGAGGATGAAGGGCTTTGGGCCAACGATGGCCCCTGGCCTAAACGATACCCGCTCTTCACTGAATATATACCAGACTTCTCGAAGTGCCAAATGACCACATTATCACAAGCAAAACGACGTAGAGGAATGGAGAGAATATATCTTACCTCCTGCTGGCTAAAGTGTTGTCGGATAAGAACCTCATTCCATTGCCCTGATGCGGTGAACAAATCCCTAACTCTAGCGTCAGGTTGTAACGTCATCGGCGAAGCAATCCTTAGAAAAATCAATAAGTTTTGAAGACTAAAAAAAAGTAGTTTTCATTTTTTGAATTCGGCTAGAATTCAAATATGTCATTAAGAAAGATAAAAACTATGGCAAGAAAATTGAGAGGTAACAAACATACTTTTCAAAAATAAAAGATCATAAATCAAATGGATATATCAAATTAATGGAGCCTACATTTTTTGGTTTTCAAAACTTGATTTGGTTTTTAAAAAAACATGGTAAGAAGGTAGATAACAAATCAACAAAACTTACCGGTGGAAGTAATGTTTATTAGCTTAATTTTCAAAACCTAAAAATAAAAAATAAAATCTAAATGATAATTATACGGATTCGAGATAAAATATGCACACATAAAATATAAAAAAGTTAAAGTTTCAAAAAAAAAAAAAAAAAAAAATTAATGGATGGCTTAAATTTTTTAAATTTTGAATGAAAGTAAGAGAAAAATTATAGAGTATAAAGAAAAACATTTTTTTTAATGATTTAGAAATGGAGAGTACAAATTGGACAAGAAAAATTGCGAAATGAATACAAAATTAATGGTGGCCTTTGCTAAAAATAGCTTCCTATCCTTATCTCCCCCATACTGATAAAATCCTGTATTTGGTCTTCTTGTGACCATTAAACTCTATAAAGAAATCTGCAAGTTGAATTTTCATACTCCATTAGAAAATCTCATTCTCTCTCTTTCGACTTTCATTATCTATGTCACTTTTATAACCTTTGGATACATTATAGAAGAAAAAAAAGGGCAAATATAATCCAATTACAAATCTATTCTTAATCATCATGTGTTGGTTTAGTAGCGGAGTTTGAAAGAACAAGTTTAAATCTCACCGTGACAACCTACTTAAAATCTCAACTTTTTGACAACCAAATATTGTAGGGTCATGAGTGGATATTAAACACATATCCACTCATGAATATCAAATAAAAAATAAAAAAATTTAGACCCCATTTGATAATTATTTGGGCTCGTTTGATAACCATTTGGTTTTCAAAATTATGTTTTGTTTTCTCTTAATTTATTTTCAATGATTTTCATCTTTGTTAAGGAGACATTAGAGTTCTTAGACAAATTCCAAAAACAAAAACAAGTTTTTGAAAACTTTTTTTTTTCTTCCAAAATTTGGGTTGGTTTTTGAAAACATGGGAAGGAGGTAGGTAGCAAACCAAATAAATGTCTAGGTGAAAGGAGGGTTTATAAGCCTAATTTTTAAAAACCAAAAACTAAAAACGAAGTGGTTATCAAACGGGGCCTTGGTTTTTTGGTTTTGAAAACTAGGCCTACAAACTTTATTTCCGTCTAAAGTTTCTTTATATTATTTTATTATCTATCTTCTTCCCATGTTTTCAAAAAACAAGTCAAGTTTTGATAACTACGAAAAATGGTTTTTAAAAGTTTGTTTTTGTTTTTGGAATTTGGCTAGAAATGCAAGTGTGTACTTAACAAAGATGAAACTCATTTTAAGAAAATTTGGAAGAAAACAAGTATAATTTTCAAAACCAAAAACTAAAAACCAAATGGTTATCAATCGGAGTCTTAATTATTGAATCTTTAATTTATAGTTTGGCATGCATGATCTATATAAGAGATTTAATATGTTATTTATAAAATATTTTATCTAACTTTCAACTTTATTTTATAACCTATTTATCATGTCGTGTCAAATTTGTCAATATGTATCAAATAAACATGTCTTAATTAGTAATTTAAATGAAAAAAAGATATAGACTATAAAGATAACCATAAAATTTGGAGAGTACTTGCAGTGGGTGGCAAATTAATTATCTATAATAGCAAATTTAGCACCAAGTAAAAAGAATTGCAAATATGGCAAAAAAATTAGAATATTCCCATTTTACCCTTCTTTTTCTCTCCCTTCCCATTTACTCTTTCTTCCCTCATTTCTAGTGTATATGATTTTTTTTTTTTTTTGAGCCTTTCTTCCCTCATTTCTTGTGTATACGATTTCTTCTTCTTCGTTTTTCTTTTTGCTTTCTTTTTCTTTTTTTTTTGTGTGCATTTATGAGCTGTTATGATTTTTTTTCTTTTTTTTTTTTTCTTTTTTTATAATGAGCTATTATGATTTCTTTTTTTCCCTCTGTTTTTCGAACTACAGACCTTGTGGTTATCAGTACAACCTTATGCCAATTGAGCTAAGCTCTTGTTGGCCTTCTTTTTAATTCAAGAATGTCAAGAATACAAAAATAGCAATTTTGGTGAGTGTTTGTATAGGTATATCAAAGTATATCACTGATATACTCCGGTTAATCATAGTCTATCACTGACTATCACTGGTCGAAGTCTATCAGGGCTATAATTGATAGATAATGAAATACAAAGAATACAAAAATAGCAATTTTATGGTGGTGGTCACGGAGCTTGTGTGCTAGTCTTTAAAATTAAATTATATTGTTGATTGAGAGTTGCTTGTTCGTAATGATTATTTTTGGATTTTATGTTCTAATTACCACAAGAGACTTAAATTTTTTGTTCAATTTATGACTGTAGTATAATAATTTTGGATGAGTTTCTAATTACCGAGATGATTGCAATGCAAAGTACTTTACTGATAGATTTCAATTAAATTGATTTCTATCAGTAACAATCATTGGTAGACTTCAATTAATTGATAATTAACTGACTTCTATCCGAGATATGAACTGATAGACTTCAATTAACTGATTTCTATCCTCGATAGAAAACGATAGATTTGAATTAAACTAATTTCCATCAGTGATACAAGTCAATAGACTTTAATTAAATTGATTTCTGATAGAAACTGATAAACTTCAATTAAATTGGTTTTTATCAGTGATAGAAACTAATAGTCTTGAATTAAATTGATTGCTATCAGTGACAGAAACTGGTAACCTTGAATTAAACGGTTTTCTATTAGTGATTATCACTGATAAACTTAAATTAAACTGATGGATAGAAACTGATAGCCTTGAATTAAACTGAACTAATAGCCTTGAATTAAATTGTTTTCTATCAGCGGCTATCACTGATAGGTTTGAATTAAACACGATAAAAACTTATAGATTATGATCATCAAAGTCTATCAGTGATACACACTGATAGACTTCGATTAATCAAAGTATATCAGTGTCTATCACTAATAGACTCCGATTAATTGAAACTTATCATCAAAGTCTATCAGTATTTATCATTGATAGACTCCGATTAATCGAAGTCTATCAGTGACTATCAATAATAGGGACTGATAGACTATTGGAGATACTAAGGGTATTTTCGTAATTTAACGTATTTTTTGCTATTTCCGCAAATAATTTTATTTTTTTGCTATTTTTGCAATTCTTTTGCCTGTTTTTGCTATCTGTGCAAAGCCCCCAAATTTGGAGACAAAACTTTTGTAGAAATAAATATTTTTTGAAGTTAAAAAGGAAGCATATATATTGTGATATCCACTCATAAGAATTTTCCTCTCTCCCAGTTAGAAAATTTTGAAAGGGTCTCTCTTTTAATTGTTAAATTGGAGTAATTGAGGCAACTAGGCAATTTGGAATTTAGGATTACAATTTATGAGTTTATTGACTATTCCAAGTCTTCCAACAATGGAAGTGTTTGGGTTGGGATGAAAATGAAGTATTTCTTTTCCCTATAAAAAGGGAAGCTAAGAAGCAATAAAATTCATAACATACAAATTAAAACCTTTATTGTTTGTTTAGTTCTCAATATATGGCCAACTTCTCTTCCATCATTTCCTTATGCCTTATTGGCCTTCTTCTGCCAAACCTACATTTAACAAGTATCTCTCTCTTTCTCTCTCTCTCATGCATAATTTTATTACCTATTTTTGCTTCTCTTTCCTATATCATGATTTTTGTTTTACTTTTATTATATTGTTTCCAAAAGGTTTTTCTTTCATTGTTGAAATTTTAAATCTTAATAAAGTTTCAAAACACGAGTTAAGGCCCTGATTGATAACCATTTGATTTTTAGTTTTAGGGTTTTGAAAACTAGACTTATTTTCTTCCAATTACTTTACAATGTTTTTATCATATTTGTTCAAGAGATATTTGAATTTTTAGCCAAATTTCAAAAACAGAAACAAGTTTTCGAAAATAATATATTTTTTAATTTTCAAAACTTGACTTTGTTTTTGTAGACATGAGAAGAAGGTAGATAACAAAACAAGGAAGCACGTACAGGTTAAAGTAGTGTTTATAGGCTTAATTTTCAAAAATAAAAAACAAAAACGATCATTAAAGGGAACCTAAGGGCCTATTTGGTAGGCAATTCGGATTCTGCTTTATGTTTTCAGATTCACTGAATTCAGTGAATATGCGTTTGGCAGACGTGTTTCTGAAAACTGTTTTCGAATTCTGTGATCCAAATAGTGGAAATTCTGAAAACAATATGTTTATGTTTTCGTTGTATCCAGATTTTGAATTTCAAAATTTCAAATGCAGAATTAAATTAAAAAAGATAGAAACTTTAATAAACATAGTATTTCATGTTATAAACTCAATTTATTTTTGCGAAATTAAAATTTGTATAATATAATGTATTATAAATTATATGATATTTTAAAATAATAATAATAAAAAATTATAATACATAACATGTTTATAAATTAAATTAATAATATTTTATATTCAACTTAGTATTTAGTTGATAACTACAAATAATTTATCAATTACAAATATATTATCAATCACATTTTGAACCATTATTTAAATTCAGATCCAATTTCTGAATCTACTACCAAACACAAATCTGAAAACATGAAATACAACTCTATTTTCATTACATCCCTTGTTTTCAAATTTCTGTTTTCAGATCACCAACCAAACGGACCCTAAGTTTTTAAGACTTTGTTTGATAATTAAGATTTTGTTTTTTTTTTTTAATTATTGTTATTAGATTTGGTCAATGACGGTTGATAATGCTTAGTTTTTCATTTTTAATAAAAGTTTTATTTTTATTTATTTATTTTTTTTTTGTTGAAAAAATTGGTTAACAGGTTTATATATGCAAACAAATAAATTACTTAGGCCCCGTTTGATAATCATTTTGTTTTTGGTTTTTGGTTTTTGAAAATTAAGCCTATAAACACTACTTCCACTAATAAGTTTCTTTGTTTTATTCTCTACCATCTTTCCATGTTTTCAAAAACCAACTCAAGTTTTGAAAACTAAAAAAAGTAGTTTCCAAAAACTTGTTTTTGTTTTTGGAATTTGGCTAGGAATTCAAATGTGTCATTGACAATGATGAAAACAATGGTAGGAAATTTGAGAGAAAACAAGATAAATTTTCAAAAACCAAAAACCAAAAAACCAAATGGTTATCAAACGGGGCCTTATTTTTCGAAAACAAAAAACAATCACAATATAGTTTTTTATTCACTATCTTTTTATAATTTTTATATTTTCAAAATATAAGCTTGTAAATTAATCATCTTTCTAAACATAATTTAAGCCCCAGTAATATATATATATATATATACCCAGTTTGAGCTTTAGAACCACCAACTTAATTAATTAACTCTTGGTCTTACTAATTCAAAGAAAATTCAATTCTAGGTGCACAAATTGGAGTTTGTTATGGGCAAATAGGAAACAACCTTCCACCTCAAAGAGAAGTCGTGTCTCTCTTCAATGAAAACATCATCAAAAGAATAAGAGTCTACGATCCCAACACTGCTTCCCTTGATGCCCTAAGAGGCTCCAACATTGAGCTCATGCTTGGCCTCCCCAACCCCGACCTCCAAAGAATCGCTTCAAGTCAAGCTGAAGCCAATACATGGGTTCAAAACAACATCATAAACTTTCCCAATGTCAGATTCAAGTACATTCGTTGTCCCAGCCATGCAAAACATCCAAACTGCAGTTAACAACGCTGGCTTGGGCAACCAGATCAAAGTCTCCACCGCCATTGACACCGGAGTCCTCGGAGTGTCTTTCCCTCCTTCTAGTGGCTCCTTTAGAAATGTCAACTTGTACCCTTACTTTAGCTACATCGGCAACCCCAATGCCACCATTCGTTTGGACTGCACCGTCAGTGGTGGTCACTGATGGCCAGTTTCGTTATCAAAATTTGTTTGATGCAATTCTCGATGCAGTTTACGCAGCTTTGGAGAAGGCTAGGGGAGGAAATTTGGAGATTGTGATATCCGAGAGTGGGTGGCCATCGGCAGGGGTACAGCGACATCGATTGATAATGCAAGGACTTACAACAATAATCTGATTCAACATGTTAAGGGAGGGACTCCTAGGCGTCCTGGAAGGCCCATTGAGACTTATATTTTCACCATGTTTGATGAGAACCAGAAGAATCCTGAGTTCGAGAAACATTTTGGTCTCTTCTTCCCAAACAAGCAACTTAAATATCTAGTCAACTTCAATTGAGATGATAGCAATAAAGCTTGGATAATCTCTCCTCAATTGAAATGTTTGAAATAATATTATGTTTTTAATTAATGCAACTACTAATTAATGGTCTTCGTTGATCTCCACTATGGTTTGAAAGATATTTTTAGAGGTTGTTTGATGTCTAGATAACCTATGGATAGTCCATTTACACATTAAAAAAATTAAGTATTTGAATAAAAATTATCCATAAGGCTTCTATTCATGATAATAATTTTGGATTAGTTTCTTGAGCTCAAATAAAATTTTACACATATGAAAACATTTCATTCTTTCAATACAATTAAGCACACCATTTAAGAGAAGAAGGTTTCCCCTTTTTTTAAGGTGTGTCTACACGTTTACTTTTCTCTATACAACAAAGATGTAAGGAGGGAAGCTTTAGACTTTTTGGAAGTCCATCTTGTTCAATTATTGGTAAAAATTAGAGAGTAGAGTGGAGGTTAGAAGGACGAAGGAGACTGTGAGAAGCTTTGAAGTGTGTTTTGGTTTAACTTTTCAATTGTTTAAAAAAATCATTTTGAAAAAAATTCTAGTGTTTGACAACCACTAAAAATGATTTATCAAAAAATGAGATTGAGAAAATAAACCATTTTAAGAGAAACATTTGAAAGCAAAATTTTTAAAAAGGATTTTTAAGTATATGATAACTTCTTTTCAATATATATATATATATATATATATATATATGTTGATATGCCTTGAAACTGATATGAAGCGCTTCGAACGACCAAGTACGGGGGTCGATTAGATATGATTTTCCGTTTTGGGCTTTTATTTTGGGCCTATTATGTTAGGGTTAAGAGTGGTGCCATATATAAACCCTTTTAACCTATTTTTTGCCCTAATCTCTATAATCTGAATACTCCTCTCATAATGAGATCGTTCTCTCCCTCTGTTCGTGGATGTAGCTAACACACCATTAGTGAACCACGTATATCTGTGTGTTGTTTCTCTTCGTCCTTTTCATTCTTGTTACGTTGGTTACTGTTTTCTGTCATAACAAGTGGTATCAGAGTTACGGTTTGTGTTATTCTGCAACAGTTTTCAGCGTACAAGGATGTCAGCTATGAACGTGAAGATCAACAAGTTCACCGGGAGGAACAATTTTGGTCTGTGGCAGATCAAGATGCGATCTCTGCTAAAGCAGCAGGGATTATGGGCCCCGTTGTCTGGTAAGAAGAAGGCGGAATCTGATGAAGAAGAATGGAACACCTTGGAGGAGAAGGCCCATTCCACGATTATGTTATGTCTGGCTGATGATGTCATCATCGAGGTCGCGAATGTGGATACTGCCGCCGGTCTTTGGTCTAAGCTCGAGAGCCTCTACATGACGAAGTCTTTGACTAAGAAGTTGCTCTTGAAGCAACGATTGTTCAGTCTGCGGATGCAGAAAGGTACGCCCCTTAGAGATCACATAGACCAGTTGAACTCTATTTTGTTAGATCTACGTAATCTTGAGGTTAAGGTAGATGATGAGGATGCTGCTTTGATTCTGTTAGTATCTTTGTCGTTGTCGTATGAGAATTTTGTAGATTCTTTTATTAGTGGTAAAGATAAGTTGTCTCTAGAAGAAGTAAAAATTGCCCTTCTGACTAGAGAAGTCCGTCATAAAGTAGCAGGTTCGGTTACAGATAATCAGGCATCTGGGTTGGTTGCTTCGAGTAGTAAAGGACATAGGAAATCTGGTAAAAAGAAGTCTAATGGTAAAAATTCAAAGCCTAATGAAACTAATCCTAGAGCGAATGACATCTGTAATTACTGTAAAGAAAATGGGCATTGGAAATATGACTGTAAAAAGAAGAGTAATAGGTATAAAAAGAAGGAAGGTTCTGCCGTTGTGGTAGAAGCTAATACTGATTCAGAAGATGACTTAGCCCTAGCTGTAAATGAAGAACCATGTCTTAAAGATCTGTGGGTTCTTGATTCTGGGGCGTCGTAGTCTCGTAACATATGTGTCCAAATAGGGAGTGGTTTTCAACTTATCAGCAAGTAGATGATGGTAATGTCACTATGGCTAACAATGTTGTCTGTAAGGTAGTTGAGATAGGTTTAGTCAGGATACGAACACATGATGGTGTTTTCTGCACTTTGGATGAGGTTAGGCATGTTCCACTAATGACCAAGAGTTTGATATCTCTGAGTGTTTTAGACAGTAAGGGTTTCAGTTTCAGAGGTAAAGGTGGAGTTACTTATGTCTGCAAGGATTCCAAGGTGGTTTTGAAAGGTGTCAAGCGTGGAACTCTGTATTATCTGACAGGTTCTACGGTGACTGGTTTTGCTGTTGTTGCATGCTCTACAGTTTGCAAAGAAGATATGACTAAGCTGTGGCATATGAGACTTGGTCATATGAGTGAAAGAGGGATGCAAATTTTGTCAAAGAGAGATCTTCTTTGTGGATACAAGGTGCAGGATCTGGAATTTTGTGAGCTTTGTGTGTTTGGCAAGCTTCATCGTAGTAAGTTTCCAAAGGGTGTTCACAGTATGAAGGGAACACTTGATTATGTCCACTCTGATTGTTGGGGTCCTTCTCAAGTTGAATCTGTTGGAGGTAATAGATATTTTTTGTCTATCATTGATGACTACTCAAGAATGACTTGGGTATTTATGATGAAGCACAAAAGTGAAGCCTTCAAGAATTTCAAGCAGTGGAAGACCTTAGTAGAAAATCAAATTGGGAAGAAGATCAAAAGGTTACGAACTGATAATGGTCTGGAATTCTGTGGGTCTGAGTTCAATGAGTTTTGCAAGAATGAGGGGATTTCCTGTCATCGCACCGTTAGAGATACGCCACAGCAAAACGGGGTGGCAGAACGAATGAATCAGACACTTTTGGAGAGAGCAAGATGCATACTCTCTAATGCTGGGTTACCTAGAAGATTTTGGGCAGAAGCAATAAGCACAACGTGTTATTTGATTAACCGAGGGCCTCATACAGGTATTGATTGCAAAACACCTTATGAGGTGTGGTCTGGTAAGCTTGTAGATTACTCTTTGTTGAAAGTTTTTCGATGTTCAGTTTACTATCATGTGAATGAGGGTATATTAGAACCTAGAGCAAAAAAGGGTATATTTGTGGGATTTGGTGATGGGGTCAAAGGTTATAGGATCTGGTCATCTTCTGAAAATAGAGTTATACTCAGTAGAAATGTTGTGTTTGATGAAAATTATATGTTTAACTCTGTTGTGAAACCCGCTGTTGCAGAAGAAAGTAGTGATGTTGATAAATAGGTGGAGCTGCAATTCACTTCTGGTCAAGATGAATCACAGCACCAAGGTGGAGAAGATCAACATGCTGCTATAGAAACTAATGTGCCAGTTGTTGATACATGTACAAGCACAGATGAGCCAGAGTCTTCTAGTTTAGAAACAATACGTCAACCAAGTATAGCTCTTGATAGAGCTAGGAGAGTTGGCTTTCGACCCCCACAGAGGTATGGTTTTGAGGATATGGTTGCTTATGCACTGCAGGTTGCTGAAGAGGTGGATCCCTGAGCCGTCCACCTACAGAGAAGTTATTTCGAGTAGTGAGTCCGCTTAGTGGCTTCCTGCAATGGGAGATGAGATTGAGTCACTGGATAAAAATAAGACTTGGGAGCTAGTCAAACGACCTAATGAAAGGAAAATTGTTACTTGCAAATGGGTCTTCAAGAAAAAGGAAGAAATCTCACCTACACAAGGTATTAAGTATAAAGCTCGAGTTGTTGCAAGAGGGTTCACGCAAAGAGAAGGAGTTGGCTACTAGGTGTGTAAATTTTTCAGGTCGGGTCGGTTGTACGGACAAACCGACTCGACTTTGTTGTACGGACAAACCGACCCGACCCGAACCATGGTTGTACGGGTTGGGTCGGGTCGGTTTCTTCTTGTTCCTAAACTGTCGTTCGAAAAACTACCGTTCGAAATACACATAGTAAGCCTTCATTCGAATACCCAAAAACTGAAAAAAGGGACTTAAACATCAAACGAGGCGACGAAGATGAAGACAAGGCTCTAGGAGAAGAAGACGAAGATGAAGACGAGGCGATGGCGGCGGCGACTTAAACCAGACGACACAGCTTCGACTTCGACTTGGACGACGGCGTTCGACTTCGACTTCGACGGCAGCGTTCGACTTTGGCTTCGACGGCGGCGTTCGACTTTGGCTTCAACGGCGGCGTTCAACTTCGGCAAAAACCCACGAGAGGAGAGGCGAGTTGGCATTTGACTTCGGCGAAAACCCACGAGAGGAGAGGCGAGTCGGCGTTCGACTTTGGCGAAAACCCACCGAATTTTGAGTGAAACGCGTACGTGAAACTGAAACCCTAGATCCGAATTTTGAGTGACGCGTTTTTTTTTTAAACGCGAAAACCAAACGCCCAGACCCATAAAGTAAAACGCGTGATATGTGGGTTTGGGAAAAAAAGGGAACCTCACCTCACCTCATCGGTTCAGTTCGGTTCGGTCCGCATTACACTTGTAAACCATGGAACTGACCCACGATTTGCAAGATCTGAAACATTATGGGTTTCATTTCAAAATTTGCTGCCTCAATTTGAGGACGTGCAATTCCTGGATTCAACTCATCAAACATTGGAAAAGCATACGCTCGAATGGCTCTGGCCCTATCATTCGCTACCAAGATAGGGTTCTCAGCCTGATGATTTTGCTGTCCATTTTGCTCCAGCGGCGGGTTTTCCTGCAGCAAACGATTCTGCTGGGGGTTCACTGGATCTTTTGGACCCTGCGGGAGATGCGACATGTCAGCCATTGAATTTTGGTTTCTACGCTGCTCTCTCCTTCTTCTCCTGAATGTCCTTTCAATTTCTGGATCAAGCTCGAACCTTACCCCAGGCGGATCGCTCATGCACCAAACTCACACCTGCAAAAACAAAAGAAACAATCAAAAAGTTCTAGCACCAAACCACTAAAACACATACACAAAACAGATCAGATAAAAACTTATTCAGTCCCATGCAACAGCGTCAAAAACTTGTTGGGTTTCCAGAGTGAGTGAAAATAAGGTAAAAATAGATTCTAGAACACTGTACAAGCATACACAAAATTTGCAGCAAATAATAAGTATTTATCGAATCCGCGGGCCTGAATAGCTTCCACTTTATCTAATTTGTATAACTTCTTAATGGTTTCAAAAATGGTTAAAATGATTGATTTTGATATAATGCTGAAGCAAAAGAAATGACAGAACAAAAAGTAAACAAATAAAGCAGACAGATTAGAAACAGGCGTTGGTCAGGATTTAGTAATTGTTTTAAAAGATGCTCTAGCAATATTAATGATCAGGCAAAACTCTTGCAGTCTAATTAGCAGAATCCTCCCGGAACTCTAGATTTTTTAGAATATGTTTCAACTCCAATGACGCACTACCGAACAAGCACTAGGCAACTGGCTATCCCTAGCTCAGTCACTGGCGTTCACCAATACACAATGATCTAGTGTGATTAAATGCCACACACTTCCCAAATCATCCCTGAAATTAAGAAGTGGTATTCATACCGGCTGACCAGGCGGGCACAAAATATAAATAAGCTCAACAAATAATCAAGATGCATCAAATCAACTTATATTGCATAGAGATTAAGCACAACAATTACATATTTCCTAACCAACACCTATGTGAATTTAGTTCATAGCATTCATGGTAACACATGTTACAATATGAGTAAGTGCATCCATAATTACAAAATAATACAAGAAAATACTAATTCCCTTGATCAACTTCGTAATTGATGGTCTTCTTGAAGTCTCCAATCTTCCTCCTCTATTTGGCTCCCAAAATGGAAATGAGAAATGATCTCTTCCCCAAAAATGGAATGTTCCTTCCAAGAAAGGAATGCATTTGACTTGAGACGGCTTCTCCTTTTATAGAGTGATAGCAAACTCTAATTAGGTCAAATTGGACACGTGGTAGGCTCTCCAAGCTTCTTAAATCCGAAAATAGCTCAACAAACTTCGGCTTATTAGAATGGATAACGAGCTGTGATGTGGCAATTTTGCTCCCTACTTTGCTGGATCATAGATTTTGCTCCCTCAAGTCGCTCAACAAAGCATCCATTCTTCCAAATGGGTTAAAACATATAATATTCATATAAGAGAAACCCTATTTAGCACTAATGACACACAAATCACTATAAAACTAAGGCCTAAATAACTCCCTTTTGGAGAGTTATCAGAAGGCAACCCTACAATCTACAGTTACTTTGTCTACTACTGAGGTTGAGTATATGGCACTAACAGAAGCTGCTAAAGAAGCAATATGGTTGAAAGGACTAGTTGGTGACCTTGGTCTGCATCATGATTAGGCTATTGTATATTGTGATAGTTTGAGTGCAATATGCCTAGCCAAGGATCAAGTTCATCATGAGAGGACTAAACATATAGATGTTAGATATCACTTCCTGAGAAATGATAAGAGGATTAAGGTGATGAAAGTTGGGACAACTGATAACCCCGCTGATATGTTCACCAAGCCAGTTCCAACATTGTTTGAACTTGTTAAATGTTCTGAATTGCTAAATTGTCCCTATGGGACCTTATGTAGCAGAGGGAGAATCTAGTGACTTTTGAGTTGCATCTGGTACTTTTCTTTGGGTACATCTGGTTCATCTGTTATTTGTGAGAGAGTTCAAGTCAAGGTGGAGATTTGTTGATATGTCATGAAACTGATATGAAGCGCTCCAAACGACCGAGTATAGGGGTCGATTAGATATGATTTTCCGTTTTGGGCTTTTTATTTTGGGCCTATTATGTTAGGGTTAAGAGTGGTGTCATATATAAACCCTCTTAACCTATTTTTTGCCCTAATCTCTGTAATTTGAATACTCTCATAATAAGATCGTTCTCTCCCTCTGCCCGTGGATGTAGCTAACACACTATTAGTGAACCACGTATATCTGTGTGTTGTTTCTCTTCGCCCTTTTCATTCTTGTTACGTTGGTTACTGTTTTCTGTCATAACAATATATATATATATATATGATAACTTGTGTATAAAAACACTATGAGAGAATGTAACCAACACTACTACAAATTTGAGTTTTTATGACATTGAAAAAACACGCCTTTTATATTTTATGACATTTTTTTCTCTTCCTTAACTTAATTTCCTTTTTCCTTGGTATCATGGATTCCTAATTGTGTAATAGTGCAAATATATGAATGTTTAAATTCTAAACAATTTTAATACAAAATGTTTAAAAGGAAATGTATTTATGAAAAACAGTTAAACTAAAATGTATTTCAAACGGACCCTTAGACTCACATAGGAAAATTTTGGGATTCAGAACGAGAAAAAAAGTCATTCATGAAGAAATGGGGTTTGATTGTTGGGGGGGGGGGGGCGAAAGGGAAGATTTTGTTAAAATTTTTCTATCTCAGCTTAACATTTACTTACTGGGAGCTTGAGGGAGACAGAAGGAGAATTGAAAAGCTTGATCTTCAAAATGAAGGAGCTATGTGATGTGAGAAAGAGATGATTAGGGTTTGTTACGTTTTCAAAAAAATATAAATGATCCTTATTCTTCATGTTGTATCACATGACAGAAAAGAAGATGGTATATGTAATGTTGTGGTTTAATTATGATTTCACATTTTTAAGTATTGATTTGGCATTAGCTTTAAATCATTGGATGTAAATGTAATACAGGTGGGATCTAATTAGAATCCTTAATACCAAGTATTTCCACTAACTTAGTTCCCATCTTACATAAGTTAATTGAAACAATTTCTTGGCTATTCAAAATTATAATTCTCTAGTATGAATATGAAAACATTTCTCTAGTCTGCAACAAATTTTATAAATTTTTTTGTGAATAACAATCCCTTAATGGATTTTGAAAACTGATTTGGTTTATTTGATTTGAATCACACAAATTTTATTTGACTACCCTGTAATCCCAAATATTCAGTTAGATATTCACACGTTCCCATCACGATCTCCACGAGCTATTGTCTTCAATCCCACTCTCTGTTACTCCCTAGCTCCCATAAGAGGTCTCTAGTCGAAATTAGGGCTAAAAGGATTCCAATTGAACTCTTCTTTCACGGCTAAAAGGATTCCAATTGAACGCTAGGGCCAGTGTCTCGACGCTGCCCTATTGCTGCTCATTTTAATTTAGGAAAATCACCAAATGTTCAGACACTCTCAACCCAGCGTCGAGACACTGAGGCCTCACAGGCTGGAATTTGGTCTGTAGCAGCGTTGAGATGCCCCGAGCTAGCATCTCGACGCTATTCTCTCGGGTCTATTGGTTGCTGCAGCTCTTCTATGATTTCTTCTTCAATTCCTTTGCCTCCTTTTGTGTCCCGAACACTCGAACGACTTCCAAATTTTCCAATTTATCCCAAGATTTGATTCCTACAAAAAGAACATAAACTGTATGATTTTGGCCGAATAATTCTCAAAGACTAACGATAAAAGACTGGAAAAAATAGCTCATAATGTGAGCTATCAGGTGTTCAAAATTAGACCAAAAACCAACTTGACCAACTGAAACTGACCGAACAGACGTTGGCCGGTCAATTTTTCTCTATGTTTGATCGAACTAACTGTCGTTGGTCGCTCTATTAAAAATAGCAAAAACTGATCGACTAACTGATTTTAACATCAAATTTTTTGAAAAAAAGAATTAAAAGTAGCTGGTGTGGCAAATGCCAACTGCGTTGGCGTGTACACTGCACATTGCATTGTGCAGTGTGTAGTCTTTTAAATATTGAAAAGTCATAATGACTTCTTTTAAAAATTTATCTTTTATTTATTTTCTCTTTTCTCTTTCCTTTTTTCTCTTTACAGATTCCTTCTTCTCTCTTCTCATATTCGTCTCTTCTCTTTTCGTAACAACCATACATTTGCTGGCTAGTCCCTAGGATCATTATCACATGCATTACCTACTTGCTTTCAGAGAATGATGTTTGGAAATAGACATTTAACTCAAAACATGCTTAGTTAATTGAAAAGGACCTTTCAACCCGGGATCCCAGTTAAAACAAGAAAAAACATATTAGGGAAAAGAATGAGCACTTAAGGATACTCAATAAGTAACATTACTACTAGACATGTATAAACATGGGTAGTTGATAACTGCCCAAAAGGTAGTTATTTAGGCCTCATTTCTATATTGATTTGTGTGTCTTTTGTGCTTAATAGGGTTGGTTTTAGATATATATTACATGTTTTAACCCATTTGGAAGAATGGAAGCTTTGGAAATCATTTTGTGCAGAATCTGTTGCTGGGCGACTTGAGGGAGCAAATTCTGTGCTGCAGCAAAGCTGGGAGCAAAACTGCCACGTCACAGCTCGTTAGCCAATTTAATGAACCGACTTCTGTTGAGTTATTTTCGGGATAAAGGAGCAAGGAGAGCCATCCACGTGTCTAGGTCAACCTAATTCAAGCCTTCCTCAACTCTATAAAAGGAGGTAGCCGCCCAAGTCAAAGTCATTCCACTTTTGGGAGAAAACATTCCATTCTTGGGAAGTTCCTTCCACCTTTGGGATCCGAATAGAGGAGAGAGATTGGAGACCACCTAGAAGACCATCATTGCAAGCCGATCGAGGAGATTAGTATTTCCTTTTATTATCTTGTAATTATGGACATGCCTACTCCGATTGTAGCGTGCGTCTCCATGCATATTATGAACTAAGTAGCTTAGGCGTTGGTTAGGAAACCATGTGATTGCCGTGCTTAACTTAAGTAATAAATATTGATTCTATGCATCTTGATTAATTGTTGTGTTCATTTCTATTTTAGCCCGCTTGGCCAGCCGGTATGAATACCTCTCTCTAGTTTCAGGGATGATTTAGAGAGTCTGTGGCGATTAATCACACTACGATCATTGTGTATTGGTGAACGCCAGTGACTGAGCTAGGGATAGCCAGTTGCCTAGTGCTTGATCGGTCGTACTTCATTGGGGTTGAAACACATTCCAAAAAATCCGGAGTTCCGGGAGGAATCCACTAATAATACTGCGAGAGTTTGCATGATCAATAATATTGCTAGAGCATTTTTAAAACAATTACTAAATCCTGACCAGCGCCTGTTTCTAATCTGTCTGCCTATCCGTTTACTTTCTGTTCTGTCATTTCTTTTGCTTCAGCATTATTCTTATAAAATCCAATCATTTTTACCATCTTTGAAACCATTAAAGAGTTATACAAAATAGATAAAGTGGAAGCTAGTTCAGGCCTTGGATTGATAATACTTATTACTTGCTGCGGACTGTGTATACTTGCACAGTGTTCTAGAGCATTTTTATATCGCATTTTTACTCACTCTAGGAACCCAACAAGTTTTTGGCGCCGTTGCCGGGGACTTGAATAAGTTTTTATCTGATCTGTTTTGTGTATGTGTTTTGGTGGTTTGGTACTAGAACTTTTTGATTGTTTCTTTTGTTTTTGCAGGTGTGAGTTTGGTGCATGAGCGATCCGCCTGGGGAGAGGTTCGAGCTTGATCCAGAAATCGAGAGAACATTCAGGATAAGAAGGAGAGAGCAGCGCAGAAACCAGATGGAGAACGTGTCGCGTCTCCCCAGGGTCCTGAAGATCCAGCGAACCCCCAGCACAATCGTTTGCTGCAGCAAAACCCGCCGCTGGAGCAAAATGAGCAGCAAAATAATCAGGCTGAGAATCCTATCTTGGTAGCGAACGATAGGACCAGAGCCGTTCGAGCATATGCTTTTCCAATGTTTGATGAATTGAATCCAGGGATTGCACGTCCTCAAATTCAAGCGGCAAATTTTGAAATGAAACCGGTAATGTTTCAGATGTTGCAAACCGTGGGTCAATTCCATGGTTTGTCATCTGAAGACCCTCATTTACATCTTAAGTCTTTTCTAGGAGTTAGTGATTCTTTTGTAATTCAAGGAGTGCCTAGAGATGCTCTTAGATTAACTTTGTTCCCGTATTCTCTTAGGGATGGAGCGAAGGCGTGGTTAAATTCTTTTGCTCCAGGATCAATTAGGACATGGGATAAGTTAGCTGAAAATTTTTTGAGTAAATATTTCCCACCTAATAGAAATGCTAAATTAAGGAGTGAAATAGTAGGGTTTAGGCAACTTGAAGATGAGACTGTTAGTGAGGCTTGGGAGAGGTTTAAGGAGCTTTTGCGAAAGTGTCCCCACCATGGCCTACCACATTGTATCCAAATGGAAACATTTTACAATGGATTGAACGCGGTAACTCAAGGTATGGTTGATGCTTCGGCTGGAGGGGCCCTTTTGGCAAAAACTTTAAACGAAGCCTATGAAATTTTAGAAAGAATATCTACTAATAGTTGTCAGTGGTCGGATGTTAGAGGCACAAATAAAAAGGTTAAGAGTGTATTAGAAGTTGATGGTGTGTCCACCATTAGGGCTGATCTTGCAATGATTGTTAACGCTCTTAAGAATGTGACAGTGATTAGTCATCAGCAGCTGCCAGTTGTAGAGCCTGCTGCAGTGGTGAACCAAGTTGCAGAGGAAGCTTGTGTCTATTGTGGTGAAGATCACAACTACGAGTTTTGCCCCAGCAATCCAGCTTCTGTGTTTTTTGTAGGTAATCAGAGGAATAACCCTTATTCTAACTTTTATAATCCAAGTTGGCGCAACCACCCCAACTTCGCGTGGGGAGATGTTGGCTCACCGCAAGCATACGGGTCGTCACAAGTAATATAAAACGGAAAGAATTCCGAGTATCGAATCCACTGGGAGGCGAAGCGAAATTTAAGCAAGCAAAAATCTCTTGAGCACCAAAAATAATTAGGAGAAATAATATTTAGGGGGCAGTTCATGCAGTTAAAAAGATTCCAAAAATCAAAGTAGTTAAAGAAAATAATTTTGATCAATCGATAAAAATAAAATGTGGAGAAAGAGTTTTCTTAATGGGAAGAGGGGTCTTGAAAATCAATTATTAGCCAAACAATTGTTATAATTATCCTATCTCATTGCCCAACTAATTATAATCCTAGAATCTCCGTTAATCACATAGGTTCTCCTGTCGGTTTCCCCTAATTGTAATTAATTCATTTTAACAACCTAAGTGTCCTTAGCGCTATTAAAAATCATTAATTATTACGCTCTGATTCATTTTAGGAATCTAAGTTTAATCAACTAATCCCAGTGTCACGACAGGCAATTAAACTAGTTGCATCGATTATGATCTATCCTAACTTCTCTCCGTCGAGTTTCCATTAAGAATCGAATCATTACACAATTGGCCAGATTGAATAAAGCATTAAGCACATCCATACAAATAATTAGGACAAAAGGGCAAGAGACAGGTAATTATAACAACATTTCAACTATAATTTCATTCCAAGACCCCAATTTGGGGTTTAGCTATACATAGCTAAAATATCCACAACATTTACAATAGAAAGCATAATTAAGAGCATAAAAGGAAAGGAATTGACCGTCGAAGAACCCCTTCGCTGACGCTCAGAGCTCCGCCGAACATTCCTTGAGCCTCCTAGGATGCTCTCCAAAATTCCCCAAATATTTCCCACTAAGAAATCTCTAAAAAAGGCTAGGAAGCCTTGAGAGAGGCTCCAAAGGAGCCAAAGGAAGGATGGATTGAAGAATGATTTGATTGATGCAAAATGAGGCACCAAGAGGTGCCTTTTATAGGCCCGGATTGGGGGTAGCGTCACGATGCTACATTGCACAGCGTCGCGACGCTGCAATGCACGCGGCTTGTTGCCCAAGAAATGGGTAGCGTCGCGACGCTACCTTCACAGCGTCTCGACGCTGACCCAATTTCCAGAATTTCCCAGCTTCGGTTTGGGCTGATTTTTGGGCCTTCTCTTCACTTATTTTTGGGCTTTTCTATCATGATTGGCTTATTTGACTCCCCTATTTATCCAAGCTTGGATTTGGGCTTGATTGGCTTCATTTTGGGCACTTTTTTCCCCAAAATCCACAACTTTGCTCCTAAAGACCAAATAACACAATACATTAAATATTTTCATTAATATCACGATTAAAGTACAAAAAAGCCTAATAAATTGGGACTAAAATAGCGACATTTTTGCTCGCTATTAGAGGACAAGGGAGTAATGTGCAAGCACAGCAAAAGGTGAACCAGCCGGGATTTGCTAAAGCGCAGGTATTGCCCCAGCAAAATAACCAGGCTTTGCCCCAACAAAGTTCGGGGAATTCTCTCGAGGCAATGATGAAAGAATTTATGGCTCGTACAGACGCCGCAATTCAAAGTAATCAAGCTTCAATGAGAGCCCTGGAATTGCAAGTGGGTCAGCTAGCCAATGAGCTGAAGGCAAGGCCTCAAGGGAAACTTCCTTCAGATACTGAACACCCTAGAAGGGAAGGTAAGGACCAGCTAAAGGCAGTGACTCTTAGGAGTGGTAAGCCACTGGAAGAAAGAGTAAAGCCTAGTAACACCCAAGCTGTAGAAAAAAATGGTGATAAAAATGTTGTTGTTGAGAAAGAGTTGGAGTCTGGTCAGGGTGCTGGAGGCAGCTGGTTCTATTCCAGATGTGGAACCACCTTATGTGCCGCCCCCACCTTATGTACCACCTCTACCTTTTCCACAAAGGCAAAAGCCAAAGAATCAGGATGGTCAATTTAAAAAGTTTTTAGAGATTCTTAAGCAATTGCATATAAATATCCCCTTAGTAGAAGCTATAGAGCAAATGCCTAATTATGCTAAATTTCTTAAGGATATTTTAACTAAAAAGAAGAGGTTAGGTGAGTTTGAAACTGTATCTCTTACTGAGGAATGTAGTGTTATTCTTAAGAATGGGCTACCACCCAAGGCTAAGGATCCAGGATCATTTACTATACCTGTGTCTATAGGTGGAAAAGAGTTAGGTAGAGCACTCTGTGATTTAGGTGCAAGCATTAACCTTATGCCTCTTTCGGTCTATCGAAAGCTAGGTATTGGTGAAGCTAGACCTACCACAGTCACACTCCAACTAGCTGATAGGTCTATCACATATCCAAAGGGTAAAATTGAGGATGTCTTAGTGAAAGTGGATAAATTCATATTTCCGGTTGATTTTATTATTTTAGACTATGAGGCTGATAAAGATGTCCCAATCATTCTAGGTTGTCCATTTTTGGCTACTGGTAGGGCGTTAATAGATGTTCAAAAAGGGGAATTAACAATAAGAGTCTGTAATGAGGAGGTAAACTTTAATGTGTTTAAAGCCATGAAGTATCCAGACGAGATGGAAGATTGCTCTTTCATTAGGATTCTGGAGAGCACAATTGTTGAGAGAGCAATACAGGATTCGGCTAGCAAGCATTTGGAAGATCATGGAGAGGTTAGTGTAGAGGATTTAGAAGTTTGTCCTTTAGAAAGGAAAAATGAAAAAGAGGTGTTTAGGTGTGAGGATATTTTGAGTCTTTAGATTTAGATCAAAGAAAGGCTCCCCCGATTAAGCCGTCCCTGATTGAGGCACCTACTCTAGATTTGAAGCCCTTGCCAGATCATCTAAAGTATGTGTATCTTGGGGAAGGTGAGACGTTGCCCATTATTGTTGCATCAGATTTAATGCCGGATCATGAGGAGGCCTTAATAAAGTTGCTGCAGCAATACTGCAAGGCTATTGGTTGGACATTGGCTGACATTCAGGGGATTAGCCCATCTTTTTGTATGCACAAAATCACTCTAGAGGAGGGATCCTTTAGGAGTATTGAGCAACAAAGAAGGCTTAACCCTGCAATGAAAGAAGTGGTTAAAAAGGAGGTGATTAAATGAGTGGATGCTGGCATAATTTATCCAATTGCAGACAGCAATTGGGTAAGCCCTGTCCAATGTGTTCCTAAGAAAGGAGGTGTCACTGTGGTGAGCAATAAAGACAATGAGTTGATCCCAACTAGGACAGTAACTGGTTGGAGGGTTTGCATGGATTACAGGAGGCTTAATAAAGCCACCCGTAAGGACCACTTCCCTCTGCCATTTATTGACCAGATGTTGGATAGGTTGGCTGGTCAGGCCTACTACTGTTTCTTGGATGGTTATTCTGGGTATAACCAGATTACTATTGCTCCTGAGGATCAGGAAAAAACCACGTTCACCTGCCCTTATGGGACGTTTGCTTTCAGGCGAATGCCTTTTGGCCTTTGCAATGCTCCAACAACATTTCAGCGGTGTATGTTGGCAATTTTTTCTGATATGATTGAGTCCACTGTTGAGGTATTCATGGACGATTTTTCAGTTTTTGGAGGATCTTTTCAGTGTTGTTTAGATAATTTAGGTCAGGTATTAAAAAGATGTGAGGATACCCATCTAGTTCTCAATTGGGAGAAATGCCACTTCATGGTGAAGGAGGGCATAGTGTTGGGTCATAGGATTTCTAAGAATGGTCTAGAAGTTGATAGAGCAAAAGTTGAGGTTATTGAAAGATTAGAACCACCGAATTCAGTGAAGGAGATTCGGAGTTTTTTAGGTCATGCTGGATTTTATAGAAGGTTCATAAAGGATTTTTCAAAAATCAGTAAACCTCTTTGTAACTTATTGTGCACTGATCAAGTTTTTGACTTTGATGCAGATTGTAGGAAGGCTTTTGAGACATTAAAGGCTGCTTTAATCTCAGCACCCATTCTTTGTGCACCTAATTGGAATTTACCATTTGAGGTAATGTGCGATGCGAGTGATGCTGCAGTAGGTGCAATGTTGGGGCAAAAACAGGGCAAATTTATTCATCCTATATATTATGCAAGCAGGGTTCTAAATGAGGCACAAGTCAACTACACAACTACTGAAAAGGAGTTGTTAGCTGTTGTGTTTGCCTTCGAGAAATTCTTGCCATATTTGGTTGGATCCAAAGTCACGGAGTTCGACTTGGAGATAAAGGATAAGAAGGGATCAGAGAATGTCATTGCAGATCATTTGTCTCGTCTTGATCCATCATCATCTTTGCTGGAGCAATCTGTCATTTCCGATTCTTTTCCAGATGAACAGCTTTTTGCTGTTCAGGTAAAGGTAGTCAGGGAAGTCCCTTGGTATGCTGATATTGCCAACTTTTTGGTCAAGGGAGTCACTCATGTTGATATGGATTGGAGGCAGAAGAAAAAGTTTAAGCATGATGCAAAATTTTTCTATTGGGATGAGCCATTTATGTATAAGCAATGCTCTGATGGTATTATTCGTAGGTGTGTTTCAGGTGATGAAGCAAAGGAAATCCTGGAGCAATGTCACTCTTCGCCGTATGGAGGCCATTTCAGCGATCAGAGGACAGCTATGAGGATTTTGCATTGTGGATTCTTCTGGCCTACCTTGTTTAAGGATGCCCATTGGTTCTACAAGCAATGTGATGCTTGCCAAAGGAGAGGAAACTTAGGGCCTAGAGATGAAATGCCTCTTACTTACATTTTAGAAGTTGAATTATTCGATGTATGGGGTATTGATTTTATGGGGCCATTTCCCCCTTCTAATGGCAATGTCTTTATCTTATTGACAGTTGATTATGTGTCCAAATGGGTGGAGGCCATCGCATGCCATCAGAGTGATGCCAAGACGGTTTCAAGGTTTCTCCAATCGCACATCTTTGCGCGGTTTGGGACACCTAGAGCTTTAGTAAGTGATGAGGGTACACATTTTGTTAATAATATCTTAACTAAGCTTTTAGCTAAGTATGGAATCAAGCATAGGATAGCTACCCCCTATCACCCACAGGCTAATGGTCAAGCTGAAATAAGTAATAGGGAAATTAAATCAATTCTAGAAAAAGTAGTCCATCCAACTAGAAAGGATTGGTCTTTTAGGTTGGATGAGGCTCTTTGGGCTTATAGGACAGCCTATAAGACTCCTCTAGGTATGTCTCCCTATCGGTTAGTTTATGGGAAAGCTTGTCATTTACCATTAGAGCTAGAGCATAAAACGTTTTGGGCTTTGAAAAAATTAAATTTCGATCTGAGTCGTGCAGGGGCAATGAGGATGCTACAGCTTAATGAATTGGAGGAATTTCGCCAATTTTCTTATGAAAATGCGAAAATATATAAAGAAAAGACTAAGTTGTGGCATGACAAGAAAATTAAGCCTAAAGAGTTTGTCAAAGGTCAAAAAGTGTTGCTTTATAATTCTAGATTAAGGTTGTTTCCTGGGAAACTTAAATCTAAATGGTCAGGGCCATTTATTGTGATTGAGGTTTTCCCCCATGGAGCAATTACTTTGCAAGACGAAAAGGATGGGAGAGTGTTCAAAGTGAATGGTCAGCGTGTCAAACATTATTGGGGAGAGGAGTTTCAGGTGAAATATCCTTCCCTAAGGTTGGTTGATGATTGAGAGAGCAACATTTTTGCGGGAGCATTCGGAGCAAAATTTTGAGCTCCCAGTGTTTGTTTTTATTTTTCGCTGATTTGTTTTTAAATTCGATGAGGATAGATTTGGGTTGATTGAATTTTTGCATGGTTGATTTTAATTTCGTTGATATTTATAATTTTGTAGAATTTATTTTTGTAGATTTGATTTCGCTTTATTTAATTTATTTATTTGAATTATCTTTGAATTATCTTTTAATTAGGTTTTCGGTTATTTAAATTTCTGTTTAGATTAGATTTGAATAAAATTTCTCCTTATTTAATTCGGTTTTGAATAGTAAAAATAAAAAGATTTGATTTGAGCGGATAATATTTGAATTTCCGGATTTGATTTTTCTTTTTCTATTTTGAATTTAAATTTTCCGTATCCGAGATTCTTCAGGTAATCTTTTCAGAAGGTTGTTGCGGCAAGGTTATGGTTGAAGCAAATCTTCAGCTCGAATAGAAGGGATTTTGTTGTAAATTTATTTTTACCGTTTGGATTTCCTTTGAATTTTTACAGGTTAGGTTGCATGCGTACTCTGATGAGGCCACGTGTCGAACAGTGATCATCCAAGGGCGTGGATGGTGGACAGCACATGGTTATTTACCATGGGCGATTAGAATTCAGGAATTTACCGCTGATGGATTTAAATTTCAGGATTGCATGCGGATCTGAACGGTAAACTCAATTAATGTGAGCAAAATCTTTCGGTTAGGATTCAATTTGCTGCAGCCCTATTTATTAACACCTTCTGGTAGGTAAGTTTCACTTCATCTTATTGATTCAAATCTTTGCCTGTACATTCTTCTTTCTTTGTTGTTATTCTCTGTCAACCCCTTGCGTCTTCAATGGCCAAAACGAGAGCTAGAAAAGAGAGGGAGAATGAGGATGAGGAGGTACCTGTTACCCCTGAAGTACAGAAAGCGAAAACGAAAAAGAAGAAGACGCTAGAGGAGAAAGAAGCGAAAAGGAGGAGACGGCAACAGAGGGCCGAGGATCAGGAGGCTCTACAGAAAGTGACGGATGATGTGGCTGCCACAGTAGTTGAAGAAAACCCGAAAGAACCAGAAGAACAGAACCTAGAACAGACTGAGCAGAGGGTCGCGGATACAGAAGAAGTTCAAGAGGAGCAAACAGAGGAAGTTCGAGAGGAAAATACCGAAGTTCGAGAAGAAATTACAGAGGAAGTTCAAGAAAAGCAGGCCGAGGATGTACAAATGCAACAGGCAGATGATGTTCAGGTAACGGATAATGAGCCAGTGCAGGAGGCTCAAGTGGAGGTGATCATGCCAGAAGTACCAAAACGTCGCCGCGTTAAGAGGAAAGCAGGCCGCGCTAGGGTTGTCCGAACTAATACTCCTTCGCCTCCAACCACTGATTCTGAAAGAGAAAATGCAAGAAGAGAGGAACGAGAAAAGAAGGAAGCTGAGGACAAGGCTAGAGAAGAAGAAGCAAAGAAAGCGGAAGAAGAGATTTTGCCCAAACAAGCGGAAGACAAGGGCAAAGGTATTGCTGAGGCATCGGGTGAGGCTGACGAGATTGAGGAACCGAGATTTCCGTACAATCGCTTCATCAATAACCTTGCTCGGGCAAAGTATGTTGAGATGCTGAGAAGGGACTTCCTGTTTGAACGAGAATTTGGCGATGATCTGCCACGGTTCTTGAGGACTAGAATAGTGAACCTCGGCTGGAGTCAATTTTGTGCAAAGCCGAAACCTGTTAATTCAAACATTGTTCGAGAATTTTACGCCAATATTGACGATCACGAAGAATTTCAGGTTATCGTTCGAGGAGTGCCCGTTGACTGGAGCCCAGGAGCCATTAATGCTTTGTTCAACCTCCAGGACTTTCCACACGCAGGCTTTAATGAGATGGTGGTCGCACCATCTAGCGACCAACTAAATGCGGCTGTCCGAGAGGTTGGCATTGAGGGGGCCCAGTGGAGATTGTCGAAGACGGAAAAGCGCACATTTCAGGTTGCTTATTTGAAGAGCGAGGCCAATACATGGATGAGTTTCATCAAGCTGCGCTTACTGCCGACAACTCACGACTCAACGGTGTCTCGAGATCGGGTTTTGCTTGCCTTTGCTATTCTTCGTTCCATGAGTATTGATGTGGGTAAGATAATTTCTTCTGAGATTCTTGATTGCTGGCGGAAAAAGGTGGGGAAGCTGTTTTTCCCCAACACTATCACGATGCTATGCCGAAGGGCAGGGGTGCCAGAGGATGAGGATGATGTGCCACTAATAGACAAGGGAATAATTGACACACCAAATCTGGCTAGGCTTCAGAGGACGCAGGAAGCACGCCAAGGAGGTTTGGTGTGCGGCATCCACCAAATGCAGGAGCAATTACAGCTGCATTCCAGTAGGATGGAATTTGTTGAAAGGCAATTGCAGACTTTCTGGAACTATGTGAAAAGGAGGGATGCCGCGTTGAGGGTAGCCTTGCAGTCGAATTTTTCCAAGCCATATCCTGCTTTACCTGTATTCCCTGATGACCTACTGAACCCCTGGATCCCGCCCCCACCTGTTGAACGAGAAGAAGATGTTGAAGAGCAGGGTCAGGAAGATTGATGGATGAGATGATCTTCAGCGAGCATTTCTTTTGTTCCTTTATTTTTGTTTGCTCGCGCATGTTTGACCCTGCTTACTGTTCTGTTTGCTTGTTTCTTTTTAATTTTTCTGATGCTAAAAAAATATATCTGCTTATGTAATTTCTTTTTCTATGCTTTTAATGAAATTTCCGAAGTTATTTCTGTTCCATAAGCGTTGAGTAACTCTAACTTAACTAATTCTCTTTCTGAATTTTTGAAGCTTGGACTGGCTAAGCTTAATTAGATCAAGGTATTCTGATCTCCAGAAACCTTTTGCTTGAGCATTTTCTCTGGCCTGGTCGTTGCTGCGGCAAAGAAAATTCTGGAGGTAGTGTTGACTTATGTGATCCACTTTAAGCTTAGGTCTAGTCCCACACTTAGTTTTAAAATTCAGATAGAAAACTTTAAGTTTGGGGGTATAATTGCAAAACTGATAATTCATTGAGGACAATGAAAAATTCAAGTTTGGGGGACTTTTTGCTACTTCAATTGTTTTGCTCGAGCATTCCTCTCCTTCATTAAATAATTTGTTAGGTTATTGAGTAACCGGGGACATTTGTGATACCCACAGTTTGTCTTCGCGTCAAAAGGTAACCTAGGAAATGTGAAAAATGATGAAAAATTATTTGCTGAAAAAAGTGATTGTTGAAAATTTTGCTGAGAAAATTCATGGAGCAAAAGTTTTGAAGGATGAATGATAGTCCAGCAGTTTTTCTGTCTCCCAGAACTTAGGTGAGCTTCATCATAAAATGTTGCCATTCTGAGGGGCAAGAGATGGAATAACTAAGGATTTTTGAGCTTTACAAAGAGTATTTAGCCTAATTGGTGATGAGTTTGAGGCAAGGGTATACTGCACCATAAAGTGGGTCATCCCGTGTTTAAGAGCTTATGACTGTAGGGCTGCTTTAAGTCTGAAAAACAAAAATATAAACCCCTTGAAAATATGTTTTAATATGTCTGATAATAGAGCTAGGCTGTGGCAAGTTCTTAGAACTGAGTTAAAAGTGGTGATTATTTGTCCATGCCGGAAGAATTATTTTGCTGCAGCAGAGCTTGGTTTTGCAGAGTGCTCAGGTAAAGGTTGAAGGTAGTATTCGATTGTCTGGTTTGATTAAGCTATGCTTTGTCTAACGTTTTGAATTCTTGAAGGGAAGGTTGGTTAGTATTGCTCGGGACGCGCAATAGTTCAAGTTTGGGGGTGTGATAACTGCCTAAAAGGTAGTTATTTAGGCCTCATTTCTATATTGATTTGTGTGTCTTTTGTGCTTAATAGGGTTGGTTTTAGATATATATTACATGTTTTAACCCATTTGGAAGAATGGAAGCTTTGGAAATCATTTTGTGAAGAATCTGTTGCTGGGCGACTTGAGGGAGCAAATTCTGTGCTGCAGCAAAGCTGGGAGCAAAACTGCCACATCACAGCTCGTTAGCCAATTTAATGAACCGACTTCTGTTGAGTTATTTTCGGGATAAAGGAGCAAGAAGAGCCATCCACGTGTCTAGGTCAACCTAATTCAAGCCTTCCTCAACTCTATAAAAGGAGGTAGCCGCCCAAGTCAAAGTCATTCCACTTTTGGGAGAAAACATTCCATTCTTGGGAAGTTCCTTCCACCTTTGGGAGCCGAATAGAGGAGAGAGATTGGAGACCACCTAGAAGACCATCATTGCAAGCTGATCAAGGAGATTAGTATTTCCTTTTATTATCTTGTAATTATGGACATGCCTACTCAGATTGTAGCGTGCGTCTCCATGCATATTATGAACTAAGTAGCTTAGGCGTTGGTTAGGAAACTATGTGATTGCCGTGCTTAACTTTAGTAATAAATATTGATTCTATGCATCTTGATTAATTGTTGTGTTCATTTCTATTTTATGCCCGCTTAGCCAGTCGGTATGAATACCTCTCTCTAGTTTCAAGGATGATTTAGAGAGTGTGTGGCGATTAATCACACTACAATCATTGTGTATTGGTGAACGCCAGTGACTGAGCTAGGGATAGCCAGTTGCCTAGTGCTTGATCGGTCGTACTTCATTGGGGTTGAAACACATTCCAAAAAATCCGGAGTTCCGGGAGGAATCCGCTAATAATATTGCGAGAGTTTGCATGATCAATAATATTGCTAGAGCATTTTTAAAACAATTACTAAATCCTGACCAGCGCCTGTTTCTAATCTGTCTGCCTATCCGTTTACTTTCTGTTCTGTCATTTCTTTTGCTTCAGCATTATTCTTATAAAAACAAATCATTTTTACCATCTTTGAAACCATTAAAGAGTTATACAAAATAGATAAAGTGGAAGCTAGTTCAGGCCTTGGATTGATAATACTTATTACTTGCTGCGGACTGTGTATACTTGCACAGTGTTCTAGAGCATTTTTATATCGCATTTTTACTCACTCTAGGAACCCAACAGTAGTAACTTGAGGTTAGTTGAGGAAAGGGGTCTAATAGTCATTTCATTTCATTTATCACGTTGTATGAGTCACGTGGACAATTTAACCAGCCTGACATATGCTTGCCAACTCACTGGAGGTGAACAAGTTGAGATCTTAGGAAATCTCTACTCTTACTGATGGTAGAATGCACCCAGTCAGTGGAGCCTAGTCTCACCCATCAAGGCACCTATGTGTGCATAGTGTCACGGTCATGCTTGTCCAGGGCGTGTTGCCCATGGCCGCATGCCCATGTCAACCCATTCCCCTCATGCTTTCATTATATGTATTTCCTTTGTATCACTTGTTTATTTTCCCTTGCATTTTTCTAGTGCATGACTCCTTGTGATTTTGATGTTCAAGTCTGCCAAGGCTAAAATGCTTAATAATATACTATAGGGGGGTACGACTAGTTGTCAAACCTTCCTACCCGAGAGTTGTTCGCTATCAAGCTGTTGTCGTCCCTTTGCTTACTTGATAGTCCATGCAACTAATATTCTTACAAAATGTTTTCAGCTGTTTTCCGAAGCTTTTTCTCTAACCCTGTGTTCTAAAACCGTTTTCCAAGAACGAGGGTGGAGGTAGCGAGATAGGCCCTTTGTGCCACCGGCGATCTGAAATCGAGTTGGCTGACTTACTCGTGGGCGAGAGTAAGTGCCGCACAATCGCATGCGAGTTCGAAAAGAGTGCGATTGTGACACATAGCACTCTAACTACCAACTCATTGGTAAGGCTCAATGGGTTTCTAGTCGGAACTTTACTTCCATAGATAGTTGATGGCACCTAGTTTGTGAAGCTGAGTCCCGTCCATCTAGCTCTTCATCTAAATTCAAACATTTCAATTCTAGGTGATTAATTGTCACAACCTCTACTAGGATAAATAGTCTATTCTTTTCCCTATTAGAGCCCCTAATACATAGTCTGGTTTAACTGCAATCTAACCAACAAGTTTCTTTCCCCTAAATGTTTCTGAAGGGCTAATCCAATATGTTCTAACTACATCACTTCTCATCTCATTCAAGTACAGAAATCATGATTGGCATCCAAAATTCTAAATAGAAAAACTGCAACCTTCCAATTATCAACATTCAATGTCAGCCATCCATAATATACATCAATTATGCATTTACAAATGCTTGTCCCAACTATATCACAGAATAATTATTTTCCACAACATATTCCCAATTTCAAATAAAGGCATTCATGCTTTCCCAATCAAACAAATAGGAATTTCTTACACAAAACATCTAACTGGTGCCAACAAGAGCATAACTCAACTGGCATAAAGTATGTGCTTATGACCAAGAGGTCATGTGAGTTTGAATCCTCCTTCTCAAAAAAAAAAAAAAAAAGAGTTTGAATCCTCTCACCCTCAAACGTTGTTGAAATAAAACGAAACATCTAACGTTGTTGAAATAAAACGAAACATCTAATTGGCCATTCCAATATCGATATATATATATTGGAATGACCAATTAGATGTTTTATATATATATATATATATATATATATATATATATATGTACAATCCAAAATAGTAAGGTACTTACCTTAATAATTTTGTACAAAATAAAATGTTTGCCCACATGTTTTCCTAGCAATCCAACAATTCCTAGTAATTTAATAATTAATAAGGACCTAATACAGTACTAGACAAAATAAAAATACAAAAACTTGGGAGCCAATTGAATTTTACTCAATAGCAGCTTTGGAGAATTCTTTTTCAATCTTTAATTTACGTCAATCCTAATAGGTCGTGACCCAATTCAATTGATCTGTCATACATCACTGGGAAATTGGGTGGCAGCTCACAACGACTGGGTTGGATGGACAAGAGAGTGAGAGATATTGATAAAGAGAGAGAGGATCTTACTGACAAGGCTGTGGCAACGACGAAGACTCACAGTAGTGGCGTCTAAGGTGTTGTGAGAGACGACGTGATGACAAAGCTACAGGAGAGAGAGATTGCCGAGAGATTGAGCGAGATGTTAGAGAGAAAGAAAGGGAGAAGGAGAAAGGGACTGACTAGCAGTGGCAACGACAACCAGATCTAGACTCAATGAAGGTGGCGGGGTCGTGGTTTGGGCAGCGACGGTCTAGCAGAGGGACGAGAGGGAGCGAGTGAGAGAGATCGCAACGAGAGAGAGCGCAACGAGAGAGAGTATGTGTGAGGGATGAGAGAGATAGAGAGAGATATTGGAGAGATGGGTTCTCGAAATTTTCTTTTTTCTTTTTCTTTTTTTTTTAAATCCCAACTAACTGAAACGGTGGCATGCGTGAAATCGACCCCTCTCTCTCCCACTTTAACTGATTTAAAGGAAAAAAAATATATTTTTTAATGGGCTATTACATTTTTCCTTTTCTTCACCACCATCAATTTCTCTCTTTCCATCTTCTTCACGTTCTTCTTTCTTTTCTCTTCCCTTCTCTCTCTTCTTTTTCCTTCTTCTTCACTACCAATCAATTTTTCCTCTCTTTTCTCTTCTTTTTTCCTTTTCCTTACCAAACTTCGTTTTTTTCATCTCTTTCCTTTTTTTTACTTTTCCACTTTTTTTTCCTCACCAAGCTTCAAATCTTTCTCCATTTCTTTCTTTTTATTTCTCTTCTCCTCATAGTTACTCTTTATCTCTTCTTTCTCTGTCAAATTTTTATTGTTTTTTCTTCTACGTCGAGCGTCTTCTGGCAATATCTCAAAACCGACCAAATCAATCGACCAATCGTATATTTGGTTAGTTGGTTTCATGGAACATCTCAAAATCACCGACCAACCGAAACTGATACTCGAACATTGGTTCGAGGTATTTTCTCTACCCCTTCTTACCTTGAAAAAACAAGGGCAACTTGCATCCTTAAACTGATAACCATCTTTTGGTTAACTTAATTAGCCTCCTCCATCCCTCGAGACCAACAAAGGGTAGTATCGGAATATTCATCTGTTGTTCATCGACTACAACCTTTCGGCCTAATCTTAGGCCCTGACTTAGCCTTCGTGGACGAACCTAGTAGAGGAACCCTTGGGTTTTCGGGACATTGGATTCTCACCAATATTTGCATTACTCAAGTCGGCATTCTCGCTTCCACTTCTTCCACCAGTGCTTGTGAACCCTACTTATTTCATTTTGGGTAGAATTAAAACATATATAAGATCATTTGAATTATAAAGTATATAATATATTAAAAATAATAGGAAAAAATACACTTTTGGTCCCTGAGGTTTGGGTTAAGTTACACTTTGGTCCCTGAGTTTTCAAACTCAACAAAAATACCCTGAGGTTTGAGATAAGGAGCACTTTGGTCCTTGCCGTCCATTTTTCTGTTAAATCCTAACGGCTGCTGACGTGACACTATTATTTTAATAAAAAAAATTTAAAATTTTTAAATAAAAAAAATTAAAATAATAAAATATTATTATTATTATTATTTATTTTTTTAATTATTTCTCATTCTCTCTCCTACTCTTCTAATTCTTCTCCATCTTCTTCTTCTTCATCCTTTTCCATCTTCTTCTTCCTATATCCGATGGCCGGCGACCACCGCTCGCTGACGACTGTCGCCTCCCCCGCCGACTGGTTTTTTTTTTCTCCCTTCCCTCTTTTCTTTTTCTTCTTCCACCCCTCTTTTCACTGTTTTTTTTAAAACAGAAAATGAAGGGGAAAACCCCCTACAATTCCGGTGCCGGAGAGGGTCCCTCCTCCCTCCCCGTTCCAGATCTGGAACGAAGAGGTCCCTTCCCTTCTTTTCTTTAATTTGTAAATTCGTAAATCGAAAGTGCCATTTTCCGATTCTTAAACGCTGTGACGGCGACCTGCGCAAAGCTACTAAACAAGCTCTTTTTCGCCTTCTGTTTCATGTAAATCGACGTAGCCGCAAAGAACAGAACGGTGGCCACAAGCATGAGGCTCGCCGGAACTCCAAATCCCACTCTCCAGCCAACGTGATCCTGAATGCAAACGATTCCCGTCAGTGTGATCAGAACCGAAAATAAGGCTGACGCGTAGTACCAGCCGAAGAATCTCTCTAGCATTCTCTTGTTGTTGGGATCGTCCCGACGATCGATTTGGTCGGCGCTGAAGGACAGAGTGCAGGGTCAGACACCGCCGGCTCCAATGGACATCAGGCTGAAGGCGGCGGCGAGAAGGGTCATTTTGGGTGGTTGTCGGAGATCGACAAGTTTCGGGGTGGAGCTGGTCGTAGACGGGTCACGTCAGCAGCCATTGGAATTTATAGAAAAATGGACGGCAGGGACCAAAGTGCTCCTTATTTCAAACCTCAGGGATATTTTTGTTGAGTTTAAAAACTCAGGAACTAAAGTGTAACTTAACCCAAACCTCAGAGACCAAAAGTGTATTTTTTCCAAAATAATAATACCAGATTTATAGCACACAACATGTTCTTAAATTTATTGTCCAAGTGAGCATAGCTTAATGGTAATTGACGTGTACCCTCGACCAAGAGGTCAAAGGTTCAAATCCCCCACGTCAAATATTGCTAAACTACAAAAAAACATGTTCTTAAATTAACTAATAATAATGGATATTTCAACTAAATATTTAGTTAGTAATTATACTTGCTTTGTTAAGATCATTTTGAGCAACTTTTGAAATTGAGAATCAGTTTCTAAATTTGTTACCAAACACATTAAAAAACAATGAAAACATAAAATACTATTCTCTTTAATATTTTTTTAGTACAAAAATATGTGAGGGTGGAGATTCAAATCTCTTGTGACTGAGGATATAATTTAGTAAAAAATATGTGAGGGTGGAGATTCAAATCTCTTGTGACTAAGGATATAATGTCTTAAAAGTTGAACTTGGCAGAGATTTCAATTTCAAAATAATTGAGTGAAGACAATGTTATAGGTAATTCTGACCATTTTGGAATTCAAGGACTAAGATGGATAGCGCAACCCCTAAGACACAATCGAGAGATGGATCCCAAAGGAGAGGCAAAGCAAAGAGGTTGTGCCAAGCTCGGCCCAACCTCCGTGGGCCATGCTCAGCCTCGACCGACCACTCGACCCACTTGTGTGGGCCAAGTCTCTCCCCCTCTGCTTTGGTCCCTAGAGTCCTTGGTCGCCTCGGTTCAACTTGGTTCAGTCTAAATCATCTCCAAATGCATAGAAACCCCAAGGCAAAAATAGATATATAAACTCTTCTTCGTCATTGAAGAAGGGATCCCGAAACTATTCTCTGAACTTTGTATTCTCTTGCTCTCTTGATATATCATCTTACTTCTTGCTGACTTAAGCATCGGAGGTGGTGTGGTGTCTATGGCAACGACGAAGACTCACAGTAGCGGTGTCTAAGGTGTTGTAAGAGACGACGTGACGACAAAGCTACAGAGGAGAGAGAGATTGTCGAGAGATTGAGCAAGATGTTAGAGAAAGAGAAAGAAGGAGAAAGGGACTGATCAACAGTGGTGACGACGACCAGATCTAGACTCAACGAAGGTGGCGGCGGCGTGGTTTGGGCAACAACGGTCTAGCAGAGGGACGAGAGGGAGCGAGTGAGAGAGAGCACAACGAGAGAGAGTGTGAGGGATGAGAGAGATAGAGAGAGATATTGGAGAGATGGGTTCTAGAAATTTTCTTTTTTCTTTTTCTTTTTTTTTTAAATCCCAACCAACCGAAACGGGGCCATGCGTGAAATCGACCCCCCTGTCTCCCACTTTGACTGATTTAAAGGAAAAAAAATATATTTTTTAATGGGTTGTTACACTTTTCATCTTCTTCACCACCATCAATTTCTCTTTTTCCATCTTCTTCATGTTCTTCTTTCTTTTCTCTTCCCTTCTCTCTCTTCTTTTTCCCTCTTCTTCACTACCAATCAATGTTTCCTCTCTTTTCTCTTCTTTTTTCCTCTTTTTCTTCTCTTTTCCTTTTCCTTACGAAACTTCGTTTTTTTCATCTCTTTCCTTTTTTTTCTCTTCCACTCTTTTTTCCTCACCAAGCTTCAAATCTTTCTCCCTTTTTTTCCTTTTTATTTCTCTTCTCCTCATAGTTACTCTTTATCTCTTCTATCTCTCTCAAATTTTTATCCTTTTTTCTTCTACATCGAGCGTCTTCTGACAATATCTCAAAATCGACCAAATCAATCAACCAATCGTATATTTGGTCAATTGGTTTCATGGAACATCTCAAAATCACCGACCAACCGAAACTGATACTCGAAAATTAGATCGAGGTATTTTCTCTACCTCTTCTTACCTTGAAAAAACAGGGGCAACTTGCATCCTTAAATTGATAACCATCTTTTGGCTAACTTAATTAGCCTCCTCCATCCCTCAAGACCAACAAAGGGTAGTATAGGAATATTCACCTGCTGTCCATCGACTACAACCTTTTGGCCTGATCTTAGGCCCTGACTCAGCCTTCGTGGACGAACCTAGCAGAGGAACCCTTCGGTTTTTAGGACATTGGATTCTCACCAATATTTGCATTACTCAAGTCGACATTCTCGCTTCCACTTCATCCACCACTGCTTGTGAACCCTACTTATTTCATTTTGGGTAGAATTAAAACATATATAAGATTTATAGCACACAACATGTTCTTAAATTAATTGTCCAAGTGAGCATAGCTCAATGGTAATTGACATGTACCCTCGACCAAGAAGTCAAAGGTTCAAATCCCCACCCCAAATGTTGTTGAACTACAAAAAACATGTTCTTAAATTAATTAATAATAATGGATATTCAACTAAATATTTAGTTGGTAATTATACTTGCTTTATTAAGATCATTTTGAGCAACTTTTGAAATTGAGAATGAGTTTTTCTAAATTTGTTACCAAACACATTAAAAAACAATGAAAACATAAAATACTATTCTCTTTATTATTTTTTTTAGTACAAAAATATATGTGAGGGTGGAGATTCAAATCTCTTGTGACTGAGGATATAATTTAGTAAAAATTATGTGAGGGTGGGGATTCAAATATCTTGTGATTGAGTATATAATTTAGTACAAAAATATGTGAGGGTGGAGATTCAAATCTCTTGTGACTGAGGATATAATGTCTTAAAAGTCGAACCTGGCAGAGATTTCAATTTCAAAATAATTGAGTGAAGAAATGTTATAGGTAATTCTAACCATTCGGAATTCAAGGACTAATAAGTATGACAATGCAGCCCCTAAGACACGATCGAGAGGCGAATCCCAAAGGAGAGGCAAAGCAAAGGGGTTGTGGCAAGCTCGGCCCAACCCCTCGTGGGCCATGCTTAGCCTCGGCCTATGGCCGAGGCTGAGGCCGTGACCACTCGGCCCACTTGTGTGGGCCGAGTCTCTCCCCCTCTGCTTGGTCCCTAGAGTCTCTGGTCGCCTCGGTTCAACTTGGTTCAGCGCGAATCGTCTCCAAATGCCTAGAAACCCTAAGGTAGGAACACGTATATACACCCTTCTTTGTTATTGAAGAATGGATCCCGAAACTATTCTCTAAACTCTCTATTCTCTTGCTCTCTTGCTATCTCATCTTACTCCTTCATCGGAGGCGGTGTGGCAAGCACCACATCGGTGTGCAGGTTTCTTTTGTCTTGCAGGCCATGTCTTCCCCCTCTTAAACAAATTTACCGTTTGGCATCAACAGACAACATTAAAATTTTGATTCTTAATTTAACAATTTTGCATCAAACTAAATCTAGGTTTTGTTTCTCTTTTATTCTCATTACCATTAATCAAATGGAAGGTTTCATAATTGATACGTAAACCAGAACAAAGAAAAATAACTATTTTTATTCGCATTATTAAATAAATGTGGTATCCAAATTAAGGTATCCAATGAAAACAGTCATAAATTTTCATTAATAGATAATGATAGAATCGTCAAAAGAAGGAAAATCATAAAACAATCAAATTCTTATTCCATTTATTGAGATAGGTATATGTTGTATATAAAGAAAGAGATAAGAAATAGATAAGATCAATTACAAGGGAAGCGACAGAGACAAGTATCACTTGGCGTTTTAAAGAAAAAGCATAATCCAATTGCATTTGGTCCAAATTGGGCTTTGCAGCCACTCTCACACTCTGCAGCATTGCACCCTCCGCCATGCAATGCTCTCTCGCATTGTCCTTCAACACTTTTCATCATCGTTTCACCTGCACCCACAAAAAACCACTTCAATCTCAATCTTTTGTCTAATGAATCATTCAACTATAAAAATGGCTAATAGGAGACTTAAAGTTTTCAATTTTGTGTTTAAATACGCTATTGACTTATTCGATATATGTGTTTTTAAATGACCAAACTATTAGATGTCAAATTGAATTTTGTATCTAATAGAACCTCTAAACTTTCATTTTTTGTCTAACCAGTCACAAAATCTTAAAAATTGTTGAATAGGTCAACAACCTATTAGATACCCAATTGAAAGTTGAGATCTGTTAAACAAATATTAAAATTTTAAGACCTACTAAACACAAAATCGAAAGTTTAATGATCTATTAATTATTACTTTTTTTAATTTAAGCATATATAAAATGCAAACTAAAGTTGTAATTTAAAACTATATAATTTCTCATAATAAAGATGTTGGTAGCTTCAGCTGAGTTATGAATGGAAGCAACGAGCAATGGATTGAGCTGCGTCTATAATATGGTAACATTCACAAGGATCTTTACGGGTAAAATTGAAACCAACAACTACACAAATTGGGAACATTATGTCACATTACATTGGTTTCAATTTTGCCCACAACATTTTAATGGTTTCAATTATATTAAAAATTACTAATGGAGAGTTTTTTTTTAAAAAAAAAACAAATAAAAAATTAAAAGCTGATTTAAGATAAAAAATTTGAAATTTTGGAATACTATGAATAAAATTAAGGGAAAGAGGAGTAATTACCATTGAAAATGAGTAAAACCACAAGGATAATGGCTGAGAAGGAGATGGACTTCATCTTTTGTTAAGGATAATTCTTTGCAAAACTCTAATTAATTGATAATATTTGGGAATTGGTTTCTTTGGTATTTATAAGAAAAATATGGATTTAGTTTTGTGTTTATTTTTCCTCTTTGCATTAATTTCTTTAATCATTTTTAGAGAAATTTTCCTATTATGTCATTTTCTTAATTTGGATCCGATTTTGTAATTTGTTACGCAATTGATTTGTTTCTTTTTGGGTGTAGTGCTCAAATCTAAGAATAATACTTCTTCCTTCTTCGGATCCAAATCATATAAGGTATTTATTATTAACTTATTGGTTAAATAATACATTTAGTTGCAATAACAAACTTCCATAATTTTATTCATTTAGTATCCTTAATTTAGGCATTGCCAATAATACCATTATATTTTTTTGTTTTTCATTAGACAGTATTCCATTAATGGAGCATTGAAGTATCATGTCCATTAAATTAGTTTTTACTAATGTTTGCACGATAGTGATAGACAGTTGGTAGACTAACAAGTTTATCATGTCAAAATCTTGATGATAGTCGTAAAAACTACCTAAAAACATTGATCTAAAATTTAAGAATTTTATTGAATTTTGTTTTTGTAATTCTTGATTAAGAAATATTTGTGTGCAAGAATTAAATTGCTCTACTTATAATAGAAAAGGTGTTTATGGAGTATATATTTGTGGAATACTAATGATACGAAGTAACCATATGCAACATTGTAAAAAAAAAAACAATAACTACCTTCATTTTTACTATAATTTTGTCACAAATGGTAATTTATAAGCTTAAGTTTAAAAGCAAATATTATCTAAAATATGGGACGTTGCAGAAAATGCAAATGCAGTAAATTAAATGAAAAAAAATTAAATTGCAAAATCCTCACTGAGATTAAAAAAAACATAAGAAATAAAAATAATTTTGGGTGCATTGGTTTCTTATTTGAAAACAAGAACCCGAAAGTAATAGATTTAACTGAAAACAAATATCCCCTAACTTTAGGATAATTTTAATATATATATATATAATGCCTCTAAAGTCTAAAAAGTTTCATTGTTGTTTTTTTTTTAAAAAAAAGTTTCATCGTTAACTTTGAGCTTTAAATTTGTTTGAAGATAACCATTTTTGTCAACCTTTTTTTTGTTAAAATGAAGATGAAAAAAGTGACGTGACAATGACCGGTAGAATAGTGGTACGTGATAGCACCTAAAAAGTGCTATTTTATTTCCATGATTTCATGCTAGTTCGGTTGGTTTGTATGCTTTGTTTGTGCACTTTGTAGGATTTCAAGTATAAGAGATCGAGAATGCATTTCGAGTGAAAATGAGTTAAAAAGAGCTAAATGGAGTTATTGTGTCAACTTGGAGCTCAAGACATGAAGGAGAGACTATTTTCCAGAAGACGTAGTGTCTAGACCCAAGATCTCGACATCAAAGTGCTAAGAAGCTGAAGAAATCATCATCCCACTTGAGAGGGCAATATCGAGACGTTGTCCTAGAGCGTCTTGACACTGCAAGGCAATTTGCAGTGTTGGGGACCTCAAACTTAACGCTACAAGCACGCTCAGTGCTTCACTCCGTTCGTAAGCATTGAGACGCTGCTTGTAGCGTCGAGACACCACAAACATGTGCATGTCAGACAAGCCAATCCACTTATGAGCATTGTGATGCTTTCTATAGCGCCTCAATGCTAGCCTGCGTTTACTATAAAAATGTTCTTTTTCCTTTAGCTGTATGAAGTTAGATTTTATCATTTATGCAATTTTCTCTAGTCTTTCAATTCCAACTCCGTATTTTATATTTGTTACTTAGTTTAGCTTAGGCCCCGTTTGATAACCATTTGGTTTTTTGTTTTTGGTTTTTCAAAATTAGACTTGTTTTCTTCCAATTTCCTTACCATGGTTTTCATTTTTGTCAATAACACATTTGAATTCCTAGCCAAATTCTAAAAACAAAAACAAGTTTTTGAAAACTACTTTTTTTAGTTTTCAAAATTTGCTTGGTTTTTAAAAACAAGGAAAGAAAGGTATTAGAAAAACAAAGAAACTTGAAGGTGGAAGTAGGATTTATAAGCTTAATTTTCAAAAACCAAAAACCAAAAACCAAATGGTTATCAAACGGGGCCTTAATTTTTTATATTTAATTTTATTTTGTATGGAGTTTTAGTTGTGTCTATGGCCGGCTAAACCCGTAGACACGGGTTCGGAGACTTTTTGGGTGTTTAATTAGCGATCTTTGTGAGATTTTGATGCTAAATGTTATTATTTTAATTGTTAGTATATTTTAGATCTTGAGTTTATTATTAGCATGCACAGTAGATTAAACTGATGACTTAATCGCAATCGTAGCTTGTATATTCGTAATTGGCTAATTTCACAGCAAATAAACTGATTCACATGGTCGCGTGTCCCAAGAGCATCTCTCTGACGTCGTAGATTGCATGATAGGTTTTGGGTCTAAAATAGCGTTAGTAGTAAATTAGGTTTATTTACTTCTTGTGTCCTCATCAATCCCTAAAACTTAATGCAAATGGATAATTAGTTGATTTCGATAGTTTATTCAAGTTAATTGTTATTATGCCCAAGACTTATCCCGAGTTTATTTACAATTTATTAGCAAGAACTATCCAAGTTTTAGAACATTTTTTCACCAAAAACAATGCTGGACAGTTTATTAAAATAAGCAGAAAAAGTGTTTAGAGAGATCGAACACAAGAATTTATAGTGGTTCGGTCAATAGACCTACTCCACTTGCAAAGGGCTTATAGGCCTTTGCTAGACAATATTATTAGAGATCGAAATGATGCATAAATCAGTACAATGAAGAAGAAAAAATAGAGCCAAAAAAGAGATTAAACAAGAAAGCAACACAAAGACTAAAGAAGAACAATACAACCTTGAGGATTTGGATCTTTGAAGAAAGAATACCAAAAACGACTCTTTCGTTCTCCTCTCAACCACGACGCCGACGACGGCAACACCTCACGCAGCGGCGCACGGACTGCAGCGGCGTCGATCTTCTCCTCCCTCTCCGGACGGCGCGAATTGGAAGGTCCTTCTCCCTCTTTCTCTCCCTTTCTCACGATTTGGAGTAACAAAAAAGGAGGAAATGAAGGAAGCAAGAATGGGGAAATATCTTCACTTACTTTTGCTTTCTTAAAACCCTAATCTCTCTTCTTGGAAATAAATGAATGGTACATCACTCATCACACCCATCTATCACACATCATACATCACCCATCCATCATAAGTATATATAAGCTTATGGGTAATGGTAAAAGAATGGGTAAAAGAGTTTTAACTAAGAGATAAAACCAATTGGGTTTTCTTTTATCTTTGGACCCAATTAAAAAATATCATTAAAGCATAAAAAAAAAATATGGAAGCAAGTTAAATAAAATACCTAATTCATCAATATTCTAAATTGAATTTAATTAAGCAAATAGTAGATATTGATAAATTGAAAACAATTCTAACAATCTCCACCTTGATTTCTATTTATCAAGAAACCAAAAAAAAACTGTGGAGCTTGCTTCCAATTATTTTGCCTTAGTTATCACCCATTTTCAAGCTGCAACATTCTCACACAAAGGTTAAACTTTTCACTTGAAAGTGCTTTCGTAAACATATCAGCAACATTTAATTCAGTAGCAACCTTTTTAACATAAACTAAACTATTATTGATGACATCCCTAACAAAATGATAACGCACATCAATATGTTTAGTTCTTTCGTGGTGAGAATGATTTTTCGATAAGTGTAATGCACTTTGACTATCACAAAATACAGTTACAGAAACATTATCACTACAACATAATTCAGATACAATTCCCTTAAGCCATAAAGATTCCTTAATAGCTTCAGTCAATGCAATGTACACAGATTCAGTTGTAGATAATGCAACTATAGATTGTAAACTAGATTTCCAGCTTATTGTACAACCAAAAAGCTTGAACACAAAACCAGTCAAAGATCTACGCTTATCAATATCAGCAGCATAATCAACATCAACATACCCAACTATTTCTATCTCATTCATTTTACAATCAACTGTATTTGCTCCACCATAAACAAGACATAAATCGATGTGACATGCAAGATATCTAAGGATCCACTTTACAGCATTCCAGTGTTGTTTACCAGGATTAGCAAGAAATCTACTAACAATACTTAGTGGATGTGCAAGGTCAGGTCTAGTACATACCATTGCATACATAAGACTCCCAACAGTACTAGCATATGGAATATCATGCATCTCACTAATCTCATTTGGGGTCTTAGGGGAATCATCAATAGACAACTTAAAATGCTTTCCAAATGGTATACTAACCTTCTTACTATCATGCATATTTAATTTTTTAACTAGTCTTGTTACATACTCAGATTGAGACAAATACAGTTTCTTTTCTTTTCGATCTCTAACAATGTCCATTCCTAATATCCTTTTTGCTTTGCCTAAGTCTTTCATTTCAAATTCTTTCTTTAAAAGATCTTTTAACTTGTTTATCTCATGCATCGATTTACAAGCAATCAACATGTCGTCAACATAAAGTAGTAAGTAAATGATTTGAGTATTAGATATTTGTTTAAAGTAAACACAACTATCATACTTCTACAAAAGTTAATGGATAACATATAGGAGTCAAACCTTTTATACCATTGGTGTGGAGATTTCTTTAAACCATACAAATATCTTTTAAGAAGATAAACCTTCTTTTCTTGTTTGGGAGCTACGAACCCAGGAGGTTGATCCATGTATATGGTCCCCTCAAGCTCGCCATGCAAGAAAGCTGTTTGTTGATCCATCTACTCTAACTCAAAATCAAAGTGAGCAACAAAGGCAAGCAATATTCTTATAGAGGTGTGTCTAACAACGGGGGAAAAAACTTCATCATAGTCTATACCCTCCCTTTGGGTAAACCCTTTTGCTACCAACCTAGCCTTAAACCTAGGCTTGTTGTTCTCTAAAGGATTCTCCTTAACTTTATAGATCCACTTGCAACCTACTGTTTTAGCATCTAATGGTTTGTTAACAAGTACCCAAGTTTGATTCTTTATTAAGGAATCATACCCTTCTTTCATTGCGGCCCACCACATATCTTTGTATTTATCATTTATGGCCTCATTGAAAGTTTGTGGTTCTTGGTTAACAAACTCATTAGCTATTACTAAGGCATAAGATATAAGGTCTGCATACCCATATCTAGTGGGAGCTACAATAATGGTCCTTCTTTCCCTATCCCTAGTCAATTGGTAATTAGCCAAATTTTGGTCATCCTCTACCTCCTCCTGACTAGTTACTTCCTGTGTGGTTATCTGTTCTAAAGTAGATGGTGTAGTATCATGATCTATAATTGGTTCATCTACTTGATTAGTTTGGCAAGTAGCTAAGGGAGGTTCTAAAATAGTTTCAGTGTTGCTAGTTGGATCTATAGGATTAGACTCAGTTTTCTCTTCTACATACCCCATTTTATTTTCATCAAAGACAACATCTCTACTTATTAGGATTTTAGCATTATTGGGTTCTAGACACCATAACTTGTATCCTTTAATACCCTCAGGATACCCTAAAAAGACACATTTCGTAGTTCTTGGATCTAGCTTTCCCTCTTTTGAATAAGCATAAGCTAAGCATCCAAAAACTTTCATGTGTGATAGATCGGGGGGACTACCTTGCCAAAATTCTTGTGGTGTTTTTAGACCTATGGCAGTGGATGGGCTCCTATTGATAATGTAACATGTTGTTGCAACAGCTTTACCCCAAAAACTTTGAGGAAGCTGTGAATTAGACAACATGCACCTAACTCTCTCCATTAAAGTTCGGTTCATTCTCTCAGCGGCCCCATTTTGTTGAGGTGTACCTACAATAGTCAAGTGTCTAGCTATGCCTTTAGACTTACAGTAGTTTTTAAACTCATGGTTACAAAACTCAAGCCCATTATCGGTTCTAAGTTTCTTAACTTTAAGGCTAGTTTGATTTTCTACAAGTGTTACCCATTCAACAAACTTGTTAAAGGTGTCAGATTTATTTTTAAGAAGATATACCCACACCTTTCTAGTGCAATCATCTATAATGGATAAGAAATATCTAGCCCTCCCATTAGTAACCACATTCGATGGGCCCCATAAGTCGGCATGCACATATTCTAATTTTCTTTTAGCGGAGTGACCACCCTTCCCAAATTTAACTCTCTTGTTTTTACCATATACACAATGTTCACACATATCTAGGTCTACATTTTTAATACTAGGAATTATTTGTTGTTTAACCAACTCCTTAATTCCTTGCTCACTCATGTGACCTAAGCGTTTATGCCAAAGAGAAGTTTTGGAATTATCACTCTCCTTAACTAAATCACTTGACCCTACAACCGTTGAACCTTCTAAGGAGTATAAGGTTTCTTTAAGGTACCCTTTCATTGCTACCAAGATGCCCTTCATGACTTTAAGCACACCACCCTCTAACTTAATGGTGTAACCTAACTTATCTAGCATGATAAGGGATATTAGGTTTCTTTTAACTTCAGGTACGTACCTAACTCCTTTAAGAAGCCTAATATTCTCATCATGAAGTCTAAGCCTAATTGTCCCTTGGCCTTCTACATTACAAAAGTGTCGGTTCCCTAACATGACTTTACCTCCTACACCGGTTCGGAAGTCTTCTAGCCATTCTTTATTAGGGGTCATATGGAAAGAACAACCTGAATCTAATATCCAAGTATCATCCTCACTAGTGGTACTAACCATAAGGGCCTCATTGTACTCCTCACTTATGTTGGCTCCACTAGACTTTTTTTTCCCCTTTCCCGTCGACTTTTTGTTCCTAAGGTCTGGACAAAATCTCCTAATATGGCCTTCTTTTTTACAATGGTAGCATTTTTTATTACTAGCCCCCCTAGACTTTGATCTAGACTTTTTCCCCTATTTTTAGAATTTCGACTCTCAGATCTCCCTCTAGCAAACAATGACTCACTAGGTCTTTTATTTTCTTTTAATTCTTGTTCTTTAACTCTAATAGCAGCAATCACAATCTTAGTAGTCAAACTATCTCTACCAAACTTCATAGCAGATTTCACATCATTATATGCATCAGGCAAAGAATTTACAAGAACAATAGCATGATTTTCATTAGAAAAAGTTTCACCAATATTTTCCAGTTCAGATACTACTCTATGAAACTCATCAAGATTTTCTTTCATGCTTTTGTTTGATTCCATCTTAAAACTAAAGAATCTAGATTTAAGATATATTTTACTTGACACTGATGCAGTTTGATAAGTAGTTTGTAATTTACTCCATAGCTTACCTGCTGTATCCTCGCCCCTCATTTGTCTAAGAATCGTGTCAGACAAATGCAAAATGATAAGGCTATGTGCTACCTTATTCATTTCTTTAAGTTGATCTTCCTTTATGCTTTCCGGAATGTCCTTGGCTTCCATGAGAGCATAATCAACTTTTTGTTGCCGGAGGATAGCCAACATCTTTATTTTCCAAAGACCGAAGTCTCCTTTCCCATCAAAACGCTCCACCTCGAACTTGGTACTCATCTTGCAAAAATAAAGAGTAAATGGACAGCAAACTATTTCCAAGAATATGTTTCAAGAATTAAAAAAAAAACTTCAAGAAACTAATTCAAGATACTTTTATTCCACAAAAAAGTTTGTAAAACAGCGAAATACAAAGGGATTAGGCTCTGATACCAATTGTTATTATGCCCAAGACTTATCCTGAGTTTATTTACAATTTATTAGCAAGAACTATCCAAGTTTTAGAGCATTTTTTCACCAAAAACATTGTTGGACAGTTTATTAAAATAAGCAGAAAAAGTATTTAGAGAGAGATCGAACACAAGAATTTATAGTGGTTCGGTCAATAGACCTACTCCACTTGCAAAGGGCTTATAGGCCTTTGCTAGACAATATTATTAGAGATCGAAATGATGCATAAATCAGTACAATGAAGAAGAAAAAATAGAGCCAAAAAAGAGATTAAACAAGAAAGCAACACAAAGACTAAAGAAGAAAAATACAACCTTGAGGATTTGGATCTTTGAAGAAAGAATACCCAAAACGACTCTTTCGTTCTCCTCTCAACCACGACGCCGACGACGGCAACACCTCACGCAGCGGCGCACGGACTGCAGCGGCGTCGATCTTCTCCTCCCTCTCCGGACAGCGCCAATGGAAAGGTCCTTCTCCTTCTTTCTTTCCCTTTCTCACGATTTGGAGTAACAAAAAAGGAGGAAATGAAGGAAGCAAGAATGGGGAAATATCTTCACTTACTTTTGCTTTCTTAAAACCCTAATCTCTCTTCTTGGAAATAAATGAATGGTACATCACTCATCACACCCATCTATCACACATCATACATCACCCATCCATCATAAGTATATATAAGCTTATGGGTAATGGTAAAAGAATGGGTAAAAGAGTTTTAACTAAGAGATAAAACCAATTGGGTTTTCTTTTATCTTTGGACCCAATTAAAAAATATCATTAAAGCATAAAAAAAAATATGGAAGCAAGTTAAATAAAATACCTAATTCATCAATATTCTAAATTGAATTTAATTAAGCAAATAGTAGATATTGATAAATTGAAAACAATTCTAACATAAATTAATTAGGTAATTAGATGTTGATTCTGATGGACGATGTATGATTGAGTTAGCAATTCTAGACGGACTTTGGGTGTTTCCTGGACTACAGTTAGATCGATTAGGTGATTTACAATGGAATTTGCCTTTAATTGAAAGTAATTGGTGTTGTTTGGTAAAATTATTCTTTCTTGCATTTTAATTTCTGTCTTTAATTTCCTTGCAATACCTTTTCATGATAAAACCCCCTTTTTGGTTTCCTTTAGACTCTAAATAACTAGGTAATAATTACCAAACGTCACTCCCTAAGGACAATCGGCCACTACTACTGCAAAGTAGGTTAGTATAGTCGGTGTTTACAAATTTTATTTGATTTGGACCTTCGACAAGTCCACCAGTCAGTATGCTTGGCATAACTGATAGGTTTCAGTTATGTCTCTAAAATTTAGGTTAAGTTTCAATTATACCCTTATGGTTTCAAAAGTTTCACTTTAACCCTTAATAATCTTTACAACAGTTTGAAAACAACTATTTCATTAACTTTTCCATAAATGAAAATAAAAATATAGTGTAGAGATTAATAGAATAATAATAAAGGTTCAACATGTGGGCATTAGCATAAAGGTATAAAAAAATGGAAGCGTTTTAATCATTTTTAAAATAGTCTCGATTCGAAGGAAAACATATTATGAGATAAAGTTTTAGTTGAAATTATAAGGGAAGTCACATATGGTAAGAAAAGTCAAGCATTGGTAAACATCAACAACCTTTCTTCAGTCACAAAAGAATAACAAAGAAAAAGATTAACTTAAGGAAGGAAGCAATTTTCATCCTCAAATGATAAATAGTCAAGAAAAAATGGCACTTGTTTTTTATGGTCTTTGGTTTATGTGTTTGTCACTACTCTTGTCCATTCATGTCCTAATACTAATTTATCGTGAAATAGAAGCTCCAAAATTTGTTCGTCCCCCCTCCCCCCAAATCATTTAATAGTAAGAGGAGGAAAAATTATTTTACCCTAATCCTCAAATTCTTTTGCTACATTTCTAATGTTACTAAGAAATATTTTTTTTAAAGCTCACCACCATGCCATATTTTCTTCTTTATCTTAAGTGAGGAAGCTAATGAAATTGTAACGCCAACAAATTCAAGTAAATTGGCTTAGAAAAAGAATTAATTAAGTCAAAGGATGTTATTATAATTGAACTGACGTTTAGTCAAGCCAAACAAACCCTAATTTTCTCTTTTTGCAACCCAAGGAAGAGTCATGCCATCATTTTGGGAAATTGACAAAATTAACTGACCTCTTTTTTAAAATCATGTTTTTTAATCCTGCTGATGTCACTTATAGTCTCAAAATTACTGGAATACCCTTGAATGCAATGAATCATATTCTATAGTTTGTGGGTATGTTTTGTGTTGATAAACATTGGGGATTGATTGAAGTTTTGGGGAATAATGGGTTTTTGGAGAGGGGTTTTGGCAGATTTTCAGAGAGGCATTTAGTTCAACCCTAAGTCTAAGGAAGTTAGCAAATTGAGCCCACATTGCTATTGTATTTCTACCTTGTGCTTCGAGTCGGGTTTAATTCCTATTAAGTCTTATATCAAGCACCGCTAGGAGACTAAGGCCTCGTTTGATAACCATTTGGTTTTTGTTTTTTATTTTTGAAAATTAAGCTTAAAACATTACTTTTTGCCTATAAGTTTCTTTGTTTTGATACCTACCTCATTTCCATGTTTTCAAAAACCAAGTCAATTTTTGAAAACTAGAAAAAGTAGTTTTCAAAAACTTGTTTCTGTTTTTTAATTTGGCTAGGAACTCTAGTGTGTCCTTAACATAGATGAAAACTATTTTAAGGAAATTGTATGAAACAAGCATAATTTTCAAAACCAAATGGTTATCAAACGGGGCTTAAACAATTAGATTCATATGTCTATGGCTAATTTGGACTTACACAATTAAACATACAATCCTTTGATTCCATAGTTGTTATTTTGGCAACATCGAAGTCCTATGTCTAGGCCTTTCATTCTCTATCCTCTTTACGAAAACCGATATTTTCCAACATTTTTAGTATTAGACTCACATTGCATGCTAATTTAAGTTATCAGTTTAAACTAACAAGATAAATTTAAATTCAGTAAAGGATGAAACACGCACAAAGAAAAATGGGCACAAGTGAAATAAGTTGCCTAGCATACTCATCCTTACGGGCATTCACCAAATTGAATCCCTCAAATGAATTTAGCTACACACGATAATAAAAGGAATAACAAATGAAAACTTCATTGAAAATGACTTCATTAGTGCAATAGAAAGAAAAAGAACAAAGCTGGAAAAACAAAGATGTGTAGAAACTTAAAGCTAATCTAGGATTTTCTCTCTCAAGGAGCTCTCTCGACACTTAACTCCACCTCTCTTAAGGGAAAATAAATTCATACAGACAAAATTCTTGTGTTTAGGTCTAATCACGGTGAAAATCATGTGTTTTATATCGAAGAAGATGAATCACGACTCTTAGGATTGAATTAGGGTTTATCACAATACCCACTTTCTCCCCTCGAATTTGATACTTCAATTGATATTTAGAGTCTATTTTATAGTTTGAAATCGGTTGGGTTATTTCCAAAAATCATGTCCCCAAGTAAACTAGGAAGAATCAGAGTTAAATCAACCGATTAGGTGCCAAAAAGGCTCGTCGGTAGTTTACTCACGAAAATTCTTGAAAGGTAGTGTCTGGAGAAGTTGCGGCCGCAATTGATTTTGCCTTGGAAAAATTGCGGCCGCAGTTTGGAGTTCCATAGCCAATTTCAGCAAAACTCCAAAAATCGATCATTTCTTAACCAAATTTACTCTTTTACCATCGAATATGCTTGAATTACATATTTTGACTTTATGAAACCTAACTTTCACACTTTTGCACATTTAGGCTTAGGAATTCAAAGATACAATATGATGTAAGAATTTGTGTTAGGGTTATGAGAATGTTCTATGCTTAAATCAATCCACGAAGTCCACCTTTTCACTGAGTACCTATTAAGGTAATGACTACTAACTATTCTTTATGTAATTTTTATCATATTATATGCCACAACCCTTAAAAAAAAAGAAAAAAGAAAATCAATTTTTTTTGCAAATCCTCAGACCTCTCTCCCTATCTTTCTCCCCTCTCTCTTGACAGAAACCAGTAGCCACCGCCTCCCTCTCCCTCTCTTTCTTCGATCTTTGTCCCTCTCATCTCCGTCCAACCTTCGGCGAGTCCAATAGTGCTAGACGCGACCCACGACAGTAGGTTTTGGCATCATTCGCGGCGAATTAAGTCTATTTTTGGTTTTTTTAAGCGATGTAGATAAATACCCATTGAGTTTGGTTAATCATTTTGAGGTACCCATAGTTATAGGAGGCCAAATTTTTGAATTAAGGTGAAATTGGAAGCCCAGACAGGAGACATCGATCTCTTTTTGGTGAGTTTCGACCTCTTTACTTTAAGTTGGATCTAAAAAAAATTATGAGAATTGGATGCCTCTAATTTGAAGAGCTCTCTTGTGATTTTTAGATTTGAGTTGCTTGTGGCGTGAGCGATGTCACATTGAATTAGTTGGTTGGTGCGTAAATCAAGTATTTTCTCCCCTCTCTCTTGACAGAAACCAGTAGCCACCGCCTCCCTCTCCCTCTCTTTCTTCGATCTTTGTCCCTCTCATCTCCGTCCAACCTTCGGCGAGTCCAATAGTGCTAGACGCGACCCACGACAGTAGGTTTTGGCATCATTCGCGGCGAATTAAGTCTATTTTTGGTTTTTTTAAGCGATGTAGATAAATACCCATTGAGTTTGGTTAATCATTTTGAGGTACCCATAGTTATAGGAGGCCAAATTTTTGAATTAAGGTGAAATTGGAAGCCCAGACAGGAGACATCGATCTCTTTTTGGTGAGTTTCGACCTCTTTACTTTAAGTTGGATCTAAAAAAAATTATGAGAATTGGATGCCTCTAATTTGAAGAGCTCTCTTGTGATTTTTAGATTTGAGTTGCTTGTGGCGTGAGCGATGTCACATTGAATTAGTTGGTTGGTGCGTAAATCAAGTATCTTCTTCACTAAGTAAGTAACCTTACTACCTTAGATAGCCTTGGCTAGGCTGAGATTACTTGTTATGAATTGTTGCATGCTTTGAATGCGATTATGTATGGTTTGTGATATGGGATGTTGGATTATGTGTGTGTGGCGATACTGAACACCTTGGTTATTTGTGTTGGCCTGTATGGTACGCTTAATGCTCTAATTAGTTTTGACTTAAAAATAGTATGAGGAATATTCCAGATGTGCTTGAATTCTCTGAATGCTTTGTGTTGAGAAGTATAGAATATTCTGCTTGGATAAACCTTGAATGCTCTGAATGCTCTATGTTGGGGAAGTTAAGAGGTTCTATATGGTTGAGTTGTGGATGCGAGACCTAACTCGCTTTGTTTGTGGAAGTTTGGAGTCTGTTCTATTGACCGGAAGTGTTGTGGAAGTTTGTAGTTGGGCAATTTTGAATATAGAAATGTATTCTCTTGTTTACAGGTGACCAGAAAATTTGGGGGTTAGTTACACGTATGTCGTTATGCTGTCAAATTTTCAGTAACATTACAATGAATAACGAGGCTAAGTTTAGTGATGTCACTTGGATTACGATGTGTTGATATTGGCTGCTGGTTGTTTAAAATATGCATATGCCTTTTCTATTTAGTGTTTTGGATGTTAGTTATGATATCTATGCTTGAATGAGATGAAAGGCGAGGTAGTTAGGACATGTTAGATTAGCCCTTCGAAAACCTTTATGGGAAAGGAATTTGATGGTTAAGTTGCAAGTTAAACTTGCTAATAGTGGCCCTAATACGAAATGAGGATAGGTTACTTATCCTAGTAGGGACCGTGACAATTAAACATCTAGAATTGAGATGTTTATAGACTGAGATGAGGAGCTAAATGGGCAGGACTCGGATTCGCAGACTAGGTGCCATCTACTATCTGTGGAAGTAAAGTTCTGACTAAAAACCCATGGACGCCCCACCAGTGAGTTGGTAGTTAGAGTGCTACGCACACAGAGGGTTCCTTGATGGGTGAGACTTGACTCCACTGACTAGGTGCCTTCTACCATCAGTAGGAGTAGAGATCTCCCAGGATTCCCACTTGTGCATCTCCAGTGAGTTGGTAAGCATATGTCAGGTTGGTTAATTGTCCACGTGACCCACACGACATGATAAACGAATTGAAATGATATGAAAGGAAATGAAATGACCATTAGGCCCTTAGCAGCAACTAACCTCGAGTTACCCCTATAATGCATGTAAATCCCCTCCCAATAGTAGTGTTACTTACTGAGTATTTTTAATACTCATTCTTTTCAAAATGTTTCCTTTCAGGTACGAGCAAGGACATACAGACGTGTGACGAAATGCTGCTGACGAGCCATGAAAACATGTGATCATGACTTCCGCGTAGTCTAGTTTACTCATTTTGCTTTTAGACAGTTTTGTAAATGGTGATTTTAAAGTTTTAAATGTCTCTATGTTGTTCTTAGGAAACTTCTGTTTTAATGGAGTATTTTCAAGTTTTCTTGTTTTATTTGGGATCCCAAGCCGAAAGGCTTTCTTTCTTTAAAATTTCGAATGTTTTGTGTTAATGTTTATTTCAAAAAGGAGCTTTTTCCTAAAAGTAAGTAGGCATGCACGTGGTAACGACCCTAGAAATTAGTCATGAAAAGTTGGGTCGTTACATTATACGAGATTTCTTATTACATGTGTTGAACTATGTACGTAATGTCCTCAACAACTGGAAATTACGGAGTGTGGATACTACACCATTAAATTTATTCGATTGAGATATAGTAACCCATAGGAGCAGAGTGATTACAGATGTGGTACAAATCGATTTAGTCTTGTATTCATCTTAAACTTTTTACTTTTATTATAATTTTTGTAATGTTTATGGTTTTTTTTTCCTTTTTTTTGTAGTTGACGAGAGAAACCAAATTTAGCCAATCAAAATTGGACGAGATTAGAATTGAATTATGTGAATTTGTAGCGCAATACATGAGATGAATGTTTTTTAACAGTATACTTAGTCTTATTACTCGTTTCGTAGACAATTTGGTAGACACATGTAATATGTTTTTAGTTTGATGAGATTAGTGTTATGACTTGCTTTAGTTGATTTTTAGATCTTACATAACTTATTGGTTAATGAAATCAATTACTTCATTATGATTCTATGTTTGGTAGAAATTATGATTCATCATGATTCTGTGTATTTCTAGATGAACAATGTGGTTGGTAATTGTTAGTAATCAAGGCAATCGTGCTAATTCAAAATTGAGGTTGCTAGCTACTTTTGTGTAAATGCAGGTTGCAGAGGAGGGGTAAAAACGAGAGGGAAGCTTTTTTTATTTTTTTAAAATACATATAGTTGACGGTTAAAAAATATCATAAAAATACAATAATCGATGGGCATTAACGATCGTCAATGAAAATATAATATTTGAAAATTTAGCATGGTAACTTGACAGCTAACAAATTCAATAAATTAAGAATAAATTGATAGTATAAATGTGTCAATAAACATAGATATATTGACAATTTAGGTCCTATAATTGACAATGAAAAAAACGGTAGCATAATGCTATACTGACAGTCAAAAAATGCCCATAAATGTGTTAAAGTTGACGCCTTATGGATACAATTGACAGATAAAATGTGTCAATAATGATATTTATTGATGGCTAATAAATGTCAACGACTACTTATTCATTGACGTTCACTAGGCATCAACGATAACAATAATGTTGACATTTTTAAATAGTTGATACTAGGATTATTGATTGTCAAAAAGCATGACTGAAGGTGATAATTGATACTTTTTGACCGTCAATAAAGGCCAAATTTATAGAGTGTTTGGTTCCATACTAGTAGTAGAGGGGCAATTGATTCTTGCTAGTGCATATCTCTTTTATTTTGAATATTTCAATTTCTACCGTCTATAATAATGTATCTCATTTCAATTTCAATTTCAAAATAATTTAGTGAATACAACTAAGTGGAGGCTTTGTTTCTCCCTTCTTCTCATTACAATTAAACAATTGCAATGCTTCATAATTAATATGATAAACAAGAACAAACAAAGAGAACAATTTGTATTCGCATTAAATAAATGTGATTCAAATTAACAAACTCTAAAGAAGGAAAATCGATCAGTTCACCAAACACATTCTTATTCCATTTATTGAGATAGGTATGTGTTGTATATAAAGAAAGAGATAAGAAATTGATAAGATCAACTACAAGGGAAGCGACAAAGACAAGTATCAATTGGCGTTTTAAAGAAAAAGCATAATCCAATTGCATTTGGTCCAAATTGGGCTTTGCAGCCACTCTCACACTCTGCAGCATTGCACCCTCCGCCATGCAATGCCCTCTCGCATTGTCCTTCAACACTTTTCATCATCGTTTCACCTGCACCCACAAAAAACCACTTCAATCCCAATACATTTATAAATAAATTTTTTTTTGTTAAATATAAAGTTGTTTCCTCAATCTAATTCTAACTTTTTTTTTATTATTTTTTATGATTAGTCCATGCATGTTTAAAAATATAAAGTTGTTTCCTCAATATACTTTTCTTTATGATTTGTCATTTTTGGTCTCCTAACGTGTTCCATATTTTAAATCGAGCTTCCCTATCACCTCATCTAAGGTATCGATGCCAATGCCAATGTCAAAAAAAAAAATCCAACCAAGTTGATTGGATCTAGTAGTTTTTATCTTCGTTTGAATATGAATCGAAAGAAAGATTGAAATGAGAGAAGGAAGGAAAAAAAAAAAGTCCATGTGACGAAGGAATTCATAGAGACATTGAAGGGAAAGAGGAGTTACCATTGAAAATAAGTAAAACCACAAGGATAATGGCTGAGAATGAGATGGACTTCTTCATGTTTTGTTAAGGATAATGCTTTGCAAAACTCGAATTAATTGATAATATCTGAGAATTTGTTTCTTTGGTATTTATAAGAAAAATTTGGATTTGGTTTTGTGCTATTTTTCCTCTTTGCATTAATTTCTTCAATCTTTTTAGAGAAATCATCTTATGAATTTAGATATCGTTTTCATTGGATCCGATTTTGTAATTTGTTATGCTTTCCAATAAAGCCATCTTTGGGTGTAGTGCTCAAATCTAAGAAGAATACTTCTTCCTTTTTGGGATCCAAATCCAATGTATTTATTTAAGGTATTGTTTATTAACTTATTGGTTAAATTATACATTTAGACCCAATAAAAAACTTCCATAATTTTATTCATTTAGTATCCCTAATTTAGTCATTTTCCAATAATACCATTTTTAATTAGACAATATCCCATTAATGGAGCATTGAAATGTCATTTCCATTAAGTTAATTTTTACTAATGTTTGCACGATAGTGATAGACAGTTAGATAGACTAACAAGTTTATCATCTCAAAATCTTGATAGTACTAATGACGAAAACTAAATGAAATCATTATTCTAAAACCTAAGAATTTTATTGAAAATTTATGGTAATTCTTTGTTATGTGCAAGAACTTAATTGCTACTTATAATGGAAGAGGGGTTTAAAGAATACATATTTGTATAATACTAAAGATACCACGTACTTTTGCTACGTTGTAAAGCAAAAAAAAAAAGTAATTTTGCCACAAATGCTAATTTATAAGCTTGCTTTAAAAGTAAAAATTATATAAAATTTGGGGCATTGAAGAAAATGCGGTAAATTAAATTACAAAAAAAAAAAAAAAAAAAAAAACTCCATTACGATGCAAAATAATAATCTTGGATGCATTTGGTTTATGATTTAAAAACAGAAATTTGAAAGTAAAAAATTTCGCTAAAAACAAAATATCCCCAACTCTATGGTAGGTTTCAATAGTGTCCTTGAAGTTTCAAAAGTTTATTTGTACCTTTAGACTTTAAATTTGTTTCAGAATAACCATTTTGTCAACCTTTTCGTTAATTTGAAGACGAAAACATGACATGGCAATGACTTATATATAGAATAGTAGTACTCTTGGCATAAGTGGTAAGTTTCAATTCTCTTCCTAAACTTTAGGTTAAGTTTCAATTATGCCCTTATCGTTTCAAAAGTTCTTTTTTTTTAAAAAAAAAATAAGAAACCAAACTTTCATTAAGAATAATGAAAGGGAAAACAAGGGAGTATAAAAAATAAGCCCCGAGAATTAGATACAATCCCACAAGTCAAGGCCCCAAAAACTAATTAGAAGAAAGAATCCCAACCCCAAAAAGATTCGGCTAATAGACGTCCATAAAGAAGTGTGTTAATTCTAATCAACTCCCAAAGATCCTCCCTCGATCTCTTGATCTCTCTAAAGATACGACCATTCCTTTCCAGCCAAATATTCCATAGAATAGCAAAGAAGCACGCTTGCCACAAAAACTTTCCTTTGTCACGAAAGGGAGAATTGAGGAGAATTTCCTCAATCATGGAGCCACAATGTCTTACGAATTGAGGACATCACGAAAGAACCAAAAAAATGGCTCCAAAGAGTTGATACAAATGAACAATCTCTAGAAAATTGTTGAGAGTCTCCTCATGCTTCCTGCAAAGAATACACCATTGGGATCGCAACACAAAAGAAAACTGTCTTTGGAGACGATCCTGCGTGTTCAACCTGCCATGTAAACTTGCCAGACAAAAAACCTCACTGATAGGTCTAATTTGTTATATGATTATAATCACCCTATTTGCTTATCTAATTTATTGAATTCCTTGCAAAAAAACTTTTAAAATGAGTATAATATGTGTATAGGTCCATGACGGAGGTTCGAAGCCAAAAGAGGACCTAAACGAGTGAAACCGGAGCAAAACGAGCTTTTGAGCAAAAATTCCCAAGGACAAAGCGTCTAGATGCTGGTGGGTAGCGTCTCAACGCCATACAGTACCAATTCCAACCAGAAAACTCGAGGAGGAAGCATCTCAACGCTACATGACGCTGGTGCTCGACATCGCAAAAATATAGACCAACGTCTCAACGAGATGCTAGGCAGATTTCCAAATTTTGCTTTCCATTTTTAAGCTGAAATCTTTCCTATTTTGAGCCCTCGTTTTAGCGCCAAATTCACATGACATGGAGGCCAAAAAGTCATATAAATATGTAGCTTAGGTTTAGGGTTAGATATCTCCATTCTCTTGCATTTTTTTAGTCGTCCCTTCACCTGTCTTGTACCTTTTCCAGATTTTAGTAATTTTTAGGGAGATTTCATGATGTATCAAGGAAGAAACCAAGTTTGCTCGTATTCCATGAGCGGCTAGGCTTCTTATTCATGTAATTGGGACGTCACATGTTAGTTCAATTTCTTTTAATGAAATCTCTTGTACTTTAATTCTTCAATGCATGTTTATGTGAATTTAGTTCTATGCATATAACTTTAGGTAGTGCTAGGAAAGATTGACAACCTTTAACCGCGGTTTGCTTAAACTTAATTTGCTAATCTAAGTAGCAAATAGGAGAACATTGTGGTATTTCTCATGCATCACCTAAAACTACTAAATGATTTAATCAATTGTAATTGAGGTTTGTTGCCCGTTGCATGTGTACTAATTCGGCTAGATCCCAATGCGGTTTAGATTAGTTAATCAGCCAATTAATTAATTTGAACTAGAATCAAACTTGGCATTCGCATGTTTGTGATAGTAGGATCACAGCTTTCAGGTTGTTCTCAGAGTACATCAAGCTTAAATATGTGATTGTTGTTTTTAGTGAGATTTATGATTTAATCGAATTGAACTTAATTACGACAACTTCGATTACATGAACCTTAAGGTATTGATTCAAACTCTCTTTAATATCTTGCTTTCTATTTTCCGCACACATTTACTTTCCATATTTAGTTTTCACACCTTTTTCTCGAAACCTCCCATTTTTTGTTATTAAACGGAAAAGGAAATTGAAATTCGTGTGCATGGACTCCCTGTGATCAACCCCGATAACTACTGCTACAAGTTAGCTTTAAGTGTCGTGGATTGCAAATTTTATTTGACCCGGAGCCTCGACAACTCTGATTTGTCACTCATCTTTATGAGAATTTTAACCTTCCAAAGTGAAGAGAAAGCAAATACACCTTAGGAGGGAGGAGAAGCACAAAAAATTTGGAAAACAGAATTGTAGGAGAAACCTTCGAACGTTTTAGGGATCTAGACACGCTAGTCTCGTCTCCCAAGGTGAGTGACATGGTCTGAAAGAATAAAGAGGAGGCTGATAAGATCAGTTGCCTCACGGTCGGTGAGAGATGACTAATGTAACGCCCCAGGTTTTCCAACGGCTAACCTAGAGACGCTACTATCACTCTAAACCCTTAGCCACGGATCTGAACCAGTTTTAAACCGAATGTACCGAAAATTTCGGCAGCATAACGGCGTAAAATGGCCTGAACCAAATTTTTTTTACAACACCTGATAAGCAATAAAACACTTCTAAACATTCCACCAAACTCCACCAAACTACAAACCAGATTCACAATCTACTTCACTATACGTGTCAGGTCTCGTAACACATTCTTTAAGCCAATCATGCAACAGAACATGCCTTATTCACTTTTAATAACATCAACAACTCATTCTAAAAGAATGCTAACTAAATAACTTTATTCCTTAAATGAGAAACACAATGGAACTACACCTTAAGCTCATAAACATAAACAACTCAACAAATCTCACCATAACAAGACTACAACATAACCAACTAATCCAAACTAGCCTATAAAAACATAGGTACAAAATAAAACCACGACATCCTAAGCATCTTCCTCGTAGCTCTCCTCCTCGTCACCAAGGTCCAGCTCATCGACCAAACTTGCAACATCTAAAATGTTGGGGGGAAGATGGGGAAGGGGGTATCAGTACAACCGTGGTACTAGTAAGCAGCTCACACTTACCAAGCCACAAACAATCAACCAAAACAACCAACATGCTTAACACACACATCAACCATGCTTTCACAACCATGAACAGGCAACATGCTTATACAACCACAAACATCCAACATGCTTTTAAGCTATAAACTAACAATATGCTTAAAAAACCACAAACTCGTGCAAATGCAACACACACTATGCAACACACGCACTAGACTCCACATGATTTTTGCGTCATGCTCCACAACTACATGATTTCCGCGTCATACTCCGCTACACATGAATTCCGCACCATGTGCTGCGCTACTCACATGATTTTCGCGTCATGCTCCGCTACACATGAATTCTGCACCATGTGCTGCGCTACTTACATGATTTCCGCGTCATGCTCCGCTACACATGAATTCCGCGCCATGTGCTGCGCTAATTACATGATTTCTGCGTCATGCTCCGCACCTACCCCACATGAATTCCGCGCCATGTGTTGCGCCACTCTTACGTGATTTCCGCGTCACGCTCCGCACTCACACCCACGTGATTTCCGCGTCACGCTCCACTACACATGAATTATGCACCATGTGTTGTGCCTCACACCCGACTCATGCTACACCCCCATGCAACATGCAAGCCAAACTCAACATGCTCGACTTGACAATCGTCATGCTTAAGACAAGTACTTAACATGCTTATACTCCTTAAGCGTACATATCTCAAGCAGTGCAATAGTTACGATTCAAGATTAACACAACCATTACATTGTTCACAATACAACAATTCATATATATAACATTTCATACCAAGCACAAATATAAGAAAAGCAGGTAAACAAGCGATCATGCTTCACGCAGTCAAACAAGCTTAGTAAGTAGAAACTACTTACCTGTAGCGCTCCTAAGCCACTCCAACAAGCCTAAAGCAGCCAAGACAAGCTCCCAAACACAAGGATAATTTCTACCGAATTAGAACCGACTAAAAGATACTCTAAAGAAGCTTAAAAGGTCTAATTCAACTAAGAAAATACCTATTTCCTTGCTGAACAGCCACTCAAAATTCCCCAAATTAAAAACTCAAACCTTTAGACCATGGGAAGCCATGTTTAAGGCTCAACGGGCAATGGGTATTCGTCGAATGACCATATTCAAGGTTTTTCAGCCGCTGGACAGCAAGCAAATAACACAAGAATGACATACTAAGAACTCCTAAAGCCTAGGCAATGCAACTAAGGCCTAGATAACTAATTGAAACCTATTTAGCATGCTTTTTAAACCACGAACAACAAGTAAAAGCTCATTTAAACCATGATTTAAGAACCTACAATGGATCGGAAACATACTAAGGCAACGGGGCTTAATGGGCATTGAAGGACTACATGCTTCTAGCCAAAACAGCCATGACAACTCATTTTAAAACATAAACTAGGACCTATAAAGATTAGGCAACACCTAAGAGCCTAGTTATGCAATGGGTAATGATGAGATCATGATTCTAAGGCTAATATAGCTAATGGATAGCAACCTTTAACGCTAAAAGCGAAGGGACGACAAGGAAACTTACCCAAACGGACTCGCTTCCACGTTAGACGGGTTATTCTAACCTCTAACGACGCACTAGAATAATCCATGGGCAGTGGGTACTCGAGTTGAAGTGTTTCGAACCTAATCGAACACTTAGACGGCGCTGCAGATCAGAAAAACGAACACCATTAAATTTCCAGCACCTAAAACTAATGGGCATTCTATTTAAAGCTCTAAACAAGAATGGGTATTTGATTCCAACATTAACCAAGATCGGGTAAGCGCTTAAACTCACCAGAATCGCTAAATGACGCCGGAAACACCCAATGATGTTGCTGGACAGAGGCGAAAACGCGAGGAAAGGAGACTCCGAGCTGCTGTCCGCGCAAGATCTAACCAATAAGGACTCAAAGGAGTTATATCGAACCTCAAATCAACTAGATCGAGGGAGAAGAGACTTACCCACGGTCTTTTTTGGCCAAAAATGCAAGGAAAAGAGAGAGCTACACCTTGAACCCACGAAACAGAGAGGGAAACGGCGCGGGAATGAGGAATCACGGGACGACGACACTGAACGACGTACAAGGCGGCGGCGGCTGGACGGCCACGTACAGGGCGGCGGCGCGACGACCACGACGACGACTTCACGGCTCACGGCAGCGCTAGAGGGAGAGAGATCTACGAGAGAGGGAGAGATCGCGAAAGGAGAGAGAGATCTGCGAAGGAGACAGCGGCGACGGTGCGATGGACTCAGGCGGCGGCGGCGGCGCGACGAGAGTAGGCGGCGGCAGCTGCAGATTTCGGCTTAGGGGGGGCTACGTCACGAAAGAAAGAGAGAAAGAGAGATGGAGAAGGGCTCTAGGGTTTCTTTTCTTTTTCTTAATCCTTTCTTTTTCCTTTGAATTTCTTTCTTTTTTCCTTAATAACCACAAGCCCAAAAATAGGAACTCTCACAACCGACACCCAATATTCAGCGTATAATTAAGTTATAACGCTGACATTTCTCAACTGAACACAAACCAAATCCAACAAACTTTAGGGGGGATTTATTTTTAATAACGCTTAATTTCCCAAACACTTTAGTTTCGGATTAATAATTCCTTAGTACCAGTCCAAATAAAATTCACATTTTATTTGACCAATTATACGGAATTAAAAAGGACACCAAGATGCACGGGGTGTTACAACTAAAACCCAAGGAGAGGGAGGAGGTAGGATCGTGGGAGGATAAGATAGAGGCAACTGAAGTAGGGGTGTGCATAAATCGAGTCGAACCTGAAGGAATTGAATCCTTAGCGGAAGCGATTTTAATCGAGCGTGAATTAATTCTAGTCAATTTGAAAACCAATACATCGGGCAAAACAGAAACGATTTCTATGTAATAGATTAAGCATGCAAAATATACGATCTAAACCCTTTAGATTTGAGGAGCACTTACATGATGATGGAGAACGAAGAACACCACAACACTATGCTCCAAACAACTCGATCACAACAATCTCCTGGACACCACCAAAGAGAATACACCCGATATATCTCTAGGGAGAGATCTTGATGGTGGGGTCGTGTAAGTCTTGGAGGGAATTGAAGACAAACAGCAGAAGCTTTTTTGTTTTTCTTTGGAGAGAAGATCGAGAGATTGAGAAAATTCAATTCTCTCAAACTACACATTGTGTATGTGTGAGAGAGAGTTCAACCATCAGAGAAAAATACCACGTATTGAATGGGGAGGGAAGTTACACATAATTTCCCTAATCGATCTTGGCCATTGATTGGTATCAACAAGATTTGGACCATTAATTATTATCCTATAATAATTAATAATCCAAATAAGTATAAATTAATTTAATTAAACAAACTTTAATTATTACATAAAGTTTTAATTCAATTAAATCATATTCAATTGAATTAAATTAGGCCAACCAATTAATTCTCAGTTAATTGTTCTCCACATTAATTAAATATCATATACTTAATTAATTTTACATTTGAATCATATTCAAACTGTACCTCTCCCTTTTAACCTATACTTTTAATGTGCATCAAATGTACATTAATTATAAATTATAGTATTAGTTTGATTAAATTATATTTAACCAAATTTAATTTAATTAATTAATTATGCAATTAATTAATTAAATATCACATATTAATTTTAACCTATGGTAATTTTATGAATCTAATTCATATTTAATATTTGAACTCCTTCAAATATTTAATTCTCTCATTAATTAATTTTGAATCACATACAAAATTAATTTTATTATAAAGTTTAATTTAATAATTAAACTTATATATTATAGTGTACCCCCATACATTATATTAATTGCATCACATACAATTAACTAAAATTCCCTTAGTGAATTTGAACTCTTCAAACCCTATTCAAGACTTAATTAATCTTAGAACCCTTTATGAGCTAGTAGGTGGACCTAATGGACTTACAGATCAAAAGCTCCAATGATACGAGATTAACTGGCTAAACTCATTAACCAAATTAATCAACATTCGTTAATTGTGGGTCACTCCACTAAAGACCCACAGCTCCACTCTTTTCATGTAGAATATTTCTATGTCCACGGATATCGACCATACCAGTAAGTCAATCTTTCACGAGTGTTCGTAACGCCAACTGGGTCAAATTACCGTTTTACCCCTGGGTTACCTATGGATCCTTAAGTACCACTGATCCCTCTAATGAACAAGTTGTTTAGGGTTCAACCACTAAACAGAAATTCCTCTCGGGTCAAGAGAGGACAATACACTTTTGTTCAAGACCCGGAATCAATCTTTAAGGGAATACACATCTACTTACCCCAATAGGGGAAGAAATGAATTCCATCTTGTACTGTTATGTTCCCAGCCCCCACTCGATCTTGCCCTTGAAATGGTAGACTTATTGAGTCGGCAAATTGGTCACTCTCACCCATACAAATCTAAGGACGATCCCTCCTGAAAGGGGTTAATAAAAGACTCAAGATTCATATTGAGTTACCTAAGTGATGCGCAATTTGCTTACCGCAAGTGTACGGGTCATGTAATAATATAGTGTTTTCGTGATTAAACGAGTGTCGTCCTCTGGATTGGTTTTCTAGTAAATTAAGTACCGTGAATACTTTATCCAATTTTATTTAGGGAGCCAAAACTTAAAGGTAAAGATAAATCAAAAGACAAAAAAACGTAAAATAAAGGTGGAGACTCAAATGAAAAGACTCTTAGGGAATTGAATTCATTGATTAAAGTTGAGGATTGATTAATAGGAATGAATTGATCGTGCAATTATTCTACAAGCCAAGGAAACATTTATCACGATTACCTCTCCCGAGTATAATTGATTCTCATGCATATAACTAACTTGATATCCCTATCTAAGTTCATTAACATGCAATGCATTATTCGGTTCGGTCCTTGTTATACTTCTAGAGATATTCTAAATCCCGTCACAAACTTAGAATTTCTACTCTAGTCATGCAATTGAACAAAGCAAGTCTTAAGCCAAATCCTCTCTCTCGAGTTAGATTCAACACTTAAATCATTCAATTAGTGATCAAGTAATTGAAAGCATTACATAAAATTGCATGCATAGAATAAGAACACATTCATACCCAAAATTCAATCCAACAATTAAAACAACTACATCAAACCCTAAGACAAACAACTAGCAATTCATAGTCTTTAAACCACAAACACTAATTGAAAGAAAAGCCATAAAAACTACAAGAGTTAAGGGAAAGAGAAAGGAAAACTCGAATCCGCCGACACCGCACGTCCCCATCACGATCTACACGTCTTCTCGCTTGATTCCCGCTCCTCGGCCTTGCCTTTAGCTCCCACAGAAGGTCTTTAGTCGAAATTAGGGCTAAAATCTAACCAATTGGACTCCCCCAATTCGTAGCATGAAAAGATGTTTAAATAGGAAATCTGTCGATAGCGTCGCGACGCTATGCCCTGCCGCGCCTTCTGATTATGGAAAAACCGAGAGCGTCGCGGCGCTCTTGTCACAGCGTCTCGACGCTGTGACTTCTTCCGCCCAATTTCAGTTAAGGAAAATGCTAGCGTTGAGACGCTAGCCCTCGGACAGGCCCCTTTTGTACACTTCCAACTTTGTTTCTTTTCGGTTCTTTGGTCTCTTTTCACGTCCCGAACTCCCAATTAACTCCAAATTCTCGTTTTAGCTCACAGTAACACTTTCCTACAAAATAAACATTTAAGTGCAATAAAATGGCCAATAAATCATAAAAGACTAGCTAAATTAATTAGGGAAAACTAGCTAGCTATGCTCGCTATCAAACACCCCCAAACTTAAGCTTTTGCTAGTCCTCGAGCAAACTAAAAATCAAGCATACAATGGAAGAATGGATGTAATAAACATGACTCAATCCTCAAGGCTCAAAAGTCAATAATCAAGCAATCAAGAGACATGCACATAAGGACCAATGAGGGAGACAAATCAAAAATTTTCCAAAATTAACTTGCACAAGCGAGATCTAACTCAACTATATTAGACTCTACTAGCTCGGGATTGGATTACTAAACTCTCAACTCATCTTCCCTCTACACTGGCACTAAGGATTCACTAACGAGTCAATGGAACAAATTAGTTTGTTTTCATCCATACTTAGGTGCTTATAATTGAAAATTAAATCAAGCATTTATATGTGGCACTAGCTTTCACACACCTATTGCAGGGACCCTTAACCCAAGTTTTACTCTTTGGTTGGCCTAACTGATCACAACAGGGGTAGCTCTTTTTGCCTAAATCTTTATTACTCATTGCATATTGTGCACAAGTCATGGCATAATAGTTTCTTTTCTTTCAAAAGTAAAGACAAGAATGATTTTTCTTTCATGATCATGATAAGCATATATTCTTTTCTTTCCTCCCAAGCAAGATCAAACATGCTAATTTGCAAAAAATTAACTCTTTAGCTCTTCCCTACACCTATCGAGGTGACAACAAGCATATGAACCTAATAATTCACTCTTAAGCATTCAAATCCAAATCTAGCCAAGACAAATACTCTACTCATGCAAGACATCTCCTAGAAAAAATTTAAAAAGTCTCCCTTTTTGGGCACTCATGCTTACAACTCATCGAAAGCTTGAAAATTGACAATAAAGCCTATCCTAGGAAATCATAGTCATGCAAAAACAGCATCCAGAAAACAACCATATGCTCAATTTAAAGAAAGCTCAAAATATAGCCCGAACTCAGATGCTCAGGGGCTCCACAAACATGATATTCCACCCCCAAACTTAAAACATGCATTGTCCTCAATGTATAGAAATCAAAAGCATATATAAGCATGAGAACAAGAAAAGAATGGAAGGGGCGAACAATACTGCCCTGGAATGATGATGGCCTCTTTATGGAAGCTTGCAAGCAAAGAAGAAACTGGAACCAAGACCTACAAAACAAAAACAAAAACAAATCAAAAGCAAAAAAAAAAAATAATAAAGTCAACTAAACTTACTTGGGTTGCCTCCCATAAGCGCTTGTTTAACGTCTTTAGCTCGACGTGCTCGTGCGGACTGTCAAGGCACATAAAAATTCTCATATTTCTTTGGGCCCTTCTTTCTTGAATCGATAAAACCAACGATCGCTAGCAAACTTACTAGCTTCTCATGGGCCCCTGAAACAGATTTATTTTTGGATTTTTTGAATAAAATAAGCATAAAAGGAGAAAGGTCAAAATAAATAGACTCAGACTCTAAGACTGACTCGTGAGAATAGAAAAAAGAACAATCATAATCTACAAAGGATGGAGAAGATAAAATAGACGAAGGCTTTTCAACCTCAAACTCTACCTCCTGAACTTCCTCTGTCACTGCAAGCTCATTTTCTTTTTCTTTTTCTTCCTCACAAAAATGTTCTTGATAGGTGCTAACACTCTCCAATTCTTCCCCACGATTAGTGCAACTCACCCCTAAATGCTCAACCTTAGCAAAATCGAAAGAATTAAGCTCCTGGATAGGTGCCAATGAATCATCGGCCACATGACTCACTAGACATCCTATGGAAGTGGATCCCACCTCACTAACTTCCTTTGGGGTCTGAAGTCCTTTTATAATTTCATCAAATTTTAGACTCCTCGCTCTAGACTCCTCAATATAATTTTGAACTATGCTTTCTAAGGAAGAATTTTCTTTTAAAGGGGTAAAACTTGAAGATGAAAAATTGGAATATGGTGTTGAATAAAAAGCCATTCAAATCAATTAAAGCAATAATGAAAATTAGGCTACCAGTTAAATACAAACACCAAATAATAGCTCCAACAAGAACAAAGGACTAAGACTCAAACAAATAAGGAAAAGAATCAAACAAATAAGGAAATAACTAAAATAGGAAACTAACAAATATGGAAAGAAAACAAATAAGGCAAAAAATACAATCTACCTAAAAAAATAAAAAAAAAATGAAAATAAAATACACCCTAAATTAAGACCGAACAATTTTTCCACAATATTAATCTAGCTAAATATGCCAATCCCCGGCAACGGCGCCAAAAACTTGATGCTCAATTTGCTTACCGCAAGTGTACGGGTCAAGTAATAATATAGTGTTTTCGTGATTAAACGAGTGTCGTCCTTTGGATTGGTTTTCTAGTAAATTAAGTACCATGAATACTTTTATCCAATTTTATTTAGGGAGCCAAAACTTAAAGGTAAAGATAAATCAAAAGACAAAAAAACATAAAATAAAGGTGGAGACTCAAATGGAAAGACTCTTAGGGAATTGAATTCATTGATTAAAGTTGAGGATTGATTTATAGGAATGAATTGACCGTGCAATTATTCTTCAAGCCAAGGAAACATTTATCACGATTACCTCTCCTGAGTATAATTAATTCTCATGTATATAACTAACTTGATATCCCTATCTAAGTTCATTAACATGCAAGGCATTATTCGGTTCGGTCCTTGTTATACTTCTAGAGATATTCTAAATCCTGTCACAAACTTAGAATTTCTACTCTTGTCATGCAATTGAACAAAGCAAGTCTTAGGCCAAATCCTCTCTCTCGAGTTAGATTCAACACTTAAATCATTCAATTAGTGATCAAGTAATTGAAAGCATTACATAAAATTGCATGCATAGAATAAGAACACATTCATACCCAAAATTCAATCCAACAATTAAAACAACTACATCAAACCCTAAGACAAACAACTAGCAATTCATAGTCTTTAAGCCACAAACACTAATTGAAAGAAAAACCATAAAAACTACAAGAGTTAAGGGAAAGAGAAAGGAAAACTCGAATTCGCCGACACCGCACGTCCCCGTCACGATCTCCACGTCTTCTCGCTTGATTCCCGCTCCTCGGCCTTGCCTTCAGCTCCCACAGAAGGTCTCTAGTCGAAATTAGGGCTAAAATCTAACCAATTGGACTCCCCCAATCCGTAGCATGAAAAGATGTTTAAATAGGAAATCTGTCGATAGTGTCGCGACGCTGTGGACCTAGCGTCGCAACGCTATGCCCTGCAGCGCCTTCTGATTATAGAAAAACCGAGAGCGTCGCGACGCTCTTGTCACAGCGTCTCGACGCTTTGACTTCTTCCGCCCAATTTCAGTTAAGGAAAATGCTAGCGTCGAGACGCCACAAGGCTAGCGTCGAGACGCTAGCCCTCGGACAAGCCCCTTTTGTACACTTCCAACTTTGTTTCTTTCCGGTTCTTTGGTCTCTTTTCACGTCCCGAACTCTCGATTAACTCCAAATTCTCATTTTAGCTCACAATAACAATTTCCTACAAAATAAACATTTAAGTGCAATAAAATGACCAATAAATCATAAAAGACTAGCTAAATTAATTAGGGATAACTAGCTAGCTATGCTCGCTATCACTAAGTCATCCTATTGAAATAGAAACCTAAACTAGTTAACGACGTTATATCTAGTGGCTACTATTCGCGGTTCGGTCTTATGAAAACTCATTGGATAGGATACCCCCACTCGCATGTCTCATACATGGATGCTTTGGATCAATGCATCTGTATCGAATAAAAAGTGGGTCGTATCACGTAGTGTCATCAGGATAAGGTACCCAGTCTTATCCCTATACTATAGACCAATTAGGTTGTTACTGTAGGGATATAAGCCCTTGCGTAGCGGAAACATATCAGAGACCTTTTCCCAAATCAAACCACGATCGGAATACCGATACGTTTGCAAAAAAAAATTACAGCAGAAAAACATACAAATCATGCTGTAAATAGGTATAAAACATGCTAATACAGAATTAAAAAAAAAAACTCCTAGATCTAATCTAGGAAGGATCCTATTGATCCTAGGTCAAGAACACTATACCTTTGAAGACTTTCTTGATCGTTTCGCCAAATTCCCCAACGGAGTGCAGAAAATACAGCAACCTTTTGGAATGTTCTTGCTGAATTTTATGGACCCAACCAAACGATCTTCACCGGTATTCTCACAGGGAATAAAATGGTTGTTTGCTTGTGGGAGTAAGGCAAAATTTTGGGATTTTAGTCTCTATTTCTTGGAAAAAACGCAAAGAGCTTCTTGGGAGAGAGATAGGGAAGCGTGAGAGACTGAGAGATTTTTGGTGTGGGAGACGTAGAAAAATAACTAATCCAAGATGAGCGTTATAAGAAAACGCCAACTCCTTCCTATTTCTTCTCTCAAACGTGCAAACCCTAAGATAGTGGGTAGATTAATTCTTATCAGTTACAAATAACTGATAAGAATATTATTTAATTATTAAATAACATTTATTAATAATTAATTAATCAATATTCTTAATAGAATTTACATAAATCACATTTGTGTAAACTTTCCACATAACCTATAGTTTTAATGTAACGTAATTAAATCAAATTTAATTAAATTAAATTAAAAACAAAAATATTAATTAATTCATCAATTAATCAATATTATAATTAAATATCATATACTTAATTATATCTCTCTCTCATAAACTATAGTTTTAATGTACATCAAATGTGCATTAATTATAACCTATAGTTTTTTAATATGAATCCAATTCATATTTAAACTTAACATTCGAACACCTTCGAATGTTCCATTCCCATTAGAATTTTACCTCAACGCCCTTGGTGAGCTACCGGTGGGACCTTATGGACCTACAGATCAAAAGCTCCAACGATATGAGATTAATTGGCTAAACTCATTAACCAAGTTAATCAATATTCGTTAACCGTGGTTCACTCCACTAAAGAACCACGACTGCACTCTTCTCACTGCAGATATATTTCTGTGTCCACGGATATCGACCGTTAACAGCAAGTTAGCTCTTCACGTGTGTTCGTACCCCAGCTAGGTCAAATTATCGTTTTACCCCTGGGCTACCTCTTGGTCCTTAAGTACCAGTGTTCCTCTAATGAACAACCTGTTTGAGGTCCAACCAACAAACAGAAGTCCCTCTCGTGCCATAGAGAGGGTAGGGCCCATTATTCAAGACCCGAAGACACCACTTAAGGGAACACACCTCTACTTACCCTAAAGTCGAGAAGGAGTGAATTCCATCTTGTAAGACTATGTTCCCAGCTCCCCACTCGGTCTTGTCCCCAAAATGGTAGGCTTATTGAGTCGGCGAATAGGCCACTCTCACCCGTACAAATCAAAGGACAATGCCTCATGGACAGGAGTCCATAATCCACTCAGGATTAAGGCCAAGTTGCCTAGGTCATCCTAGTGAAATAGAAACCGAGCTAACTAACAGTGTTATAGATAGTGGTTAACTATTTCGCGGTCTGATCTTTGTGCAAACTCATTGCACAGGATACCCCCACTCGCATGTCAACTACATGAACGCGTTGGATCAATACGTTTGTATCAATATACAAAGTGGGTCGTATCCATAGTGTCACCAGGATAAGGTACCCAGCCTTATCCCTATACTACAGGTCCTTTAGGCTAAAACTTGAACATCGATCCCCGTATGTCCCTACATACTAGTTCAAGCCTCATTCTATTAGCCTTGGATGTTTAGTTTATTGGATTAGGGTTAATAAGACAAGATATAATACAAACACCAATAACACATGAATAATACATCAATTTTATTAATGTTCGGTCAAATGTACATTTACTATCTACGAGTTTTAGGGCATAAAACCCAACAGTTACTTGAACACTTATCCTCGTATGTCCCCACATACTAGTCCAAGTTTCATTTAAACAACCTTGGATCTTAGTTTATTGGATTTAGGGTTAATTAATGCAAAACTCGATTATTCAATAAAAAATTACTAAATCTCTCAAATAACACTTTATTGAGGTTAATAAATTTGTTTCATTTACTATGTACGAGTTTTAGGGCATAAAACTCAACAGAACCGACGAATTGAACCAAACCAAGCTGAACCGACTCGTTCAGTTCAGTTTTCTTAATTATAATCGGTTTTCTTGGTTTAGCCCTTAAAAATCGAAGTTTCTGGTTCAATTCACATCTTTTATTTTTAAAAAATTGAAAAAATTGAATCAAACCGATTATATTAAATTACTTTAAAAAATCCTAGTCCAAGCCACTTATTTATAACTCAATCCTCACAAAAAAGCTCTCTCTCTCTCTTTCAAATTCACAAAAGAAAAAAAAGCTCTCTGTAATCTTCTCTTCCTTTTAAAAAAAGGCTCCCACATAGTTGATTCTTGCTAGAGAATTGTTGGGTTTTATGCCCTAAAACTCGTAGATAGTGAATGTAAACAAATTTTATACTTGTATTTAATAAAGTATTATTTAGTTTCTACAATAAAATGTTATTGTTAAATATTGCACTATTTGACCCAAATCCAATAAACTAAGATCCAAGGTTGTTTGTATGTAACTTGAACTAGTATGTGGGGACATATGGGGATCGATGTTCAAGTAACAACTTAAAAGGTCTATAGTACAAGGATAAGGTTGGGTACCTTATCCTGGTAACACTATGTGATACGACCCGCTTTGTATTTGATATTGACGTATTGATCCAAAGCGTCCATGTAGTAGACATGCGAGTGGGGGTATCCTATGCAATGAGTTTGCATAAGACCGGACCGCGAAATACTAACCGCTAGCTGTAACACCGTTAACTAGTTAGGTTTCTATTTCACTAGGATGACCTAGGCAACTTAGTCTGAATCCTGAGTGGATTATAGACTTTTGTTCACGAGGGATTGTCCTTTGATTTGTATGGGTGAGAGTGGCCATTACGCCGACTCAATAAGCCTACCATTTTGGGGACAAGACCGAGTGGGGAGCTGGGAACATAATCACACAGATGGAATTCACTCCTTCCCGACTTTTGAGGAAGTAGATGAGTGTTCTCTTAAGTGGTGTCTCCAGGTCTTGAACAAAGGGCCCTACCCTCTTACTGGCCCGAGAGGGGTTTCTGTTTGATGGTTGGACCACAAACAGATTGTTCATTAGAGGAGCACTGGTACTTAAGGAGGTAGAGGTAACTTATGGGTAAAACGATAATTTGACCCAGCTGGAGTTACGAACACTCGTGAAGGACTAACTTGCTGTTATTGGTCGATATCCGTGGACACAGAAATATTCTGCAGTGAGAAGAGTGCAGCTGTGGGTCTTTAGTGGAGTGACCCACAGTTAACGAATGGAGACTACCTTGGTTAATGAGTTTAACCGATTAGTCTCGTATCGTTGGAGCTTCTGATCTGTAGGTCCATTAGGTCCCACTGGTAGCTCGTAAAGAGACTTGAAACAATTAAATATAAATTGAAAATGTTCAATTTATTTGGAGAATCGAATAATGTATGTTGATGCATTATAATATAAAGTTTATGAAACTTTATAATATAATTTTTGAATTAATTTAAAAAATTAATTCATGAGAGAAAATATTTGAAAAGTTCAAATAAATTTAATATGAATTGGATTCATATTAATTTTGATTTTAATAAAATCCCTAAGATTAAATATGTGATATTTAATTGGGTAATTAATTAATTATGGAATTAATTATTTATTTATTAAAATTAGATATTGTTCAGATAATAGATTTGAACTTATTCATAGACCTTTTCCTATTAGGAAAAGGTCTTGGCCTTTACCTATATATAGGACCTCTGGGGTGGGGTGAAAGGCATCCCATAGTCTCTCCTTCTCTCAGAGATCTCTCCCAAAAGACTCCCACAAACCTCTTGCTTCAAGAAGTCTTAGAGATATACTGGTGTAGCCAATTGGTGGTGTTCACACAAGAGGGTTGCTGCGTTTTCATTCTTATTGGCAAGAAAAGGCGAATTGATCAAGTATTTCTACAAAAGTAAGTTTTCTATGAAATCCTTGATCACTAGGATCAATCTAGTTGATCATTTAGCATGTTTATAGCCTATGTACAGCCCATTAAATATAGATTTATTGTTGTAATATTTTGCAAATTGTATTGGTATTTCAATTAGAATCTAAGACTCTGAGTAGGTCCTGTTAAATTCTTTCGCTGCGTGGGGCTCTTATCCCTTCAAGAATAGCAGGGAAGGCCTTTTGGAGGCGTTTGGTACGTTAGTGTTCATGACCACTGTACTTTACATGGAGGAAAAAGGCTTGCTATGTTTATTGAGAAAGAGTCTTCAAGGGTAATTTTTCTTCCCTATATGTTCTAATAATGGTTATATTGTTAAATTGTATGTGATGTATAATTTTTCTGTGTTGTATTTCTCACTCAAAATCGAAGCACACATGATCACTCGCTTCCGTTGTGGGATTCGATCCTTTCATCTTTCTCTCTCTCTCTTGTTCTCGTTGATTTCTTTAGCCACGATCTCTCTTTCCCTCTCACTTTCTCATTTTTTTGGCCTTGACAAACACAGATTCGTGACTTCTAGTCCCATGCAACAACACCCCACACAGCAGAAGCGGGTAATTACACGTGTTCAACATGATTCCAACTTTCCTTCAACGTTCCGATAAGGTTTGGTCTTAGACCCACGTTGTTTTCACAAGTGGGTCTGAATTTTGTCTAAATCATGATCCATGCTTATTCGAAATTGAAATTAGATTACCTATTCCATTCGGCTTCTAAATTGTAGAATTAAACTTTTTTTATCTGTTGCCAACAACAAACTGAACCTAAAGTGGGTTTTGGGCGATTACCCACAAGACAATTAACCTCAAATTCATTCTTGTAGGTGACCCACTCTTTTTAGGTGTTGGTTTTGAGTTGTCTACTCCTTAACAGCTCCATGTTTATAGGTTTTGGCCATCTTCAAACACCGAACAACACGTAATCAAGGTTGTTTGGGTGTTGACCGGTAAGTTCAAGCTCCCTTCAAAATTTTATAGTTCTTATAAGTAGCTTTAGAATAGCTTTTAACCTTTGGTGTCCTCAAGTTTCAGTTTCGAATCAATTGGGCTCTAGATAGCACTTATTCAAGGGATTTTATTGCTGATCAATAAATTCTAGCAAGGGTCCAACCCTTTTTTGGTAAGTTTCACCAGCTTACAGCGTGCTTTAGGCTCCTTGAAACCTATTTAAAGTGTTTGAAAGGTTGTTAGGTTGTTTCCTAACCTCTAGGATGTCTATATTGTATTTGTAGGTCCATTTAAAGCCTATTCAAATATTTTCCAGCAAGCTCTTTAGATCTTTTTGGTAAGGGCATCTCTCATAAGTAATTCACTAGGTTGAGATGGTAAATATTGAGCTATGTTGTAACCTTGGGTTCCTGGTCTTATTGATTAGGGGGTGTTAGATCGATTTAAGAGTGCTCTTAAGATGGTTGTAAGTATTTTCTACCTGATGAGTCTATTTGAATGTGTGATGCATGATGTTTGCTTTATTTCCATCGAAAATACTTGATCTATACATGATTTTGGAATGTGTTGTGCACTGTGCTTGATAAGCAAGTTTGATTTGTTATTGAGCATGTTGTTTCGTTGATTAGTTGTCTATGTTACATGTGAGTCATGTCTGCATAGTGTATGTTCATTGGGGAGGGGCGAAGTTGTTAGGAGTGTGACCAAAATCCCAAATTAGCTAGACAAGGGGATGATCATGAGTATATAAGGGAGGACAAGTATCTTCATTGGTATGCGGGTGTTGAACTAAGAAGTTGTTAGCCTTAATAGTCATAGTGGAGGTTCGTGGTTGAGCTTTGGGAAGGTGGGTATACTTCGGTGAAAGAAGTTGTCCTGGATAAGAGTAAGAACTCTTGGTAAAACGGTGAAGCCTAGAGAGTTGGATGGATAGATGACTATTTGAGGGGAGGCTTGATGGTACTTTGTTCGAGGGGAGGATTGTTGGGAGTGCGACCAAAGTCCCACATTGGCTAGACAAAGGGATGATCATGGGTATATAAGGGAGGACAAATATCTTCATTGGTATGAGGCATTTTGAGGTGAACAAAAAACAAAGCCATGAAGTTTTATCCCCAAAGTGGACAATATCATACCAATGTGGAGATATGTGGTTATCTAATTGTCCCTGACAAGAGTATGATTGATAACTCTCCAAAAGGGAGTTATTTAGGCCTTATTTCTATATTGATTCGCGTGTCTTGTATGCTTAATAGGGTTGCTTTTAGATGTATATTATATGTTTTAACCCATTTGGAAGAATGGAAGCTTTGGAAATTATTTTGTGCAGAATATGTTGCTGGGCGACTTGAGGGAGCAAACTCTGTGCTGGAGCAAAGCTAGGAGCAAAAATTGCCACGTCACAGCTCGTTAGCCAATTTAACAAACTGAATTCTGTTAAGCTAATCTCGGGATAAAGGAGCAAGGAGAGTCATCCACGTGTCTAGGTCAACCTAATTCAAGCTTTCCTCAACTCTATAAAAGGAGATAGCCGCCCAAGTCAAAATTCATTCCACTTTTGGGGACGAGTTCACTCTCACTTCCACTTTTGGGAGCCGAATAGAGGAGAGAGATTGGAGACCATCAAGAAGACCATCATTTGCAAGCTGATCGAGGAAATTAATATTTTCCTTTATTATTTTGTAATTATGGATATGCGTACTCAGATTGTAACGTGTGTTTCCATGCATTTTATGAACTAAGTAGCTTAGACGTTGGTTATGAAACAATGTGATTATCGTGCTTAATTTCTAGTAATAAATATTGATTAATGCATCTTGATTAATTGTTGTGCTCATTTACATTTTGTGCCCGCTTGGCCAGCCGGTATGAATACCTCTCTCTAGTTTCAGGGATGATTTAGGGAGTGTGTGGCGGTTAATCACACTAGATCATTGTGTATTGGTGAACGCCAGTGACTGAGCTAGGGATAGCCAGTTGCCTAGTGCTTGATCGGTAGTACTTCATTGGAGTTGAAACATATTCTAAAAAATCCGGAGTTCCGGGAGGAATCTGCTAACAAGACTGCGAGAGTTTTGCATGATCAATGCTATTGCTAGAGCATCTTTTAAAACAATTACTAAATCCTGATCAACGCCTGTTTCTAATCTGTCTGTCTATCCGTTTACTTACTGTTCTGTCATTTCTTTTGCTTCAGCATTATTCTTATAAAAACCAATCATTTTTACCATCTTTGAAACCATTAAAGAATTATACAAAATAGATAAAGTGGAAGCTAGTTCAGACCTTGGATTGATAATACTTATTACTTGTTGCGGACTGTGTATATTTGCACAGAGTCTAGAGTCAATTTACACCTTATTTTTACTCACTCTAGGAACCCAACAAGTTTTTGGCGCCGTTGCCGGGGAACTTGAATAAGTTTTTATCTGATCTGTTTTGTATGAGTTTTAGTGGTTTGGCGCTAGAACTTTTTGATTGTTTCTTTTGATTTTGCAGGTGTGAGTTTGGTGCATGAGCGATCCGCTTGGGGTGAGGTTTGAGCTTGATCCAGAAATCGAGAGAACAATTCAGGATAAGAAGGAGAGAGCAGCGTAAACAACAAAATCAAATGGCTGACGTGCCGCGTCTCCCACAGGGTCCAGAAGATCTAGTTGATCCCCAGCAGAATCGTGTGCTGCAGCAAAACCAGCCGCTGGAGCAAAATAGACAGCAAAATAATCAGGCTGAGAATCCTATCTTGGTAGCGAACGATAGGGCCAGAGCCATTCGAGCGTATGCTTTTCCAATGTTTGATGAGTTAAATCCAGGGATTGCACGTCCTCACATTGAGGCAGCAAATTTTGAAATGAAACCGGTAATGTTTTAGATGTTGCAAACCGTGGGTCAGTTCCATGGTTTGTCATCTGAAGACCCTCATTTGCATCTTAAGTATTTTCTAGGAGTTAGTGATTCTTTTGTAATTCAAGGAGTGCCTAGAGATGCCCTTAGATTAACTTTGTTCTCGTATTCTCTTAGAGATGGAGCAAAGGAGTGGTTAAACTTTTTTGCTCCAGGATCAATTAGGACATGGAATGAGTTAGCAGAAAAAATTTTGAGTAAATATTTCCCACCAAATAGAAATGCTAAATTGAGGAGTGAAATAGTAGGGTTTAGGCAACTTGAAGATGAGACTTTTAGTGAGGCTTGGGAGAGGTTTAAGGAGCTTTTGCGAAAGTGTCCCCACCATGGCTTACCACATTGTATCCAAATGGAAACATTTTACAATGGGTTAAATGGAGCAACCCAAGGTATGGTTGATGCTTCGGCTGGAGGGGCCCTTTTGGCAAAAACTTTTAATGAAGCCCATGAAATTTTAGAAAGAATATCAACTAATAGTTGTCAGTGGTCAGATGTTAGAGGCACAAATAAAAAGGTTAAGAGTGTGTTAGAGGTTGATGGTGTGTCTACCATTAGGGCTGATATTGCAATGTTAGCTAACGCTCTTAAAAATATGACAGTGGTTAGTCATCAACAGCCCCCAGCTGTGGAGCCTGCTGCAGTGGTGAACCAAGTTGCAGCGGAGGCATGTGTCTATTGTGGTGAAGAGCACAACTACGAGTTTTGCCCCAGCAATCCAGCTTCTATGTTTTTTTGTAGTTAATCAGAGGAGCAACCCGTATTCTAACTTTTATAATCCAGGTTGGCGCAACCACCCCAACTTCTCATGGGGAGGACAAGGAAGCAATGTGCAAGCACAGCAAAAGGTGACCCAATCAGGATTTGCTAAAGCACAGGTATTGCCCCAGCAAAATAAGCAGGCTTTGCCCCAGCAAAGTTCAGAGAGTTCTCTTGAGGCAATGATGAAAGAATATATGGCTCGTACAGATGCCGCTATTCAAAGTAATCAAGCTTCAATGAGAGCCCTGGAATTGCAAATGGGCTAGCTAGCTAATGAGCTGAAGGCAAGGCCTCAAGGGAAACTTCCTTCAGATACTGAACACCCAAAAAGGGAAGGTAAGGAGCAGGTAAAGGCAGTAACTCTAAGGAGTGGTAAGCAACTAGAAGAGAAAAAAGAACCTAGTAAACATCAGGATTTAGAGGAGAATTGTGATAAAAATGTTGTTGTTGAAAAAGAGTTGGAGTCTGGTCAGGGTGCTGGAGGCAGCGATAAAGATGCTGGAGCATCTGGTTCTGTTCTAGATGTGGAACCACCTTATGTGCCGCCCCCACCTTATGTACCACCTCTACCTTTTCCACAAAGGAAAAGGCCTAAGAATCAGGATGGTCAATTTGAAAGGTTTTTAGAGATTCTTAAGCAATTGCATATAAATATCCCTTTAGTAGAAGCTATTGAGCAAATGCCTAATTATGCTAAATTTCTTAAGGATATTTTAACTAAAAAGAAAAGGTTAGGTGAGTTTGAAACTGTATCTCTTACTGAGGAATGTAGTGCTATTCTTAAGAATGGGCTACCAACCAAGGCTAAGGATCCAAGATCATTCACCATTCTTGTGTCTATAGGTGGAAAAGAGTTAGGTAGAGCACTCTGTGATTTAGGTGCAAGCATTAACCTTATGCCTCTTTCGGTCTATCGAAAGCTAGGTATTGGTGAAGCTAGGCCTACCACAGTTACACTCCAACTAGCTGATAGGTCTATCACATATCCTGAGGGGAAAATTGAGGATGTCTTAGTAAAAGTGGATAAATTCATATTTCCTGTTGATTTTATTATCTTAGACTATGAGGCTGATAGAGATGTCCCAATTATTCTAGGTCGTCCATTTTTGGCTACTGGTAGGGCATTAATAGATGTTCAAAAAGGGGAATTAACAATGAGGGTTTGTAATGAGGAAGTAAAATTTAATGTGTTTAAGGCCATGAAGTATCCAGACGAAATGGAAGATTGCTCTTTCATTAGGATTCTGGAGAACACAATTGTTGAGACAGCAATGCAGGATTCGGCTAGCAAACATTTGGAAGATCATGGAGAGGTTAGTGTAGAGGATTTAGAAGTTTGTTCTTTAGAAAGAAAAAATGAAAAAGAAGTGTTTAGGTGTGAGGATGTTTTTGAGTCTTTAGATTTAGGTCAAAGAAAAGCTCCTCCTATTAAGCCATCCCTAATTGAGGCACCCACTTTAGATTGAAGCCCTTACCGGATCATCTAAAGTATGTGTATCTTGGGGAGGGTGAGACGTTGCCCATTATTGTTGCATCAGATTTAATGCCGGAGCATGAAGAGGCCTTAATAAAATTGCTGCAGCAATACCGCAAGGCAATAGGTTGGACATTGGCTGACATTCGGGGTATTAGCCCATCTTTTTGTATGCACAAAATTACTCTAGAGGAGGGATCCTTTAGGAGTATTGAGCAACAAAGAAGGCTTAACCCTGCAATGAAAGAGGTTGTTAAAAAGGAGGTGATTAAATTGTTGGATGCTGGCATAATTTATCCGATTGCAGACAACAATTGGGTAATCCCTATCCAATGTGTTCCTAAGAAAGGAGGTGTCACTGTGGTGAGCAATAAAGATAATGAATTGATCCCAACCAGGACAGTAACTGGTTGGAGGGTTTGCATGGATTACAGGAGGCTTAATAAAGCCACCCGTAAGGACCACTTCCCTCTACCATTTATTGACCAAATGTTGGATAGATTGGCTGGTCAAGCCTACTACTGTTTCTTAGATGGTTATTATGGGTATAACCAGATTACTATTGCTCCTGAGGATCAGGAAAAAACCACTTTCACCTGCCCTTATGGGACGTTTGCTTTTAGGCGAATGCCTTTTGGCCTTTGCAATGCTCCAGCAACATTTCAGCGGTGTATGCTAGCAATTTTTTCTGATATGATTGAGTCTACGGTTGAGGTATTTATGGATGATTTTTCAGTTTTTGGAGGGTCTTTTCAAAGTTGTTTAGATAATTTAGGTAAGGTGTTAAAGAGATGTGAGGATACCCATCTAGTTCTTAATTGGGAAAAATGCCACTTCATGGTGAAGGAAGGCATTGTGTTAGGTCATAGGATTTCTAAGAATGGTCTAGAAGTTGATAGAGCAAAAATTGAGGTTATTGAGAGATTAGAACCACCGAATTCAGTGAAGGGGATTCGGAGTTTTTTAGGTAATGCTGGATTTTATAGAAGGTTCATAAAAGATTTCTCAAAAATCAGTAATCCTCTTTGTAACTTTTTGTGCACTGATCATGTTTTTGACTTTAATGCAGATTGTAGGAAAGCTTTTGAGACTTTAAAGGCTGCTTTAATCTCAACACCCATTCTTTGTGCACCTAACTGGAATTTACCATTTGAGGTAATGTGTGATGCGAGTGATGCTGCAGTAGGTGCAATGTTGGGGCAAAAGCAGGGCAAATTTATTCATCCTATATATTATGTAAGCAGGGTTTTAAATGAGGCACAAGTCAACTATACAACTACTGAAAAGGAGTTGTTAGCTGTTGTGTTTGCCTTTGAGAAATTCCGCCCATATTTGGTTGGATCCAAAGTCACAGTTTTCACGGATCATGCAGCAATAAGGTATTTGATGTCTAAGAAAGATGCAAAGCCTAGACTAATTCGTTGGGTTTTATGAAGGGATAAAAGCCCCACGCAGCGGAAAGTATTACCGAACCTACTCAGAGTCTTAGATTCTAATTGAAATACCAATACAATTTGCAAAATATTACAGCAATAAATATATATTTAATGGGCTGTACATAGGCTATAAACATGCTAAAAGATCAACTAGATTGATCCTAGTGATCAAGGATTTCATAGAAAACTTACTTTTGTAGAAAGCCTTGATCAATTCGCCTTTTCTTGCCAATAAGATTGAAGACGCAGCAACCCTCTTGTGCGAACACCACCAATCGGCTACACCGGTATATCTCTAAGACTTCTTGAAGTAGGAGACTTGTGGGAGTCTTTTGGGAGAAATCTCTGAGAGAAGGAGAGACAATGGGATGCCTTTCACCCCACTCCAGGGGTCCTATATATAGGTAAAGGCCAAGACCTTTTCCTAATAGGAAAAGGTCTAGGAATAAGTTCAAATCTATTATCTGAACAATATCTAATTTTAATAATTAATTAATTCCATAATTAATTAATGACCCAATTAAATATCACATATTTAATCTTAGAGATTTTATTAAAATTAAAATTAATATGAATCCAATTCATATTAAATTTATTTGAACTCTTTCAAATATTTTCTTTCCTAATAGGAAAAGGTCTCTAATTTTAATAAATAATTAATTAATTCCATGATTAATTAATTACCCAATTAAATATCATATATTTAATCTTAGGGATTTTATTAAAATTAATATGAATCCAATTCATATTAAATTTATTTGAACTCTTTCAAATATTTTCTCTCAAGAATTAATTTTTGAAATTAATTCAAAAATTATATTATAAAGTTTCATAAACTTTATATTATAATGCATCAATATACATTATACGATTCCCCAAATAAATTGAACACTTTCAATTTACAATTTATATTTGTTTGCTTCAAGTCTTTTTACGAGCTACCAGTGGGACCTAATGGACCTACAGATCAGAAGCTCCAACGATACGAGACTAATCGGCTTAAACTCATTAACCAAGTTAGTCTCCATTCGTTAACTGTGGGTCATTCCACTAAAGACCCTCAGCTGCACTCTTCTCACTGTAGAATATTTCTGTGTCCACGGATATCGACCAATACTACAAGTCAGTCCTTCACGTGTGTTCGTATCCCAGCTGGGTCAAATTACCGTTTTACCCCTGGTTTACATCTTTGTCCTTAAGTTCCCAGTGCTCCTCTAATGAACAACCTGTTTGAGGTCCAACCAACAAACAGAAGTCCCTCTCGTGCCATAGAGAGGGTTGGGCCCATTGTTCAAGTCCCGGAGACACCACTTAAGGGAACACACCTCTACTTACCCTAGAGTCGGGAAGGAGTGAATTCCATCTTGTGTGATTATGTTCCCAGCTCCCCACTCGGTATTGTCCCCAAAATGGTAGGCTTATTGAGTCGCCGTGCTGGCCACTCTCACCCATACAAATCAAAGGACAACTCCTCGTGAACAGGAGTCCATAATCCACTCAGGATTGAGACTGAGTTGTCTAGGTCATCCTAGTGAAATAGAAACCAAGCCAACTAACGGTGTTACAGTTAGTGGTTAACTATTTCGCGGTCCGGTCTTATGCAAACTCATTGCATAGGATACCCCCACTCGCATGCAACTACATGGACGCGTTGGATCATAACGTTTGTATCATAATACAAAGTGGGCCGTATCCATAGTGTCACCAGGATAAGGTACCCAGCCTTATCCCTATACTATAGACCCTTTAGGCTGAATCTTGAACATTGATCCTCGTATGTCCCTACATATTAGTTCAAGCCTCATACTATCAGCCTAGGATGTTTAGTTTATTGGATTAGGGTTAATAAGACAAGATCTACTAAATACAAACAAAATAAACTATTTTATTAATGTTCGGTAAAATGTTACATTTACTATCTACGAGTTTTAGGGCATAAAACCCAACAAACTCCCACTTGAACTAAAACTCAAGATAATGGGAAAGAACATGTACAAGTAATCTAAAGTTGGAAATGGTAAATACAATAAACTAGGGCATCCTCATACCCTATTACACATCTCCCACTTGCCCTAGATTACATAATGTACATATCTCGTAGACCTAGACACTCTAGATGACCCTCAAACACTTTAGCCGGGAGAGCCTTCGTAAAAGGATCAGCAATGTTGTGCTCTGAAGCGATCTTAGTGACGATCACATCTCCTCGTTGCACAATCTCTCATATCAGGTGATACTTCCTCTCTATGTGTTTTCCTCGTTTGTGGCTTCGAGGTTCTCTAGAATTGGCTACAGCCCCACTATTGTCAGAGTATAACGTAATGGGCAAGTCCATATTTGGAACTACTTCCAAATCTGTCAGGAACTTTCTTAGCCAAACCGCTTCCTTGGCTGCTTCACAAGCCGCTACATACTCAGCCTCCATGGTTGAGTCCGCTATGCATCCTTGCTTGATGCTTCTCCAAACTACAGCTCCCCCGTTAAGGGTAAACACTGACCCCGACGTGGATTTCCTAGAATCCTTGTCATACTGGAAGTCAGAGTCGGTGTATCCAGTGAGAACTAACTCTTTAGCCCCAAACACCAGCATGTAGTCCCTCGTTCTCCGAAGATACTTGAGGATTCCTTTAACGGCGGCCCAGTGGTCTAACCCCGGATTTGACTGATATCTGCTGACTATCCCTACAGCATAACAAATGTCAGGCCTCGTGCAGAGCATCGCATACATTAAGCTGCCCACTGCTGAGGCGTAGGGAATCCGTCTCATATCCTCAACTTCTTGAGGTGTCTTAGGACACTGTTCCTTAGACAAGTGAACCCCATGCCTGAAAGGCAACAAGCCCTTCTTGGAGTTCTGCATCGAATATCGGGACAACATTTTGTCGATATACGTTGCTTGAGACAGGGCTAGCGTTTTGTTCTTTCGATCCCGAATGATCTGGATTCCAAGAACATATTTGGCCTCTCCTAAATCTTTCATCTGGAATTGGGCCGCTAGCCATTCTTTTATGTCAGACAGATATCCTACATCATTCCCAATGAGTAGGATGTCATCAACATAAAGTACTATGAAAGCTACTTTGTTTTTGTTGATTTTCTTGTATACACAAGGCTCATCAACATTTTGGTCAAAGCCAAAAGATTTGATCGCAGTATCAAATCTAATGTTCCAAGATCTGGAAGCCTGTTTCAACCCATAAGTGGATCGATTCAGTTTACAAACTTTTTGTTCCTGACCTTGGGTTATGAACCCTTCGGGCTGAGACATAAAGATATTCTCTTCAAGATTACCATTCAGAAAGGCAGTCTTGACATCCATTTGCCATATTTCATAATCATAAAACGTGGCTATGGATAAGAGAATTCTTATTGACTTTAACATAGCAACAAGAGAAAAAGTTTCCTCATAGTCCACCCCTTCTCTTTGGGTATAACCCTTTGCTACAAGTCTTGTTTTGAAAGTCTGTACTTTCCCAGCAGCATCTCTTTTCCTCTTATAGATCCATTTACACCCTATGGGTTTGACCCCTTCAGGTGGATCTACAAGTTCCCAAACTTGATTGAAGTACATAGACTCCATCTCAAGGTCCATGGCTTTGGTCCATTCGTCTTTATCTACATCATTCATTACCCGTCGATAAGACAATGGATCCTCAACACCGTCATCAAGTATGACCACTTGTGTTTCAGTTAAACCCAAGTAACGGTCAGGTTGTATCACAACCCTCCCACTGCGTCGAGGCCCTCTTGCTATGGGAGGAGGATGAGATTGACGTGAAGAACTGGCTCCTACATCAACTCTTGTTGAAGGACCAGCTTCATCAACAACCTTTGTTGACTCTTCTGTAGCTTCTCCTAATACTTGTTTACTACGTGGTTTGTGATCTCGAATGTGGTCTTCCTCCAAGAAAGTAGCGTTTTTCGATACGAACACTTTGTTTTCTTGAGGGTCGTAGAACAGACCACCTCTCGTTTCTTTAGGATAACCAACAAATTGGCATATTCTAGAACGGGGTTCCAGTTTCTTAGGATTTGTTACTAGCACGTGTGCAGGACAACCCCAGATACGGAAGTAACGCAAACTAGGTTTACGCCCCCTCCAGAGCTCAAAAGGTGTTTCAGAAACACTTTTTGATGGAACGTTGTTTAGAATATGAACTGCAGTCTCTACTGCATACCCCCAAAACGAGCTAGGCAATTGAGCATAGTTCATCATAGAACGAACCATGTCTAACAGGGTTCTATTTCTCCTTTCTGATACACCATTCTACTGAGGTGTACCAGGTGCTGAGAGTTGGGATTGGATTCCATGTTCTATCATATAGTCCTGGAATCTTTGATCCATGTACTCTCCACCTCGATCTGATCGAAGTGTTTTAATTGTCTTACCTAATAGGTTTTCTACCTCAGTCTTAAACTCTTTGAACTTTTCAAAAGCTTCAGACTTATGACCCATTAGGTATAAGTAACCATATCGAGAATAATCATCTATGAAAGAGATGAAATATTCATAACCTCCTCGAGCTTTTACATTCATTGGACCACAAATATCCGAATGTATCAACTCTAGAGATTCTTTGGCACGATAACCTTTTTCGGTAAAAGGCCTCTTGGTCATTTTACCCTCGAAACACGATTCACAGGGTGGTAAAGATTCGTCTTCTAAATCGGTTAGAAGTCCATTCTTCACCAAACGACCGTTCCGATCGATGTTAATATGACCAAGACTTAAGTGCCAAAGATATGTGTTGCTACTTATTGGAGAAATCTTTTGCTTTTTATTTTGTGTTTCAGCCAATTTAAACATCTCATGATTCAAAAGCGCTGTTGTGTTGGTTGGTCTTAACACATATAAATTGTTTTCTAGTTTAGCAGAACATATAAATACTCCATTTCGAGAAATGAACGCTTCATTTAATTCAAAAGAAATAGAATAATTGTGTTCTAACAATCCAGAAACAGAAATAAGGTTCCTCTTAATTCGAGGAACAACATACAAGTTTTCTAAAAACAAAAACTTATTTCTGAAAAACAACTTCGCAGCTCCCACTGCACTTGCTGAAATGACATCTCCCGTTCCAACCTTGAGTGTCATCTCACCATCTTGAAGCTGCTGGAAATCATTTCCCTGAAAAGAAGAACAGACATGATTAGTTGCTCCGAAATCTAAAATCCAAGCATACTCATCATGTTCAACAAGGCACGTTTCTAAAACAAGTAAATCAAATTTACCTTCCTTGTCATTCTTATTTTCAGCAGCTGCGGGAGCATTCCCCTTGTTTTCATGAATCTCATTGCACAGATAGAGCTGTAGCTCATTTAAGAGATTCGTCAGGGTGTACATCATCATGTTCGCCATCATATGTTTGCGAAATTTTAGGAAATTCTTCGGAAGAGATTCCAAGATGAATGCAACCTGAGTTCGCTCATCTATGACCGCCCCGTATGTTTCTGCCATGCTGAATTGGACCATCATTTCCAGGACATGTTCCCAGACAGACGTGCCCTCTTTCATGTGGCAGTTATAAACTCGTTTGAGAGCATTATAGTGGAGTTTTCTGGACAATTGTCCAAACATCTTCTGAAGAGAGTTCATAATCTCTCTTGCTGTAATAATGCTTTCATGTCTCTTAGCCAAAACTTCAGATAAGTTGGCTAAGATACAGACTCGGGCCTCATCATTGGCCTTTGTCCAGCGGTCATAAGCAGCCTTTCTCGCTTGGGATGCATAGCAAGGGGGAACTGGAGGACAGTCCTCCGTTAAGACGAACCGGAGATCTTTAACAACCAGAATCGTATTAAGGTTGGATTTCCACGTAGGAAAGTTCTTGCCGGTTAATTTTTCATTTTTCAATAAAGCGATGATAGAGGAAGACATTGCTGGAAAAATAAACTTTTACCGTATTAGTTATCTTTGTCTTAACCCATCAAACAGGCAAACAAACAATTGCACAAATCCAATCAATTTTGCAAACAATCAATCAAAGAACCCTAACAAACTATCGATTGTGTTTAGCAACGATGCTTTAGAGGTTTAGAGAAACAGTCACCGAAGGGTGATCAGCTACTCCTCCTCTAAAATGAGACTCTTCTCAGTCAACTCTATCACCAGAATAACTCATATTCCTATAGACATTGACCACCGTCGTTCGGTCAAGGATTCGTTAACGAATTAACTTATCCTCGTAAGTGTAACCCTCCCACTTTCAGATCCCAGAGGCACGCACCAACAGGCTACCGAAGGGAAAGACAACTGTTGGTAATTAGCCTAAGTGACCCTATCCTTTCCAGGAGTTCACGGTGTTACGAACCCTATGATCAGGCCCTCCGAAGGGATGGTTGCTCCAGGACAACACGCAGGCGGATCATAAGACTCTCACGGTGTGACCTATGGGTGGAGACCGAGGGATACGTTGACACGTGTCCCGCTCCCACTTACTATGGGCACTTTCCCCATTCACCTTGTTATTGACTCATGCAAACACTTTCCGAAGGGAGGTCGAGCTAAAACGACACGAAGCCGAGCATGGATCTCACGTTGCGAATATAGGGACGTAGGAGTAAAAACTCGATTTAAATCAAGTTTTGATTTTACCTCCCACTAAAGTGACCTACCGTATATTTTAGGGTTTATTAACCTAGATAAATCCGGCTAATTCAATTTATCTAAGTCTAATCCTATTATAACTATTATAATGAGAATTGTAATGTTCTAGGTGAATTAAACTCTTTTAACAAACCTAGCAACACCGTATGCTAACATGACTATGGTCATTTCAACTCAGGTTCCGGGTTTGTTCCCAAGTAGCAGGTGTTCCGTAAACCGTCAGCTTAAATACCTCCAGCCTTAGACAGAACGTAACCGGGAGAGTTCCCTTTTAACCATAGTACTGTAAAGTCTTTACTCTAAAGATCTAGGTGTATTAAACTCTTTTAATAAACCTAGTGACATTGCATGCTAACATTTAACCATGATTAATTCAACTCCGGTATTCCGGGTCAGTTCCCAGGTAGGAGGTGTTCCGTAAACCGTCAACTTAAATACCCCCAACCTTAGACAGAACTTTACCGGTAGAGTTCCCTTATAATCATAGTAATGTTTGTGTTACTTAGTAGATTAAAACTATTTTTTAAAAACTAAGCAAGACTTAATTCTAATCCTATTAGAATTAACGAGATCTTAGGTCTAATTAATTTTAAACATTTTAAAATTAATACATTTACCTATGATCCTATGTTTGCATGCAATCTTTATTATAGGTTGACGGTTTCTAATCATCAATTTTTAAACTATTCAAAATTTTAATGATTAGCCCTATAATCATGCATACTATAGTTTTAAAATAATTAACAATCATATTCAAGTTAATATAATAAAACTATATATATATTGCCTTGCATTGCATGAAATTAATATAACAATTATATTAAACTATGGATGTTTCATGCCCAATGCAACTTTGATTTCCATTATTAATAAATTAACAATTAAAATATTGCCAAAAATGGTTAAATCACAGTAGCATGCTGCAAACAATTTTATTAAATATAACTATTTATATTTAACTAGGTAATTGTATGCATCATGCTTATCCTTTTTCATGATATTAATATAACTCAACTATATATTAAAAACTCATGAAAATAAACCATGCATTTCAATCCATACATTATAACTAATTATAATATAAAATGCATGAGCATGCTTTATAACCTAAGGTGGGATTTTAAATCTAAATGACATCCATAAAGCATTTAAATAGCGTATAAACCGATTAATTGGCCCCTAGGATAAAATAAAGCACATAAATTACAATAATTTAAGCTATTTTATCCTAAAAACATCCTTCTGCAGCTTCAGAACCGGACTAGACAGCACGAACCGACCCGAACTGCTTCGAACCGGACCCCAAAATGCCAAAACATGCTTGAACCGTGCAAATAATGCATAAACCGGGTCAAATCTCCTTGAACCAGTCAAGAAGCGGTCAAACATATCACGAACCGGTCAAAAACTGAAGAACCGCAGAAAAATAAAAATGATTCGGCAAAATTGCACAAGGCTAAGCTTGAACCACAAACCTCTGGATTCATAGAAGGCTACTCAAACCAACACAGCAGCTGCGTGCTTTTGTGTCATTTACCGGTTTTATATATATATATATATTTTAAAACAAAAATCATCTGTTCCGCGCAATTCCCTAGTTTTCGCGAAATCGCGATAGCGTCGCGACGCTGTTGCGTCTGGAGGCAAAAATTGGAAATTCCAGCGACTATTCTTCGTGTTTGGCTTCGATTTTGGACGAGATTTTCAACGATCTTCATCATGAAACACCCTAATCTAGACCCGAACTTACAGAGGATAATAGATTTACAAGATACGCCCAAAAACGCAGGGGCCCTTACATTGAACCATTCAAGAAAGCGTAACATTCATAATGCATAAATCCCACCAAGAACAAATTGCAAATTTCAATCTAAAATCAAGAACAACTGAGTTGGCTCTGATACCAATTGAAGGGATAAAAGCCCCACGCAGCGGAAAGTATTACCGAACCTACTCAGAGTCTTAGATTCTAATTGAAATACCAATACAATTTGCTAAATATTACAGCAATAAATATATATTTAATGGGCTGTACATAGGCTATAAACATGCTAAAAGATCAACTAGATTGATCCTAGTGATCAAGGATTTCATAGAAAACTTACTTTTGTAGAAAGCCTTGATCAATTCGCCTTTTCTTGCCAATAAGATTGAAGACGCAGCAACCCTCTTGTGCGAACACCACCAATCGGCTACACCGGTATATCTCTAAGACTTCTTGAAGTAGGAGACTTGTGGGAGTCTTTTGGGAGAAATCTCTGAGAGAAGGAGAGACAATGGGATGCCTTTCACCCCACTCCAGGGGTCCTATATATAGGTAAAGGCCAAGACCTTTTCCTAATAGGAAAAGGTCTAGGAATAAGTTCAAATCTATTATCTGAACAATATCTAATTTTAATAATTAATTAATTCCATAATTAATTAATGACCCAATTAAATATCACATATTTAATCTTAGAGATTTTATTAAAATTAAAATTAATATGAATCCAATTCATATTAAATTTATTTGAACTCTTTCAAATATTTTCTTTCCTAATAGGAAAAGGTCTCTAATTTTAATAAATAATTAATTAATTCCATGATTAATTAATTACCCAATTAAATATCATATATTTAATCTTAGGGATTTTATTAAAATTAATATGAATCCAATTCATATTAAATTTATTTGAACTCTTTCAAATATTTTCTCTCAAGAATTAATTTTTGAAATTAATTCAAAAATTATATTATAAAGTTTCATAAACTTTATATTATAATGCATCAATATACATTATACGATTCCCCAAATAAATTGAACACTTTCAATTTACAATTTATATTTGTTTGCTTCAAGTCTTTTTACGAGCTACCAGTGGGACCTAATGGACCTACAGATCAGAAGCTCCAACGATACGAGACTAATCGGCTTAAACTCATTAACCAAGTTAGTCTCCATTCGTTAACTGTGGGTCATTCCACTAAAGACCCTCAGCTGCACTCTTCTCACTGTAGAATATTTCTGTGTCCACGGATATCGACCAATACTACAAGTCAGTCCTTCACGTGTGTTCGTATCCCAGCTGGGTCAAATTACCGTTTTACCCCTGGTTTACATCTTTGTCCTTAAGTTCCCAGTGCTCCTCTAATGAACAACCTGTTTGAGGTCCAACCAACAAACAGAAGTCCCTCTCGTGCCATAGAGAGGGTTGGGCCCATTGTTCAAGTCCCGGAGACACCACTTAAGGGAACACACCTCTACTTACCCTAGAGTCGGGAAGGAGTGAATTCCATCTTGTGTGATTATGTTCCCAGCTCCCCACTCGGTATTGTCCCCAAAATGGTAGGCTTATTGAGTCGCCGTGCTGGCCACTCTCACCCATACAAATCAAAGGACAACTCCTCGTGAACAGGAGTCCATAATCCACTCAGGATTGAGACTGAGTTGTCTAGGTCATCCTAGTGAAATAGAAACCAAGCCAACTAACGGTGTTACAGTTAGTGGTTAACTATTTCGCGGTCCGGTCTTATGCAAACTCATTGCATAGGATACCCCCACTCGCATGCAACTACATGGACGCGTTGGATCATAACGTTTGTATCATAATACAAAGTGGGCCGTATCCATAGTGTCACCAGGATAAGGTACCCAGCCTTATCCCTATACTATAGACCCTTTAGGCTGAATCTTGAACATTGATCCTCGTATGTCCCTACATATTAGTTCAAGCCTCATACTATCAGCCTAGGATGTTTAGTTTATTGGATTAGGGTTAATAAGACAAGATCTACTAAATACAAACAAAATAAACTATTTTATTAATGTTCGGTAAAATGTTACATTTACTATCTACGAGTTTTAGGGCATAAAACCAAACATTTTATTATTTCAGGAATTCGACTTGGAGATAAAGGACAAGAAGGGATCAGAGAATGTCATCGCAGATCACTTATCTCGTCTTGATCCATCATCATCTTCGCTGAAGCAATCTGCCATCTCGGATTCTTTTCCAGATGAACAACTTTTTGCTGTTGAGGTAAAGGTAGACAAGGAGATCCCTTGGTATGCTGATATTGCCAACTTTTTGGTCAAGGGAGTCACTCCCATTGATATGGATTGGAGGCAGAAGAAAAAGTTTAAGCATGATGCAAAGTTTTTCTATTGGGATGAGCAATTTATGTATAAGCAATGCTCTGATGGTATTATTCGTAGGTGTGTTTCAGGTGATGAAGCAAAGGAAATCCTGGAGCAATGTCACTCTTCGCCGTATGGAGGCCACTTCAGCGATCAGAGGACAGCTATGAGGATTTTGCATTGTGGATTCTTCTGGCCTTCCTTATTTAAGGATGCCCATTGGTTCTACAAGCAATGTGATGCCTGCCAAAGGAGAGGAAACTTAGGGCCTAGAGATGAAATGCCTCTTACTTACATTTTGGAAGTGGAATTATTCGATGTATAGGGTATTGATTTTATGGGGCCGTTTCCCCCTTCTCATGGCAATGTTTTTATCTTATTGGCAGTAGATTACGTGTCCAAGTGGGTGGAGGCCATTGCATGCCATCAGAATGATGCCAAGACGGTTTCAAGGTTTCTCCAATCGCACATCTTTGCGCGGTTTGGGACACCTAGAGCTTTAGTAAGTGATGAGGGTACACATTTTGTTAATAATATCTTAACTAAGCTTTTAGCTAAGTATGGAATCAAGCATAGGATAGCTACCCCCTATCATCCACAGGCTAATGGTCAGGTTGAAATAAGTAATAGGGAAATTAAATCAAATCTAGAAAAAGTAGTCCATCCATCTAGGAAGGATAGGTCTTTTAGGTTGGATGAGGCTCTTTGGGCTTATAGGACAGCCTATAAGACTCCTCTAGGTATGTCTCCCTATCGGTTAGTATATGGGAAAGCTTGTCATTTACCATTAGAGCTAGAGCATAAAACGTTTTGGGCTTTGAAGAAATTAAATTTTGATCTGAGTCGTGCAGGAGCAATTAGAATGCTGCAGCTTAACGAATTAGAGGAATTTCGCCAATTTTCTTATGAGAATGCGAAAATGTATAAAGAAAAGACTAAGTTGTGGCATGACAAGAAAATTAAGCCTAAAGAGTTTGTCAAAGGTCAAAAAGTTTTGCTTTACAATTCTAGATTAAAATTGTTTCCTGGGAAACTAAAGTCCAAATGGTCAGGTCCGTTTGTAGTAATTGAGGTTTTCCCCCATGGAGCAATTACTTTGCAAGATGAAAAAGATGGAAGAGTATTCAAGGTGAATGGACAGCGTGTCAAGCATTATTGGGGAGAGGAGTTTCAGTCGAAATATCCTTCCTTAGAGCTGGTTGATGATTGAGTGAGCATGATTTTTGCGGGAGCAGTTCGCAGAGCAAAATTTTGAGCTCCCAGAAATTGTTGTGATTTTATTTTCGTTGTTATGATTTGGTTTAATTTTAATTTTAATTGTAGTGGATTTGATTGCTTTAAATTTTGCAAGATTTATCTCTATTTGTGGTTATTTTTAATTTCGTAGATTTTATTTTATTTTCGCTAGATATTTAATTTGATTAGTTTAGATTCGAGTTGGTTTAGTTTTATTTTCTGATTAGATTTAATTAGATTTTAAATTCAGTTTTTATTTTCAGTTATTTGAATTTCTATTTAGGTTTTGATTTAATAAAGATCTTCTTGATTTATTCGGCTTCAAATAAAAGATAAGATTTGATTTGAGCGGTTAAATTTGAATTTCCTGATTTGATTTTTTATCCGAGATTTTTCTGGAAAATAATCTTGTGTTCAGAAGGATGTTGCGGCAAAGTTATGGCTGAAGCAAATCTTCCGTCTGGATGGAAAGGGTTTGTTGTGAATTAATTACTTTTACCGTTTGATTTTGAATTTTCTGTGGGCAGGTAAATTGCATGGATGCTGCCACGTGTCGCGTAGGGATAATCCAACGATTTAGCCGTTGACAGCACACAGTTATTTACCATGGGCGATTGAAATTCAAGTTTTTACCGTTAGTGGATTTGATTTGCAAATTAAATGTGAACGGTAAATCCATTTAATACGGGGCAAAATCCTTCGGTTACGATTGATTTGCTGCAGCCCTATTTATTCCTAAGCCTTCGGTCAGCCTATTTGAAGAGGGAAGCAAATGCTTGGATGGGATTTATCAAACAAAGGTTGCTTCCAACGACTCATGACTCGACGGTCTCTAGGGAACGAGTGCTTCTGGCTTTCGCTATTTTGAGGTCTCTCAGTATTGATGTGGGAAAAATTATTGCTGATGAAATATCTGGATGTTGGAAGAAGAAAGTGGGGAAGCTGTTTTTCCTGAATACCATTACCATGCTTTGCAAGCGAGCAGGGGTTCCGGAGAATGAAGGGGATGTGATATTATTTGATAAGGGAATCATCGACACGCCTAACTTGGCACGGCTTCAGCATACGCAAGAGGCACGTCAGGGTGGGCTTGTCTACGGAATCAACACGATTTTAGAACAACTCGCACTTTCGGCCAGTAGGTAGGAGTTTGCCGAGAGGCAAGCTTTAACCTTTTGGAACTATGTTAGAAGTCGTGATGCCAATCTGAAGAAGGCGCTGCAGGAGAATTTTTCCAAGCCATTTCCAGCCCTTCCAGCATTCCCTGAAGATTTATTGAACCCCTGGATTCCGCCACCGCCTGTCGAGAGAGAAGGAGATGGAGAAGAAGATCCTGGTCAGGAGGATTGAAAAAGGGACATTTGGGCGAGCAAACTTTTTGATGAATTAATTTTGTTGCTCGAGCATTTCTGACCACATCTTTTTCTATGTTTGCTTGTTTGTTCTGCTTCTTTTTAATTTTTCTGATGCTAAAAAATATATCTGCTTATGTAATTTCTTTTTCTATGTTTTTAATGAAATTTCCAAAGTCATTTCTGTTCTATGAGCACTGAGTATTTCTAACTTAATTAATTTTCTTCTGAATTTTGAAGCTTGGACTAGTTAAGCTTAATTAGATCAAGGTATTCTGATCTCCAGAAACCTTTTGCTTGTGCAATTCTTCTAGCCTGGTCGATACTGCGGCAAGAAAAATTTTGGAGGTAGTGTTGACTCATTTGATCCACTTTAAGCTTAGTTTTAGTCCCACGCTTAGGTTGAAAATTCAGATAGAAAAATTTAAGTTTGGGGGTATTGTTCACAAAATTAATAATTCATTGGGGACAATGAATAATTCAAGTTTGGGGGACTTTTTGCTACTCCAATTGTTTTGCCCGAGCATTCCTCTCCTTCATTAAATAATTTGTTAGGTTATTGAGTAACCGGGGACATTTGTGATACCCACAGTTTGTCTTCGCGTCAAAAGGTGACCTAGGAAATGTGAAAAATGATGAAAAATTATTTGCTGAAAAAAGTGATTGTTGAAAATTTTGCTGAGAAAATTCATGGAGCAAAAGTTTTGAAGGATGAATGATAATCCAGCAGTTTTTCTGTCTCCCAGAACTTAGGTGAGCTTCATCATAAAATGTTGCCATTCTGAGGGGCAAGAGATGGAATAACTAAGGATTTTTTAGCTTAGCAAAGAGTACTTAGCCTAATTGGTGATGAGTTTGAGGCAAGGGTATACCGCACCATAAAGTGGGTCATCCCATGCTTAAGAACTTATGACTGTAGGGCTGCTTTAAGTCTGAAAAACAGAAATATAAACCCTTTAAAAATGTGTTTTAATATGTCTGATAATAGAGCTAGGTTGTGGCAAGTTCTTAGAATTGAGTCAAAAGTGGTGATTATTTGTCCGTGCCGGAGGAATTATTTTGCTGCAGCAAAGCTTGGTTTTGTAGAGTGCTCAAGTAAAGGTTGAAGGTTGTGTTGGATTATCTGTTTTGATTAAGCTATGTTTTGTCTAATGTTTTGAATTCTTGAGGGAAGGTTGGTTAGTATTGCTCGGGACGCGCAATAGTTCAAGTTTGGGGGTGTGATAACTCTCCAAAAGGGAGTTATTTAGGCCTTATTTCTATATTGATTCGCGTGTCTTGTATGCTTAATAGGGTTGCTTTTAGATGTATATTATATGTTTTAACCCATTTGGAAGAATGGAAGCTTTGGAAATTATTTTGTGCAGAATATGTTGCTGGGCGACTTGAGGGAGCAAACTCTGTGCTGGAGCAAAGCTGGGAGCAAAAACTGCCACGTCACAGCTCGTTAGCCAATTTAACAAACTGAATTCTGTTAAGCTAATCTCGGGATAAAGGAGCAAGGAGAGCCATCCACGTGTCTAGGTCAACCTAATTCAAGCTTTCCTCAACTCTATAAAAGGAGATAGCCGCCCAAGTCAAAATTCATTCCACTTTTGGGGACGAGTTCACTCTCATTTCCACTTTTGGGAGCCGAATAGAGGAGAGAGATTGGAGACCATCAAGAAGACCATCATTTGCAAGCTGATCGAGGAAATTAATATTTTCCTTTATTATTTTGTAATTATGGATATGCGTACTCAGATTGTAACGTGTGTTTCCATGCATTTTATGAACAAAGTAGCTTAGGCGTTGGTTAGGAAACAATGTGATTGCCGTGCTTAATTTCTAGTAATAAATATTGATTAATGCATCTTGATTAATTGTTGTGCTCATTTATATTTTGTGCCCGCTTGGCCAGCCGGTATGAATACCTCTCTCTAGTTTCAGGGATGATTTAGGGAGTGTGTGGCGGTTAATCACACTAGATCATTGTGTATTGGTGAACGCCAGTGACTGAGCTAGGGATAGCCAGTTGCCTAGTGCTTGATCGGTAGTACTTCATTGGAGTTGAAACATATTCTAAAAAATCCGGAGTTCCGGGAGGAATCTGCTAACAAGACTGCGAGAGTTTTGCATGATCAATGCTATTGCTAGAGCATCTTTTAAAACAATTACTAAATCCTGACCAGCGCCTATTTCTAATCTGTCTGTCTATCCGTTTACTTACTGTTTTGTCATTTCTTTTGCTTCAGCATTATTCTTATAAAAACCAATCATTTTTACCATCTTTGAAACCATTAAAGAATTATACAAAATAGATAAAGTGGAAGCTAGTTCAGACCTTGGATTGATAATACTTATTACTTGCTGCGGACTGTGTATACTTGCACAGAGTCTAGAGTCAATTTACATCTTATTTTTACTCACTCTAGGAACCCAACAATGAAGCATAAATTATGTGTTGGGTGTCTATGTGGAGCGTAACACATAAACCACATGTGGGTTGTGAGTGCGGAGCTTGACGCGTAAATCATGGTGCGTAATTCATGTGTTAGGTGGATTTTTGGAGCGTGACGTAGAAATCACGTGTTGGGATGTGAGTGTGAAGCGTAACGTGGAAATCAGGTGTGAGTGTGCGAGCATCGCACAAAAACCATGTGGTGGTGCATCGTGTCAAGGTCGTACTCTTTCAACCGTGCGGCGCCATGATCTTACACGCAACCATGGCCAACCTTAAGGGTCATCTCTAACCCATATAACTTTTTTGCGGGACTTTGTGGCTTCATCGGACCTTAGGCGAGGTTCTTTCATCCTCAACCGAACTCAACTTGTCTTGCAGCAGAATACCATTCGGTCATACACGTCGCCTGTACATGTATTTTCACTCATTCGCGACTCTAGCCGACTTGCCTCTACTCTAGGCCAAGTCTAACGGCTCAACCTTGCCTCTAAATCAGGGCAAGGTCATCTGAACGCAACGTCGCATCTCATTTCATCATTCCCTATCTCAATAACACGACCCACACGCTTTTACATCGATCTGGAACTTCACCAGGATGTGTTTGGACCCTTCAACGGGTCAAAACGACCTTAAAACGCTCAACCGGAGCTTACCGGGTGATTTCAGCACTTACCAGGACCTACCAGGGCATTATAACGCTTACCGGGGCTTTTCGACGCTTATCGGGGCTTACCGGGCCATTATAATGCTTACCAGGACATTTCGGGCAGATACCGTGCAAACCGAGAACTATCAAGTTCCACTGATGCTTTAGGACGCCACCCCGAGCCTCGGGATGTCATCTGACTCAACTGCTCACTCAGACTTGCTTCTCGAGAACTGACCCATGGGCTTTGCTTATAATCGGGACCTCCTGGACATCCATCCATCCGGGCAATATCGAGGCATGAACCCTTTCGTGTGCATGCCGAGTCATTTTCGTATAGCGTGTCGCAGCCCGACCATATGGTGCATCCTCTAGCCCATGGGTAGGGGCGCAATGTTGGCACACCCGTGCCGCCCGACACTGTCCTTGGAAACCCATTCCCAAAGGAAGACGCCCAAGATACTCGTCTTGCAACGCTCGCCAACGCCATGACACACGAATGTGCCATGGGGTAGCTCACTTAGGCCACAGGGCCCAGGGGTGGTGGAGAGCTGACACCATGCCTCCCCCTATAGTGCATTCTGAGGCATATTTGATCTGACACCCTTGCACAACAATTTCACGAGGAGTCATACGCCAACGTGGAGCGCCCGTCTGGTGTCCGATTGACACGAAACTTTGCGGGCTTGCATACTTCACTCATATGCACTTAACTCCAGAGCCGCTTGTCAAAACTCACGACGGAACCCCGACTTCCGAGGTCATGGCCCGGGGCCCCATCTGACCCCCATTAAGCATACCACTGACGCGTCTGACGACATTGTTGCTTCTCAATATGCTCATGCCTTCTTGTGACATCAATGTCCACTCATCTTGGTGTGTTGGATGATGCATCGTCCTCCTTGATCGCATCATGGCACTTCTCTCTCTCGGCCCTCTGACATGGCCTGATGGGTGACATTCGTCGTGCCACCACTGCACTGTCTGCTCAGTGAGGGTCACAACCTACTATCTGCTAGTATGGTTGTGACATTCTCCCCCACTTAAACTGTCATCGTCCTCGATGACATACTTGGGGGCACAATCCACATCACTGCACTATGGATTGCGACACTCTCCCCCACTTAATCTCGGCATCGTCCTGATGATGATCCAACTTCGGACTGGCTGATAACTGACCCACCGAAAAATTTTGCATCAGAACCTATGAGCTATCCCACACACGGACCTATACTTGTCGCCCAACTTTAGGACTTGGCCCCGAGACTCGCAACATAGGCAAGGCAAACACAACTGCACACTATCTACGAGCTATCCCACCTTCGGACCTATACTTGTCACCCAACTTTAGGACTCGGCCCTAAGACTCGCAACGTAGACACGGCAAAAAGCACAATGCCTGTAGACTATACCCTTCTCTTTGGACTCGCCTCGCTCGAATTGAGAACGACCCAAGGATCTTCTAACAGAACACGGCAAAAGCTTTGGCATTCTCTTTGCCTCCGCTTACGGGGAGCGCGCCCCGATTTCTCTTTGGCACTCTTGGCCACAAACACATATTCTCTGAGCGACACATAAAAAGGTGCACCCCTCGGGGTGAGGCTCGCAAGCCTACCACGGAATCCTGTCATTGTGACACCATCCTTACTAGTGCGGACATCTGAAAGCTTCGACATAGCCTTCTCTCTCTGTTGGCACTCCCCTTCGGCCAACTAACAACTGGCCACCTTCATGTGGCAATCGTTGCACCGATACTTCTCTCAGAACTTGTAGCAGCTTCTTCTCTTTCTGCACTGTCTCCAACCTGGTGTTCCATCTCGAGAAAATTGCTAGTCTCGAAAATTCTGTGAAGCCACCCACTTAGGCATGTGGAGTGACTTAAGGGACACACTCGCTCGAGACACGAGCGCTCTCACGGGACAAGCAACCCATTCTCTCGGGTTCTTTCCCTCTCAATTTGGCTCTACACAGCCCAAATTGCCCACCCATATAGGCATTCCTGATGCTCAACTTGGCACTTGACCGGCGCATGTCGCACTCGACCCCAGCTTTCTCTGCTTGTAACCATTAACACTATCCCTCTGGTGGTAATGGCTCTTTCGAAGGCACCCTACCTGGTACACCTTCTGATCATATATCTTGCCAATACTAATACCCAAGCCCTTGGCGAATGGACTTGGTTTTTGCTCTCTGACGAGTTGGACTCCCCCCAACGACATGCCCATACACGACATTCGTGAGTCACTAAGAGTCCGACTTCAATACCCTTCCTGTCTCTGATACTGACTGCACAACTGTCCTGCCCAATCTGGCACTCTTGACACAATCGTGGAGTCTTCAATATAACCACTGGGTTTCTATCTCTGTCTCGTCCGACTACGCACACAAAGTGGGGCTCTGATTGCAGCCCAAAGCCTAAACTAGGCTCTGATACCAACTGTCACGGTCGTACTCTTTCAACCGTGCGGCGCCATGATCTTACTCGCGACCATGGCCAGCCTTAAGGGTCATCTCTAACCCATATAACTTTTTCGCGGGACTTTGTGGCTTCATTGGACCTTAGGCGAGGTTCTTTCATCCTCAACCGAATTCAACTTGTCTTGCAGCTGAATACCATTCGGTCATACACGTCGCCTGTACGTGTATTTTCACTCATTCGCGACTCTAGCCGACTTGCCTCTACTCTAGGCCAAGTCTAACGGCTCAACCTTGCCTCTACATCAGGCCAAGGTCATCTGAACGCAACGTCACATCTCATTTCATCATTCCCTATCTCGATAACACGGCCCACACGCTTCTACATCGAACTGGAACTTCTCTGGGATGTGTTCGGACCCTTCAACGGGTCAAAACGGCCTTAAAACGCTTAACCGGAGCTTACCGGGGGATTTCAGCACTTACCGGGACCTACCGGGGCATTATAACGCTCTCTGGGGCTTTTCGACGCCTACCGGGGCTTATCAGGCCATTATAATGCTTACCGGGACATTTTGGGCAAATACCGTGCCAACCGGGAACTATCGGGTTCCACTAATGCTTCAGGATGCCACCCCGAACCTCGGGATGTCATCTGACTCAACCGCTCACTCGGACCTGCTTCTCGAGAACTGACCCATGGGCTTTGCTTATAATCGGGACCTCCCGGACATCCAACCATCCGGGCAATATCGAGGCATGAACCCTTCCGTGTCCATGCCGAGTCATTTTCGTATAGCGTGTCGCAGCCCGACCGTATGGTGCAACCTCTAGCCCATGGGTAGGGGCGCAATGTTGGCACACCCGTGCGGCTCGACACTGTCCTTGGAAACCCATTCTCAAAGGAAGACGCCCAAGACAGTCGTCTTGCAATGCTTGCCAACGCCATGACACACGCATGTGCCATGGGGTAGCTCACTTAGGCCACAGGGCCTAGGGGTGGTGGAGAACTTACACCATGCCTCCCCCTATAGTGCATTCTGAGGCATATTTGGTCAGACACCCTTGCACATCAATTTCACGAGGAGTCATACGCCAACGTGGAGCGCCCGTCTGGTGTCCAATTGACACGAAACTTTGCGGGCTTGCATACTTCACTCATATACACTTAACTCCAGAGCCGCTCGTCAAAACTCTAGACGGAACTCCGACTTCCGAGGTCATGGCCCGGGGCCCCATCTAACCCCCATTAAGCATACCACTGACGCATCTGACGACACTGTTGCTTCTCAATATGCTCATGCCTTCTTGTTGAAGGGAATAAAAGTCCCCACGCAGCGGAAGCGAATCGATTGGACCTTACGCCGTATATTAATTAACATTAAAATACCGTTACGATAACTCAAACAAAACTTTAAACAACCTTTAAAGCCGCTGTAAAATTGGTTTAAACATGCTAAAATAAATCTAAATTTATTTTTAATACTTTTCTAAAGAAAAGAGGAAGAACCGTTTCAAACCTTCGTTGAAGACTTGACCGTTCTTCGCCAACGATGCTCCACGAACGAAAACGCAGCAGCCGCCTTTGTTTTTCTTCGCTGGAAATTTCTTCTTTGATTGACACAATCACCACAGAGGTTACACCGGTATGTCTCTAAGTCTAGGAGGCAAAAGACTTGTGGGAGTCTTTCTCGAAGAGGGAGGCTAGAGAGAATTCTAGGTCTTGTCTTTGAGAGTCTAAGAGCAAGAGCAAGAGTGTCCAATAATGACCAATTAGGTCTAGTGTTCTATTTATAGAAGAGAGGCCACGAATAAAATATTCAATTAAATCAATCTTTTCAAAAATTGATTCAATCTTATTCCTTAATTAATCAATCATGATCAATCAATTCCCTAATTGATTAATCTTTTCCATAAATGACTAATTACTTCCATAAGTGATTAGATCATTCCCATAAATGATTAATCACTTCCTTAAGTGATTAATTATTTACATAATTGATTAATTCATGGTTAATGAATTCTTTAATTAATTAACCACCAATTAAATATCACATATTTAATTTCCGGCCTTGAATTAATTAATTTTGCCCAAACACATTTTAGGACTTAAATTAATTAATTCATTATTTAAACTCTTTCAATCTTCCATAAATCTATATTTGAACTTCTTCAAATATTTAATTTCTCTCATAATAATATATCAATATATATTATATTTGTTTCCCTTAGTAAATTGAACATTTTCAATTTACATTTATTACTTAGTTGCCTCAAATTACTTTATGAGCTACCAGTGGGACCTAATGGACCTGCAGATCAGAAGCTCCAACGATGTGAGATTAATTGGTCAAACTCATTAACCACATTAATCAATATTCGTTAACTGTGTGTTCATTCCACTATAGACTCACAGTTGCACTCTTCTCACTGCAGACATATTTTCTGTGTCCACGGATATAGACCAATATCGACTAGTTAGTCCTTCACGAGTGTCCGTAACACCAGCTGGGTCAAATTACCATTTTACCCCTGGGTTACTTCTATTTCCTTAAGTACCAATTCTCCTCTAATGAACAACCTGTTTGTGGTCCAACCATCAAACAGAAAACCCTCTCGTGCCATTGAGAGGGTAGGGCCCTTTGTTCAAGACTCGGAGTAACCACTTAAGGGAACACTCATCTGCTTCCCCAAAGTCGGGAAGGAGTGAATTCCATCTTGTACAATTATGTTCCCAGCTCCCCATTCGGTCTTGTCCCCAAAGTGGTAGGCTTATTGAGTCGGCGTATTGGCCACTCTCACCCATACAAATCAAAGGACAATCTCTCATGAGCAGGAGTCCATAATCAACTCAGGATTAAGACTAAGTTGTCTAGGTCGTCCTAGTGAAATAGAAAACCAACTAGTTAACGGTGTTATAACCGGTGGTTACTATTTCGCGGTCCGGTCTTATGCAAACTCATTGCATAGGATACCCCCACTCGCATGTCTCCTACACGAACGCGTTGGATCGCAGCGTTTGTATCAAATACAAAGTGAGCCGTATCCATAGTGTCACCAGGATAAGGCACCCAGTCTTATCCCTATACTATAGACCCTTTAGGCTGTTTCTTGAACAATGATCCCATATGTCGCTACATATAGTTCAAGACTCATATTACAGCCTTGGATGTCTAGTTTATTGGATTAGGGTTATTATTAGGCAAAGACAAATATAAAATAACTAATAACAATTAATGGAAAAATATATCAATATTATTTCATTAATATCCGGTCAACAGTTACATTCACTATCTACGAGTTTTAGGGCATAAAACCCAACACTTGTGACATCAATGCCCACTCATCTTGGTGTGTTGGATGATGGATCGTCCTCCTCAATCGCATCATGGCACTTCTCTCTCTCAGCCCTCTGCATGGCCCGATGGGTGACACTTGTCGTGCCACCACTGCACTGTCTGCGTAGTGAGGGTCACAACCTACTCTTTGCTAGTATGGTTGTGACATTCTCCCCCCACTTAAACTGTCATCGTCCTCGATGACATACTTGGGGGCACAATCCACATCACTGCACGATGGATTGAGACACATCGCATGATGCGTGGATTCATGTTGTCATTCCATCATTGCATGAAACATATGTGTTGCACCATTTGGTTTATCGCTTTAAGAGCATGTTGATGTGTTGTTTGTTGTTTGGTGACTCACCGGGTGTGAGCTACTTACCAGTACTTTGGTTGTACTAATACCCTCCCCTTTTTCCCCCCAACATTTTTCAGATTATGCAGGTGATGACGAACATTATGTGCTTGGTGATGTGGATGAGGAGGCACGCAAAGGATGACCATACTAGTTCAGTTATTTGTTTATTTTTCTGTTTGAATAGGATAGTTCTTTTGATTGGTTGTTGTATAGGTTGCTCCTAGGTTATTGCTGATAGGATTGGAACAGTTAATTCAATTCTTAATCTTGTTGAACTTTCTTTATGTTATTGCTTAGGATGTAAATATTCAAGATCATTTAGTTCGATTTTTTAGTTTGTGCGTAATGAACTTTTAATTTGTGGCTAGATAAATATGTAAGATTTGACTAGCTCGTGTTATGGAAGTTCGGAGCCTGATGTGTTAGTCTTGGATGTCGTGGAGATGTGTGGTTGAGTTTAGTGCACATAGAAGTGTGTGTTTTTTATTTTATGTTTAACTTGTTAAAGGAAAATTTTGGTTTAGTACTCCTATGTATGTGGTTATGATGTCAGAATTTTTGGAGCACTCAGTTTGAAATAGGAGCTTAGTAATTGAAAGGATCGAATCTCTAGTAGAAGCATGTGAATGCACGTGTTTCAATTAAGCTTAGAAATAGCAATAATACAGTGCAGGAAACATACACCATATAGAACAATTCATGCTTTATGTATATTATAGATTAAGCATTATATTCCTCAATGAACATGTAACGTCCCGACTTCTAATATGGACCTTCTTTTACAAGTTACAGTAAACACGTTCTAGTTTCCCTCAATGAACATGTAACGTCCCGACTTCTAATATGGACCTATTCGAGATCGCTACCACATGCGCATGGAGGGATTTTTAAATAAAACACTTTAAAAATATAAACTCATAATTTCAGTAAAACCTCAATATTAAAATTTTTATTCGGGATCCCAAACTTTTAAGAACAAAATATTCTCAAAATAAATCCAAACTAACGGTTTTACATGGCCTCAAAGAAAAGTTCTCAAAAATTTCATAAAAGGAATAAAAGAATGAAAACATAGTTCTTAAATCAGAAGAAGAAATATGAAATCCATGAGTCCTAGGGTCCGTTTGGAATACATTTTGATTTAAATGTTTTTCAAGAATACGTTTTTTTAAAAACATTTTGTATGAAAATTGTTTAGAATTTAAACACACATATGTTTGGTTGCATTTTCTCATATGTGTTTTTATGCTCATGTTATTGTATACTTAAAACTCTTTTTTAAAAAGTTGGTTTGAAGTGTTTCTCTCAAAATGGTTTATTTATCAATCTCATTTTCTAATAAGTCATTTTTAGTGGTTGCCAAACACTAGAAATTTTTTCAAAATGATTTATTTTCAAAATTAAACACTTGAAAAGTTAAACCAAACACACCCCTAGTCTCTCCCATGGCTGCCTAACAAATCCTCATCAATCTCCATCACACACCATTGCCTTTACCTGAAAAAAAAAATATTTATGGAAAGAATGTGTATTTAAAATACTCAGTAACCCAACTACAATGGTCAGGATATGCAAACACATACAAAACTGTTCATGTTTTTCTAATGGGACCCTATTCCTCTTTTCTCTTAATTATGAATTTCCTTTAAGGTCTTAACATGAACAATTACCTTTCTTCTAGTTCCTCTCCCAATTAAGAGAAACAGTAGGCATCCTCTAGAGAATGTGTCCCATCTAATTGTCAGTTGGCACCTCATTAGTGGGGTCGAATCTCGCCTACAGTACCTCGGGTTCCTCTAAATGTACGTCAATTTCCTCTAAGGTAATTTCTATGAACATGGCTCTTTTAATTTCATCAAACATACATATGCATGGGGTCCCATATCAGAACATCATAATTCATGAAAATGCACATAAAACCTCAATCATGTATGACACAAAATCTCATAGTCTATTTTCAAAAAAAAAAATCTCATAGTCTATCATGGTTTAAATAACAAATAAGTTCATGGTTCTAGTGTCATCAAATCATGCAATACATAACATTCATTTACGTAAATTCTATCCTATTAGCACACAATTTTCCAACCTAGCCTAAGTGTTTCCAGTAGTAAAGCCACTTACCTTGGCTTAATTATTCTTGATAAGAACTAAATTAATTCCTTAGCTCCAAGGCCTTCAACCACGGTACATAACAAAGGGGAGAAATTCTTCAAAAATCAATTGAGATTTTACTTTAAAAACAAACCAACAATCAACCATGAGTCATTGAATTTCATAATGATTTAACTCCCAAAAACAGAACGACACTTGTTGTTCGGGGTCTCAAATCCACTCCAAATCAAAAAACTTAACCACTCAAAATGCTACTAACCTTGAAAACACAATCCAACATCAAATGGGTAATCACCCAAACAACAACAATCAACCAAAATATGATTTTTTTCCCTCTTACCCACTCTTAAATCGTCGAAAAACGCACAAAACTACCACTACCCACACCTGAACCTCGCTGGAAAAGCCACCTAAACGCCTACAACCTGCCGCCGAAAGAGAGAGGGTTCGGTGAGAGAGAGAGATTTGAGGATAAAAAACGCACCTGCTGGACTGACCGCGAACCGCCGCTGCACCGCCAAGGACACCGTCGGAGAAGAGGCGCAAAGGAAGCTGCTGGCCAGAAGAAGTGCGTCACCAAAGATGGGGCCTGGAGGGGCTACACGATTAGGTAGAAGAGATGAAGGAGATGAGAAGGATGAAGCTCACTTAAAGACCTCGGGCTACGTGTACCTACTTTAATAGGGAACCTAGGGTTTCATGAGCTTGCTAAATTTCAAGAATGTCACCCCAACCACCTAATTTTAAACCTAAGGAAATCCAATTAAATCTCTTAACAAAACTCCATTTAAATCCCTTTCCAAACCAAATATATAGAAATATTTCAATAGAACATTGAGATTTGAGAAATTTAGCCTCACCTTAAATTCTTGACGTTACAGAACAAGAACACGTTCAAACACCAAGTTGGGACACCACCAAGAAATCTTTTTGGCTATTCTCTGGGACCAAGATCCAGCTTGTGGGAACCTCCTTTTGAAAGGGAGAGGGAAAAACTACAAAGCAATTATGGTTCTCTGTATAATTTTCTAGAGATAGAGAGTTCTTGAGAGAGAGCTAGACTTTCCCATGAAATTCAGGGAACCAAAATTTTGCAGACCTTCTACATATTTGTAGAGGAGAGAGAGGGAAGTTACAAATCAATAACTCCCTCTCCCCATTTCCCACTTCCCAGCAATAGTGTTGGGAAGGTTTTCCCTTTTTCTTTTCTTTTATTTTAATTAATTTAACTAAAACCATTTTAATTATATTAGTTATAATATAAAATTTTAATTTAATTAATTTAACGAATTCAATCAAATCATAATGAATTAAATTAAATTAATTAATTCAATATCAACTAAATGACATATATTTAATTAATCCTTTATTTGAATCATATTTAAATGTCTCTTTCTCATAACCTATAGTTTAATTGTTGGGTTTTGTACCCTAAACTCGTAGATAGTTTTCCTAAAAAAAACCTCGTAGATAGTCCATGTAAACAATATTTATTTATTCAATAAAGTTGTTATTCAGGTTTATTTTAAAATTGCATTAACTCAAATCCAATAAACTAACATCCTAGGTTATTTAATGGAGCCTGAATAGTATGTAGTTGACATACAGGGGATCATGTTCAAGTAATATCCTAAAGATCTATAGTATATGGATAAGGTTGAGTACCTTATCCTGGTGACACTATGCATACGACCCACTTTGTATTTGATACAAACGAAATGATTCAAATCGGTCATGTGGAGATTGATCGAGTGTGTGTGTGCGTGCCACGTATCGTAGTGCAAGTATACACTATCAAGTAATAAAGTGGAGAGTACTCCAGATATCGAACCCAGGAGAGAGTGGTGACTAGTTGAAAACACTTTTGCAATTTAAGAAAGCAAGAACCTCCTCTAAATTTGCAACCGAAGATAGTAACGAAAAATTAATTTGATAGTTGGTTTGTGTTGGGTGTAAGCATGTAAAGAAAGTGAGAAAATAAAGCAAGTAAAGATATATGAGATAAGATGGGGAATTCAAGTAAGTATCAACTAAGAGTTTAATATGCGCCCACCTTTGCACACGCAACTTACTCAGACAATGCACACGTCTGGAGAATACTGCCTCTTAGTGCCCACATAGACATGGTGCAGACAAATTGCTACCAGTTTGCGCCCGCAATTGTCCTAACAACTTAGTTGTGAGTTAAGTTCAACTCCTATTTAGCTTCACTGTAGGTGCCTTTAGAAGACTAAGCTAACTAGACATCTATTTCTAACGCTAGTTAAAACGTAGATAAATATGAACACGACTTTCAAAACCCTAGTGATTCCAATCCTATTTCTAGGATACAAGAAACAAAGTTCTATTTCTAGGATCTTTTCCACTATTGTTTTTGCGAATCCACGCATCCAACTCCAACCTTTCGGCCACCAGCTGAACACAAACTATGCTAACTTATTGATCAGTTTAAGCTAACAATGAAACTTAAACTTCAGCAACAACAAACAATGCTAAGAAGAAGTAAGGTTGCCTTTGCATTGGTGGGACTTTCTTTTACTCAAGGAATCCACATATTCGAACCCCCAAGAAGAAGTTTAGCTCATTGACGAAATTAGAGAACAAAGCATAAAAGTAAAGCGACACAAATTAAAGAATAAACTTGTATTCATATTGATGAACAAGAAGTACATGAAATTAAACTTACAACTAAAATTAAGCAAAACAGGATGTAAAAACAATTTACAAAGAGAATAAGACAGAAAATTAGGACTCAACACTCAACTAAGGTTCTTTCTCCTTTCTAACTAACATGCTCTTACCTTTTTCAAGGAGAGATAAGTTTTTCTCCTCTTCTTATTTCGAATGGAGTAGTCAACAAAGGCTAGAAGAACCGAAACTCAGATTGGTTACAAGATGAGAAGAAAGAAAAACATAAGGATTATCCTAGGACGAGAATCTGAGCTCTCTTTTTTTCTTGCACCTTGATTGCCTTATATAGACCTTGGAAGGTAGGGTTCGCTGCCGAGATCAGTGTGAGAGACCCCTTGAGAGTGAAAATTCATGATCCTTGGAGATTTGGTACGAGGTTTCTGGTTTTCGGAAGATTCTATGCAAATCCCGCGAATCTCGAAATTCTGTCGAAAAGCCTACTTGCGGCTGCAAATGGGGCACAAATTCTGGAATGCACTGCTTTGACAAAATCTGCCTTAAGTTGGGGTCACTTTCCTTATCAATTTGTGGGCGCAATTTGGACGCATTTTCCACATCTTCTGTTTCAGCGAGATTCTTCCGTTTCCAGATTGTGAGCGCAAATCTTCAACTTCATTGCTTTGCGAAACTTTCCTTCTCCATTTGTGGGCGTATTTCAAACGCAAACATGTACCTCTGCACAAAAACATTAACTTTGATAAATTCTTACAAAAGTACTCTCTTTTTCAACACTTTAAGCATAAATTCTATATTTTTAAGATTTCTATCATGATTCGTAGACTTTTGCTAATATTGACTCTAAATGATATGAATTCAAGCACAAAGTCCTTGCTTTCCTAGCAATAACCTAAGTTTATAAGGCTTAATAGCGCACATAAATGAGCGTTATCAGAGACATGCGATTGGGGGTATCCTATGCAGTTTACTGACAAGACTGACTATTTCAATGCGATGACCTAGGTAACTCGATCTTAATCCTGAGCTAACTATGAACTCCTGTTTATTCGGGCTTATCCTTAGATCTGCATGGGTGAGAGTGGCTCAACATCGCCGACTCAATAAACCCCCCATTTCAGGGATAAGAACGAGTAGATAGCTGGGGACATAGTCTTGCAAAATGGAGTTCACTCCTACCCAATTTAGGGATAGTAGAAAGGTTGTTCCCTTAAGTGACTGACTCCGGAACATGAACGAAGGGATCCCGCCCTTTCATTGGCCCGAGAGGTTTTAGGTTTAGTGGTGGGACCACAAACCAATTGTTCATTAGGGACTCAGCTAGAGACTTAAGGAACAAGATGTAACTTTAGGGGTAAAACAGACATTTGACCTGACTCTAGTTACGAACAACCTGTGAAGGGTCGACTTACTAATCATGGTTATATCGGGTGGACAGAAATATATCTACAGTGAGGGGAGTTCAACTATCGGACTATAGTGGAGTGTCTCGGTAGTTAACGAATGTTGGTTAACTGAGTTAAAAGGGTTTAATTAGTTAAACTCGGATCGTTGGAGCCCATGATCTGTAGGTCCATTAGGTCCCCCTGCTAGCTCATACGAGATAAACCTTAGAACATATGTGATGAAAAAGTTTGAAACATTCAAACTCGTATAAGGAAAGTTGTCGTTAAATTATGTTTGATAAATTTAACGCTAAAGTTTAATCACTACAACAAAGTATAGTTTTAATGTCGGACAGAAAAATAGGCACGGAGGCTTTAATGTCGGACAAAAAAACGCGCGGGCTTTTTAATGTCGGATGCGCGGTTTTTAAATTTTTCGAACTTTTAATGTCGGGCATTGCCCGACATCAAAGAGAGCTTTTAATGTCGGGCATTGCCCGACATTAAAAGTTATTTTTATTTTTTTATTTTTTTTTTAATTTTTAAAAAAATTAAAAACTTGGAGCTTTCTCTCTCCCCGACGACAGCAGGTGTTCTGCCCTTCTTTGGTCTCTCTCCCCGAAAACGAAAAGGAAAAGGTTTTCTCTCCCCCACGCTCGTGCTCAAACCCAAAAACTTCTTCCCTAATCGACGGCAACTACCTCCCTCATCGACGGCGAGCTCAACGACGGCGACCGGCGGCGACCATTTATCGTGTGAGTGGATTTCTTTTCTTCAAATTTTCTCCACCGACGGCGACCAATTCTTCCCTCATCGTCGGCGGCCAGATCTGTGAGTGTTTTTTCTTGAACTTTTCTTACCGTCGGCCAGATCTGTGAGCATTTCAGATTTCCAATCGTTTCAGATCTGTGAGCACGAGCGTCGGCCGTCTTTGAGTTTCAGCAAGTGGCGTTTTCCTGAGCTCAAATTCATCTCCAGCAAGTGGGTTTTCTCGAATCTTACAGACCGTCGGCCAGCACTTCTTCGTGGGTTCCAGATCCCTGTTTTTGGGTAACAAATCAGTGGTGTTTGTCACTGTTCGTGGTAGATCTGAGGTGGTCGTGGTCGTGGGTAGCAAATCCGACAACGAATTTTTAAGATTTGAGTGAAATTACTTGGTAAATTTCTTTGATTCTTTTTAATTTTAGAAAAGATTGTTAGAAAAATAGTTGATAAATTATTATGTTGAAATTGTTGGTGTTAGTTTATAAATTTAGTTCCTTTTTGCTCTATAATGTTGATAGTTGCTATAATGTTGTTCATTTTTACTAAAACTAAAGAAAGGTAGTTTTCAAATACTTGTTTTTGTTTTTGGAATTTTTGTTAGGGAATGTAAATGTGTCCTTAAACAAAGATGTATATGGTTTGAAGGTGTTTGTGAGTTTATGTTTTAGTTGGATTTATTGAGAAGTTGATGGATACTTAAGTCATGCCTTGGAATGGTTTGTTTGAGTTTATGGTTTTTGTTTAGTTTTTTTGGGAAGTTGATTGATACTAAAGATATCTCTTGAATTTGTTTGTTATAATTCGTTATTTTACTTGACTTTAATGGAGGAGAGTTGAGAAATGCTTTAATTAGGATTTTAAAGTTGGTTGTTTTAGTTTATGTTTTTAGTTGAATTTAGGTGGAAGTTGATAAATACTTGAATTAAGTTTTGAAATTGTGGGTGTTATTTTAAAAGTTTAGTTAAGTTGAGGGTTGAGAAATACTTAGTTACGGTTTGAAATTTTTTGTTTGTGTTGGTTTATAAGTTTAGTTGAATTTGGGGGGGGGGGGGGGGGGGTTGAGAAATACTTGTGTTGTGGTTTGAAGGTGTTTGTGAGTTTATGTTTTAGTTTGATTTATTGGGAAGTTGATGGATACTTAAGTCATGCTTTGAAATGGTATGTTTGAGTTTATGGTTTTCGTTTAGTTTCATGGGAAGTTGATTGATACTTAAGATATCTCTTGAAATTGTTTGTTATATTTCGTTATTTTACTTGAGTTTAGTGGAGGAGAAGTTGAGAAATGCTTTAATTATGATTTTAAAGTTGGTTGTTTTAGTTTATGGTTTTAGTTGAGTGTAGGTGGAAGTTGTAAATACTTGAATTAAATGTTGAAATTGTTGGTGTTAGTTTGTAAGTTTAGTTAAGCTGAGGGTTGAGAAATTTTTAGTTATGGTTTGAAATTGTTTGTTTGTGTTGGTTTATAAGTTTAATTGAGTTGGGGGGGGGGGGGGGGGTTGAGAAATACTTGTGTTATGGTTTGAAGGTGTTTGTGAGTTTATGTTTTAGTTGGATTTATTGAGAAGTTGATGAATACTTAAGTCATGGCTTCGAATGGTTTGTTTGAGTTTATGGTTTTTGTTTAGTTTTTTGGGAAGTTGATTGATACTAAAGATATCTCTTGAATTTGTTTGTTATAATTCGTTATTTTACTTGACTTTAATGGAGGAGAGTTGAGAAATGCTTTAATTAGGATTTTAAAGTTGGTTGTTTTAGTTTATGTTTTTAGTTGAATTTAGGTGGAAGTTGATAAATACTTGAATTAAGTTTTGAAATTGTGGGTGTTAGTTTAAAAGTTTAGTTAAGTTGAGGGTTGAGAAATACTTAGTTACGGTTTGAAATTGTTTGTTTGTGTTGGTTTATAAGTTTAGTTGAATTTGGGGGGGGGGGGGGGGGGGGTTGAGAAATACTTGTGTTGTGGTTTGAAGGTGTTTGTGAGTTTATGTTTTAGTTTGATTTATTGGGAAGTTGATGGATACTTAAGTCATGCTTTGAAATGGTATGTTTGAGTTTATGGTTTTCGTTTAGTTTCATGGGAAGTTGATTGATACTTAAGATATCTCTTGAAATTGTTTGTTATATTTCGTTATTTTACTTGAGTTTAGTGGAGGAGAAGTTGAGAAATGCTTTAATTATGATTTTAAAGTTGGTTGTTTTAGTTTATGGTTTTAGTTGAGTGTAGGTGGAAGTTGATAAATACTTGAATTAAATGTTGAAATTGTTGGTGTTAGTTTGTAAGTTTAGTTAAGCTGAGGGTTGAGAAATTTTTAGTTATGGTTTGAAATTGTTTGTTTGTGTTGGTTTATAAGTTTAATTGAGTTGGGAGGGGGGGGGGGTTGAGAAATACTTGTGTTATGGTTTGAAAGTGTTTGTGAGTTTATGTTTTAGTTGGATTTATTGAGAAGTTGATGAATACTTAAGTCATGCCTTGGAATGGTTTGTTTGAGTTTATGGTTTTTGTTTAGTTTTTTGGGAAGTTGATTGATACTTAAGATAACTCTTGAATTTGTTTGTTATAATTCGTTATTTTACTTGACTTTAATGGAGGAGAAGTTGAGAAATGCTTTAATTAGGATTTTAAAGTTGGTTGTTTTAGTTTATGTTTTTAGTTGAGTATAGGTGGAAGTTGATAAATACTTGAATTAAGTTTTGAAATTGTGGGTGTTAGTTTGTAAGTTTAGTTAAGTTGAGGGTTGAGAAATACTTAGTTACGGTTTGAAATTGTTTGTTTGTGTTGGTTTATAAGTTTAGTTGAATTTGGAGGGGGGGGGGGTGAGAAATACTTGTGTTGTGGTTTGAAGGTGTTTGTGAGTTTATGTTTTAGTTGGATTTATTGGGAAGTTGATGGATACTTAAGTCATGCTTTGAAATGGTTTGTTTGAGTTTATGGTTTTCGTTTAGTTTCATGGGAAGTTGATTGATATTTAAGATATCTCTTGAAATTGTTTGTTATAATTCGTTATTTTACTTGAGTTTAGTAGAGGAGAAGTTGAGAAATGCTTTAATTATGATTTTAAAGTTGGTTGTTTTAGTTTATGGTTTTAGTTGAGTTTAGGTGGAAGTTGATAAATACTTGAATTAAATTTTGAAATTGTTGGTGTTAGTTTGTAAGTTTAGTTAAGTTGAGGGTTGAGAAATACTTATTTATGGTTTGAAATAATTGTTTGTTTGTGTTGGTTTATAAGTTTAGTTGAGTTAGGTGGGTGGGGGGGGGGGGGTGAGAAATACTTGTGTTATGGTTTGAAGGTGTTTTTGAGTTTATGTTTTAGTTGGATTTATTGGGAATTTGATGGATACTTAAGTCATGCTTTGAAATGGTATGTTTGAGTTTATGGTTTTCGTTTGGTTTTATGGGAAGTTGATTGATACTTAAGATATCTCTTGAAATTGTTTGTTATAATTCGTTATTTTACTTGAGTTTAGTGGAGGAGAAGTTGAGAAATGCTTTAATTAGGATTTTAAAGTTGGGTGTTTTAGTTTATGGTTTTAGTTGAGTTTAGGTGGAAGTTGATAAATACTAGTTTAGTTGAGTTGGGGGGGTGGGGGGGGGGGGGTGAGAAATACTTGTGTTATGGTTTGAAGGTGTTTGTGAGTTTGTGTTTTAGTTGGATTTATTGGGAATTTGATGGATACTTAAGTCTTGCTTTGAAATGGTTTGTTTGAGTTTATGGTTTTCGTTTAGTTTTATGGGAAGTTGATTGATACTTAAGATATCTCTTGAAATTGTTTGTTATAATTCGTTATTTTACTTGAGTTTAGTCGAGGAGAAGTTGAGAAATGCTTTAATTAGGATTTTAAAGTTGGGTGTTTTAGTTTATGGTTTTATTTGAGTTTAGGTGGAAGTTGTTAAATACTTGAATTAAGTTTTGAAATTTTTGGTGTTAGTTTGTAAGTTTAGTTAAGTTGAGGGTTGAAAAATACTTAGTTATGGTTTGAAATTGTTTGTTTGTGTTGGTTTATAAGTTTAGTTGAGTTGGGGGGGGGGGGGGGGGGGAGAAATACTTGTGTTATGGTTTGAAGGTGTTTGTATATATTGAATTCTTTGCGCAGTAAAGTTGAAGAAGAGTTTAGTGGAACTATAAATACGTAAGTGTGTCTCAAATTTTTGTAGTGTTTAAAAGGAAAAATAAAACTTGAATTGTTCTAGTGTTTAAAATTATTTAGGGGGTTGAGAATGTGGCAAGCTAAGCACTCGCTTCCTCAATATCGATCTGCTATTAGTTGGAAACTAGTGAAGGTAAATTCACATTCATGATATTATAGACATTGAAATCTTGTATGCATACTCAAGTATGTTCTTTTTCATTGTAGTGCCCTCGTCAATTAGGTTCGACAGAGTGTGGGTATTTTGTGCAAAAATATATAAGAGAAATAATGCACAACTCTACTACCCCTATAACTAAACTTGTAAGTATTATCACTATCCTTACATGTTATTATAATTTATGTTTCTTTTCATTCTTTTGTCATGTAATTGTTTTTGTTTACTTGTAGTTTAACACAAAGAATGCATTTACACAAGACGAGATCGACGAGGTTCGTATAGAATGGGCAAATTTTGTTGGAGGATTTGTGTAAGCTAGGTGTACTTGAATATACATTAATTAGCTTGAAATGTGTCTATATGTAGTGGAGGATTTGTTTAGGTGTACATACTTTTCAATAGTGTACATACTTTTCAATAATGATTGTTCATATGTGTTCTCTCTTCTGAAAATGCTTGATTCTGGAATATTTGGTTGGATCTAATTTGTGGAGGGACGGGTGGTCCAAGTATTATATTGTAAATGATATATGGAAGTGTTTGTATTTCAAGTTGGTAATTTTGTGACATAAAAAATTGTGTTTGGATTGACCTATTTGTATTGGAAGTTATAAAGTCAAATTCTATTTTTGTTTACAGGAAGGAAGAAATGGTATTGTTGGTTAGCTACGTTTGCAACCAACAATTTTTTTTTTATTTAATACTAAATAAAAATGATGACGGGCATTGCCTGTCATTGAAACATACAAAAATGGATTTTTAATGTCGGACATATTATATGGGAAAATTAAAATTTGCAAACGTTTAATGTCGCACATTTAATGTCGCACGCTTTTGATGTCGCCACTTTTAATGTCGGACAGAGCTTTTAATGTCGGGCAATGACCGACACTAAAAGCGATCGACATTAAAACCGCGCTATCTATGTCGGGTCAACAAGACAAAAAAACAGTCTTTTAATGTCGGGCTATGACCGAAATTAAAAGTGTACTTTTAATGTCGGACAGGGCCTTTAATGTCGGGCAATGACCGACATTAAAAGCGACCGACATTAAAAGTGGCTTTTAATGTCGGGCATTGACCGACATTAAAAGCTACCGACATTAAAACTTTTAATGTCGGTGTTTTTAATGTCGGTCAGTGACCGACATTAATGACTTTTAATGTCGGGCATTGCCCGACATTAAAAGCCAAATTTGTTGTAGTGAATTTGTGAATTAAACTAATAGTAGAGAGAATCCAAAATATTTAAATAAGATTTAAATATTAGAATTATGTATTCGATACATATTGTGATTTGGATATGAATAGGGATTTGTATTATAATGCTCGGTTTTAAAAGGGGAATGGGATTTGTATAATTATTTAATATTGATTAAATAATCATCTAATTAAATTAAAGTGTTTAATTTAAATACAAAACTAATTTATAAATTAGTTTTATGTAATTAGCTAAATGAAATTCAAATATATGAATTTCATTAAATTATTTTTGAAATCAAAATAGTGTTGGACATTTTGGTGTTTGACACCTTAAAGGATGACAAATTCCACTCCTTATGTGCTGTCTTCTTCTCCAAAGAATGGTGTGCATGAAGACCATCTTTAAAAGGGAAGAACCAAGCTGATGCATTAGTGCTTGGTTGCTGGAAATTTTTCCTTAAGAACAAACTCTCTCAAACTCATTTCTTCCTCTCAAAATTCATCACGTTCTTGAGTCTCACAACTCGTTCTAAGGCCAGAGAATAGCGGGGAAGACTCTCGTGGTCGTCTACAACCGATTCGTGCAAAGAAATCATCCATGGAATTGAAGAATTCGACAATCAAAGGTTGGTAACTTTGAGACTCTGTTTTTGGTTCCAATGAATGCATGTTTTCATAACTAAAATTAAAGGAAATTTGAGTGTTTAGATCTGAATTGCTTCCGCTAGTGTCTCGCACACTCCTTCAACATAAATGAGTGTTATCAGAGACATACGATTGGGGGTATCCTATGCAATGAGTTTTCATAAGACCAAACTGCGAAATAATTAATCATTATATCAAACACCATAACTAATTAGATTATTATTTCATAGGGTGACCATGTAACTCAATCTTTATCCTGAATGAGTTATGAACTCATGTCTACGAGGAATTGCCTTTGATTTGTATGGGTGAGAGTTGCCCGAGATGCCAACTCAATAAGCCTACCATTTTGGGGACAAGATCGAGTGGGGAGCTGGAAACATAACTACAGAAGATGGAATTCACTCCTTCCTGACTTTAAAGTAAGTAGATGAGTGTTCTCTTAAGTGCTGACTCCAGGACTTGAACAAGGGGTCTGATGGTTTGTCAGTATGCTTAACAAATTAATAAAAATTTGTCGTAGATGTTTATCAATCCAAGTATAAATTGACAAAATCAAGTAATACCTAGTGAGTCTAGGGTCGAATCCACAGGGAAAGGTTATTTTCAAACTTTAATAATTTCTACTGATCTAAACTCAAAAACGTGTGATTTTATATAAAAGATTAAATAAGAGGGTTGGGGATTCTAATAAAAAAAAAAATTAAAATTTGCTAAAAGAAAAACATGCGACAAGAGAAAAAAAATGAAGTATTAAGGAGAGTAATATCAAGGCTGTTGCGGTCACGACCTCATGCGTTTATAAGAACCTTGTAGCGCATACTTTGGCTAATTGATCCATTAATGCCTAAGTGAGAAAATAACACAAGTTTCCCTTCTAGTACTACTTCTGCGTTTGGCATAAAACTATCATTTGGTTGTTTGGCTAGTTTATGCGTGAGGCTTAGTTCTCTGAAAACTTACAAGGGACTTTTTAGTCTTAACGCAGTCTAAGCACATGCATGCACTATCTTTTAGCGGTAGTGGTTTAATGCTACCAAGACTACATGTCATGCGCTAACTTGTTCTACTTAGAGATGTCTGCATGCATTACCTGTCAGGGATTTAGCATACTGCTACCGCATCCGGCTGGCCAAGCGGGAGTTAGCAATGAAAATATTATCGCAACTTAGTAGAAGGCAATTAATGTTTCATTAAATCAAAGTATGCGCTTACAAAATATACTTATCACCGCATGAGTGTTTGCGCTAGGCCTTGAAGAAGAAAATTAGTCCATGCGAGCAAAATAATACATTTCGCAATACATAGCAACACAAGTCTACAAAGCTTCCTGTGATTTCTCTTTCTCCTTGATCTTCGTCTCTCCTTCCTCTCGATCGAATGATCCCCCTTCCCTTGAGCAGGTGGCTTCTATTTATAGGCGAAGGAAACTAACTTCACCAAGAAATTTGGCAACTTGCTCTAGTCAATTCAGCCCACTTGTAACTTTTCAGCCTCTTTTTAGCCCACTTGCGTTAGTTGCGTCAGTTGTGTCAGTGCTGTCCTTTCATCCTTCTTGTCTGTCTCGTGATCATCTTTGGATCTGTGCCTACGTTGAAAAGATACTTGGGAACAACTAAATTAGCTGCATTAGCACCCTATATTTTATAATTTCTCACCGGATACATTAATATAGCCTACCGCATAAAATTATCACATTTTCCTTTCATAATGCGCTGAAGCAACGCACCACTGTTTCTTTTGGCCTTGTTTTAGCTTAAGTTTAAATGACAAATAACTTGCTTTTTGCAAGTTATCACGGTCTCACTGTAACGCCCCGGGATTTTATTAGCTATCCTAGCGACATTACTAACTCTTAGCCCAAAACTAACCGTGTGCACCGAAAATTTCGGTAGCATAACGACATACATAGGACTAACCCAAAATTTCTCTTTAACCTGCTAAGCATAAAACACTTCTAATTAACATTGTTCAACGACTCCACCCACCATACTACAACACAGCAGAACCCCACAGAACTATCAGCCAGACAGGCCTCGCATTAACAACTACTAACTAACCAGAAACACATCTTTAACAGAGCTTATAACATTAATTCATTCCAAACAAACTTAATGATTAACAACTAAAAGAATAGATGGAGTTCTTTAAAACAAAGACAACTAGGCCTAGAGTTTAACAAGAATAATCACAACTAAACCTAACAGGGCAACAACTGTCCAACCAAATTAAGCAACAACTATCCAACATGAAAATAAAATGGAAACAGCGCAGACTAGCTATGGTCCTTCCTCATATGCCTCCTCTGCATCACCATGGTCCACGCAGTCCTCGTAACCTGCAAAATCTGGTAGTTGGGGGGAGAGAGGGGAGGGGGTCAGTACAACCATGGCCAGTAGCCCCTCCTACCTGAGAAGCCATCAAACAGCAACCAAGCAACCAACATGTTTTTCGCGGGCAAACAACATACTTCTCAAAGCTATAAACACAACAACATGTACAACATACTTCTCAAAGCTATAAACACAACAACATGCTCAAAATCGAGTAAAATGAATGACTCTCCTAAGTCAAACCTCATGCATCTCTCTATGCACTCATTAACCACTCATGCTCCACGAGCTTACTCAACAGACTTATTTAGCCCTCACTTGGCTCCCCACACGTGATTTCCGGGTCACGCTTCGCAAAACTCTCCAAGACTGACCCTTCGAGTTGCACCGACCCCTGACCATTTGTACCCAAGGCCTCGACACTACTATACAGAGCTCGGCGTTCGACCCTTGACCATTTATACCCAAGGCCTCGAACTGTGCATCGACCCTTGACCATTTACACCCAAGGCCTCGATGACTAAGCAACATATTGACCCTTGACCATTTATACCCAAGGCCTCAATACTTGCCTCAAGACTCATCACACCGACCCTTGACCATTTATACCCAAGGCCTCGATGCTCCTCTTTATCTAACATTGGCATATCGACCCTCGACCATTTATACCCGAGGCATCGACATCCAATAGTGATATATCAGTCCCCAACCATTTATACCCGAGGCCCTGATAATCACTTTACTTTCCTCGAAACAATATCAGTCCTCGACCATTTATACCCGAGGCCCTGATATCTCAATCACAATGCTAGTCCTCTTTAAACCCATGGTGATATGTCACCCCTCGACCATTTGTACCCGAGGTGCACTGACATTCACCCATCTTGCCCTTTTTCACATTTTAGGTCCCTGACCTCTTTTCTCACACTTATCTATAATGCATATGCCTCGCAATATGCTTCTAGACTCAAGTACTATGCCCACCAAGCATATACATACAGCAACATGCTTTCACCTCATGCATACCTCATTGGCTCACAGCAAAACTAGCATGCTTTACAACCAAACATCACAACAACGGTCCACGCTATTCAGAGATTTCACATATATACATGTATATATTCAGAGAAGCAAGAAACAAGAGAACAGTTATAAAGCAAGTAAACAAACAGCGTGCATCATGCAATCAAACAGACTCAACAGATAAAAACTACTTACCTATATAGCGCTCCTAAGCAATCCTAATCAGACCAACGGAGCTTCTAAACAACAAGGATAACATATAAAGATCATAATTGAGCTCAACCACCCTATTTGAACCTAAAAGAACATAGGAAAGAATTTCTTACCAACCAACTTGGCCTTAAGCCTGCCGGCTAGCTCGACAACAAGGAACAAGATTAATTCCTAAGACAAGAACATTTGAGCAATGAGAACTAGACTAACACACCAAGTCAAGATTGAAAGAGTTTAAAGAGCATCGATACCTTCTAAGCTCCACCAAACAGAATAAGTTCCTTGCTGGAAATAACTCAAGTAAGCTCTAATTGATCCCTAGCTACAAGTAAACAACTTCAAGCATCAGGGACTCATTAGCGAAGCCTAACAAGAGTTCTAACAAGGCTAAAAAGGTGAAGAAGCTTACCGAACCACACTAACGAGTCCAAAAGCTTGCTGGAATTGGCCGACCAAAACAAAAATCTCCTTAAATATGCACTGCCCGGGATTCGAATTGGGTCCAACTGCAACTTAAGAGCACACCCATGGGTTACAAGCTTTCCAAAGCCAACCTAAACGAATTACAAAGGTTTAAGGGCATGGAAACTTACAGAAATCCACCAAACAAGCTTTACTGCTTGCTGGTTGGTATTCGAATTAACCCAACAACCAAGGTATCAAGCCAATAGGTTATGGGTAACTCGATTTAAGGCCATTCGGGTTATGGGTATTCACCGAACACAAATTTTAAGTCCAAGTCGGTACTAGACAGCAATCAACAAAGATTCATTTAGCAATATAAGACTATTAGAAAGCAGGCATTCTGAATTCAAGGTTAATAAAGCATGGGTAAATCGAATCAGAGCAAAACGAGATGTGAGTAGTGTTGAATCTTACCGAAAAGGAAGAAAACGCTAACTCGTGGGTTTTATTGTTGCTTGGGAGAGACAAAGCACGAAAGAGATGGAGAGACTCGACTACGACGTGGGTCTTGCTATGGGAGAAGAGAACTTGTCGACTTCGTGGCTGGTTTGCGGATCAACACGGGAGAGAGCGAGGAAGACGACGGTTGGGTCTGTTGCGTGGGGAGAAGAAGAAAACTCGAGCTCGTGGGTTTTCACTGATGGCCGAACGACAAGCTTGCAAGAAGAAGGAGACGCACGCGAAAGGAGAGATTGCGCGAGTCTGTTGCTCGAGCCGAACGTCAATGCGAGGGAGAGAGAGAAGTTCTGCTGGGGCTTGCTAACCAACGAGAAGGAAACAGCGAGAGAGATGACGCCAAACTGCTGCAGGCGAAGGAAATTTGAATGGGGGGGTCTCGGCGGCTACTCAGCGTGCAAGAGAGGGGAAGTAAGACGAATTTTAGGGTTTTCTTTTTTTCTTTTCCTTCTCATTTAAAATAAACCCAATTAAATTGGGATTTAGGATTTTAATTAGAATATAATTTTAAACCCAATCTTAGCTCCTAAAGAATGGGATTAAAACAAATTAAGAGAATTTTGGGCCTTTTGAACTTAAAATAAATTTCAATTATTAAACGTCCCATCTTTAGGAATTTAAAGCTTTAATTAAAAATCCATTCTTTTCCTAAATTATAGAAATTTAATTTAACGACCCAAGGCTAAACTTAATTCGGATTATTCAAATTAAAATAAGAATGCATAACAAATCCCAAAATGATTTGATTTCGAAACTCGGGGCGTTACACTCACCTTCTCACTGGCCCGAGAGGGACTTCTGTTTATTAGTAGGACCATAAATAGGCTAGTAGGACCATAAATAGGCTTGTTGAAGGAGAAATTTTGACCAATCACAAATTGCCACGTCATTACATGAATTAATGATGAAATTTTAATTAATTAAATTTGGAACCAATTATAAATTGACAGGTGTCCCAAATTTAATTTGAAGACAAAGTCGGCCAATTATAAATTTATAGAGCCAAATTTTTTATTTGATCAATTAATTAAAATTAAATTATTTTGATCAAATTAATTAATTTGACCAAATAATTAAAAAATTATTTGGATCAAATTTGGGTCTTTTAAATATTTGGGTCATATGGTTTTGGGTCAAATATGAACCAGACCTAAGACTAAATAGTTGAGCCCAAGACCAATAAAGTCCAAGTCCAAGTTGCTGGCCCAACTGGCCCAAAAGTCACAGGGACCCATCCAGCGAGAACTCTATAAATAGAGGGGTTCTCTTCCATTTGAAGGGGTCAGAATTTTGAAGCTCCAATCCAGAGTCAGAGAATTCAGAGAAACTCCATCAAGATTGAAGACTGAAGACTGAAGACTGAAGACTGAAGACTGAAGACTCCTTGAAATCCATAAGTTTCAAAGTGCTGAACACTTCTTGAAGATTGAAGACTCCTTCAAGATTAGAAGACTTCAAGCTCCAAGAATCCATTGAAGCTTCAGACTCGAGATCAAGCATTCCAGCCCTCGAGTGAAACACATCCACACACAAGAGAGAGAATCAAAGGATTAACATTAGAGATTGTACATCCACACGCATACAAATATTAATACAAATATACTTTTATTCCACGTGTCTCCATCTTCGAAGTTACGTGTGAACAAATTGGCACGCCCAGTGGAACCTCTCTACCTCTCATCTCTTTCTCTTGTTAAAAGATCCAACCAACGTGATGGCATCAAAGAAAGCTCCCGCGAAGGTTACAACACCAAGCGACTCTTACACTGGTTCACTCGTAGTCGTTCCCAAGGAATTGAGATTAGGGAGGATCATACTCCTCTTGCTGTTGCAAACAGGATCTCAAAGCTGATTGAAGAATCCTCTAAGGATAAGGTTGCAGTCAAAGACAACCCGCTGTTCGAATCTGTCGTTCCAACATCTAACCAGCCAAAGGATGCACTAAATCCTGATGTGATGTCTGTCATGATGGCTGATGTAGACCAGGATGAAAGAATGGTAGAGATGGAAAGAAAACTCAATCTCTTGATGAAGGCAGTTGATGAAAGAGATCTGGAGATTGCCTATTTGAAGAACCAGCTGCAAAACCGAGAAACGGCTGAGTCTAGCCAGACCCCTGGTGCAGGAAAGAATGATAAGGGGAAGGCTATCGTGCATGAGGACCAACCGCAACACTCTGCGTTAGTGGCCTCTTTGTCTGTCCAACAGCTGCAAGACATGATCATGAATTCCATCAGGGCTCAATATGGTGGACCCACTCAAAGTTCCCTCTTGTATTCTAAACCTTATACAAAGAGGATCGACAATCTCAGACTGCCCGCTGGGTATCAGCCTCCCAAATTCCAACAGTTTGATGGAAAAGGCAACCCAAAGCAGCACATCGCCCACTTTGTTGAAACCTGTGAGAACGCTGGTACTCGGGGAGATTTGCTTCTTAAGCAATTTGTCCGAACACTGAAAGGAAACACGTTCGATTGGTACACTGACCTGGAGCCTGAGACAATTGACAGTTGGGAACAGATTGAGGGAGAGTTTCTGAATCGCTTCTACAGTACAAGGCGAACAGTTAGTATGACGGAACTCACGAGCACAAAGCAACGGAAGGGTGAACCAGTCATCGACTACATCAACCGTTGGAAAGCCTTGAGTCTCGACTGTAAGGATAGACTCTCCGAGGTATCCTCTGTTGAAATGTGCACCCAAGGCATGCACTGGGAACTTCTTTACATCTTGTAGGGGATAAAACCCCGGACCTTTGAAGAACTGGCGACTCGCGCTCATGATATGGAGTTGAGCATTGCTAGTAGAGGGAACAAAGATCCCATGGTCCCAGACATGAGGAAGGAAAAGAAGGAAGTCAAAGGCACTGAGAAAGTTACGAAGAGTGCCACAAAAGAATCCATGGTCGTCAACACGACCCCTTTGAAATTTTCCTCCAAAGGAAAAGAAAGTAAAACCGATAAGCGAATGGAGACAGGCGAGAGACGTCGCCTAACTTTAAAAGAAAGACAAGAAAAGGTGTATCCCTTTCCAGACTCCGACGTCCCAGATATGTTGGAACAACTGTTGGAGAAGCAATTAATTGAACTCCCCGAATGCAAACGACCGGAAGAGTTAGGAAAAGTCAATGATCCTAACTACTGCAAGTATCACCGAGTCATTAGCCATCTAGTGGAGAAATGTTTTGTTTTAAAAGAGCTAATCCTTAAGTTGGCTCGTGAAAAGAAAATTGAGCTGGACCTTGATGAGGTGGCTCAAGCGAATCATGCAACAATAATGGCGAATGTGGGGGATCAAATTCCTTTAATTTCCTCATGTGATTATGAAGAGAGGCTGATTCAATTTGGGACCCTTGATCCCGTAGTGGTTCGATTCCAGAAAGAAGCCACAATGAAGGGGTCCCAAGAAAAATATAATTCCATTGAAGATGAGAACGAAGGCTGGACCCTTGTCGTTCGTCGCAAAAAGCAAAAACAAAGTTACGCACGGAAAGAGTCCCGCCTATTTCGAGATAGTAAAAGAAATGTTAAGTCTCAAAGGAAGAAGGGAAAAAAGAAGTCGAGGAGGTCAAAGCCTGTCGTGGAGAAAAGTGAAGATTTCTTTTGCCCTCCACCACCCATAACTTTGGCAGAATACTTCCCAAGGCACTTTCTCGATGATAGTCAAGGAGAAGCACTTGAAATCGTCACATGTCACATTGTGGACATGGTGGAAGATGATGATGTCCCTGCTAGTTCCTCGGAAACGGTGGCAAGTCCAGGAGACTTATCCTCTTTCAGCATAAAGGACTTATTGTCACTTCCTCAGGAAGCTAAAAGTGTCCTTATTGATGCGTTGATCGAGTCTGATAGTTCAAACATCCCGACCTTTAAGGCATTCACATGTGCTTCGTGTTGTATGTCTATAGGATTTTCTGATGAAGATTTGTTGGGGTCGAAGCCTCACAATAGACCTTTATTCGTCTCGGGATACATCCGAGAACAAAAGGTTAGTCAGATCCTCATTGATGATGGATCAGCTGTCAACATAATGCCTAAGTCAACCATGAAGCAGTTAGGCATCTCGATGGGAGAACTATCAAACAGTAAGTACGCCTCGAGCTCATCATTGGGGATTTGAAGGCCGATACTTTGTTTCATGTTATAGATTCCAAGACCACTTATAAGCTGCTATTAGGTCGCCCTTGGATCCATGGCAATGGAGTGATAACTTCTACATTGCACCAGTGTTTTAAATTTTATCAAGATGGCATTAAGAAAGTTGAGGCTGACACTAGCCCATTCACAGAAGCTAAATCCCATTTCGCTGATGCAAAATTTTATATGAAGAGCGACAACACAGGGGAAGTTATACTTGCAGAAATCCCCTTGATAAAAAAGAATGACAAGCTCAATTTAGAGCCACAAGCAGATGCAAGGAAGGCAGCTGTTGAGGATGTGAAGGCATCTGACCTGAAAAAGGGTGAAACATCTACAAGCCTTGTGAAACCTAAAGTTGTAGAGGATGAGAAGTGTTCACCTGTCCTACGATACGTCCCTTTATCCCGACGTAAAAAGGGTGAATCACCTTTCACTGAATGTCCAAAAAGCATAAAGGTCGGTGACGTTGAAATTCTGAAGGAAAGTTTCACTACGCCTCTTACAAAGATCACAGAGCAAGAGGTTAAGAAACCTGAGGATGACCAGATAAAATCGGTTTTGCCTGACAAACGAACTAAAGACGGGTTCGACCCCAAGGCATACAAACTTCTAGCGAAAGCAGGTTATGACTTCACAACTCACACTGAGTTTAAAAGTCTAAAGATTTTTTATGAAAGATCTGAGCTCTCTACAACACAGAAGAAACTTCTAAAGGAAGGCTATAGTCTGCCTACGACGAGAAAAGGACTTGGATATAAGTCGCCCGAGCCAGTTCGCATAACAAGAAAAGGGAAGGCGAAAGTGGCAGACATAAATCATATAACAGTAGAGGAGGTTGATGACTCAAAAGAAGAAGAGAGCGTCGACCAACGAGCTTCTGTTTTTAGGCGCATCAGGCCACCAATTGCTCGTGCTTCAGTCTTTCAGAGGATAATTGTGAATGAAACAGAGGAAGAAAGTGCACAACCTACCAATAGCTCCACTCGATCTTCAGTTTTTCGAAGGTTAAGTATGTTCATTGGGAGAGAAGAGAGTACACTTTCAACTCCGGATATCACGCGTCCTTCAGCTTTTCGAAGGTTAAATATGCCCGTTGGGGAAGAAGAGAGTACATTTTCAACTTCAGATGTGACTCGACCATCAGTTTTTCAAAGGTTAAGTGTTAAACCGAGAAGAGACAAAAAAAAGCAGTCTGCTTCGTCGACTTCTCACCGACTTCAATATGAAGATACAATGAAAACTGAAAAGATCACGAAGGCCGATGGAGAAATTCGTAGTGTAGTTCCTTCACGAATGAAAAGAAAAACCCTTGTTACTGTCGATACGGATGGTTCTTTAAAGGTAAAGAGACGTGATGTTGTCATCACCAATCCTTCAGAAGAAGATAGTGACCAGGAAGAAGAACAAGCGTCTTGCCTTCATATCACTGTTGAAGAAGAAACAGAGGTCGAAATGTCTGAAGTAGATGAGGATGAAGCACCTTTATCACTTGAAGACGGCAGCGAATCTACAGTGGATGAGCTTAAAGAAGTAAACCTGGGTACGCCAGAAGAGCCACGCCCAACTTTTATAAGCACGTCACTTACTCCCGAAGAAGAATGTGAATATATGAGTTTACTCGCTTCTAAAGATATCTTCGCCTGGTCATATAAAGAGATGCCTGGACTTGATCCAAAAGTAGCTGTCCATCATCTCGCAATTAAAGAGGGGTATCGACCAGTCAAGCAGGCTCAACGACGCTTTCGCCCGGAACTTATCCCTCAAATTGAAATAGAGGTCAATAAGTTGATAGAAGCAGGATTCATCCGTGAGGTGAAATACCCCACGTGGATAGCCAACATTGTTCCTGTTAGAAAGAAGAATGGACAGCTTCGCGTTTGCGTTGACTTTCGCGATTTGAATAACGCATGCCCAAAAGACGATTTTCCATTGCCAATCACAGAACTCATGGTGGATGCCACCACAGGACATGAAGCTTTGTCTTTTATGGATGGATCATCGGGTTATAACCAGATTCGAATGGCTCTTGCAGATGAAGAAATGACAGCCTTTCGAACTCCAAAAGGGATATATTGTTACAAAGTGATGCCCTTTGGATTGAAGAATGTTGGTGCTACTTATCAACGTGCTATGCAAAAGGTCTTCGACGATATGCTGCATAAACATGTCGAGTGCTATGTCGATGATCTTGTTGTTAAGTCAAAGAGACGACAAGATCACTTGAAGGATCTAAAAGTGGTCTTTGATCGTTTGAGAAATTATCAATTGAGGATGAACCCTCTCAAATGTGCATTCGGTGTTACTTCTGGGAAATTCCTTGGATTCGTTGTTAGACATCGAGGAATCGAAATAGACCAGTCAAAGATTGACGCCATTCAAAAGATGCCAAGGCCTAAAAACTTACATGAGTTGAGAAGCTTGCAAGGTCGTCTGGCCTACATTCGAAGATTCATCTCTAACTTAGCCGGTCGATGCCAACCTTTTCAAAGGCTAATGAGGAAAGGAGAAAAATTCGACTGGGATGAAGCATGTCAAAACGCTTTCGAAAGCATTAAGAAATATTTGCTTAACCCTCCTGTCTTAGGAGCCCTTATATCTGGAAAGCCATTGATTCTATACATCGCTGCTCAAGAAAGATCGCTCGGAGCGTTATTGGCACAAGAAGGAGAGAAAGGAAAAGAACGAGCCCTTTATTACTTAAGCAGGACTCTAAATGGTGCTGAGATAAATTACTCACCCATTGAGAAAATGTGCCTTACTCTTTTCTTCGCTATTGACAAGTTAAGGCATTACATGCAAGCTTTCACAGTGCACTTGGTCGCGAAAGTTGATCCTATTAAGTACGTTCTATCGAGGCCGGTTATTTCTGGACGCCTAGCTAAGTGGGCCATCTTACTCCAGCAATATGACATCGTTTATGTACCTCAGAAGGTGATTAAGGGGCAGGCATTAGCCGACTTCTTGGCGGATCATCCAATCCCGTCGGATTGGAAGTTATGTGAAGACCTACCTGATGAAGAAGTCTTCTATGTTGAAATCACCGAACCTTGGACCATGTATTTTGATGGCGCAGCACGAAGAAGTGGAGCAGGGGCAGGAATCGTCTTTATTTCGCCTGAGAAACACATGCTCCCCTACAGCTTTGTGCTTGGTGAATTGTGCTCAAACAATGTTGCAGAATACCAAGCGCTGATAATTGGCCTCCAAATGGCCTTGGAGATTGGCATAACATATATAGAGGTCTATGGTGATTCAAAGTTTATCGTTAGTCAACTCTTACTCCAGTATGAAGTAAAGCATAAAGACTTGAAGCCTTATTTTATCTATGCAAGACAACTGCTAGAAAGGTTTGATAGTATAGTACTGGAGCATGTTCCGAGATCAGAAAATAAAAAGGCAGATGCTCTAGCAAATTTGGCGACTGCCCTAACGATCTCGGAAGATATGTCGATGAACATCTCACTCTGTCAGAGGTGGATTGATCCACCAGTAGAAGATGAATGCCAAGAAGCAAATATGATTTCTGTTTTTGCAATTGAAGAAGAGGATTGGCGACAACCTATTATAAATTATCTTCAACATGGAAGACTTCCCACAGATCCCAGACGTAGGGCCGATATACGAAGAAGAGGCGCTCGATTTATCTACTACAAAAAGACCCTTTATCGTCGTTCTTACGAGGGACTCTTCCTTCGATGCCTTGGAAAGGAAGAAGCATCAAAGGCATTAGTTGAGGCACATTCAGGTGTTTGTGGCGCCCACCAGTCAGGTCCAAAACTCCAGTTTCAATTAAAAAGGATGGGTTATTATTGGTCTACAATGATTCAAGACTCAATGGAATATGCAAAGAAGTGTGAAGCCTGTCAGTTCCATGCAAACTTCATACATCAGCCACCGAAGCCTCTTCATCCGACTGTAGCTTCATGGCCTTTTGAAGCTTGGGGACTTGACCTTGTTGGCCCTATAACACCCAAGTCTTCGGCAGGACATTCTTACATTCTTGCAGGGACGGATTACTTCTCAAGATGGGCTGAAGCTGTCGCATTGAAAGAAGCCAAGAAAGAAAATGTTGTGGATTTCGTCTGAACTCATATAATTTATCGGTATGGTATCCCTCATCGCATTGTGACAGATAATGGAAAGCAATTCTCCAACGGCCTAATGGACAAGTTGTGTGAGAAGTTTAACTTCAAGCAATACAAGTCCTCTATGTACAATGTCGCGGCAAATGGGTTGGCAGAGGCATTCAATAAGACGTTGTGTAACTTATTGAAGAAAGTAGCCTCCAAGACAAAGAGAGATTTGCAAGAAAAGATCGGTGAAGTGTTGTGGGCTTACCGAACTACTCATCGCACTCCTACAGGGGTCACACCTTATTCTCTCGTCTATGGGGTAGAAGCTGTGCTCCCGTTAGAAAGAGAGATTCCCTCATTAAGGATGGCTGTCTAAGAAGGGTTGACAACGGAAGATAATGCTAGGTTGCGCCTTCAAGAGTTAGAAGCACTTGATGAAAGAAGGTTAGAGGCTCAACAAGCGTTGGAATGCTACCAAGCACGAATGTCTAAAGTCTTTGACAAGAATGTGAAGCTTCGATCATTTCAAGTGGGTGATCTTGTACTTGCTGTTCGAAGACCCATCATCACGACACGACATACAGGGAACAAATTCACACCTAAATGGGATGGACCCTACGTCGTCAAAGAAGTCTACACAAATGGAGCATACAAGATCGTGGATAAAGACGGATTAAGAATAGGCCCGATAAATGGCAAATTTCTTAAAAAGTTTTATGCGTGAAATGTAATGCTCTATATCGCAAGAGCCTAAACTGCATGATACTCTTAGCTCGCATGAGTTAAAAAGGTGAACGGCCAAAAAAAAAAATTGTACCCTGAACTACGTTATGACTTGATCCCTTTTATTAATGGGTACGTAGGCAACTTAAAGGAAACTTTAAGCTCAGTCCATAAAATTAAAAAAAAAAATCATCATTCCATTATGCGAAGCAAGTCTGATGTTGATAAAAAATCTTACCTATTACAAAAAAATAGAGATATCTTCGATAAAAAAATATAACAAAAAAGTCCTACAATGATAAAAAAAAATGAAGTCTGATCATGGTATCCACTTGTAGTTCTTCAGCTCTTCTTGTGCATCTTCCAACATTCCACGAAGTATCGTCAGAGTTTTAGCATCAGCATCAGTAAGAACAGGGGCATCTTCAATACTACTTATAGTTCCTCGCAGCTTGGAAGCCTCGAGTTGATGTTGTTTTAAAAGATCCTCTTTCTCAATAATCGACTTAGAAATCTCACCTCGCTTAGCTTTCACAGCTTCAAGCCTAGCTTCCAATTCTTCTTCTTCTCGCAATGCTTGCAGATGTTGTTGCTGAAGTGAACCTTTCGCTGTGAGTAGTTCACTTTCACTGTATAGTATCTTCTCCAAGCTAAACTTAGTCTCTTCCAGTTGACGATTCTTACTCTCCGAAGTTAATTGAGAAGAAAATGACGACTGCAGCTGGTTATACTTCTCTACCTTCTTGAAATACGCACTTACAATTTCTTTAAGAGAATCCAAGCCGGGTACACGAATCTCAGAAATTGTATGAAGTATTTTGACTGCCTCTTGTTTAAGACGAGGTATTTTTTCGAATGGAGTGCGTATGATCTTTTGGTGTATGCTCTCCCACAGGGCAAGGGCAGACTGTTTCCTATAGTTGGAAATAACATCGTCAGCACAGTAATCAGAGATCTCAGACGCAGCTACATGGGTCGTTGTCTTCTTTTGTTCAGGAATTTCATCAATTACAAGATGATAAGATTGAATCACGACTCTATCCGTTGGCGCTTTGGAATTGCCCACACGCGCAGCTACAGAGTCAAAAACGTCTGGACTCACAAAAGAAGGAGGACTATGATGGCCCTCAACTTCCATAAGGGGATCATTTAAAGGTGACTGCAAAAAAAAAAAGGTAAGCAATGATGATAATAATAATAGTAAAATATTATAATGAAGAGGGAAGGAAAAAAAAAACACTGACCAGTGGTGCAGGGAGTTCAGGAAATTGCGATGAGCTAGGAACTCCATCAAAATATTCATCTTCACATACTGATGGTTGTTTGGACTTTTTAGACCTTTTCCAATGATGATCGCCGCTACTGCTCTGACTACCATCATTATCCTTAGAGCGAAATTCACCAGGTTCAAACATGCGAATCCTTTTGCCTCCGTTGTCATTACCAACCTGTTTGGGAAATTTCGGCTTGGGAGGAAGAGGAATAGCACTAGCCACCAATTTATCTCTGCCTTCTTCAAGGTAATTTCCATTTTTTGCCAACCACCAACTCCTGTAGCATTGGGTGATTTGGATGTGTGGCTTCATCGCGTGCGTAGGGAGATAAACTTGAGACAATGTTTTTGCTCGAACGCATATCATCCAAAGGCGCAATACATTATCTAAGTTGACCTCAGGAACTTCTTCACTTAGATCGTTTGGCACATCTTGGTAAAATTCGAATTATCGGCTAAATCAACAAGGATTATAGGATTCAATGACCATCGAAGACCCACATCGAGAAGATAAGAAGCATGATCGAATACTTATAAAGAATGAGGAATGCCAAAATGATAGTTGGTCATCATCTGTCAGAACCATGCCTTTGTTGCGGGGAGGGAGATTCGCATACCACGATACATATTTACCTTTATGAATATGTACACGAGCTTCAAAATCGTCGAAGTATTTAGCTCAACCCTCTCCGGAAAACTCAACCATCATAGGGCCCCTAACTTTCTCTGGAACTACATAATGCGTGTTAAAATAATAAGCAAGCCAAGCGTAAACATTATGCACTGGAAAACAAGCCTCTGAACGTCCTGCCGAAGGAGACGCTTTATAAGTCTGGCCCAATCCATGATAGATATTAGCCAAAACCGGGACAGCAAGACTAAAAGCATAACCTTCTGCCATAAGGCTTGCAACTTTGAAGACTTCTGGACGAAGAGAAACCTGCTTGTTGGGAAACACAAATACACATAACCAACAAGAAAGAAAAGCAGCCAAGTAAGTCTTTTCTATCAAATCGTCTTCTACATCCAGCTCATGAAAGAACTTGAGTTCTGTCTCAGACCAGTTAGAACATTTGATAGGAACTCCATTTGGATTATGAGTCGAACGAGGACGACTAGCTTTCTTCGCTTTTCGAGGAGGAGGCTTCTCATACTTCAAGTCTCTCTTAAACCAAAAGGAAATCCATGACCTAATGGAAATCTGGAAATGATCACGGTTCTGAGAGGCTATATGATAATAAGCAGCAAATAGATACTCACAACTTTTCGGGAGGCCTTCGTTGTTTTGGTCAGATGACGCTAACAATTCCTTGCAGCAAGGAATAACTTCATCATAGAACTTCCCTTTAATGGAAAGGCCCCCTAATCTCCACATGTCCCATAAAGAGATAGACAATTCTCCAGACGACGTATGAAGAGTATTTGTTGAAGGACACCATGCCTCGCAAAAGGCTCGAATTATATCGGTGTTGCGATCATAGGTGTATAAGGAAGCCATCACAGCATCAAGCAGACGAGCCTTCTCAAGTGTCGGCTCATTGCGGGCAACCACGATTTCCAACCATTCCCAATAATGGCGAGTGTAACTGAATTCTCCATGGACTTTAAACGATGAACTCCAGCGAGCTTTACCCTCAATAATTTGACGACCTAGTGTTGACTCTGGATTCTGACTTGGTGCTTTATTATGTATTGGAGATTTTAGGAACCACATTTTTAGGGATGATTCTTGATTCAAGGGCCTTCCCTCAGACCATCTAGATAGGACTCTAGAACTATCTAAGGAAGGCTGCAATGTCCTAAAGTTTCCATGCACTGCCTCTCCTACATAAAGAATGACTCCATTTTCAACAGGTTGATCTCTATCCTTCAAGATGACTAAGTAGTTCTCCTCAGGATCAGGATGCTCAGTGAAATACACCATGATGGAGATAAGTTTTTCTACACAAGGAAAAAAATTTGATGTCAATCTTGTCCAATAAGCTATGAAAGCAAGAAAATGATGCATAAATAATCAATCATAAAAAAAAGGGTGACCACCCCTGCAGGAAACTACAGTCATCAAAGTGACTGGTCTAGACAGGTGGTGAAATCACTGCAAGTGAAGCTAATGACGACCGTGGTGACCACCCCTGCAGGAAACTACAGTCATCAAGGTGACTGGTCTAGACAGGTGGTGAAGTCACTGCAAGTGAAGCTGATGACGGCCGTGGTGACCACCCCTGCAGGAAACTACAGTCATCAAAGTGACTGGTCTAGACAGGTGGTGAAATCACTACAAGTGAAGCTGATGACGACCGTGGTGACCACCCTTGCAGGAAACTACAGTCATCAAAGTAACTGGTCTAGACAGGTGGTGAAGTCACTACAAGTGAGGCTGATGACGACCGTGGTGACCACCCCTGCAGGAAACTACAGTCATCAAAGTGACTGGTCTAGACAGGTGGTGAAATCACTGCAAGTGAAGCTGATGACGACCGTGGTGACCACCCCTGCAGGAAACTACAGTCATCAAAGTGACTGGTCTAGACAGGTGGTGAAATCACTGCAAGTGAAGCTGATGACAACCGTGGTGACCACCCCTGCAGGAAACTACAGTCATCAAAGTGACTGGTCTAGACAGGTGGTGAAGTCACTGCAAGTGAGGCTAATGACGACCGTGGTGACCACCCCTGCAGGAAACTACAGTCATCAAAGTGACTGGTCTAGACAAGTGGTGAAGTCACTGCAAGTGAGGCTGATGACGACCGTGGTGACCACCCCTGCAGGAAACTACAGTCATCAAAGTGACTGGTCTAGACAGGTGGTGAAATCACTACAAGTGAGGCTGATGACGACCGTGGTGACCAACCCTGCAGGAAACTACAGTCATCAAAGTGACTGGTCTAGACAGGTGGTGAAATCACTGCAAGTGAAGCTGATGATGACCGTGGTGACCACCCCTGCAGGAAACTACAGTCATCAAAGTGACTGGTCTAGACAGGTGGTGAAATCACTGCAAGTGAAGCTGATGACGACCGTGGTGACCACCCCTGCAGGAAACTACAGTCATCAAAGTGACTGGTCTAGACAGGTGGTGAAATCACTGCAAGTGAATTTGGTGACGACTTTTGCACGATGCTTACACATTCAAGCAAGAAAGAAATAAATTGCAATAATATATGTGCAAAAAAAAAAAGTAGGAGAAAAGAGAAGCTATGGAACAATCCAAGCAGTTCATATGTACACATCCAATAAGGACACCGATGGAATAGATATGCATATTCAAAAAAAAATATAAAAAAAATTGGCAAGCAAAAAAAAAAAATTATATGTATATACTTTCCAAATGGTGGACAAAGATTAAGATTGTGCCCCAAGAGATCTTCAAACGAACTTGTTAATCTCAAATCCTACGAAGAAAGGAAGGTAATTAGTGGCAAAAAAAAAAAAAAAAAAAAGGATTAAGAAAAAAAGGATACAAACGGCAAAAAAAAAGTAGCAATATATAAAGAAAATAATTATGGCAGCAAGTGAAAAAAAAGGGGTCAAAATTGTGGTTGCATGAGTATGGTTACATAGTGTGTTGTGAACAAATTAAAGTTTAAAAAAAAAAAAAAAAAAAAAAAAAAAAAAAAAAAAAAAACTTCCTGATGCTGAGTTTAAGTGTTTGATTGGGTACCAATTACCCGCTTCTAGTCGTGTCCCAAAAATTTCAATGGCGGCAAAGTAAAAAAAAAAAATACATTAAGAAAAAAACCAAAGTGTTGCGGCAATATAAAAAAAAAAAAAAAAAAAAAAGTTGCGGTTGATACAGACAAACGATTGCGGTGTGCGGCAGTGGTGGTAATTGAAAACATATATATATATATATATATATGTACTGTGCATGCATGAAGCATGTTCAGATGCTAACAAATTTTTAGGGCAGTGGCGGTTAGTGAAAATATATGTATACATACTTTGTTACCCCAATTGAAGTACACAGTGATTGAAAAAAAAAATCATCAAATTCAAGGTAGACAAATATTGATGGCAGAAACACATACATGAGAAACTTGTGTGCTATGAGTCGTGTATCAAAACTAAGAGAATTTCATGGATTGGTGGCGGCAATACCTTGTAAAAAAATTCAAAAGTGATCTTGACTTACCGGCGATGCGAAAGAAGTACAAAAGGAGATTGTTGCTCGAATTCAAGGCCTACACCAAGAAGAAAATACATGAGCATTTGAAGTCAAATGGAGGAAAGAAAAAGGAAATTGAAGAGAAGAGTTTTTCTCAATACCTAAACTTCTTGCTTGAGTGGCTTTGTGTCTTGACCTATGCAACCTCTTCTATTTATAAAGAAAGGGATTAGGTCAAACCTATAAGGAAAAGGTATTATGAGATTTGATTTTAAATTGAATTTTATCTCTAGTTAGATCCTTATCAAATTAGGAGTGCCAATTCAAATCGTAATTCAAGTAGGAAATTTGATTTAAATCAATTTTGAACAAAAATTCGAATTGGTCCAATTTTAAAGTAAGATAAATTGGATAAATTTCGAATTTGATTCGATTTAAATTAAATTAAAATCGGTATAGCTAAATTTTTAGCTAAATCTAAATAAAAGGGACATATTTTTAGAATTCTATTCCTCAAACCAAATTTTGGATAGAATTTAACATTACTCCAACTAAAGTTTTTCAAGCCTTATTTGAAGTTCAAGATATTTGAGGTTGAGTTTTGAGATAATTTGGGCTTAATCATAATTCAGCTCCAAATTAAACTCGAGTCAAATTCAAAAGAGAAATTACTCCAAATTCAAAGTTATGTAGAATTTGGACACGACTGAAATTCAATATGGAATTAAAATCCAATTGAGATTCAAATGACAATTTGTCATCGAGCAAGTGGGGTAAAAAAAAAAGTTCAAATAATTTCTTTTCGAGATTCATCCACACATAATTTGTGCCTAAATCTCGAAAAGAGGGCATTTGTTGAAGGAGAAATTTTGACCAATCACAAATTGCCACGTCATTACATGAATTAATGATGAAATTTTAATTAATTAAATTTGGGACCAACTATAAATTGACAGGTGTCCCAAATTTAATTTGAAGACAAAGTCGGCCAATTATAAATTTATAGAGCCAAATTTTTTATTTGATCAATTAATTAAAATTAAATTATTTTGATCAAATTAATTAATTTGACCAAATAATTAAAAAATTGTTTGGATCAAATTTGGGTCTTTTAAATATTTGGGTCATATGGTTTTGGGTCAAATATGAATCAGACCTAAGACTAAATAGTTGAGCCCAAGACCAATAAAGCCCAAGCCCAAGTTGCTGGCCCAAAAGTCACCAGGACCCATCCAGCGAGAACTCTATAAATAGAGGGGTTCTCTTCCATTTGAAGGGGTCAGAATTTTGAAGCTCCAAGCCAGAGTCAGAGAATTCAGAGAAACTCCATCAAGATTGAAGACTGAAGACTGAAGACTCCTTGAAATCCATAAGTTTCAAAGTGCTGAACACTTCTTGAAGATTGAAGACTCCTTCAAGATTAGAAGACTTCAAGCTCCAAGAATCCATTGAAGCTTCAGACTCGAGATCAAGCGTTCCAGCCCTCGAGTGAAACACATCCACACACAAGAGAGAGAATCAGAGGATTAGCATTAGAGATTGTACATCCACACGCATACAAATATTAATACAAATATACTTTTATTCCACGTGTCTCCATCTTTGAAGTTACGTGTGAACAAGGCTGTTCTTTAGAGGATCAGTGGTACTTAAGGAGAAAAATGTAATTCAGGGGGTAAAACGGTAATTTGATGCAACTATTTTTACGAACATTCGTGAAGGATTGACTTATTGTTAATGATCAATATCTGTGGACACAAAATCTTCTACAGTGAGAAGAGTGCAACTATGGATCCTTTAGTCGTGTGACCCACAGTTAATGAATTTTGGTTAATTTGGTAAATGAGTTTAATCAATTAATCTCAAATCATTGGAGCTTCTAATTTGTAGGTTCATTAGGTCCCCTACTAGCTTGTAAAGGGTAATTAAGAACATTAAGTTTTGAAAGAATTTGAATCATTGAAATTAATTAAGGAATATGAGTTAATTGTATTAGAAACAATTAGTGCATGTTTGAGAGTGATTTTAAAATGATCAAAATCACTTTTATCATATTCAAAATCACTCTGAAATATGTCTTTGATAATTTAAAATTAATTTTGATGGTATGAAAATCGTGTTTAAAAGTGTACAATTAAACATGAAATTGATTTTGAGTAATTAAAGGGTATGTTTTAGGGTGATTTTGAAGATGATAAAAGTGATTTTAGTTATTTCAAAATCACTCCCAAGCATGCACTTAATGTAATGTATATTGATACATTATAGTATAAAGTTCATTTTGAATTGGATTCAAAATTAAACTATGTAATATGAGAGAATAATATATTTGAATATATATAAATATAAAGTAATATGAATTGGATTCATATTTAAACTATAGGCTAAAATTAATATAAATTGGATTCATATTAAAACTATAGGTTATAAGAGAGATGGACTTTTGAATATGATCCAAAAGGAAATTAAATATATAATATTTAATTATCTGTAGGTCTATTAGATCTCCCTCCTAGCTCGTAACGAATAATTAAGAACATTAAGTTTTTGAAAGAATTTGAATCGTTCAAATTAATTAAGGGAATTTAAGTTAATTGTATTAGATACAATTAATATATAATGTATATTGATACATTATAATATAAAGTTTATTTTGAATTAGATTCAAAATTAAATTATATAATATGAGAGAATAATATATTTGAATGGATTCAAATAGAAATTAATGTGAATTGGATTCATACTAAAACTATAGGATAAAATTATTGTGTATTGGACACATATTAAAAACAATAGGTTATGAGATAGATATACATTTGAATAGGATTCAAATATAGGGTTAATTAAATATATGATATTTAATTAATCATGAGATTAATTAATTAATTGATTGATGGGAAAAATACACTTTTGGTCCTTGAGGTTTGGGTTAGGTTTCATTTTGGTCCCTGAGTTTTCAAATTCAACAATTTAGTCCCTAAGGTTTGGATTTCGTTTCATTTTGGTCCTTCCATCCAATTTTCCGTTAATAATTAACAGATTGCTGACGTGGCACGAATTTTTTATTAAAAATATATTTTTTAATTTTTTGAAAGAAAAATATAATAAATTAATTAAAATATTTTTTTTTATTATTTTATTTCTCTCCCCCTACTTCTTCTCCGTCCCCTTCTTCTTCTTGCTCTTCTTCTTCCCATTCACCAACCGGCACCAGCCGGCCACCGTCAAGCGTCGGTCGCTCAGATTTGAAACCCAACATCGATCGCTCAAATCTGGAACGCAACGCCAGTCGCTCAGATCTGTAACGCCACGTCGCCGTTAAGGTTGAACCGCACGTCAGATCCGTCGTCGTCGAGTCGGAATCGCGTTCGTTAGTTCGTGCGTTCAATTTGGAACACCACGCCGCCGTCGTCGTCGAGCTGGAACACCACACCACGCCGCCGTTCGATTTTTTAGATCTGAAAGCAAGGAGAAAGGGGTAGGGGAAAAGGAAGAAGAAAGGAAGGAAGAGAGGAAAAGAGAAGGGGAAAGGAAAAAAAAGAAGAAGAAAAAGATGAAAGAAAAGAAAGAAAATTGTCGGCGCCGACGGCTGGCCGTCGGTGGTCGACGGTCGATGGTGGCAGGCCGGTGCTGGCTGGTGCAAGGGAAGAAGAAGAGCAAGAAGAAGAATGAGATGAAGAAGAAGAAGAGGAGAGAAATAAAATAATAATTTAATAATTTATTATATGTTTATTTCAAAAATTTTAAAAATATTTTTTTAATAAAAAAATTTGTGCCACATCAACAATCCGTTAATTATTAACGGAAAATTGGATGGAGGGACCAAAATGAAACGAAATCCAAATCTCAGGGACTAAATTGTCGAGTTTGAAAACTCAGGGACCAAAATGAAACCTAACTCAAACCTCAGGGACCAAAAGTGTATTTTTCCCTCGATTAATTTAATTTAAGGGGTGGTTGCAGCAATAGCAAAAGGGAAATTTTTAATTGCAAGCGTGCCTTCTCTTTTTGGGGATTGCAATTATGGCAAAAAAAAATCAGCCCAACCCAAAACGCAAATAGAAAAAGTAAAAAAATACCCTTTTCAAAATTTTCCCGTGTTTTACTGTTATGAAGTATATCAGTGGTATATCAAATATACTGTTGATATACTACTGATATACCTAAAATGAAATATATCAGATATATTGTGGATATACTACTTATATACATAAAATGAAATATATCTCACAGTTGATATACTTTACTATGGTATATTAGTGGAATAATATGAAATATATCAGATATACTGTTGATATACTACTAATATACTCTGATATATCAGTGAAATGATATTTCTAATAAGAATTATATATCAACAGTAATATAAAAAATATACTTAAAAAGAGTATGTCACTAAGAATTAAAAATATATATTAATGGTTTTTTTAAAAAATAACAAGTCTATCATTGATATATTTAGTCACTCATAATCAGGTATATCAATGTCATTAATTATTTGAGTAGTATAACAAAAGAGGTATATCAATGGTATATCAACGTTCATAACAAGTATATAAGACAAACATTTTATGTTATAAAAAACGAACATTTTGTTTAAAATACGTAAATAACACAACACAATTCAATAAAGAGAAAATGAAACATAACAAATATAAGTAAAGAAAAGTAATGTAACGCCCCAGGTTTTTATAAACTATTAACCTAGCGACATTACTAAAACTACCCGAGTGCTCCGAAAATTTCTGCAGCATAATGACGTACAACGGACTAAACCAAAAATTTTCAAACCAGTTGAACAAGAATAACACTTCTATAACATTTTCAACAACACCACCATGCTACAACACAGCAGAACTCCAGAGGACAAGCGAGTTAGGCCTCGCAATAACATTAATCAATTAAAAGGGGTATTCACAACTAAAACTTAACTTCTAAAACAACTTATCTAAGCACAACAAATTACAACCTTAGCAAAGAATAAAAACTAGCTAGTCAACCAACTACAGCCTAGAGTTCAACAATAACAAACAACAACTACCCTAACCAAATCCAAAGAAAATAAATGGTGAGAACAATGCTACTAGCTATGGTCCCTCCTCATATGCCTCCTCTGCATCACCATGGTCAGCACAGTCCTCATAACCTGCATAATCTAAAAGTTGGGGGGAGAGAGGGGAGCGGGTCAGTACAACCACAGTACTGGTAAGCAACCCCTACCTAAGAAGCCATCAAACAACAACCCAACAAACAACATGCTTTTCATGCACAAACAACATGCTTTTCAAAGCTATAATCACAACAACATGCTTAAAAAGCTAGTAAAATGAATGACTCTCCTGAGCCATAACCTCATGCATCTCTCTAAGCAAATCACTAACCACTCAAGCTCCACAAGCTTACTCAACACTCATGATCAGCCCTCACATGGCATTTCACACGTGATTTCTGCGTCACGCTTCGCAAAACTCTCCAAGACTGACCCTTCGAGTCGCATCGACCCCTGACCATTTATACCCAGGACCTCGACACTTCTCTATAGAGCTCGACATTTGACCCTTGACCATTTATACCCAAGGCCTCGAACTGTGCATCGACCCTTTACCATTTACACCCAAGGCCTCGATGACTAAGCAACGTATTGACCCTTGACCATTTATACCCAAGACATCAATACTTGCCTTAAGACTCATCACACCGACCCTTGACCATTTATACCCAAGGCCTCGATGCTCATCTTATCTAACATTGGCATGTCGACCCTCGACCATTTATACCTGAGGTCTCGGCATCCAATAATGATATATCAGCCCTCGACCATTTATACCCGAGGCACTGATAAACACTTAACTTTCCTCGAAACAATATCAGCCCTCGACCATTTATACTCGAGGCCCTGATATCTCGACCACAAAGCTAGTCCTCTTTAAACCAATGGTGACATGCCACCCCTCGACCATTTGTACCCGAGGTGCACTGACATTCACCCAACTTGTCTTTCTTTCACATTTAGGTCCCTAACCTCTTCCTCACAACTATCTAGAACACATCTACCCTGCAACATGGTTCTAGACTCATGTACTATGCCCACCAAGCATATACATACCACACCAAACTACCTAGAATACATATGCCCTACATCATGCTTCTAGATTTACGTTCTATGCCCACCAAGCATACATACCACAACATAAACTCACTTCATGCACAACTCATGAACTCACAACAAGCTAGCATGCTTTACAACCAAACATCACAACAACAACCCACGCTATTAAGAGATTTCATACATACATAACATAGAAGCAAGAAGCACTTTACATGTAAGCACATAAGTAAAAGCATGGAAACAGTTATAAAGCAAGTAACATACAGCGTGCATCATGCAATCAAACAGACTTCAACAGGTAAGAACTACTTACCTATAAAGCGCTCCCAAGCAATCCTAAACAGACCAACGGAGCTCCTAACACAACAAGATAAATGCTACGAGTCAAATTCAAGCCTAAGAATCTAATTAAAATCTAGAGAATGCTTCAAGGAAAGGATTTCTTACCAAAACCACTTGATTCTCAACCAGAAGAGCCTAAAAGGGCTCAAACTACAAGCAACGACTTCTAAGGGTTAGGAATTGATAAACAACACCAAAGAGACTTAATAAAGGAAGGTAAAGGGTGCTGGAATTTTCCGTTCAGCGCTCAAACAGCCTCGAATACAAGCTGATTTGTGTTTGAAACTACCCAACAACCAAGATCCCAAGTCACCGGGTTTTGGGTAACCAAAATCAAGGCCTTCTAAGTTGTGGGTATTCGTTGAACACGATCTTTGAGATCAAACGCTCGCTGAACAACAACCAAATACACCTAATCCTGCAATTTTGAAGTCAATAACGAATGGGTAATCCAAATTCGAATTCGAATAGGCATGGGTCATGATTTAAAGTGAATTCAGAGCCCAAACAAACATGGGTAAACCGAATCAGAGCACAACGAATAGAGGGTCATGCTGAAGCTTACCAAGAACACCAATCGACGCTGAGGGAGAGTTGGAAATCGCATCAACCCCGTACAATCGCCTCTGGTCGCGGGTATAAGGGTGCTGGAAACGAGAGGAAGAGAGGGACAATCGACTTGAGGCGTCGAGACCACGAACTGAAAGCCGAGGGAAGAGAATGGATGCAGATTTGCGAAGCCCAAGTGGCTGTTCGCGTGGGTGCTGCGGGAGACGAAGACAACGCGCTAGAGACAAGTTCCACGAGCCTCTGGCGCTGACAGAGAAGACGAACAAGAGAGAGAGAACTACGCAGACGCTGGAGAAGGGAAAATCGATGATGACTGTGGGTTTCGTGGCTGGTGAACAACACAAGCACGAGGACGACAACGCTTGATCTCCGGCGGCAGCACGACGAGGCAGAGGGAGGAACGGCGGCGGCTGCTGGGCACGCACAGGGAAGGCTGCCGGCGCAAACTGAAAAAAACAAGGGGGGGTCTGGCGGCAACGTGAGTAAGGAGAAGAGAGGGAAGATGGATGAAAACTTAGGGTTCTCTTTTCTTTTTCTTATTTCTTTTCTTTTTTAAAAAAATACAACTTAAGAAAAGAAAAATCCATTTAAAATAAGAGTTAAACCTTATTTAGGATGCTAATAAAAAATTCCAAACTTAACTCTTAAAAGACTTGGGAAAGAAAATAACCCAATTGAGTTGGGATTTGGGTCTGTTAAATTTTAAACCTCCAAACTTTAGGAAATTAAATATTTAATTTGAAAATCCCTTTTTCCTAAATTATAGAAATTTAACTTAACGACTCAAGGCTAAGCTTAAATTCTAATTTTCCAAGTTAGAATAAAACGCTTAGCAAATTCCAAAATGGCTCGATTCCAAAACGCGGGGCGTTACAAGTAACATTTCATATATCAGGTATATCATTCTTATATCAATACTCATAATCAGGTATATCATAGGTTACGTTTATCAAATTAAGTATATATTAGATATATAATTGTGTTCATTCGAGTGTATCAAATTTGGTATATCAGTTAATTGATATACTTTATATTTCGTATATCAATAAATGTAAAGTATATAAGATATACTACTAATATATCAGTTGATATACCAACAAGGGTAAAACTGGAATAATAAAAAAAACGAAAATCAGAATTTACTATTTTTGCTATATTTGCAAATCTCAAAATGCATAGCTAAATTTGCAAATGTTCTAATATTTTTTTTGCTACCCATTACAATTTCCCTTAATTTAATTTAGCTAAATATGATTTAATTAAATTAATAATTTAGGTTATATTAATTTGATTAATATATATTAATTAAATTAGTTATTTAATTAATATTAATTTTAATTTGTTTAATTAAATTAAATAAAAGTAAGTCCCAACATTATTGCTAGGAGTGGGAGGTTATCCCGAGTGGGAAGTTATAGTAACTTCCCCCTCTCTCTCCAAGATTATATTTTATATTATAGTTTAATCTTTGAATCTAATTCAAAATTAATTTGATATTATAATGTATCAATATACATTATATTAATTGTATCTTATTCAATTAATCTATATTCCCTTAAATAATTTAAACATTTCAAATCCTTTCAAAACTAATGATCTTTGTTTACTCGTAACGTGCTAGCAAGGAGACCTAATGGACCTACAGATTAGAAGCTTCAATGATTCAAGATTAATTAATTAAACTCATTAATCAAATTAATAAACATTCATTAACTGTGGGTCACTCCACTAAAGACCCACAACTGCACTCTTCGCACTGCAGAATATTTTGTGTCCACGGATTTAACCATTATCAATAAGTTAATCTGTCACAAGTCGTTCGTAATTATAGTTGGGTCAAATTACCGTTTTACCCCTATAATTACCTCTTGTTTCTTAATTATCATTTATCCTCTAATGAGCAATCTGTTTATTGTTCTACCATAAAACAAAGTCTCTCCTAGACTAGTGAGAGGATGGGGCCCCTTGTTCAAGACCCAGAGTCAGCACTTAAGGGAACAACTCATCTATTTACTCTAAAGTCAGGAAGGAGTGAATTACATCTTGTGAAGTTATGTTCCTAGCGCCCCACTTGATCTTGTCCTCAAAAAGGTAGGCTTATTTAGTCGGCTTCTCGGGACACTCTCACCCATACAAATCAAAGGACAATCCCTCACAGGTAGGGCTCCATAACTCACTCAGGATTGAGATGAAGTTACATGGTCATCCTACGAAATATTAATCTAATTAGTTAACGGTGTTACAACTAAAGATTAGTTATTTCGCGGTTTGGTCTTGTGCAAAATAATAGCATAGGGTACCCTCACTCGCATGCCTCTACATGAACAATTTAGATCAATTCATTTGTATCCAAATACAAAGATGGTCTTATCCATAGTGTCACCAGGATAAGGTACCCAACTTTATCCATATGCTATAAACTCTTTAGGTTATTACTTGAACATGATTCCCTTTATGTCAACCATATACTGTTCATAATGTGAGCTATCAGGTGTTCAAAATTAGACCAAAAACCAACTTAACCAACTGAAACCGACTGAACAGACGTTAGTTGGTCGATTTGTCTTTATGTTTGATCGAATTGACCATCGTTGGTCGCTCTACTAAAAGTAGCAAAAACTGACTGACTGACCAATTTTAACATCAATTTTTTTAAAAAAAAAAATTAAAAGTAGCTGTATGGTGAATACCAACTGCATTGACGTGTACACTACACACTGCATTTGGCAGTGTGTAGTCTTTTTAATATTGAAAAGTCATAATGACTTCTTTTAAAAATTTATTTTTTATTTATTTTCTCTTTTCTCTTTCCTTTTTCCTCTTTACAGATTCCTTATTCTCTCTTTTCATATTTGTCTCTTCTCTTTTTGTAACAACCATAAATTTGATGGCTAGTCCCCAAGGTCATTATCACATACATTACCTACTTGCTTTTAGAGAATGATGTTTGGAAATAGACATTTATCTCAAAACAGGCTTAGTTAATTGAAAATAACCTTTCAGCATGGGATCACATTTAAAACAAGAACAAACATATTAGGGAAAAGAATGAGTATTTAAGAATACTCAATAAGTAACATTACTACTAGACATGTATAAACAGGGTAGTAACTTGAGGTTAGTTGAGGAAAGGGGTCTAATGGTCATTTCATTTCATTTATCATGTTGTATGGGTCACGTGGACAATTTAACCAGCCTGACATATGTTTGCCAACTCACTAGAGGTGAACAAGTTGGGATCTTGGGAAATCTCTACTCTTACTGATGGTAAAAGGCACCAATGTGTGCATAGCACTCTAACTACCAACTCATTGGTGGGGCTCAATGGGTTTCTAGTCGGAACTTTACTTCCATAGATAGTAGTGTTGGGTTTTATGCCCTAAAACTCGTAGATAGTAAATATAATGATTGACCGAATATAAATAAAGTATTGTTTGAAGTTTTTTCAATAAAGAGTTATTGTCTATATTATGTACATCTTGCCTAAATAACCCTAATCCAATAAACTAAACATTCTAGGTTGTGGGAGAGTCTTGAACAGTATGTGGAGACATACCGGGATCACTGTTCAAGAAACAGCCTGAAGGGTCTATAGTATAGGGATAAGGCTGGGTACCTTATCCTAGCGACACTATGGATACGACCCACTTTGTATTTGATACAAACGCAATGATCCAACACGTTCGTGTAGGGGACATGCGAGTGGGGGTATCCTATGCAATGAGTTTGCATAAGACCGGACCACGAAATAGTAACCGCTAGCTGTAACACTGTTAACTAGTTAGGTTTCTATTTCACTAGGATGACCTAGGTGATGACCGCAAAGTGAACAGGTCGCAAGTAATAGAAAAACGGTAAGTATACCGAGTATCGAATCCACAGGGAGGATAATGGTCAGGCAAGATAATAAACCAAACACTAAAATTACTAAGAAAAAATATTATTTAGGAACCAAAACATGATGATGGAAAACAATCAAAGATTAAAGCAATAAAAGAATCCAAGAGATCAATCAAAATAAAAAGGTGGAGACACAATCGAATGTGAGGCGGGATCTTGAAAGTCGGATTATAGCTAATTAATCATTCTAATTGTCCTATCTCGTGTCCGACTAATTATAAAAGTAGAATCTTCGATTAGCACATAGGTTCTCCTTTCGGTTTCCCCTAATTATAATTAACTCATATTAATAACCTAAATGTCCTTAGTGCTATTAAATTCGTTAATTAATTAGCCCTGATTCATTTTCGGTCTCTAAGCCTAACCAACTACTCCCGTTGTCACTACGAGCAGTTAAGCCTAGTTGAGTGGATTATGGTCTATCCTAACTTCTCTCCGTCGAGTTTCCATTAGGAATCTAATCATTATACAATTGGCCAGATTATATAAAGCATTAAGACCATCCACACAAATAATCAATATTTGGACAAGAGATAGGCAATTAAGAATAATAATCAACTACGACCTTTCATTTCAAGACCCATAAATGGGATTTAGCTATACATGATGGACAAAATTTCCCAAAAGTATATACTCATAAGCATAAAAAAGAGCAAGGAAAGAGTTAGGAGATTGACCGTCAAGAACCCCTTGCTTGCGCTATGGATCCTCTCCGAAACAAGCTCCCGAGCCCTCCAAAAATGCACGTTACAATGATTTCGCTCTAAATCTCACACTCGACCCTCAAAGAGGCTTTAATAGCCTTAAGAAAGACTAAAGGAATGGAAATGATTGATGATTGATGATTGATGATTGATGATGAAAATGGGAAGCAAAACGCGCCTTATATAGGCCTCCAACAGGTACAGCGTCGCGACGCTGTGACGTCATCTTGGCTAGGGCGGCAAGAATAGGACAACGTCGAGACGGTAGGGGACAGCGTCACGACGCTGTCCCAATTCCAGAACATTCCAGACGTGGATTAAGCTGAAATCTTGGGCTTCCTTCATTTCCTTTGGCCCAACACTTTGTATGATGATCCTTGGGCTTCTTCTCTTGACCCAACTTGAAGATTATGGCTTGAAATTCATAAAACTGGCCTCTTTTTCTCCATTCTTCCTCAAATTTCTCCTAGGGACAAAATATAGAAATTAAATAGATATGCAATAAAAACACCATAAAAACACACAAAAGCTCATATATTTAGGGATAAAATAGCAGCATTTCTACCTACTATCACTAGGCAACTTAGTCTGAATCCTAAGTGGATTATGGACTCCTGTTCATGAGGGATTGTCCTTTTATTTGTATGGGTGAGAGTGGCCAGTTTGCCTACTCAATAAGCCTATCAGTTTGGGGACAAAACTGAGTGGGGAGTTGGAAACATAATCACACAAGATGGAACTCTCTCCTTCTCGACTTTAGGGAAGTAGATGAGTGTTTCCTTAAGTGGTGACTCCGGGTCTTGAACAAAGGGCCCTATCCTCTCACTGGCCCGAGAGGGGTTTCTATTTGGTGGTTGGACCATAAACAGATTGTTCATTAGAGGAGCACTGGTACTTAAGGAGGTAGAGGTAACTCAGGGGTAAAATGGTAATTTGACCCAACTGGAGTTACGAACACTCGTGAAGGACTAACTTGCTGTTATTGGTCTATATCCGTGGACACAGAATTATGTTTGCAGTGAGAAGAGTGCAATTGTGGGTCTTTAGTGGAGTGAACTCACAGTTAACGAAAATTGATTAATTGGTTAATGAGTTTAGCTGATTAAATCTCATATCGTTGAAGCTTCTGATCTGCAGGTTCATTAGGTCCCACTGGTAGCTCGTAAAGAGACTTGAGGCAATTAAGTATAAATTGTAAATTGAAAGTGTTCAATTTATCTAGGGGAATCATATAATGTATATTGATACATTATAATATAAAGTTTATGAAACTTTATAATATAATTTCAAAATTAATTCTTGAGAGAAAATATTTGAAAGAGTTCAAATAATTAATATGAATTGAATTCATATTAATATAAATAATTTAATAAAATCCCTAAGATTAAATATATTATATTTAATTGGGTAATTAATTATTTATTTATTAAAATTAGATATGAATAAGATGATAGATTTGATCTTATTCTTGACATTTTCCTATAAATAAGACCCTTAAGGTGGGGTGAAAGACATCCCATACATTCTCCTAATCTCAGAGAATTCTCCTGAAGGCTCCCACCAGTCTCCTGCCTCTAGTAGTCTCAAAGTCATACCGGTGTAGTGATGTGGAATTTTCCTACCGCAAGCGCACGGGTCAAGTAATAATAAAGTGATCGAAAAATCGAGTGTCGTCCTCTGGATTGGATTTTTAAGTTAAATCAATTACTCTGAATAATCTTGCTCAATTTTATTTAGGGATCGAAAAGTAGTGATTGATAGAAAACAAGGTCGATGCAAATGAACTATGGAGATTCAATTGAAAGAACACTTAGGGAATTGATTTCGTCAATTTAGTCTAGGATTGATTTTAGGGAATGAGTTATAACGCACAATGGATTTATGAGCCTAAGAACCTTTAATCACAACTACCTCTCCCGAGTATAATTGATTCTCATGCAAATTAACCAACTCGATATCCCTATCTAAGTTTATTAACATGCACGACATTTAGTTCTTTTGACCAATTCTAAAGTTACTCTAAATTCCGTCACGAGCTTAGAACATAAACTTTAGTCATGCAATCTTAATAAAGTCTACGCTAAATCCCCTCTCCCGAGCAAGACTCAACACTTAGATCATTCAACTAGTGGCCAATTAATTGAAAGCATTAAATTAAGATTGCATACATAAAAACCATTGCACAAATCATCCCATAAATCAATCCATAAGCTAAAAAGACTACATCAATCCCTAAGATACAAGCTTAGCTACTCATACATGGTGTTACAAGATCAACTAAGCATGAAAAGTCTGGTTTAACAACAACCTAACCAACAAGTTTCTTTCCCCTAAAGGTTTCTGAAGGGCTAATCTAACATGTTCTAACTACATCACTTCTCATCTCATTCAAGTACAGAAATCATGATTGGCATCCAAAATTCTAAATAGAAAAACCACAACCTTCCAATTATCAACATTCAATGTCAGCCATCCATAATATACAACAATTATGCATTTACAAATGCTTGTCCCAACTATATCACCAAATAATTATTTTCCACAACATATTCTCAATTTCAAATAAAGGAATTCATGTTTTCCCAATCAATTCACTCCAATCAAACAAATCGAATTTCTTACAAAAAACATTTAACAGGTGCCAACAAACTGGCATAAAGTATGTGCTTATGACCAAGAGGTCATGAGTTTGAATCGATCCTCCCACCCAAAAACGTTGTTGAAATAAAAAAAAAAAACATCTAATTGGTCATTCCAATATATATATATATATATATGTATGTATGTATGTATGTATGTATGTATGTATGTATGTATGTATGTATGTATGTATGTATGTATGTATGTACGTATGTATGTATGTATGTATGTATTGTATGTAATAGTAAGGTACTTACCTTAATAATTCTGTACAAATAAAAATGTTTGACCCACAGGTTTTCCTAGCAATCGAACAATTCCTAGTAATTTAATAATTAATTAGGACCTAATACAGTACTAGACAAAATAAAAATACAAAAACTTAGGGGCCAATTGAATTTTACTCAATGGTAGCTTGTGAGAATTCTTTTTCAATCTTTAATTTACGTCATTCCTAATAGGTCGTGACCCAATTCAATTGATCTGTCATACATTATAAAGCGCCTCAACATTTAGAAAAAATGTTCTAGAGTTTAATATTGGGAAAAATAATCCTACTTGATTCTTACCTGATAATTCTTTGGAGTTTGAAACTAGGAAATTGGGTGGCAGCTCATAACGACTGGGTTGGATGGACAAGAGAGAGAGATATTGATAAAGAGAGAGAGGATCTTACTGAGAAGGCTGTGGCAACGACGAAGACTCACAGTAGCGGTGTCTAAGGTGTTGTAAGAGACGACATGACGACAAAGCTATAGAAGAGAGAGAGATTGTCGAGAGATTGAAAGAGATGTTAGAGAAAGAGAAAGAATGAGAAAGGAGAACCAACAATGGTGACGACGACCAGATCTAGACTCAACGAAGGTGGCGGCGACATGGTTTGGGCAGCAATGGTCTAGCAGAGGGACGAGAGGGAGCGAGTGAGAGAGAGCGCAACGAGAGAGAGTGTGAGGGATGAGAGAGATAGAGAGAGATATTGGAGAGATGGGTTCTAGAAATTTTCTTTTTTCTTTTTCTTTTTTTTTAAATCCCAACCAACCGAAACGGGGGCATGCATGAAATCGACCCCCCTGTCTCCCACTTTGACTGATATAAAGGAAAAAAATATATATATTTTTAATGGGCTGTTAAATTTTATCAATTTCTCTCTTTCCATCTTCTTCACCACCGTCAATTTCTCTCTTTCCATCTTCTTCATGTTCTTCTTTCTTTTCTCTTCCCTTTTCTCTCTTCTTTTTCCCTATTCTTCACTACCAATCAATTTTTCCTCTTTTTTCTCTTATTTTTTCCTCTTTTTCTTCTCTTTTCCTTTTCCTTACCAAACTTCGTTTTTTTCATCTCTTTCCTTTTTTTTCTCTTCCACTCTTTTTTCCTCACCAAGCTTCAAATCTTTCTCACTTTCTTCCTTTTTATTTCTCTTCTCCTCATAGTTACTCTTTATCTCTTCTTTCTCTCTCAAATTTTTATCGTTTTTTCTTTTACGTCAAGCGTCTTCTGGCAATATCTCAAAATCGACCAAATCAATCGACAAATCGTATATTTGGTCAATTGGTTTCATGGAACATCTCAAAATCACCGACCAACCGAAACTGATACTCAAACATTAGATCGAGGTATTTTCTCTACCCCTTCTTACCTTGAAAAAACAGAGGCAACTTGCATCCTTAAATTGATAACCATCTTTTGGTTAACTTAATTAGCCTCATCCATCCCTCAAGACCAACAAACGGCAGTATAGGAATATTCACCTGTTGTCCATCGACTACAACCTTTCGGCCTGATCTTAGGCCCTGACTCAGCCTTCGTGGACGAACCTAGTGGAGGAACCCTTGGGTTTTCGGGACATTGGATTCTCACCAATATTTGCATTACTCAAGTCGGCATTCTCACTTCCACTTCGTCCACCCTTGCTTGTGAACCCTACTTATTTCATTTTGGGTAGAATTAAAACATATATAAGTTAATTTGAATTATAAAGTATATAATATATTAAAAACTAATAATACCAGATTTATAGCACACAACATGTTCTTAAATTAATTGTCCAAGTGAGCATAGCTCTATGGTAATTGACATGTACCCTCAACCAGGAGGTCAAAGGTTCAAATCCTCACCCCAAATATTGTTGAACTACAAAAAACATGTTCTTAAATTAATTAATAATAATGGATATTCAACTAAATATTTAGTTGGTAATTATACTTGCTTTATTAAGATCATTTTGAGCAACTTTTGAAATTGAGAATGAGTTTTTCTAAATTTGTTACCAAACACATTAAAAAACAATGAAAACATAAAATACTATTCTCTTTATTATTTTTTTTAGTACAAAAATATATGTGAGGGTGGAGATTCAAATCTCGTATGACTGAGGATATAATTTAGTAAAAATTATGTGAGGGTGGGGATTCAAATATCTTGTGATTGAGTATATAATTTAGTACAAAAATATGTGAGGGTGGAGATTCAAATCTCTTGCGACTGAGGATATAATGTCTTAAAAGTCGAACCTGGCAGAGATTTCAATTTCAAAATAATTGAGTGAAGAAATGTTATAGATAATTCTAACCATTCGGAATTCAAGGACTAATAAGTATGACAATGCAGCCCCTAAGACACGATCGAGAGGCGAATCCCAAAGGAGAGGCAAAGCAAAGGGGTTGTGGCAAGCTCGGCCCAACCCCTCGTGGGCCATGCTTAGCCTCGGCCTATGGCCGAGGCTGAGGCCGTGACCACTCGGCCCACTTGTGTGGGCCGAGTCTCTCCCCCTCTGCTTGGTCCCTAGAGTCTCTGGTCGCCTCGGTTCAACTTGGTTCAGCGCGAATCGTCTCCAAATGCCTAGAAACCCTAAGGTAGGAACACGTATATACACCCTTCTTTGTTATTGAAGAATGGATCCCGAAACTATTCTCTAAACTCTCTATTCTCTTGCTCTCTTGCTATCTCATCTTACTCCTTCATCGGAGGCGGTGTGGCAAGCACCACATCGGTGTGCAGGTTTCTTTTGTCTTGCAGGCCATGTCTTCCCCCTCTTAAACAAATTGACCGTTTGGCATCAACAGACAACATTAAAATTTTGATTCTTAATTTAACAATTTTGCATCAAACTAAATCTAGGTTTTGTTTCTCTTTTATTCTCATTACCATTAATCAAATGGAAGGTTTCATAATTGATACGTAAACCAGAACAAAGAAAAATAACTATTTTTATTCGCATTATTAAATAAATGTGGTATCCAAATTAAGGTATCCAATGAAAACAGTCATAAATTTTCATTAATAGATAATGATAGAATCGTCAAAAGAAGGAAAATCATAAAACAATCAAATTCTTATTCCATTTATTGAGATAGGTATATGTTGTATATAAAGAAAGAGATAAGAAATAGATAAGATCAATTACAAGGGAAGCGACAGAGACAAGTATCACTTGGCGTTTTAAAGAAAAAGCATAATCCAATTGCATTTGGTCCAAATTGGGCTTTGCAGCCACTCTCACACTCTGCAGCATTGCACCCTCCGCCATGCAATGCTCTCTCGCATTGTCCTTCAACACTTTTCATCATCGTTTCACCTGCACCCACAAAAAACCACTTCAATCTCAATCTTTTGTCTAATGAATCATTCAACTATAAAAATGGCTAATAGGAGACTTAAACTTTTCAATTTTGTGTTTAAATACGCTATTGACTTATTCGATATATGTGTTTTTAAATGACCAAACTATTAGATGTCAAATTGAATTTTGTATCTAATAGAACCTCTAAACTTTCATTTTTTGTCTAACCAGTCACAAAATCTTAAAAATTGTTGAATAGGTCAACAACCTATTAGATACCCAATTGAAAGTTGAGATCTGTTAAACAAATATTAAAATTTTAAGACCTACTAAACACAAAATCGAAAGTTTAATGATCTATTAATTATTACTTTTTTTAATTTAAGCATATATAAAATGCAAACTAAAGTTGTAATTTAAAACTATATAATTTCTCATAATAAAGATGTTGGTAGCTTCAGCTGAGTTATGAATGGAAGCAACGAGCAATGGATTGAGCTGCGTCTATAATATGGTAACATTCACAAGGATCTTTACGGGTAAAATTGAAACCAACAACTACACAAATTGGGAACATTATGTCACATTTCATTGGTTTCAATTTTGCCCACAACATTTTAATAGTTTCAATTATAATAAAAATTACTAATGGAGAGTTTTTTTAAAAAAAAATAAAAAATTAAAAATTAAAAGCTGATTTAAGATAAAATTTGAAATTTTGGAATACCTATGAATAAAATTAAGGGAAAGAGGAGTAATTACCATTGAAAATGAGTAAAACCACAAGGATAATGGCTGAGAAGGAGATGGATTTCATCTTTTGTTAAGGATAATTCTTTGCAAAACTCTAATTAATTGATAATATTTGGGAATTGGTGTCTTTGGTATTTATAAGAAAAATATGGATTTAGTTTTGTGTTATTTTTCCTCTTTGCATTAATTTCTTTAATCCTTTTTAGAGAAATTTTCCTATTATGTCATTTTCTTAATTTGGATCCGATTTTGTAATTTGTTACGCAATTGATTTGTTTCTTTTTGGGTGTAGTGCTCAAATCTAAGAAGAATACTTCTTCGTTCTTCGGATCCAAATCATATAAGGTATTTATTATTAACTTATTGGTTAAATAATACATTTAGTTGCAATGACAAACTTCCATAATTTTATTCATTTAGTATCCTTAATTTAGGCATTGCCAATAATACCATTATATTTTTTGTTTTTCATTAGACAGTATTCCATTAATGGAGCATTGAAGTATCATGTCCATTAAATTAGTTTTTACTAATGTTTGCACGATAGTGATAGACAGTTGGTAGACTAACAAGTTTATCATGTCAAAATTTTGATGATAGTCTCAATGGTGAAAACTACCTAAAAACATTAATCTAAAATTTAAGAATTTTATTGAATTTTGTTTTTGTAATTCTTGATTAAGAAATATTTGTGTGCAAGAATTAAATTGCTACTTATAATAGAAAGGGTGTTTATGGAGTATATATTTGTGGAATACTAATGATACGAACTAACCATATGCAACATTGTAAAAAAAAAACAATAACTACCTTCATTTTTACTATAATTTTGTCACAAATGATAATTTATAAGCTTAAGTTTAAAAGCAAATATTATCTAAAATATGGGACGTTGCAGAAAATGCAAATGCAATAAATTAAATGAAAAAAAATTAAATTGCAAAATCCTCACTGAGATTAAAAAAACATAAGAAATAAAAATAATTTTGGGTGCATTGGTTTCTTATTTGAAAACAAGAACCCGAAAGTAATAGATTTAACTGAAAACAAATGTCCCCTAACTTTAGGATAATTTTAAGAGTAATTGCAATGGGTGGCAATTTAATTATATATAATAGCAAATTTAGCACAAGATAAAAAGAATTGCAAATATGGCAAAAAATTAGAATACATTGTAATAATTCCCTTTTTACCCTTAATCAATTTTTTGATTTCCTTACTTCCCTCAGCACCATTTCTTCCACCGCACCATTTCTCTTTTTTTTTTCTTTTTTCTTTTTCTTTATTCTTTATTTGTTGCACCATTTCTCTTCTTTTTTTTCTTTTTTCATTATTTCTTCCCTCGCACCACCATTTCTCTTTTTTTTTTTTTTTTTTCTTTTTTCTTTCTTTCTTCCCTCGCACCATTTCTTCTACCGCACATTTTTTTTTTTTAATTTTGTATTTTCATTGCATTTATGAGGTTGAAGTTCTTGTGTGATTAATATGCTTTTTTTTCCCTCTGTTTTGTTGTTGATTTTTTTTTTTTTTTTGATAATATGATATGTGTGGAGGGGGATTCGAACCACAAACCTTGTGGTTATCAGTACAACTTTATGTCAATTGAGCTAAGCTCTTGTTGGCCTTCTTTTTAATTCAAGAATGCCAAGAATACAAAAATAGCAATTTTGGTGAGTGTTTGTATAGGTATATCAAAGTATATCACTGATATACTCTGGTTAATCGTAGTCTATCACTAACTATCACTGATCGAAGTCTATCACGAACTATAATTGATAGATAATGAAATACAAAGAATACAAGAATAACAATTTTATGGTGGTGGTCACGGAGCTTGTGTGCTAGGCTTTAAAAATTATATTGTTGATTAAGAGTCGCTTGTTCGTAATGGTTATTTTTTGATTTTATGTTCTAATTACCACAAGAGACTTAAATTTTTTGTTCAATTTATGATTGTAGTATAATAATTTTGGATGAGTTTCTAATTACCGAGATGATTGCAATGGAAAGTACTTTACTGATAGATTTCAATTAAATTGATTTCTATCAGTAACAATCATTGGTAGACTTCAATTAATTGATAATTAACTTATTTCTATCAGGAATAGAAACTAATAGACTTCAATTAACTGATTTCTATCCTCGATAGAAAATGATAGATTTGAATTAAACTAATTTCTATCAGTGATACAAGTCAATAAACTTCAATTAAATTGATTTCTGATAGAAACTGATAAACTTCAATTAAATTGGTTTCTATCGGTGATAGAAACTAATAGTCTTGAATTGAATTGATTTCTATCAGTGATAGAAACTGATAACATCGAATTAAACGGTTTTCTATTAGTGATTATCACTGATAGACTTAAATTAAACTGATGGATAGAAATTGATAGCCTTGAATTAAATTGTTTTCTATCAGTGGCTATCACTGATAGGCTTGAATTAAACACGATAAAAACTTATAGATTATGATTATCAGAGTCTATCAGTGATACACACTGATAGACTTCGATTAATCAAATTCTATCAGTGTCTATCACTAATAGACTCCGATTAATTGAAGCTTATCATCAAAGTCTATCAGTATTTATCACTGATAGACTCCGATTAATCGAAGTCTATCAGTGACTATCAATAATAGGGACTGATAGACTATTGGAGATACTAAGGGTATTTTCGTAATTTAACGTATTTTTTGCTATTTCCGCAAATAATTTTATTTTTTTTGCTATTTTTGCAATATCTTTGCCGGTTTTTGCTATCTGTGCAAAGCCCCCTAATTTTAATATATATATATAATGCCTCTAAAGTCTAAAAAGTTTCATTGTTGTTTTTTTTTTAAAAAAAAAAGTTTCATTGTTAACTTTGAGCTTTAAATTTGTTTGAAAATAACCATTTTTGTCAACCTTTTTCTTTGTTAAAATGAAGATGAAAAAAGTGACGTGACAATGACCGGTAGAATAGTGGTACGTGATAGCACCTAGAAAGTGATATTTTTTTGTTTTTCATTAGACAGTATTCCATTAATGGAGCATTGAAGTATCATGTCCATTAAATTAGTTTTTACTAATGTTTGCACGATAGTGATAGACAGTTGGTAGACTAACAAGTTTATCATGTCAAAATCTTGATGATAGTCGTAAAAACTACCTAAAAACATTGATCTAAAATTTAAGAATTTTATTGAATTTTGTTTTTGTAATTCTTGATTAAGAAATATTTGTGTGCAAGAATTAAATTGCTCTACTTATAATAGAAAAGGTGTTTATGGAGTATATATTTGTGGAATACTAATGATACGAAGTAACCATATGCAACATTGTAAAAAAAAACAATAACTACCTTCATTTTTACTATAATTTTGTCACAAATGGTAATTTATAAGCTTAAGTTTAAAAGCAAATATTATCTAAAATATGGGACGTTGCAGAAAATGCAAATGTAGTAAATTAAATGAAAAAAATTAAATTGCAAAATCCTCACTGAGATTAAAAAAACATAAGAAATAAAAATAATTTTGGGTGCATTGGTTTCTTATTTGAAAACAAGAACCCGAAAGTAATAGATTTAACTGAAAACAAATATCCCCTAACTTTAGGATAATTTTAATATATATATATAATGCCTCTAAAGTCTAAAAAGTTTCATTGTTGTTTTTTTTTCTTAGAAAAGTTTCATCGTTAACTTTGAGCTTTAAATTTGTTTGAAGATAACTAGGAAATAATTACCAAACGTCACTCCCTAAGGACAATCGGCCACTACTACTGCAAAGTAGGTTAGTATAGTCGGTGTTTACAAATTTTATTTGATTTGGACCTTTGACAAGTCCACCAGTGAGTATGCTTGGCATAACGGATAGGTTTCAATTATGTCTCTAAAATTTAGGTTAAGTTTCAATTATACCCTTATGGTTTCAAAAGTTTCACTTTAACCCTTAATAATCTTTACAACGGTTTGAAAACAACTATTTCATTAACTTTTCCATAAATGAAAATAAAAATATAGTGTAGAGATTAATAGAATAATAATAAAGGTTCAACATGTGGGCATACTTTAGCATAAAGGTATAAAAAAATTGATTTGAAGGAAAACATATTATGAGATAAAGTTTTAGTTGAAATTATAAGGGAAGTCACATATGGTAAGAAAAGTCGAATATTGGTAAACATCAACAACCTTTCTTCAGCCACAAAAAAATAACAAAGAAAAAGATTAACTTAAGGAAGGAAGCAATTTTCATCCTCAAATGATAAATAGTCAAGAAAAAATGGCACTTGTTTTTTATGGTCTTTGGTTTATGTGTTTGTCACTACTCTTGTCCATTCATGTCCTAATACTAATTTATCGTGAAATAGAAGCTCCAAAATTTGTTCGTCCCCCCTCCCCCCAAATCATTTAATAGTAAGAGGAGGAAAAATTATTTTACCCTAATCCTCAAATTCTTTTGCTACAATTCTAATGTGACTAAGACATTTTTTTTTAAAGCTCACCACCATGCCATATTTTCTTCTTTATCTTAAGTGAGGAAGCTAATGAAATTGTAACGCCAACAAATTCAAGTAAATTGGCTTAGAAAAAGAATTAATTAAGTCAAAGGATGTTATTATAATTAAACTGACGTTTAGTCAAGCCAAACAAACCCTAATTTTCTGTTTTTGCAACCCAAGGACGAGTCATGCCATTATTTTGGGAAATTGACAAAATCAACTAACCTCTTTTTTAAAATCATGTTTTTTAATCCTGCTAATGTCACTTATACTCTCAAAATTACTGGAATACCCTTGAATGTAAAGGGTCAAAAAAAAAAAAAAAAAAAAGAAGAAACCAAAATCAACTGTTGCTCCTCTCCAAGAACCCACCGTGGTTCAACCCATCTCTATTTCGTCTCTTTCCCTCCAGCGACTCTTCTAATTTTTTCGTTCATCTTATGCTGCTTTTGGGTGTTGTTTCAACCTCCGAGCAACCATTGGTTTAAGGTACACTTAGATTTAATTCCTATTAAGTCTTATATCTCAAGCACTGCTAGGAGACTAAGGCCTCGTTTGATAATCATTTGGTTTTTTGTTTTTTATTTTGTTTTTTATTTTAATTCCTATAAGGATGAAACACGCACAAAGAAAAATGGGCACAAGTGAAATAAGTTGCCTAGCATACTCATCCTTAGGGGCATTCACCAAATTGAATCCCTCAAAGGAATTTAGCTACACATGATAATAAAAGGAATAACAAATGAAAACTTCATTGAAAATGACTTCATTAGTGCAATAGAAAGAAAGAGTACAAAGCTGGAAAAATAAAGATGTGTAGAAACTTAAAGCTAATCTAGGATTTTCTCTCTCAAGGAGCTCTCTCGACACTTAATTCCACCTCTCTTAAGGAAAAATAAATTCATATAGACAAAACTCTTGTGTTTAGGTCTAATCACGGTGAAAATCATGTGTTTTATAGCGGAGAAGATGAATCACGACTCCTAGGATTGAATTAGGGTTTATCACAATACCCACTTTCTCCCCTCGAATTTGATACTTCAATTGATATTTAGAGTCTATTTTATAGTTTGAAATCGGTTGAGTTATTTCCAAAAATCATGCCCCCAAGTAAACTTGGAAGAATAAGAGTTAAATCAACCGATTAGGTGCCAAAAAGGCTCGTCGGTAGTTGACTCACGAAAATTCTTGAAAGGTAGTGTCTGGAGGAGTTGCGGTCGCAATTGATTTTGCCTTGGAAAAATTGCGGCCGCATTCTGGAGTTCCATAGCCAATTTCAGCAAAACTCCAAAAATCGATCATTTCTTAACCAAATTTACTCTTTTACCATCAAATATGCTTGAATTACATATTTTGACTTTATGAAACCTCACTTTCACACTTTTGCACATTTAGGCTTAGGAATTCAAAGATACAATATGATGTAAGAATTTGTGTTAGGGTTATGAGAATGTTCTATGCTTAAATCAATCCATGAAGTCCACCTTTTCACTGAGTATCTATTAAGGTAATGACTGCTAATTATTCTTTATGTAATTTTTAGCATATTATATGTAACAACCCTTAAAAAAAAAAGAAAAAAAAAAAGAAAATCAGTTTTTTTGCAAACCCTCAGAGTACAAAAAAAAAGAAAAAAAAAAAAGAAAATCAGTTTTTTTGCAAACCCTCAGACCTCTCTCCCTATGTTTCTCCCCTCTCTCGACAGAAACCAGCAGCCACCGCCTCCCTCTCGCTCTCTTTCTTCGATCTTTGTCCCTCTCATCTCCGTCCAACCTTTGGCGAGTCCAACAGTGATAGACGCGACCCACGACAGTAGGTTTTGGCGTCGTTCGCGATGAATTAAGTCTATTTTTGGTTTTTTTAAACGATGTAGATAAATACACCCATTGAGTTTGGTTAATCATTTTGAGGTACCCATAGTTATAGGAGGCCAAATTTTCGAATTAAGGTGAAATTGGAAGCCCAGACAGAAGGCATCGATCTCTTTTTGGTGAGTTTCAACCTCTTTACTTTAAGTTGGATCTAAAAAAAATTATGAGAATTGGATGCCTCTAATTTGAAGAGTTCTCTTGTGATTTTTAGATTTGAGTTGCTTGTGGCGTGAGCGATGTCACATTGAATTAGTTGGTTGGTGCGTAAATCAAGCATCTTCTTCACTAGGTAAGTAACCTTACTGCTTAGATAGCCTTGGCTAGGCTGAGATTACTTGTTATGAATTGTTGCATGCTTTGAATGCGATTATGTATGGTTTGTGATATGGGATGTTGGATTATGTGTGTGTGGCGATACTGAACACCTTGGTTATTTGTGTTCGCCTGTATCGTATGCTTAATGCTCTAATTAGTTTTGACTTAAAAATAGTATGAGGAATATTCCAGATGTGCTTGAATTCTCTGAATGCTTTGTGTTGAGAAGTATAGAATATTCTGCTTGGATAAACCTTGAATGCTCTGAATGCTCTATGATGGGGAAGTTAAGAGGTTCTATATGGTTGAGTTGTGGATGCGAGACCTAACTTGCTTTGTTTGTGGAAGTTTGGAGTTTGTTCTATTGACCGGAAGTGTTGTGGAAGTTTGTAGTTGGATAATTTTGAATATAGAAATGTATTCTCTTGTTTACAGGTGACCAGAAAATTTGGGGGTTAATTACACGTATGTCGTTATGCTGTCAAATTTTCAGTAGCATTACAATGAATAACGAGGCTAAGTTTAGTGATGTCACTTGGATTACGATGTGCTGATATTGGCTGCTGGTTGTTTAAAATATGCATATGCCTTTTCTATTTAGTGTTTTGGATGTTAGTTATGATATCTATGCTTGAATGAGATGAAAGGCGAGGTAGTTAGAACATGTTAGATTAGCCCTTCGAAAACCTTTATGGGAAAGAAATTTGATGGTTAAGTTGCAAGTTAAACTTGCTAATAGGGGCCCTAATACGAAATGAGGATAGGTTACTTATCCTAGTAGGGATCGTGACAATTAAACACCTAGAATTGAGATGTTTATAGACTAAGATGAGGAGCTAAATGGGCAGGACTCAGCTTCGCAGACTAGGTGCCATCTACTATCTGTGGAAGTAAATTTCTAACTAAAAACCCATGGACGCCCCACCAGTGAGTTGGTAGTTAGAGAGCTACGCACACAGAGGGTGCCTTGATGGGTGAGACTTGACTCCACTGACTAGGTGCCTTCTACCATCAGTAGGAGTAGAAATCTCCCAAGATTCCCACTTGTGCACCTCCAGTGAGTTGGTAAGCATATGTCAGGTTGGTTAATTTTCCACGTGACCCACACAACATGATAAATGAAATGAAATGATATGAAATGAAATGAAATGATATGAAATGAAATGAAATGACCATTAGGCCCTTAGCAGCAACTAACCTCGAGTTACCCCTGTAATGCATGTAAATCCCCTCCCAATAGTAGTGTTACTTCCTGAGTATTTTTAATACTCATTCTTTTCAAAATGTTTCCTTTCAGGTACGAGTAAGGACATACAGACGTGTGACGAAATGCTGCTGACGAGTCATGAAAAAATGTGATCATGACTTCTACGTAGTCTAGTTTACAAATAGCAAGCATAGCTAGCTATTTTTCCCTATTTATTTTAGTTAGTCTTTGAGTAATTCGTAGCCATTTTATTGCTCTTTAATGTTAATTTTGTAGGAAATGGTTATTTCGAGCTAAAACGAGAATTTGGAGCTGATCGGATGTTTGGGACGCAAAATGATGCCAAAAGACCAAAAAGAATCAAGTTGGAGGCTTCTCAAAGTGGGCTTGAACGAGGGCTAGCGTCGAGACGCTGCTCTTGTGGCGTCTCGACGCTCTAAAATTTTACTTTCTGGTTTGGGCGGCAATAGAGACAGCTTCAAGACACTGTCTCCTTAGCGTCTCGACGCTGTGTCAATTTTCCATCTTTACCGAAGGCGGCATGTCCACAGCGTCGCGACGCTATCGGCAGATTTTCTATAAATTCTTCTTTTTGTGCTACGGATTGGGGGGTCCAATTGGTTAGATTTTAGCCCTAATTTCGACTAGAGACCTTTGGGGGGAGCTAAAGCAAGGCCAAGGAGCGAGAATCAAGCGAGAAGACGTGGAGATCGTGACGGGGACGTGCGGTGTCGGCGGATTCAAGTTTTCCTTTCTCTTTCCCTTAACTCTTGTAGTTTTTATGGCTTTTCTTGCAATTAGTGTTTGTGGTTTAAAGACTATGAATTACTAGTTGTTTGTCTAAGGGATTGATGTTGTTGTTTTAATTGTTGGATTGATTTTTGGTATGAATGTGCTTTTATTTTATGCATGCAATTTTGCGTAATGCTTTCAATTACTTGATCACTAATTGAATGATTTAAGTGTTGAATCTAACTCGGGAGAGAGGATTTGACGTAAGACTTACCTTGTTTAATTGCATGACTAGAGTAGAAATTCTAAGTTTGTGACGGGATTTAGAATTACTTTAGAAGTATAACAAGGACTGAACCAAATAATGCCTTGCATGTTAATGAACTTAGGTAGGGATATCAAGTTAGTTATATGCATGAGAATCAATTATACTCGGGAGAGGTAATCGTGATAAAAGTTTCCTTGGCTTGTAGAATAATTGCACGGTCAATTCATTCCTATTAATCAATCCTCAATTTTAATCAATGAATTCAATTCCCTAAGAGTCTTTCCATTTGAGTCTCCACCTTTATTTTATGCTTTTTGTTTTTTTGATTTATCTTTACCTTTAAGTTTTGGCTCCCTAAATAAAATTGGACAAAAGTATTCACGGTACTTAATTTACTAGAAAACCAATCCAGAGGACGACACTCGTTTAATCACGAAAACACTATATTATTACTTGACCCGTACACTTGCGGTAAGCAAATTGCGCATCAAGTTCTTGGCACCGTTCATTTTGCTTTTAGACAGTTTTGTAAATGGTGATTTTAAGGTTTTAAATGTCTCTATGTTGTTCTTAGGAAATTTCTGTTTTAATGGAGTATTTTCAAGTTTTCTTGTTTTATTTGGGATCCCAGGCCGAAAGGCTATTCTTTAAAATTTCGAATGTTTTGTGTTAATGTTTATTTCAAAAAGGAGCTTTTTCCTAAAAGTAAGTAGGCATGCACGTGGTAATGACCCTAGAAATTAGTCATGAAAAGTTGGGTCGTTACATTATACGAGATTTCTTATTACATGTGTTGAACTATGTACGTAATGTCCTCAACAACTGGAAATTACGGAGTGTGGATACTACACCATTAAATTTATTCGATTGAGATATAGTAACCCATAGGAGCAGAGTGATTACATATGTGGTACAAATCGATTTAGTCTTGTATTCATCTAAACTTTTTACTTTTATTATAATTTTTGTAATGTATATGGTTTTTTTTTCCCTTTTTTTTTTGTAGTTGACGAGAGAAACCAAATTTAGCCAATCAAAATTGGACGAGATTAGAATTGAATTATGTGAATTTGTAGCGCAATACATGAGATGAATGTTTTTTAATAGTATACTTAGTCTTATTACTCGTTTCGTAGACAATTTGGTAGACACATGTAATATGATTTTAGTTTGATGAGATTAGTGTTATGACTTGCTTTAGTTGATTTTTAGATCTTAAATAACTTATTGGTTAATGAAATCAATTAGTTCATTATGATTCTATGTTTGGTAGAAATTATGATTCATCATGATTCTGCGTATTTCTAGATGAACAATGTGGTTGGTAATTATTAGTAATCAAGGCAATCGTGCTAATTCAAATTTGAGGTTGCTAGCTACTTTTGTGTAAATGCAGGTTGCAGAGGAGGGGTAAAAACGAGAGGGAAGCTTTTTTTATTTTTTCAAAATACATATAGTTGACGGTTAAAAAATATCATAAAAACACAATAATCGATGGGTATTAACGATCGTCAATGAAAATATAATATTTGAAAATTTAGCATGGTAACTTGACAGCTAACAAATTCAATAAATTAAGAATGAATTGATAGTATAAATGTGTCAATAAACATAGATATATTGACAGTTTAGGTCTTATAATACAATGAAAAAAACGTAGCATAATGCTATATTGACAGTCATTAAATGCCCATAAATGTGTTAAAGTTGACGCCTTATGGATACAATTGACTGATAAAATGTGTCAATAATGATATTTATTGATGGCTAATAAATGTCAACGACTACTTATTCATTGACGTTCACTAGGCATCAACGATAACAATAATGTTGACATTTTTAAATAGTTGATACTGGGATTATTGATTGTCAAAAAGCATGACTGAAGGTGATAATTGATACTTTTTGACTGTCAATAAAGGCCAAATTTATGGAGTGTTTAGTTCCATACTAGTAGAGTGGCGATTGATTCTTGCTAGTGCATATCTCTTTTATTTTGAATATTTCAATTTCTACATTCTATAATAATGTATCTCATTTCAATTTCAATTTCAAAATAATTTAGTGAACACAACTAAGTGGAGGCTTTGTTTCTCCCTTCTTCCCATTACAATTAAACAATTGCAATGTTTCATAATTAATATGATAAACAAGAACAAACAAAGAGAACAATTTGTATTCGCATTAAATAAATGTGATTCAAATTAACAAACTCTAAAGAAGGAAAATCGATCAGTTCACCAAATAAATTCTTATTCCATTTATTGAGATAGGTATGTGTTGTATATAAAGAAAGAGATAAAGAAATAGATAAGTTCAATTACAAGGGAAGCGACAGAGACAAGTATCACTTGGCGTTTTAAAGAAAAAGCATAATCCAATTGCATTTGGTCCAAATTGGGCTTTGCAGCCACTCTCACACTCTGCAGCATTGCACCCTCCGCCATGCAATGCCTTCTCGCATTGTCCTTCAACACTTGTCATCATCGTTTCCCCTGCACCCACAAAAAACCACTTCAATCCCAATACATTTATAAATAAAATTTTTTTTGTTAAATATAAAGTTGTTTCCTCAATATACTTTTCTTTATGATTTGTCATTTTTGGTCTCCTAACCTGTTCCATATTTTAAATCGAGCTTCCCTATCACCTCATCTAATGTATCGATGCCAATGCCAATGTCAAAAAAAAATCCAACCAAGTTGATTGGATCTAGTAGTTTTTATCTTCGTTTGAATATGAATCGAAAGAAAGATTGAAATGAGAGAAGGAAGGAAAAAAAAAAGTCCATGTGACGAAGGAATTCATAGAGACATTGAAGGGAAAGAGGAGTTACCATTGAAAATAAGTAAAACCACAAGGATAATGGTTGAGAAGGAGATGGACTTCTTCATGTTTTGTTAAGGATAATACTTTGCAAAACTCGAATTAATTGATAATATCTGAGAATTTGTTTCTTTGGTATTTATAAGAAAAATTTGGATTTGGTTTTGTGCTATTTTTCCTCTTTGCATTAATTTCTTTAATCTTTTTAGAGAAATCATCTTATGAATTTAGATATCGTTTTCATTGGATCCGATTTTGTAATTTGTTATGTTTTCCAATAAAGCCATTGATTTGTTCCTCTTTGGGTGTAGTGCTCAAATTTAAGAAGAATACTTCTTCCTTTTTGGGATCCAAATCCAATGTATTTATTTAAGGTATTGTTTATTAACTTATTGGTTAAATTATACATTTAGACCCAATAAAAAACTTCCATAATTTTATTCATTTAGTATCCCTAATTTAGTCATTTTCCAATAATACCATTTTTTAATTAGACAATATCTCATTAATGGAGCATTGAAATGTCATTTCCATTAAGTTAATTTTTACTAATGTTTGCACGATAGTGATAGACAGTTAGATAGACTAACAAGTTTATCATCTCAAAATCTTGATAGTACTAATGACGAAAACTAAATGAAATCATTATTCTAAAATCTAAGAATTTTATTGAAAATTTATGGTAATTCTTTGTTATGTGCCAGAACTAAATTGCTACTTATAATGGAAGAGGGGTTTAAAGAATACATATTTGTATAATACTAAAGATACCACGTACTTTTGCTACGTTGTTAAGCAAAAAAAAAAAAAAAAAGTAATTTTGCCACAAATGCTAATTTATAAGCTTGCTTTAAAAGTAAAAATTATACAAAATTTGGGGCATTGAAGAAAATGCGGAAAATTAAATTGCAAAAAAAAAAAAAAAAAAAAAAAAACTCCATTACGATGCAAAATAATAATTTTGGATGCATTTGGTTTATGATTTAAAAACAGAAATTTGAAAGTACAAAATTTCGCTGAAAACAAAATATCCCCAACTATTAAATGATTTAATCAATTGTAATTAAGGTTTGTTGCCCGTTGCATGTGTACTAATTCGGCTAGATCCCAATGCGGTTTAGATTAGTTAATCGACCAATTAATTAATTTGAACTAGAATCAAACTTGGCATTCGCATGTTTGTGATAGTAGGATCACAACTTTCAGGTTGTTCTCGGAGTACACCGAGCTTAAATGTGTGATTGTTGTTTTTAGTGAGATTTATGATTTAATCGAATTGAACTTAATTACGACAACTTCGATTACATGAACCTTAAGGTATTGATTCAAACTCTCTTTAATCTCTTGCTTTCTATTTTCCGCACTCATTTACTTTCCATATTTAGTTTTCACACCTTTTTCTCAAAACCTCCCATTTTTTGTTATTAAACGGAAAAGGAAATTGAAATTCGTGTGCATGGACTCCCTGTGATCGACCCTGATAACTACTGCTACAAGTTAGCTTTAGGTGTCGTGGATTACAAATTTTATTTGAACCGGAGCCTCGAAAACTCCGATTTGTCACTCATCTTTATGAGAATTTTAACCTTCCAAAGTGAAGAGAAAGCAAATACACCTTAGGAGGGAGGAGAAGCACACAAAAATTGGAAAACAGAATTACAGGAGAAACCTTCGAACGGTTTAGGGATCTAGACACGCTAGTCTCGTCTCCCAAGGTGAGTGACATGGTCTGAAAGAATAAAGAGGAGGCTGATAAGATCAATTGCCTCACGATCGGTGAGAGATGACTAAAACCCAAGGAGAGGGAGGAGGTAGGATCATGGGAGGACAAGATAGAGGCAACTGAAGTAGGGGTGTGCATAAACCGAGTCAAACCTGAAGGAATTGAATCCTTAGCGGAAGCGATTTTGATCAAGCGTGAATTAATTCTAGTCAATTAGAAAACCAATACATCGGGCAAAACAGAAACGATTTCTATGTAATAGATTAAGCATGCAAAATATACGATCTAAACCCTTTAGATTTGAAGAGCACTTACATGATGATGGAGACCGAAGAACACCACAACACTATGCTCCAAACAACTCGATCACAACAATCTCCTGGACACCACCAAAGAGAATACACCCGCTGTATCTCTAGGGAGAGATCTTGATGGTGGGATCGTGTAAATCTTGGAGGGAATTGAAGACAACAGCAGAAGCTTTTTTGTTTTCCTTTGGAGAAAAGATCAAGAGATTGAGAGAATTCACTTCTCTCAAACTGCACATTGTATGCGTGAGAGAGAGAGAGTTCAGCCATCAGAGAATAGTACCACGTATTGAATGGGGAGGGAAGTTACATATAATTTCCCTAATCGATCTTGGCCATTGATTGATATCAACAAGATCTGGACCATTAATTATTATCCTATAATAATTAATAATCCAAATAAGTATAAATTAATTTAAGGAAAAATACACTTTTGGTCCCTGAGGTTTGGGTTAAGTTACACTTTGGTCCCTGAGTTTTCAAACTCAACAAAAATACCCTTGAGGTTTGAGATAAGGAGCACTTTGGTCCCTGCCGTCTATTTTTCTGTTAAATTCTAACGGCTGCTGACGTGGCACTATTATTTTAATTAAAAAAATTATTTTTTTAATTTTTTAATAAAATAATAATAAATTAAATAAAAATATTTTTTATTATAATTTTTATTTCTTTTTCCCTCTCTCTCTTCCTCCTCTTCTTCTTCCTCTTCTACTCCTTCATCATCTTCTTCCTCTTCTACTTTTTCAACCACCGGCCGGCGGCGACCGGCGGCGATTTTTTATTTTTTTAATCTTCTCTTCTCTTTCTCTTCTCTTTCCCTTCTCTTCTTCCTTTTTTCTTTTGTTTTTTTTAAAAAACTCAGAATATTACGGAGAGGGAGAGAAGGACCTCCCTCCCGCGATTCCGGCGTCGGAAACGGAGGAGGGAGGTCCCTCCCTTCCTCCTCGTTACCGATCTGTTACGGGGAGGGAGGACCTCCCTCCCTCCCCGTTTTTGGCTGTTTTCGACACCGGAATCGCGGGAGGGAGGTCCCTCCCTTCCTCCCCGTGATACTCTGAGTTTTTAAAAAAAAAAACAGAAGAAGGAAGGAAGAAGAGAAGGGAAAGAGAAGAGAAAGAGAAGAGAAAAAAATCACCGCCGGTTGCCGTCGCTGGCGACGAGCGGCGACGACGGGTAGCGGCCGGTGGTTGAAGAAGTAGAAGAGGAAGAAGATGATGGAGGAGTAGAAGAGGAAGAAGAAGAAGAGGAAGAGAGAGAGGGGAAAAGAAATAAAAATAATAATAATAAAATATTTTTTATTTAATTTATTACTATTTTATTAAAAAAATAAAAAAAAACAATTTTTTTAATTAAAATAATAGTGCCACGTCAGCAGTCGTTAGAATTTAACAAAAAAATAGACGGCAGGGACCAAAGTGCTCCTTATCTCAAACCTCAGAGGTATTTTTGTTGAGTTTGAAAACTCAGGGACCAAAGTGTAACTTAACCCAAACCTCAAGGATCAAAAGTGTATTTTTCCCATTAATTTAATTAAACCAACTTTAATTAAATTAATTATAACATAAAGTTTTTTTCAATTAAATCATATTTAATTGAATTAATTAGGCCAACCAATTAATTCTCAGTTAATTATTCCCCACATTAATAATTAAATATCATATACTTAATTAATTTTACATTTGAATCATATTCAAAATGTACCTCTCTCTTTTAACCTATAGTTTTAATGTGCATCAAATGTACATTAATTATAAATTATAGTATTAATTTTATTAAATCATATTTAACCAAATTTAATTTAATTAATTAATTATGCAATTAATTAATTCGTGAATTAATTAAATATCACATATTAATTTTAACCTATGGTAATTTTATGAATCTAATTCATATTTAATATTTGAACTCCTTCAAATATTTAATTCTCATTAATTAATTTTGAATCACATCCAAAATTAATTTTATTATAAAGTTTAATTTAATAATTAAACTTATATATTATAATGTACCCCCATACATTATATTAATTGCATCACATACAATTAACTAAAATTCCCTTAGTGAATTTGAACTCTTCAAACCCTATTCAAGACTTAATTAATCTTAGAACCCTTTATGAGCTAGCAGGTGAACCTAATGGACCTACAGATCAAAAGCTCCAATGATACGAGATTAACTGGCTAAACTCATTAACCAAATTAATCAACATTCGTTAACTGTGAGTCACTCCACTAAAGTCCCACAACTCCACTCTTCTCACTGTAGAATATTTCTATGTCCACGGATATCGACCATACCAGTAAGTCAATCCTTCATGAGTGTCCGTAACGCCAACTGGGTCAAATTACCGTTTTACCCCTGGGTTACCTATGAATCCTTAAGTACCACTGATCCCTCTAATGAACAAGCTATTTAGGACTCAACCATCAAACAGAAATTCCTCTTGGGTCAAGAGAGGACAACGCACTTTTGTTCAAGACCCAGAATCAGCCTTTAAGGGAACACACATCTACTTACCCCAATAGGAGAAGAAGTGAATTACATCTTGTATTGTTATGTTCCCAGCCCCCACTCGGTCTTGCCCCTGAAATGGTAGGCTTATTGAGTCGGCGAACTGGCCACTTTCACCCATACAAATCTAAGGACGATCTCTCCTGAAAGGGGTTCATAACAGACTCAGGATTCAGATTGAGTTACCTAAGTCATCCTATTGAAATAGAAACCTAAACTAGTTAACGGCGTTACATCTAGTGGCTACTATTTCGAGGTCCGATCTTATGCAAACTCATTGCATAGGATACACCCACTCGCATGTCTCCTACATGGATGCTTTGGATTAATGCATCTGTATCGAATAAAAAGCGGGTTGTATCACATAGTGTCACCAGGATAAGGTACCCAGCCTTATCCCTATACTATAGACCAATTAGGTTGTTACTTGAACACTTATCCTCGTATGCCCCCACATACTAGTCCAAGTTTCATTTAAACAACCTTGGATATTAGTTTATTGGATTTAGGGTTAATTAATGCAAAACTTGATTATTCAATAAAAAATTACTAAATCTCTCAAATAACACTTTATTGAGGTTAATAAATTTGTTTCATTTACTATGTACGAGTTTTAGGGCATAAAACTCAACAGAACCGATGAATCGAGCCAAACCGAGCTGAACCGACTGGTTCAGTTAAGTTTTCTTAATTATAATCGGTTTTCTTGGTTTAGCCCTTAAAAAATCGAAGTTTTTGGTTCAGTTCACGGTTTTTATTTTTAAAAAACTGAAAAAATCGAATCAAACCGATTATATTAAATTACTTTAAAAAATCCTAGTCCAAGCCACCTGTTTATAACTCAATCCTCACAAAAAAGCCTCTCTCTCTCAAATTCACAAAAGAACAAAAAGCTCTCTGTAATCTTCTCTTCCCTTTAAAAAAGGCTCCCACATAGCCGATTCTTGCCAGAGAATAGCAGGGAAGGCCTTTTGGAGGCGTTTGGTACGTTAGTGTTCATGACCACTATACTTTACATGGAGGAAAAAGGCTTGCCATGTTTATTGAGAAAGAGTCTTCAAGGGTAATTTTTCTTCCCTATATGTTCTAATAATGGTTATATTGTTAAATTGTATGTGATGTATAATTTTTCTGTGTTGTATTTCTAAATCAAAATCGAAGCACACGTGATCACTCGCTTCCGCTGTGGGATTCGATCCTTTCATATTTCTCTCTCTCTCTTGTTCTCGTTGATTTCTTTAGCCACGATCTCTCTTTCCCTCTCACTCTCTCATTTTTTTAGACCTGACAAACATAGGTTCGTGGCTTCTAGTCCCATGCAACAACACCCCACACAGCAGAAGCGGGTAATTACACGTGTTTAACATGATTCCAACTTTCCTTCAACGTTCCGGTAAGGTTTGGTCTTAAACCCACGTTGTTTTCACAAGTGGGTCTGAATTCTGTCTAAATCATGATCCATGCTTATTCGAAATTTAAATTAGATTACCTATTCCATTCGGCTTCTAAATTGTAGAATTAAGCTTTTTTTATCTGTTGCCAACAGCAAACTGAACCTAAAGTGGGTTTTGGGCGATTACCCACAAGACAATTAACCTCAAATTCATTCTTGTAGGTGACCCACTCTTTTTAGGTTTTGGTTTTGAGTTGTCTACTCCTTAACAACTCCATGTTTATAGGTTTTGGCCATCTTCAGACACCGAACAACGCGTAATCAAGGTTGTTTGGGTGTTGACCGGTAAGTTCAAGCGCCCTTCAAACTTTTATAGTTCTTATAAGTAGCTTTAGAATAGCTTTTAACCTTTGGGTGTCCTCAAGTTTCAGTTTCGAATCAATTGGGCTCTAGATAGCACTTATTCAAGGGATTTAATTGCTGATCAATAAATTCTAGCAAGGGTCCAACCCTTTTTTGGTAAGTTTCACCAGCTTACAGCGTGCTTTAGGCTCCTTGAAACCTATTTAAAGTGTTTGAAAGGTTGTTAGGTTGTTTCCTAACCTCTAGGATGTCTATATTGTATTTGTAGGTCCGTTTAAAGCCTATTCAAATATTTTCCAGCAAGCTCCTTAGACCTTTTTGGTAAGGGCATCTCTCATAAGTAATTCACTAGGTTGAAATGGTAAATATTGAGCTATGTTGTAACCTTGGGTTCCTGTTCTTATTGATTAGGGGGTGTTAGATCGATTTTGGAGTGCTCTTAAGATGGTTGTAAGTATTTTCTACCTGATGAGTCTATTTGAATGTGTGATGCATTATGTTTGCTTTATTTCCATTGAAAATACCTGATCTATACATGATTTTGGAATGTGTTGTGCACTATGCTTGATAAGCAACTTTGATTTGTTATTGAGCATGTTGTTTCGTTGATTAGTTGTCTATGTTACATGTGAGTCATGTCTGCATAGTGTATGTTCATTGGGGAGAGGCGAAGTTGTTAGGAGTGCGACCAAAATCCCACATTAGCTAGACAAGGGGATGATCATGAGTATATAAGGGAGGACAAGTATCTTCATTGTTATGTGGGTGTTGAACTAAGAAGTTGTTAGGCTTAATAGTCATAGTGGAGGTTCGTGGTTGAGCTTTGGGAAGGCGGGTATACTCCAGTGAAAGAAGTTGTCCTGGATAAGAGCAAGAACTCTTGGTAAAACGGTGAAGCCTAGAGAGTTGGACAGATAGATGACTATTTGAGGGGAGGCTTGATGGTACTTTGTTCGAGGGGAGGATTGTTGGGAGTGCGACCAAAGTCCCACATTGGCAAGACAAGGGGATGATCATGGGTATATAAGGGAGGACAAATATCTTCATTGGTATGAGGCATTTTGGGGTGAACAAAAAACAAAGCCATGAAGTTTTATGCCCAAAGTGGACAATATCATACCAATGTGGAGATATGTGGTTATCTGGTTGTCCCTAACAAGAGTATGATGCATAAATTATGTGTTTGGGTGTCACATGCGGGTTGTGAGTGCGGAGCTTGACGCATAAATCATGTGTGAAGGTATGATGCGCATGGTGCATAATTCATGTATTAGGTGCATTTTCGGAGCGTGACGTAGAAATCACGTGTTGGGATGTGAGTGTGAAGTGTAACGTGGAAATCACGTGTGAGTGTGCGAGCATCGCACAAAAACCATGTGGTGGTGCATCGCATGATGCGTGGATTCATTTTGTCATTCTGTCATTGCATGAAACATATTTGTTGCACCATTTGGTTTATCGCTTTAAGAGCATGTTGATGTGTTGTTTGTTGTTTGGTGACTCACTGGGTGTGAGCTACTTACCAGTACTTTGGTTGTACTGATACCCTCCCCCTTTTTCCCCCCCAACATTTTCAGATTATGCAGGTGATGACGAACATTATGTGCTTGGTGATGTGGATGAGGACGCACGCAAAGGATGACCATACTAGTTTAGTTATTTGTTTATTTTTCTGTTTGAATAGGATAGTTCTTTTGATTGGTTGTTGTATAGGTTGCCCCTAGGTTATTGCTGATAGGATTGGAGCAGTTAATTCAATTCTTAATCTTGTTGAACTTTCTTTATGTTATTGCTTAGGATGTAAATGTTCCAGATTATTTAGTTCGATGTTTTAGTTTGTGCGTAATGCACTTTTAATTTGTGGCTAGATAAATATGTAAGATTTGACTAGCTCGAGTTATGGAAGTTTGGAGCCTGATGTGTTAGTCTTGGATGTCGTGGAGATGTGTGGTTGAGTTTAGTGCACATAGAAGTGTGTTTTTTTATTTTATGTTTAACTTGTTAAAGGAAAAATTTGGTTTAGTACTCCTATGTATGTGGTTATGATGTCGGAATTTTCGGAGCACTCAATTTGAAATAGGAGCTTAGTAATTGAAAGGATCGAATCTCTAGTAGAAGCACGTGAATGCACGTGTTTCAATTAAGCTTAGAAATAGCAATAATACAGTGCATGAAACATGCACCATACAGAACAATTCATGCTTTATGTATATTATAGATTAAGAATTATATTTCTACAAGGAATAGAAATTAACTCACCCTTGAAGACCTTCTACAAGTTACAGTAAACACGTTCTAGTTTCCCTCAATGAACATGTAACGTCCCGACTTCTAATATGGACCTATTCGAGATCGCTACCACATGCGCATGGAGGGATTTTTAAATAAAACACTTAAAAAACATAAACTCATAATTTCAGTAAAACCTCAATATTAAAATTTTTATTTGGGATCCCAAACTTTTAAGAACAAAATATTCTCAAAATAAATCCAAACTAACGGTTTTACATGGCCTCAAAGAAAAGTTCTCAAAAATTTCATAAAAGGAATAAAAGAATGAAAACATAGTTCTTAAATCGGAAGAAAAAATATGAAGTCCATGAGTCCTAGTCTCTCCCATGGCTGCCTAACAAATCCTCATCAATCTCCATCACACACCATTGCCTTTACCTGAAAAAAAAAACATTTATGGAAAGAATGAGTATTTAAAATACTCAGTAACCCCACTACAAGAGTCAGGATATGCAAACACATACAAAACTGTTCATGTTTTTCTAATGGGACCCTGTTCCTCTTTTCTCTTGATTATGAATTTCCTTTAAGACCTTAACATGAAAAATTACCTTTCTTTTAGTTCCTCTCCCAATTAAGAGATACAGTAGGCATCCTCTGAGAATGTGTCCCATCTAATAGTCAGTTGGCACCTAATTAGTGGGGTCGAATCTCGCCTACAGTACCTCGGGTTCCTCTAAATGTACGTCAATTTCCTCTAAGGTAATTCCCATGAACATGGTTCTTTTAATTTCATCAAACATACATATGCATGGGGTCCCATATCAGAACATCATAATTCATGAAAATGCACATAAAACCTCAATCATGTATGACACAAAATCTCATAGTCTATCATGGTTTAAATAACAAATAAGTTCATGGTTCTAGTGTCATCAAATCATGCAATACATAACAATCATTTACGTAAATTCTATCCTATCAACACACAATTTTCCAACCTAGCCTAAGCATTTCCAGTAGTAAAGCCACTTACCTTGGCATAATTATTCTTGATAAGAACTAAATCAATTCCTTAGCTCCAAGGCCTTTAACCACCTTACATAACAAAGGGGAGAAATTCTTCAAAAATCAATTGGGATTTTACTTTAAAAACAAACCAACAATCAACCATGAGTCATTGAATTTCATAAAGATTTAACTCCCACAAACAGAACGAAACTTGTTGTTCGGGGTCTCAAATCTGCTCCAAATCAAAAAACTTAACTACTCAAAATGCTACTGACCTTGAAAACACAATCCAACATCAAATGGGTAAACACCCAAACAACAACAATCAACCAAAATATGATTTTTTTTCCCTGTTACCCACTCTTAAATCATCGAAAAATGCACAAAACTACCACTACCCACACTTGAACCTCGCCGAAAAAGCCACCTAAATGCCTACAACCTGCCGCCGAAAGAGAGAGGGTTCGGTGAGAGAGAGAGAGATTTGAGGATAAAAAAATGCACCTGCTGGACTGACCGCGAACCGCCACTGCACTGCCAAGGACACCGGCAGAGAAGAGGCGCAAAGGAAGCTGCTGGCCAGAAGAAGCGCGTCCCCGGAGATGGGGACTGGAGGGGCTGCACGATTAGGTAGAAGAGATGAAGGAGATGAGAAGGATGAAGCTCACTTAAAGACCTCGGGCTACGTGCAACTACTTTAATAGGGAACCTAGGGTTTCATTAGCTTGCTCCAAACTCTCCTAAATTTCAAGAATGCCATCCCAACCAATGAATTTAAAACCCAAGGAAATCCAATTAAATCTCTTAACAAAACTTCATTTAAATCCCTTTCCAAACCAAATATATGGAAATATTTCAATAGAACATTGAGATTTGAGAAATTTAGCCTCACCTTAAATTCTTGACGTTACAGAACAAGAACACGTTCAAACACCAAGTTGGGACACCACCAAGAAATCTTTTTGGCTATTCTCTGGGACCATGATCCAGCTTGTGGGAACCTCCTTTTGAAAGGGAGAGGGAAAAACTACTAAGCAATTATGGTTCTCTGTATAATTTTTTACCTTTTTCAAGGAGAGATAAGTCTTTCTCCTCTTCTTCTTTCGAATGGAGTAGTCAACAAAGGCTAGAAGAACCGAAACTCAGATTGGTTACAAGATGAGAAGAAAGAAAAACATAAGGATTATCCTAGGACGAGAATCTGAGCTCTCTTTTTTTCTTGCACCTTGATTGCCTTATATAGACCTTGGAAGGTAGGGTTCGCTGCCGAGGTCAGTGTGAGAGACCCCTTGAGAGTGAAAATTCATGATCCTTGGAGATTTGGTACGAGGTTTCTAGTTTTTGGAAGATTTTATGCAAATCCCACGAATCTCGAAATTCTGCCGAAAAGCCTACTTGCGGCTGCAAATGGGGCACAAATTAATGAATGCACTGCTTTGACAAAATATACCTTAAGTTGGGGTCACTTTCCTTATCAGTTTGTGGGCTCAATTTGGACGTATTTTCCACATCTTCTGCTTCAGCGAGATTCTTTCGTTTCCAGATTGTGGGCGCAAATCTTCAACTTCATTGCTTTGCGAAACTTTCCTTCTCCATTTGTGGGCGTATTTCAAACGCAAACATGTACCTCTGCACAAAAACATTAACTTTGATAAATTCTTACAAAAGTACTCTCTTTTTCAACACTTTAAGCATAAATTCTATATTTTAAAGATTTCTATCATGATCCGTAAACTTTTGCTAATATTGACTCTAAATGATATGAATTCAAGCACAAAGTCCTTGCTTTCCTAGCAATAACCTAAGTTTATAAGGCTAAATAACGCACATAAATGAGCGTTATCAGAGACATCCGAGTGGGGGTATCCTATGCAATGAGTTTTCATAAGACCAAACTACAAAATAATTAATCATTATATCTAACACCATAACTAATTAGATTATTATTTCATAGGATGACCATGTAACTCAATCTTTATCCTGAATGAGTTATGAACTCATGTCTACGAGGAATTGTCTTTGATTTGTATGGGTAAGAGTTGCCCGAGATGCCAACTCAATAAGCCTACTGGGGACAAGATCGAGTGGGGAGCTGGAAACATAACTACAGAAGATGAAATTCACTCCTTCCTGTCTTTAAAGTAAGTAGATGAGTGTTCTCTTAAGTGCTGACTCCAGGACTTGAACAAGGGGTCTCACCTTCTCACTGGCCCGAGAGGGACTTTTGTTTATTAATAGGACCATAAACAAGTTGTTCTTTAGAGGATCAGTGGTACTTAAGGAGAAAAATGTAATTCAGGGGGTAAAACGGTAATTTGATGCAGTTGTATTTACAAACATTCGTGAAGGATTGACTTATTGTTAATGATCAATATCCGTGGACACAAAATCTTCTACAGTGAGAAGAGTGCAACTATGGATTCTTTAGTCGTGTGACCCACAGTTAATGAATTTTGGTTAATTTGGTAAATGAGTTTAATCAATTAATCTCAAATCATTGGAGCTTCTAATTTGTAGGTTCATTAGGTCCCCTACTAGCTCGTAAAGGGTAATTAAGAACATTAAGTTTTGAAAGAATTTGAATCATTGAAATTAATTAAGGGAATATGAGTTAATTGTATTAGAAACAATTAGTGTATGTTTGAGAGTGATTTTAAAATGATCAAAATCACTTTTATCATATTCAAAATCACTCTGAAATGTCTTTGATAATTTAAAATTAATTTTGATGGTATGAAAATCGTGTTTAAAAGTGTAAAATTAAACATGAAATTGATTTTGAGTAATTAAAGGGTATGTTTTAAGGTGATTTTGAAGATGATAAAAGTGATTTTAGTTATTTCAAAATCACTCCCAAGCATGCACTTAATGTAACTAGGTTTTTACCACGTGCGTTGCACGTGTAATAATTTTAGGAAAATATTATGAACTAAAATGAATTTAAAACCAATTAAGATTAGTTCTATACATTCTTATAGAAGTTTAACCAATATATAGCTAACGATTCATATTTTAATACGTACTTATTGTCCATCAATATAATCTCTTTTTTTTTTTTTAATGATTCTTATAGATATCGGTTTACCTTGGATTACTCCACTCACCACATCTGTAAAATGAAATCAACATTAGTAAATAGTAGGATAATGCTAAGATAAGTAATGTATCTTTACTAACCTATCTGAGTTTTGCTTGTTTATCATTCGCCGGGATTTGAAAATCAACCATATTTTGATTCTTTGTGTTGTATACTTCTCATTTAGTTCTTCTATCTAAATCATCTGAGATAATGAGATCTCAATCCTTGCATGAACATTTTGATACATAATATCTACTGGTTGAAAACTAATTATGTAATTATTGGGTATTCTCGTCTAAAAATGTTTTTCAAGAATCCTGGCCTTTTAATATAGTATAGATATTAAATTATGAAATTTGATTATGGAATTTGAAAACTAATTATGTAATTATCTGAAATTTAAAAGGGTAGTTTGGTCTAAAAATGTTTTTAAGGAATCTTAGCTTTTAATATAGTATATAGATATATAGATATAGATATAGATATAGATATTAAATTACGAAATTTGAGTATGGAATTTGAAAACTAATTATGTAATTATCTTAAATTTAAAAGGGTATTCTGGTCTAAAAATGTTTTTCAAGAATCCTCGCCTTTTAATATAGTATAGATGTATATTGATACATTATAGTATAAAGTTCATTTTGAATTGGATTCAAAATTAAACTATGTAATATGAGAGAATAATATATATAAATATAAAGTAATATGAATTGGATTCATATTTAAACTATAGGTTAAAATTAATATAAATTGGATTCATATTAAAACTATAGATTATAAGAGAGATGGACTTTTGAATATGATCCAAAAGGAAATTAAATATATGATATTTAATTATCTGTAGGTCTATTAGACCTCCCTCCTAGCTCATAACGAATAATTAAGAACATTAAGTTTTTGAAAGAATTTGAATCGTTCAAATTAATTATGGGAATTTAAGTTAATTGTATCAATGATAGACTTGTTATTTTAAAAAAAATCATTAATATATATTTTTAATTATCAGTGACATACTTTTTTTAAGTATATTTTTTATATTACTATTGATATATAATTCATATTAGAAATATCATTTCACTGATATATCAGAGTATATTAGTAGTATATCAATAGTATATCTGATATATTTCATATTATTCCACTAATATACCATAGTAAAGTATATCAACTGTCATATATATTTCATTTTGAGTATATCAGTAGTATATCAACAATATATCTGATATATTTCATTTTAGGTATATCAGTAGTATATTAACAATATATTTGATATACCACTGATATACTTCATAACAGTAAAACACGGGAAAATTTTGAAAATGGTATTTTTTTACTTTTTCTATTTGTGTTTTGGGCTGGGCTGATTTTTTTTGCCATAATTGCAATCCCCAAAAACAAAAGGCACGCTTGCAATTAAAAATTTCCCTTTTGCTATTGCTGCAACCACCCCTTAAATTAAATTAATCGAGGGAAAAATACACTTTTGGTCCCTGAGGTTTGAGTTAGATTTCATTTTGGTCCCTGAGTTTTCAAACTCGACAATTTAGTCCCTGAGTATTTGATTTCGTTTCATTTTGGTCCCTCCATCCAATTGTTCGATAATAATTAACGGATTGCTGACGTGGCACAAATTTTTTATTAAAAAAATATTTTTTAACTTTTTGAAATAAAAATATAATAAATTTATTAAATTATTATTTTATTTCTCTCTTCTTCTTCTTCTTCATCACATTCTTCTTCTTGCTCTTCTTCTTCCCTTGCACCAGCTGGCACCGGCCTACCACCATCGACCGCCAACCACCGACGATCGGCCGCCAGTGCCGACGATTTCCTTTCTTTTTTTTTTAATATTTCTTCTTCTTTTTTTTTCCTTTCCCCTTCTCTTTTCCTCTCTTCATTCCTTTCTTCTTCCTTTTCCCCTACCCCTTTCTCCCTGCTTTCAGATCTAAAAAATCGAATGGCGGCGTGGTGTGGTGTTCCAGCTCGACGACGACAGCGGCATGGTGTTCCAACCTGAACGCACAAACTCACGAGCGCGATTCCAGTTCGACGACGACGTGGTGTTCCAGATTTGACGTGCAATTCAACCTTAACGGCGGCGTGGCGTTACAGATCTGAGCAACTGGCGTTGGGTTCCAGATTTGAGCAATCGGCGTTGGGTTTCAAATCTGAGCGACCGACGGTTGACTGTGGCCGGCTGGCGCCGGTTGGTGAATGGGAAGAAGAAGAGCAAGAAGAAGAAGGGGACGAAGAAGAAGAAGGGGGAGAGAAATAAAATAATAATAAAAAATATTTTAATTAATTTATTATATTTTTATTTCTAAAAATTAAAAAATATATTTTTAATAAAAAATTCGTGCCACGTCAGCAATCTATTAATTATTGACGGAAAGTTGGATGGAGGGACCAAAATGAAACGAAATCCAAACCTCAGGGACTAAATTGTCGAATTTGAAAACTCAGGGACCAAAATAAAACCTAACCCAAACCTCAGGGACCAAAAGTGTACTTTTCCCATTAATTAATTAATCCCATGATTAATTAAATATCATATATTTAATTAACCCTATATTTGAATCCTATTCAAATGTATATCTATCTCATAACCTATAATTTTTAATGTGTGTCCAATACACATTAATTTTATCATATAGTTTTAATATTAATCCAATTCACATTAATTTATATTTGAATCCATTCAAATATATTATTCTCTCATATTATATAGTTTAATTTTGAATCTAATTCAAAATAAACTTTATATTATAATGTATCAATATACATTATATATTAATTGTATCTAATAATATTTAGTCACTCATAATCAGGTATATCAATATCATTAATTATTTGAGTAGTATAACAAAAGAGGTATATCAATGGTATATCAACGTTCATAACAAGTATATAAGACATACATTTTATGTTATAAAAAACAAACATTTTGTTTAAAATACGTAAATAACACAACACAATTCAATAAAGAGAAAATGAAACATAACAAATATAAGTAAAGAAAAGTAACATTTCATATATCATGTATATCATTCTTATATCAATACTCATAATCAAGTATATCATAAGTTACATTTATCAAACCAAGTATATATTAGATATATAATTGTGTTCATTCGAGTATATCAAATTTGGTATATCAGTTAATTGATATACTTTATATTTCCTATATCAATAAATGTAAAGTATATCAGATATACTACTAATATATCAGTTGACATACCAACAAGGGTAAAACTGGAATAATAAAAAAAGCGAAAAATCAGATTTTAAAATTTTTGCTATATTTGCAAATCTCAAAATGCATAGCTAAATTTGCAAATGTTCTAATATTTTTTTGCTACCCATTACAATTTCCCTTAATTTAATTTAGCTGAATATGATTTAATTAAATTAATTAAATTAATAATTTAGGTTATATTAATTTGATTAATATATATATATATATATATATATATATATATATATATATATATATATATATATATATATATATTAATTAAATTAATTATTTAATTAATATTAATTTTAATTTAATTAAAATTTGTTTAATTAAATTAAATAAAAGTAACTCCCAACATTATTGCTAGGAGTGGGAGGTTATCCCGAGTGGGAAGTTATAGTAACTTCCCCCTCTCTGTCCAAGATTATATTTTATATTAGGGTAAAATACCCTTTTGGTCCCTCATGTTTCAGGGTCGTTTCTAATAGGTCCCTAGGTTTGAAAATTGAACAATCAAGTCCCCACTGTTTAAAAAATGCTTCTATTGAGTCCTTGGACCGTTAATTTTTTTAACGGTGATGACATGGCGGTAACGATGCTGACGTGGCATATTTTAAATTATAAAAATATTAATTTTTGAATTAAAATAATAATATATTAATATATTAAAATAATAATAATAAGTTTTTTTTTAAAAAAAATACACTTTCTCTCTCCCCCACCCACCCACTCACCCGAACCCCTTTCTTTCCCCTTCCCCTTTCTTTCCCTTTCTTTCTCTCTCCTTTCCCCCTCCCTTCCCTTGCTGGCGATGGACGACGACGGCAACGGAGACGGTGGCTTCTCCATCCTCCCCCACCACCGAATCCTCCCTTTCTTTCTTTCCCTTTCTTTCTCCCTCTCCCTTCCCTACCCCTGTCATTGCCGATGACCCACCACCATCGCCGCCGCCGGCCCGCTGCCTCTACAACCCTATCGCTGTCGATGACCATGCAACCTCGCCACATCTTTTCCCTCCTTCTCCTCATCTTTTCCTTCTTCTTCAAAATACCCACCCCCCTCCTTTTCTTTTTCCTCATCTTCAAAACCAAACCAACCCCCACCCACCCCTTTTTTTCTTTAATTTTTCCAAATCAAACCCACCCCCTTTCTTTTCTTCTTCTTCAAAACGAACCCATCCATTTATCTTCTTCTTCCTCTTCAAAACAGTACCCAACTCCACCCTTCTATTCTTCTTCTTCTTCAAAACCGCAAACCCACCTCACCCCTTTCTTCTTCTTCTTCAAAAGCCCAAACCCACCTCACCCCTTTCTTCTTCTTCTTCAAAAGCCCAAACCCACCTCACCCCCTTCTTCAGTAGATGGAGAAGTTGTCGTCATCGTCGTCGTCGCGTCCATCGTCGGCAAGGGAAGGGAGGGAGGAAGGAGAGAGAAAGAAAGGGAAAGAAAGGGAAAGGGCAATGACAGTGGTAGGGAAGGGAGGGGGAAAAGAGGGAGAAAGAAAGGGAAAGAAAGAAAGGGAGGATTCGGTGGTGGGGGAGGATGGAGAAGCCACCGTCGCCGTCGCCGTCCATCGCCGGCAAGGGAAGGGAGGGGGAAAGGAGAGAGAAAGAAAGGGAAAGAAAGGGGAAGGGGAAGAATGGGGTTCGGGTGAGTGGGTGGGTAGGGGAGAGAGAAAGTGTATTTTTTTTAAAAAAAAAACTTATTTTTATTATTTTAATATTTTAATATATTATTATTTTAATTCAAAAATTAATATTTTTATAATTTAAAATATGCCACGTCAACACCGTTACTGCCACGTCATCACCGTTAAAAAAATTAACGATCCAGGGACTCAATAGAAGCATTTTTTAAACAGTGGGGACTTGATTGTTCAATTTTCAAACCTAAGAACCTATTGGAAACGATCCTGAAACATGAGGGACCAAAAGGGTATTTTACCCTTTATATTATAGTTTAATCTTTGAATCTAATTCAAAATTAATTTTATATTATAATGTATCAATATGCATAATATTAATTGTATCTTATACAATTAATCTATATTCCCTTAAATAATTTAAGCATTTCAAATCCTTTCAAAACTAATGATCTTTGTTTAGTCGTAACGTGCTAGCAAGGAGACCTAATGGACCTACAGATTAGAAGCTTCAATGATTCAAGATTAATTGATTAAACTCATTAATCAAATTAATCAACATTCATTAACTGTGTGTCACTCCACTAAAGACCCACAACTGCACTCTTCGCACTGCAGAATATTTTGTGTCAATGGATTTAACCATTATCAATAAGTCAATCCTTCACAAGTAGTTAGTAATTATAGTTGGGTCAAATTACTGTTTTACCCCTATAATTACCTCTTGTTTCTTAAGTATCACTTATCCTCTAATGAGCAATCTGTTTATTGTTCTACCATAAAACAAAGTCCCTCTCGGACTAGTGAGAGGATGGGGCCCCTTGTTCAAGACCCAGAGTCAGCACTTAAGGGAACAACTCATCTATTTACTCTAAAGTTAGGAAGGAGTGAATTACATCTTGTGAAGTTATGTTCCTAGCTCCCCACTCGATCTTGTCCTAAAAATGGTAGGCTTATTGAGTCGGCTTCTTGGGCCACTCTCACCCATACAAATCAAAGGACAACCCCTCACAGGTAGGACTCCATAACTCACTCAGGATTGAGATGGAGTTACATGGTCATCCTAAGAAATATTAATCTAATTAGTTAACAGTGTTACAACTAAAGATTAGTTATTTCGCGGTTTGGTCTTATGCAAAGTAATCGCATAGGATACCCTCACTCGCATGTCTCTACATGAATAATTTAGATCAATTCGTTTGTATCCAAATACAAAGTTGGTCTTATCCATAGTGTCACCAGGATAAGGTACCCAACTTTATCCATATGCTATAAAATCTTTAGGTTATTACTTGAACATGATCCCCTGTATATCAACCATATACTGTTCAAGTTACATTAAATAACCTAGGATATTTGCTTATTGGATTTGAGTTGATGCAAGTCTAAGAAACGCCTCAATAAAATAACAATTATCTCTTTATTGAATAAGTAAATATGTTTACAATTACAATCCACGAGTTTATGGCATAAAACTCAATAGTAATGTCTCACTAGATTAGTTAAAAATAAACTTGAGGTGTTACATATAGAGGATTGTGAAGAAAGAGTGAATCTCCTTCTCAATCTCATCATCCTTCTTCACCAGCTCCCATTATCTTTGCTAAAAAACTCAATCAAATTTTTGTTTCTCCTGCCTCGGGCAACATTTTGGAAATACACAATATTAGCATCCCTATCTTTGGCCCATTTAACCTTACCTTTTTTCCTCCAACTATTGTCCTCATTGCGAATTAAAAATTCCAACTCTGCCTTAAGGGCCATACTATTTCCTCTCTCATAGAAGTTGTCAAACCGCCTGCCATATACACCTCACTCAGAATCTTGATTTTCTCCACCACCTCTCTTTTCTTTCTTTTAGAGTCCCCAAACACCGAGAGATTCCAACTTTTTAAAGTATTCATAAGAGATTTATGCTTCCTTAGGAAACAATAATCCTCTCATTTTCCTTCCACCCTGATGTCCCACCATGAAGCAAAAGAAGCTTTAAGGAGGGATGGGATAGTCACATGTTCTCAACTCTAAATGGATTATCTGTTTTGGTTAAGTTATGCTTTGTCTAATGTCTTGAATTCTCAAGGGAATATTGGTTAGTATTGCTCGGGATGCGCAATAGTTCAAGTTTGGGGGTATGATAACTCTCCAAAAGGGAGTTATTTAGGCCTTAGTTCTATAGTGTTTTGTGTGTCTTTTGTGTTAAATAGGCATGCTTTTAGATGAATATTATATGTTTTAACCCATTTGTAAGAATGGATGCTTTGGAAGTTATTTTGTGCTTGTTGAGCAACTTGAGGGAGAAAAATCTGTGATCCAGTAAAGCAGGGAGCAGAACTGCCACGTCACAACTCGTAATCCATTTTAATGAGCCGAAGTTTGTTGAGTTATTTTCGGATCTAAGAAGCTTGGAGAGCCTGCCACGTGTCCAATTTGACCTAATTAGGGCTTGCTATCACTCTATAAAAGGAGGAGCCGTCTCAAGTCAAATTCATTCCTTTTTGGGAAGGAACATTCCACTCTTGGAAAGTTCATTTCCATTCTTGGGAGCCGAATAGAGGAGGAACGATCGGAGATTCAAGAAGACCATCAACTACAGATTTCTTCAAGGGAATTTACCTTTTCTTGTAATTTCTTGTAGTTATGGATGCACATACTCAGATTGTAGCGTGTGTTGTCATGAACCTTATGAGCTAAATTTACTTAGGTGTTGGTTAGGAGTCATATGTCATTGTCGTGCTTAATTCTCTGTGCAATATATGTTGATTTGAGCATCTTGATTAATTGTTGTGCATATTTCTATTTTGTGCCCACCTGGCCAGCCGGTATGAATATCACTTCTTAGTTTCAGGGATGATTTGAGAAGGGTGTAGCATTTAATCACACTAGATTATTGTGTATTGGTGAACGCCAGTAACTGAGCTAGGATAGCCAGTTGCCTAGTGCTTGATCGGTAGTACGTCATTGGAGTTGAAACACATTTAAAAAAATCTAGAGTTTCGGGTGGATCCTGCTGATAAGACTGCAAGAGAATTGCCTAATCAATAATGTTGCTAGAGCATCTTTTAAAACAATTACTAAATCCTGACCAACGCCTGTTTCCAATTTGTCTGCTTTATTTGTTTACTTTCTGTTCTGTTATTTCTTTTGCTTCAGCATTATATCAAAATCAATCATTTTAACCACTTTTGAAACCATTAAAAAGTTATACAAAATAGATAAAGTGAGAGCTATTCAGCCCCGTGGATACGAAAAATTACTTATCACTTGCTGCGAATTGTGTATGTTTGCACAGTGTTCTAGAGTCTATTTTTACCTTATTTTTACTCACTCTGGAAACCCAACAACTGCATAGATCAGTGACCCTCCCCTCGCTAGACTTTTTTTAGAGAAAACAAGTCACATTAAAATCATCGGTGATACACCAGAAGTCATCGTAGACATCAAATAAATTGTCTAATTCTTCCCAAAAAGCCATTCTCCCTTTTGGCGAAGAAAGGCCATAGGGACTAGTAATCCATCCAACTCCTCGATTTTGAAACTCAAAAGCCACAAAAATCGAAAAAGCACCCTTCAAAACATCCACCAAAGAGAATTGCCTCCCATCCTTCATCATAAGAATACCCCTGAGGCACTGACAACACCTAGAAAGTGTTATTTTATTCTCATTATTTAGTGCTAGTTTGATTGGTCTTAATGCTTAATTTGTGCAATTTGTAGGATATCGAGCACAAGAGGTCAAGAATTCATTTCAGGTTAATATAAGCTAAAAAGAGCCAAAATGGAGTTACTTTATGAACTTGGAGCTCAAGACAGGAAAAAAAGGCTAAAATTCAAAAGGCATAGCATCAAGACCCTAATCTTGACGTCAAAACGCTTAAGAATCTGAAGAAATAGTCACTCCACCCAAAAGGGTAGAGTTGAAACTCTACTCTAGAGCGTCTCAACGCTACTAAACATTGCTGCCAAACGAAGTACCGCTTCAGTGTACGTCCAGCGTCAAATTCATTTGTTAGGATCGAGATGTTGTCTCTAGTGTCTCAACGCTAGAAGACCGCACACGTTTCCGACCCACTCCAGTTGTGAGCATCGAGACACTCACTTATAGCATATCGATGTTGCAGCCTTTTCCTATATAAAGCGTTCTTTTTCCTTCAGCCGATTAGGTTAGACTTTTGACTATTGTTTTAATTCTCTGTCATTTTACATTCCAACTCTGTATTTTTATGTTTCTTAGTTAGTTTAGCTTAGTTTTATATGTTTGATTTTACTTTTGTACCGTGTTCTAGTTGTGGCTATGGTTGACTAAACCTGTAGATGCCAATTCGGGACTTTTTAGGTGTTTAATTAGTTATGTTTGTGAGATTTTGATGCTGAGTATAATTGATTTCATTGTTATTGTATTTTAGATCTTGTTTCTATTACAAGCATGCACAATAGATTAAATTGATGCTTTAACCGCAACTTGCATGATTCTAATTAGCTAATTTCGGTAGCAATTAAGTTGATTCATGAGCACGAGTCCCAAGAGCATCTCTTTGAAATCGTAGTTTGTATGATAGGTTTTGGATTTAAAGTAGCGTTAGAAGTAAATTAGGCCAATTTAACTATAATGTCTTAATCAATCCCTAGAACTTAATGTAATTGGCTAATTAATTAATTTGATGGATTATTCAGGTTAATTAATTTGCTAATTAGGTGTTAATTCTGGTAGACAATGTATGATCGGGTTAGCAATTTTAGTGTTGGGTTTTATGTCCTAAAACTTGTGAATAGTAAATGTAACGAGTTAATTATGATCAATAAAGCGTTATTGAGGTTCTTCAATAAGATATTATTGAATGGTTGTTTAGTTCTGCAATAACTAACCCAAATCCAATAAACTAAAACCCCTTGCTATAATATGAATACTTGAACTTTATGTAAAGACATAAAAGTGGATCAAGTTCGAGTAATAGCCAAAACGGTCTATAGTATAGGGATAAGGCTAGGTACCTTATCCTGGGGACACTATGAGACGCAACCCACTTTGTATTTAGTACAAACGATGTGATCCTGGATTATTCATGTGGAGACATGCGAGTGGGGGCGTCCTATGCAATGAGTTTGCACAAGACTAGACCACGAAACAAGTCACTTTCACTTTATAACGTCGTTTACTGTTGAAACTGACTAATTTCATACAATGACCTAGGTAACTCGATCTTAATCTTGAGCTAACTATGAACTCCTATTTATTCAGGATTATCCTTTGATTTGCATGGGTGAGAGTTGGCCTATCATCGCCGACTCAATAAGCCTACCATTTTGGGATAATACCAGGTAGATAGCTGGGGACATGGTCCTGTAAGATGGAATTCACTCCCACTCGCCTTTAGGGATAGTAGAGAGGTTGTTCCCTTAAGTGCTGACTTCAGGTCTTGAACAAAGGTGTGTCGTTCTCTCTTGGCCCGAGAGGAACTTTTATTTAGTGGTTGAACCATAAACAAATTGTTCATTAGAGGATCAATGAGTCTTAAGAAACAAGAGGTTACTTTAGAGGTAAAACAGGCATTTGACCCAGCTGTTGTTACGAACAACCTGTGAAGGGTCGACTTACTAATCATGGTTATATCGAGTGGACAGAAATATATCTACAGTGAGGGGAGTGCAGTTACTGAGCTATAGTGGAGTGTCCCGATAATTAACGAATGTTGGTTAACTAGGTTAATGAGTTTAGCCGGTTAATCTTGAATTGTTGGAGCCCATGATCTGTAGGTCCATTGGGTCCCCCTGCTAGCTCATACGGACTAAACCTTAGAATTGAGTGATAAGAGAATTTGAATAGTTCAAATTCGGTTTAGGGAGTTAACGTTGATTATATGCGATATATCTAACGTCATATAGTTTAGTTGTGAACTAAACTGTTAAAGAGAATTAGTAATATTTAAATATGATTTAAACATTACACATATGAATAGAGATTCATGTTCGAACATTTAGCTTTAGAGAGATTAGGATTTGTGAAAATTATTTAGTTTAATATATGATATTAAATTAAAATAATTATAACTAATTAAAATGTTTAATTAATTATTTTAATTAGTTTGTATTTAGAATTGATTATGAATTTCATTAAAAAATCAAGCTTAAAAGTAGTGAAATTCCCAAAATCAATCCCTGTGGAGAACGATCTTAATTTACTTATCACTTGCTAATGATGTGTATACTTGCACATTTTTTAGCTATTTGTTGCATAATTTAGCATCACTTTGCACAAGGCAACAAGTTTTTGGCACCGTTGTCGGGGATTGAGTTGATTTTTGCTATTTTTGAGCTGAAATTTGGTGAGATTGGTGCTAAAATAGATTCCAACTTGGTTGTTTGATTTTGCAGGTACTGGTAGTTGTGTATGAACGAATTTCCTGATTTAGAATTCAATTTTGACCCTGAAATTGAAAGGACCTTTCATAGGAGGAGAACGGAACAAAGGGAAAGAAACAATAGGATGGATCCACCACCTCTTTTACCCCCTATACCTCCTATGGATCAAGAAAACCAAGACAACCAGCAGCCTAATCCTGAGATAAACCAGCAACCTAGGGTAGAAAATCAAGCTGAAAACTCTGTCCTTATAGCCACTAATAGGAGAAGGGCTATTAGAGCCTATGCCATCCCTACATTCAATGAGTTGTACCTTGGGATAGCTAGACCTGAGATACAGGCACAAAATTTTGGATGAAGCTTGTTATGTTCCAAATGTTACAAATGGTGGGACAATTTTATGGATTATCTTCTAAGGACCCACACCTACACCTTAAATCCTTTTTGGGAGTAAGTGACTCATTTAGAATTCAAGGAGTTTCTCAAGATGCTTTGAGGTTAACCTTGTTTCCATATTCTTTGAGAGATGATGCTAAAGCTTGGTTAAATAACTTTGCTCCTGGCTCCATCACTACATGGAATGAGCTAGCAGAGAAATTTCTCATTAAATATTTCCCTCCCACTAGAAATGTCAAGCTTAGAGCTGAGATAGTGTTTTTTAGGCAATTTGAGGATGAGTCCTTTAGTGAAGCTTGGGAGAGATTTAACAGATTGTTGAGAAAATGCCCTCACCATGGTTTACCCCATTGCATTCAAATGGAAACCTTCTATAATGGGTTGAATTTATCCACTCAAAACATGGTAGATGCTTCAGCCAATGGTGCCCTATTAGCCAAGACTTTTGACGAGGCTTATGACATTTTAGAGAGAATTTCTACAAACAGTTGCCAATAGTCTGATGTGAGGAGTGTGGCTGGAAAAAAAAATAAAGGAATGATGGAAGTTGATATTGTGACATCTTTCAATGCAAGGTCTGATACCATGGAAAATATGATGAAAAAGTTGACTTTCGAGTTTGAAAATTCGAATATGTTGAATATTAATGCAAATCAGACTGCTGCAGCTATCAACATAAATCGGAATGTTGCAGATTCATGTGTTTATTATGGAGAGGATCACACGTTTGAATTTTGCCCTTAAATCCAACCTTAGTGTGTTATGTTGGGAATCAAAATGCTCCTAAGAACAACCCCTATTCCAATACCTATAATCCAGGTTGGAGAAATCATCCTAATTTTGCTTGGGGAGGTCAAGGAAGCAATTCCAACACCCAAACAAGCTCAACAAAAGATGAGTGGACCTCCTGGATTTGGGCAACAAAATCAACAAAATCAGTTCCAAAATCCCATGAACCAACATGTTCCTGGAAGGTCTTTAGAGAGCTTGTTCAAGAAATATATGGCTAAAACTGATGCCACGATTCAAACTCACCAAGCGTCTCTAAGGAATCTAAAGGTTCAAATGGGCCAAATAGCTAGTGAGTTGAAAGCTACGCTACATGGTAAACTTCCCTCGGATACTGAAAATTCAAAGAGGGAAGGAAAGAAACAAGTCCTAGCTGTGGAACTAAGAAGTGGAAAGCTTTTAGTTGAGAAAAAACTGCCAAACCAGCAAAAACTAGCTACACAGTAAGCTGATATGCATGCTGATATGGAGAAAACAGTAGAGAAAAATGTGGAAAAACCTGCTGGAATTCAAGTGGAAAAGGGTCCAGAGAGTGAGGAAATTGAAGAAATCCCTAGAGCAGCCCCTGTAGTTCCTCCTAAGCCAATTCCTATACCTTCCCCAACATTTAAACCACCCCTACCACCCTTTCCCCAAAGGCTAATACAGAAAAATCAAGAAGCCAATTTTAAGAAATTTCTTAAGGTCTTGAAACAACTTCATATAAACATCCCACTAGTTGAGGCTTTGGAACAAATGTCCAACTATGTGAAGTTCCTCAAGGATATTTTGACCAAAAAAAGAAGGTTAGGTGAGTATGAAACCGTGGCATTGACTGAGGAGTGTAGTGCAATTTTGAAAAATAGGATTCCACCCAAAGTGAAAGACCCTGGAACTTTTACCATTCCTATTTCTATTGGTGGCAAAGAGTTAGAAAGAGCCTTGTGTGATCTTGGGGCTAGCATAAACCTCATTACATTGTCTTTTTACAAGAAATTGGGAATAGGAGAGGCTAGGCCAACCACTGTAACTTTGCAACTTGCTGATAGATCAATCACCTACCCTGAAGGAAAAATTGAGGATTGATGGAAGAGATTGTCGTGGTCTCTTATCAAATAAATTTATAATTCTCAACCTCTAAAGCTAACTTGTAGCAGTAGCGGCCGGGGTCGATCACATGGAGTCTATACAAACAAATCTTAATTTCCTGATTTGTTTTAAGTAACCAAAAAGAGGGTTTTGTAATTAGAGGGAAAATAATTATGAAAAGCAAACTAAGTATGGAAAATATTAAATAAGGAATGTAAAAGAATCAAATTAAGGAAAGAAATCAATACCTCAAAGATCATGCAACTGGGATAGTCATGGTAAGTTCAATTCAATTAAATCATTCATCTCACAAATAAGTCAAAACAAGTTTAAGTCCGGCATATTCCGGCAACAAACCGAGAACCATGATCCAATTATCACAAACATGCAAACGCTAAGTTTGATTCTAGTTTAAACTAATTAATTGACCGATTAATTAATCTAAACCTCAATGGGATCTAGCCGAATTAATTCACATGCAACGGGCAACAAACCACAATTACAATTGATTAAATCATTTAGTTCAAGGGACGCATGCGTAATAACATAACGTTAACCTATTTGCTACTTAGATTTTAGCAAGTAAATTTAGAGAGGGCGCGGTCAAGATTGTCAATCTTTCCTACCACAATCTAAACTTATAGAAAAAGAACTAAAATCACATAAGCATGCTTTGAGAATTCAAACAAGAGATTTCATTAAAAGAATATGAACTTACACTTTGACACCCCCGATTACATGGATGAAGAGTTTAGCCTCTCATGGAGCAAGAGCAAACTTGAATCTTCATTGAATACATAAAGGAAAACAAGAAAGACTAAAAACTAAGAAGAGTGGTGGAAAAGGGGGAAAGAGATGGACTACAATGTTGTAGTGAATTGTGTATTGAGGGATGATTCTAAACCTACACCAAAGGCCTCTAGTTATAGGAGTTATTGGCCTTCAATTCGTGGTCATTTGGCTCTGAATAGGGCCTCCAAATATGGGAAAATCACCAGCCAAAATAGTAAAATATCAAATCTGGAAAACGGCCTAGTGTCGAGACGCTAGGACACAGCATCGCGATGCTATGTGTTGGGTTTCCAGAGTGGGTAAAAATATAGTAAAAATAGACTCTAGAACACTGTGCAAGCATACACAATCCGAAGCAAGTAATAAGTATTTATCGAATCCACGGGGCTGAATAGCTCTCACTTTATCTATTTCGTATAACTCTTTAATGGTTTCAAAAGTGGTTAAAATGATTGGTTTTGATACAATGCTGAAGCTAAAGAAATGACAAAACAGAAAGTAAACAAATAAAGCAGACAGATTAGAAACAGGCATTGGTCAGGATTTAGTAATTGTTTAAGATGCTCTAGCAATATTATTGATTAGGCAATTCTCTTGCAGTCTTATCAGCAGGATCCTCCCGGAACTCTAAATTTTTTGGAATGTGTTTCAACTCCAATGACGCGCTACCGATCAAGCACTAGGCAACTGACTATCCCTAACTCAGTTACTGGCGTTCACCAATACACAATGATCTAGTGTGATTACATGCCACACACTTCTCAAATCATCCATGAAACTAAGAAGTGATATTCATACCGGCTGGCCAGGCGGGCACAAAATATAAATATGCACAACAAATAATCAAGATGCTCAAATCAACATATATTGCATAGAGAATAAGCACGACAATTACATAACTCCTAACCAACACCTAAGTAAATTTAGTTCATAAAGCTCATGATAACACACGCTACAATCTGAGTCTGTGCATCCATAAATACAAGAAATTTCAAGAAAATACTAATTCCCTGGGTCAAACCTGTAGTTGATGGTCTCTTGAATCTCCAATCTCTCCTTCTCTATTCGGCTCCAAAAAGTGGAAATGGACTTCCCAAGAGTGGAATGTTCCTTCCCAAAAAGGAATGAATTTGACTTGAGACGACTCCTGCTTTTATAGAGTGATAGCAAGCCCTAATTAGGTCAAATTGGACACGTGGCAGGCTCTCCAAGCTTCTTAGATCCGTAAATAACTCAACTAACTTCGGTTCATTAAAATGGATTACGAGCTGTGACGTGGCAGTGTTGCTCCTTGCTTTGCTGGATCATAGATTTTGCTCCCTCAAGTCGCTCAGCAATATATTCTGCACAAAATAACTTCCAAAGCTTCCTATTCTTCCAAATGGGTTAAAACATATAATATTCATCTAAAAGCAACCCTATTTAGCACAAATGACACACAAAACACTATAGAACCTAAATAACTCCCTTTTGGCGAGTTATCATACCCCCAAACTTGAACTATTGCGCGTCCCAAGCAATACTAACCAACATTCCCTTGAGAATTCAAAACATTAGACAAAGCATAGCTCAATCAGAACAGATATTCCAACACTACCTTCAACCTTTACCTGAGCATTCTGCAAAACCAAGCACTGCTGCAGCAAAATAATTCTTCCGGCATGGACAAATAATCACCACCTTTCACTCAATCCTAAGAACTTGCCACATCCTAGCTCTTATTATTAGACATATTAAAACACATTCTTAAAGGGTTTATATTTTTGTTCTTTAGACTTAAAGCAACTGTAACGACCCTACATTTCATGTCTAGCTCCTGGGGCCATTACCACATACATTTCATTTTACTTCTAAGAACAGCGATGAAATGACATTTAAAGTAAAACGTGCTTGGAAAATACGTGAAACTTTTCAGCCTGGGATCCCAGTTAAAACAGAACAAGAAGAAATTTTAGTCACTCTAGCAAAAGACTTTAAGCGGAATAAATCCTAAAACATCATTCAACAAGTTCAAAAGAAGAAATTTGAAAACATAAAATGCGGAAGTCTGTCCTAAGGAAATCCATGGCTCGTTCAGCAGCACTCCGTCACGTGTTCTGTACACCCTTGCCTTTACCTACAGTTACATGTTAGGGAAAAGAATGAGTATTTAAGAAAATACTCAGTAAGCAACAATACTGCTAGACACATGCAACATCCAAGGTTTCAAAAGATCATTCGAGCTAAGGGCCTAAAGGTTATGTCATCTCATTCTCATTCATTTCATTTCATTCATCTCGTAGTATGGGTCTAGTGATCAGTCAACTCACCTGTAAAAATTTGCCAACTCACTGAAGGTGCACAGGTGGGTGTTTTTGGGAGATCTCTACTCCTACTGATGGTAGAAGGCACCCAGTCAGTGGAGCCAAGTCCCACCCATCAGGGCACTATTGTGCACATAGCGCATAAACTACCATTTCACTGGTGGGGCGTCCATGGATTTTAAGTCAGAAATTAACTTCCACAATTAGTAAATGGCACCTAGACTGCGAAGTCAATTCCCGCCCATTTAGCTCCTCATTTCAGTCTAATACATCTCAGTCCTAGGTGTTTAACTGACACGACCCCCCTACTAGAGCAACTAGCTTATTCTTTTCCCTTCCTCACTTCTTTTCCCTTTAAGACCTCTTAGCACTCGCTAATTTAGATTGCAACCCAGTTAATCAAATTCTTTTCTTTTTCGGAGATTGCTGACAGGCCAAACTAATATGCACCATCCCAACTCAGCCAATTCCAAGAACAAGAAACAAAAGCGACAACCTACACTCCTAAACAGAGAAACCACAAACTTCCCGCTGTCTACATACATTGCCAGCCAACTTATAATATATATAACAGTCAAGCACTCTCACCTATCTCATAGCACAAGTACACGACATCCATAATCTTGAAATCAATGGCATACATATCATTTCAGTCTCAACTCAAACATATAACACAATCTCATGCCAGAAGCACAACCATCACATCTAAGCACAATTACAGTTTAATTTCAGCAAGTTAACTTACCTTGAGGTAACTAATCTTGATTGAAAACACCCAAACAACTTGATATAACGCCAACCACGTTATGCAAACAATAGTCTATTAACACATAAAAAACAATATTCTCACATCAGAGGCATACCAATCTCAATAAATTTCCCAAAACACCAAACTTGAGAGGGTCGAAAACTCACCCGAATGAAACTACTGCTCGTTGTTCCATTTCCAAATTCGCTCCGCCTTTACGAATTCGACCACCACTCACTACGGACACCTTGGATTAAGACTCAACATTATTGGGTATTCCATTAAAGGACAAAAGGCTAATTAGATCTGAAACTTACACCCTTCTTACCAACTGTTTGATTAATCGAATCGTCGAACACTCAAGATCTAAAGCGACTCGAGGCGGCGTACAACTGTTTGGCTGAAGACGGCAGTGGCGTGCGGCTGTTTGGTTGCTGCAGTCGGGAGACAGAAACAGAGAGTTGAAGATCAGCGAGCAGGAAAACCGAGAGACAAAGAGACGAGAGAGAGAAACGAACCCGTCTTACCCAAAGGAGTTCACGACGGCGACGGCGGTACGGACGGTGGCGTGTAGATCCGCAACAGAGAAGGGGCGGCGGCGACGATCGGACTTGCGGCGGTGGAGGCTATACACAGTAGAGAGATGAACGGGGAGTGAGGCCTAGAGAGAGAAAGAGAGAGAGAGAGAGAGAGAGAGAGAAAAAAAACAAGGGATTTACCGGCGGCTCGCGATGAGGCGGCGGCGGCGTGCGGCAAGACAACGGAGGGAGGCGGCGACGGCGACGACGTCGACGGGAGGCGGAGTGCGGCGTGAAGTCTGATCCACAGAGAGAGAGAGAGAGCTGAGAGAAAGTGGGGGCACGAGGGAGAGAGAGCACGAAGAGGGGAAAAAATCTGCAATTTTTGTTTTTTTTTAATGGTCAGTTGACCGAATTTGGGGGGAAAACTGAAGGGATAAAAGCCCCACGCAGCGGAAAGTATTACCGAACCTACTCAGAGTCTTAGATTCTAATTGAAATACCAATACAATTTGCAAAATATTACAGCAATAAATCTATATTTAATGGGTTGTACATAGGTGTTGCAATTCTGAAGTGGCTAAAAATATGAGATAAATTAACTCTAGAATACTGTGCAAGTATACACAATCTAGCAGCAAGTGATAAGTATTTATCGTATCCACAGGGTCTTGAAATGCCTACCTCTATTGATTTAATTTGCCTTTTTAGTGATTTCAAAAGGTTGGTTAAATTGATTGGGTTTTTAAAATGCTGAAACAAAAGATATGCGAAAGCAGTAAATGATTACGACAGAGAAAACAGAATGGAAACAGACACAGGTTAAGACTTCTATAATTGTTTAAAAATGCTCCAGCAATTCTTTTGATCCGTCAATCTCTCGCAGTATTATCAGCGGGATCCTCCCGGAACTCCGAATTTTTTGGAATATGTTTCAAAACCAATGAAGCTCTACCGATCAAGCACTAGGCAACTGGCTGTCCCTAACTCAGTCACTGGCGTTCACCAATACACAATGATCTAGCGTGAGTTATTGCCACACAACTCCTAAATCATCCCTGAAACTAGGAGAAGCTATACATACCGGCTAGCTAGGCGGGCACATAATGAAATTAAAGATCAACAATAATTCAAGATGATAATGATCAAATAGAATTTCCAGATTTTATAAATATAACAATCACATAATTCTTAACCCATGACTACAAGCAATTAGTTCATGATTGAAAACATAAAATACGTTACAATCTCATTAAGCACATCCATAATGCAAAATACACAAGAAATACTAATCCTTTTCAGCAAATGGGGATGAAACGGCTGCTCCAAACCACCAAGAATATGGAAGGACTTTGTCTTCTTGAGAGGAATTGCACTTGGTCTCCTTAGATCTCCATTCTGCCGTCAATTCGGCCTCTGGCCGATTGATTCGGTCTCCAAGTCGTGAATCCCATTAACTTTGACGGCTCCTCCTTTTATAAGATGAGAATTAGGTTAAATTGGACACATGGCAGGCTCTCCCTCTCCTTTATCCCGAAAATAACTCAACAGAAGTCGGTTTGTCAACTTGGCTAACGAGCTGTGACGTGACAGTTTTGCTCCCAGTTTTGCTGCAGCACAGAATTTGCTCCCTCCAGTCGCTCAGCAATATTTTCTACACAAAATAACTTTCAAAGCCTCCATTCTTCCAAATGGGTTAAAACATATAATATTCATCTAAAAGCAACCCTATTAAGCACAAAAGACACACAAATCCCTATAGAATTAAGGCCTAAATAACTACCTTTCGGACAGTTATCACACCCCCAAACTTGAACTATTGCGCGTCCCGAGCAATAGTAACTCACCTTCCCTTGAAAATTCAAAACATTAGTCATAGCACAACTCAATCAAAACAGATATTCCAACACTACCTTCAACCTTTACCTGAGCATCCTGCAAAACCAAGCACTGCTGCAGCAAAATAATTCTTCCGGCATGGACAAATAATCACCACTTGTAACTCAATTCTAAGAACTTTCCACAGCCTAGCTCTATTATCAGACATATTAAAACACATTTTTAAGGGGTTTTTATATTTTTGTTTTTCAGACTTAAAGCAGCCCTACAGTCATAAGTTCTTAAGCATGGGATGACCCACTTTATGGTGCAGTATACCCTTGCCTCAAACTCATCACTAACTAGGCTAAATACTCATTGTTTGCTCAAAAATCCTTAGTTATCATATCTCTTGCTTCTCAGAATGGCGACATTTTATGATGAAGCTCACCTAAGTCCTGGGAGACAGAAAACTGCTAGATTATCATTCATCCTTCAAAAGTTTTGCTCCATGAATTTTCTCAGCAAAATTATCAACAATCGATTTTTTTCAGCAAATAATTTTTCATTTTTTAATATTTCCTAGGTCATCTTTTGACGCAAAGACAAACTGTGGGTGTCACAAATGTCTCTGGTTACTCAACAACCTAGCACGTTATTTAATGAAGGAGAGGAATGCTCGAGCAAAACAATTGGAGTAGCAAAAAGTCCCCCAAACTTGAATTATTCATTGTCCCCAATGAATCATTAATTTTGTGAAGTATACCCCCAAACTTAATTTTTTCTATCTGAATTTTAAACTGAGCGTGGGACTAGAACTAAGCTTAAAGTGGATCAAATAAATCAACACTACCTCAGAATCTTCTCGCCGCAACAACGACCAGGCTAGAAGAAATGCTCAAGCAAAAGGTTTCTGGAGATCAGAACACCTTGATCTAATTAAGCTAACTAGTCCAAGCTTCAAAAATTCAGAAGAAAATTAAGTTAGATACTCAGATGTGTCAAACAAAGCAATATTTGATTTCATTAAAGATCAAGATCACAGATTTACGTAATCATAACAGAGATAGATTTTAAATTAACAGATAAAAACAAAGAAACAAAACATAACATAAGCAGAAATAACAAAACACATGCAAGGCGAGCATAGAAAATCATTCATCAAAATATTTGCTCGAAGAAACTGAAACTTCCCTTTAATTCTTCTTTATGTTCAGGCTCTGGGTTCTCTTCTTCCTCTCGAATGATGGGCAGGGGTGAAATGCATAGGTTCATAAGACCATCAATGAAAATTAGGAAGGCTTGATATGGCTTAGAAAAAAAATTTGCTTGCATAGCCCTCTTCAATGTGGTGCCTCTTCTAAGATTATAGCTCTAGTAGGTTTGAAGTTGTCTCTCACTGAATTCTAGCCTACTGAGAACCATCTCAAGTTGCTTCAGCACTCTATGGACACCGCACAACAAACCACCCTGGTGCACCTCACCTTTTTTAAGCCTAGCCAGATTGGCAGTGTCAATAATCCCCTTATCAAACAAGTTTATATCATTGGAACTCTTTTGGGACTCTGAACCTTCAAGTGCACTCGATCACGGGGGATAGTGGAGGCGTACGTTGTAGGCAATAATTTCTGCTTGACAAAGCTTAGCCAAGTGTTAGCCTCACACTTCAGATATGTTGTCTGGAATGTTTTTGCCCTCATCCTAGACAACCTCCACTGGGCATTCAGTTGCTCGTTTGAGGAAGCAACTAATATTTCATTGAAAACAGCGTGGGAGAAGTCTTTCAAATTAAATAGAGAATTAATCACTCCAGGGCTCCATTCGACAACAACTCTACGAACAATAACCAAGAATCCTTCATTTTCATCGATGTTAGCGTAGAACTCCCATTCTAGTTGATCAACAGTGGGCTTCGGCTTTGCGCACAACCGTTTCCAACCGTGATTAGAGATGTTTGCTCAAGGAAAATGGGCGAGCTCTTTACCACCATCGAAGCCGCGCTTCATCAGAAAATCTCTCTTCAGGAATTCTTGATATTTTTGTCTTGCCCCTTCATTAATGAACCTTTTTTTTTCTCTCATAGACCTTTTCTTCTTTTCTTTGGTCTCTATGAAGCCTCGTCAACCCTCTCTTCCACCATATCTTCATCCTTCGTCTCTCTTTCTTTCCTTGCTCGTGTTTTTTTCCCTCACAATAATAATACACACAGAGAAAAAAATCACATCAGTAGTAATAAAAGATAAGAGTGAGAAACGTACCTGATGGGAGATCGTATAAATAGGGCACTAACTCAAAGATCTTCAACAAATAATTAGCCCCTAATTATTTCCTAATTAATTGAAGTTGTCGTTTTAACTTCATGGTTTCATGGAAAACTTTTATTATCTTTCAAACGGTAAGATCTTCCATTTACTGTGCTCCCTCTGTGTGTAACAACCATAACACCAGCTGCCTTCTGCTCAACACATGACATCTTTAGTAATTAACTGCATGCCCACTTAATTATCCTACTAACAACAATAAAATCTCAACGGTAAAATTATAATCTTATCTCTCAAAAAATCTTAAGCGAATAAAATCTCTGATCTTCTCAACAAAACTATGAAATCAAATCTTTTTTTTTAAATAGCATCCACAAGATATATTATTTTAAATCTGGAAAAATCTTTTGAAAATAAAATTCTTCAAAATCAAATCTAAACTAACCTACCAAAAGAATAAAAATAAAATAAATAATAAAATACAAATCTAACCGAATAAAAATCAAATCAGATCAAAATAATATCAAAACAGACAATAAATCAAAATTAACATTAAAAAAACGAGATCAAATAATGGGAGCTTCTGATTAGAATGCTGAAATTTTTGCTCCCTCAAAACCTGCGCTCCCTAAATCTGCCAGCAACTTCAAAGAAGAATATTTCAGGATTAATTCAGGAAGATATATTATTAAAAATCTAATCTAAACTGAAATTAAAAATTCAAACTAAAATTAAATCTAAACAGAACTACTCCGATTAAATTAGGAATTAAATCGGCCAAAATAAAAATAAATAAATAAAACGAACATAAAACCTACGAAAATACTAACGAATTAAAATAAATCAGATAAAATTGAAATCAATAAAATCTAATTCAAATTAATTCAAACCAGACTAAATCCACAAGATAAAATAAAATTGCAACTACACTAGGAGCTAAAAATATTGCAAAATGAAATGCTCCCGCAAAACTCTTGCTTTCTCATTCATCGACCAATTTTAGGGAAAGATATTTCGAACGAAACTCCTCCCTCCAGTAATGCTTTATTCGCTGCCATTTTTTAAACTCACAGCCATCATCAACACATTGTCTAACCACAGATGCATCATTTGATAAATAAAATTTCACCTCATGGAAAAATTCTTTCATTTGTTCTTTTGATAAACCAGGAGGAAAATTTCCAAAATCAAGGTAATTGGAAATGTCATCATACCAAGGTGTTTTCACTGCCTTAATATGAGCTACAGTAAGTAACCGCTCACCAAGGAAGGATTTCCTAATCTCAGGTTGTTGGAGCAATGTCAATGAATTATAAGGTTCAATAGGCTTGGATTTCTTATCTATTAGCTCTAAGGATTCAAAAGTCCTCTCAAAATTAGAAATCTCACCTACATCTTTATGCTCATACTCCAATCCACCTATTTCCAAATCCTCAATTTGGATTTCTCCAAATTTTTGGGTATGGTACTCCATGAATTCCTTCTCAAAGTGGTCCTCGACAAACTCATCCAACACCTGAATGCACGAGCAATCCTCAATATCATTAGGATATTTCATTGCATCAAACATATTAAACTTCACCTCTTGGTCATGCACCTCCGTTGTAAGCTCCCCCTGTTGGACATCTATCAATGAACTACCGGTTGTCAAAAATGGCAGGCCAAGAATAATTGGGACATTCTTATCTACCTCATAATCTAGAATAATGAAATCAACAGGAAAAATAAATTTATCTACCTGGACCAGAACATCCTCAATTTTACCCTCAGGATATGTGATAGATCTATCTGCCAATTGGAGTGTGGCTGTGGTAGGCCTAGCTTCACCTACACCTAACTTTCGATAAACCGAAAGAGGCATAAGGTTTATGCTTGCGCCTGAATCACAAAGTGCTCTCCCTAACTCCTTTCCACCTATGGAGACAGGAATAGTGGATGATCCTGGATCCTTAGCCTTGGAAGGTAGCCCATTCTTAAGAATAGCACTACATTCCTCAGTAAGAGCCACAGTCTCAAACTCTCCTAATCTCTTCTTTTTAGTCAATATATCCTTAAGAAATTGTGCATAATTTGGCATTTGTTCTAAAGCCTCTACTAAAGGGATATTTATATGCAATTGCTTAAGAATCTCTAAAAACTTTTTAAATTGACCATCTTGGTTCTTAGGTTTCTGTCTTTGTGGAAAAGGTAAGGGTGGGTCATAGGGTGGGGGCGGTACATAAGCTGGTTCCACATCTGGAACAGAACCAGATGCTCCAGCATCATTATTGCTGCCTCCAGCACCCTGACCAGACTCCAACTCTTTTTCAACAACAACATTTTTATCACAACTTTTTTCTACTTCCTGGGGTTTACTAGGCTCTTTTCTCTCTTCTAGTGGCTTACCACTCCTTAAAGTAACTGCCTGTACCTGCTTCTTACCTTCCCTTATAGGGTGTTCAGTATCTGAAGGAATGTTCCCCTGAGGTCGTGCCTTCAGCTCATTAGCTAGCTGGCCCACTTGAAACTCTAGGATTCTCAATGAAGCCTGCTGACTTTGGATTAAGACATCATTACGAGCCATATAATCCTTCATCATTGTCTCCAGAGAATTACCCGAATTTTGCTGGGGCAATGCCTGCTTATTTTGCTGGGGCAATGCCTGTGATTTAGCAAATCCTGACTGGTTTACCATCTTTTGTCGTGCTTGCGGATTACTTCCTTGCCCTCCCCATGCAAAGTTGGGGTGGTTGCGCCAACCTGGATTATAAAAGTTAGAATAAGGGTTATTCCTTTGATTACCTACAAAAAACAAAGAAGCTTGATTGTTAGGGCAAAACTCATAATTATGCTCTTTTCCACAATAGACACAAGAATCTTCCACCACTTGGTTTACAATTGCAGCAGGCTCCACCGCTGGCGGTTGCTGAACATTGCTTACCACAGTTATGTTTTTAAGAGTGTTAGCTAATGCTGCAATATCAGCCCTAATGGTAGACACACCATCAACTTCTAACACACTCTTAACTTTCTTACTAGAGCCTCTAACATTTGACCATTGACAACTGTAGGTTGATATTCTCTCTAAAATCTCATAAGCTTCATTAAAGATTTTTGCCAAAAGGTCCCCTCCCGTAGAAGCATCAACCATACACTGGGTTGCTATGTTTAACCCATTGTAAAATATTTCAATTTGAAGACAATATGGTAAACAGTGGTGGGGACACTTTCGCAAAAGCTCCTTAAACCTTTCCCAAGCCTCATTAAAACTTTCTTCCTCATTCTGCCTAAATCCCATTATCTCACTCCTCAACTTGGCACTCCTAGTTTGTGGAAAATACTTACTAAGAAATTTCTCTACTAGCTCATTCCACGTACTTATCGATGCTGGAGCAAAAGAATTCAACCACGCCTTTGCTCCATCTCTAAGGGAATAAGGAAATAGGGTTAATCTAAGGGCATCTCTCGACACTCCCTCGATAACAAATGAATCACTAACTCCTAGAAAAGACTTAAGATGAAGATGAGGGTCCTCGGATGATAAACCATGGAATTGGCCAACCATCTCCAACATGTGAAACATGACCGGTTTCATTTCAAAGTTTGCTGCCTCAATAACTGGACGCATTATCACTGGATTTAACTCGTCAAATATTGAAAAAACATACTCTCGAATGGCTCTGCCCCTATCATTTGCTACAAGAATAGGGTTCTTAGCATGATTATTTTGCTGTCCATTTTGCTCCAGCGACGAACTTTGTTGCATCGCACAGTTCCTCTACGAGATTCACTTAAATTTTTTTTTTTTTTTTGAAAATCTAATCTGAAGAGGATCGCACCAAAGTCACACCTACAAAACAAGAAGAAACAGTCAAAAAGTTCACGCACCAAATCACCAAAAATACACAAAAAAAAAAATTAATCAAATAAACAATTTCAAGTCCCCGGCAACGGCGCCAAAAACTTGTTGCAATTCTGAAGTGGCTAAAAATATGAGATAAATTAACTCCAGAATACTGTGCAAGTATACACAATCTAGCAGCAAGTGATAAGTATTTATCGTATCCACAGGGTCTTGAAATGCCTACCTCTATTGATTTAATTTGCCTTTTTAGTGATTTCAAAAGGTTGGTTAAATTGATTGGGTTTTTAAAATGCTGAAACAAAAGATATGCGAAAGCAGTAAATGATTACGACAGAGAAAACAGAATGGAAACAGACACAGGTTAAGACTTCTATAATTGTTTAAAAATGCTCCAGCAATTCTTTTGATCCGTCAATCTCTCGCAGTATTATCAGCGAGATCCTCCCGGAACTCCGAATTTTTTGGAATATGTTTCAAAACCAATGAAGCTCTACCGATCAAGCACTAGGCAACTGGCTATCCCTAACTCAGTCACTGGCGTTCACCAATACACAATGATCTAGCGTGAGTTATTGCCACACAACTCCTAAATCATCCCTGAAACTAGGAGAAGCTATACATACCGGCTAGCTAGGCGGGCACATAATGAAATTAAAGATCAACAATAATTCAAGATGATAATGATCAAATAGAATTTCCAGATTTTATAAATATAACAATCACATAATTCTTAACCCATGACTACAAGCAATTAGTTCATGATTGAAAACATAAAATACGTTACAATCTCATTAAGCACATCCATAATGCAAAATACACAAGAAATACTAATCCTTTTCAGCAAATGGGGATGAAACGGCTGCTCCAAACCACCAAGAATATGGAAGGACTTCGTCTTCTTGAGAGGAATTGCACTAGGTCTCCTTAGATCTCCATTCTGCCGTCAATTCGGCCTCTGGCCGATTGATTCGGTCTCCAAGTCGTGAATCCCATTAACTTTGACGGCTCCTCCTTTTATAAGATGAGAATTAGGTTAAATTGGACACATGGCAGGCTCTCCCTCTCCTTTATCCCGAAAATAACTCAACAGAAGTCGGTTTGTCAACTTGGCTAACGAGCTGTGACGTGACAGTTTTGCTCCCAGTTTTGCTGCAGCACAGAATTTGCTCCCTCCAGTCGCTCAGCAATATTTTCTGCACAAAATAACTTTCAAAGCCTCCATTCTTCCAAATGGGTTAAAACATATAATATTCATCTAAAAGCAACCCTATTAAGCACAAAAGATACACAAATCCCTATAGAATTAAGGCCTAAATAACTACCTTTCGGACAGTTATCAATAGGCTATAAACATGCTAAAAGATCAACTAGATTGATCCTAGTGATCAAGGATTTCATAGAAAACTTACTTTTGTAGAGAGCCTTGATCAATTCGTCTTTTCTTGCCAATAAGATTGAAAACGCAGCAACCTTCTTGTGCGAACACCACCAATCGGCTACACCGGTATATCTCTAAGACTTCTTGAAGCAGGAGACTTGTGGGAGTCTTTTGGGAGAGATCTCTGAGAGAAGGAGAGACAATGGGATGTCTTTCACCCCACCCCAGGGTCCTATATATAGGTAAAGGCCAAGACCTTTTCCTAATAGGAAAAGGTCTAGGAATAAGTTCAAATCTATTATCTGAACAATATTTAATTTTAATAAATAATTAATTAATTCCATAATTAATTAATTACCCAATTAAATATCACATATTTAATCTTAGGGATTTTATTAAAATTAATATGAATCCAATTCATATTAAATTTATTTGAACTCTTTCAAATATTTTCTTTCCTAATAGGAAAAAGTCTCTAATTAATAAATAAATAATTAATTCCATAATTAATTAATTACCCAATTAAATATCATATATTTAATCTTAGGGATTTTATTAAAATTAATATGAATCCAATTCATATTAAATTTATTTGAACTCTTTCAAATATTTTCTCTCAAGAATTAATTTTTGAAATTAATTTCAAAAATTATATTATAAAGTTTCATAAACTTTATATTATAATGCATCAATATACATTATACGATTCACCAGATAAATTGAACACTTTCAATTTACAATTTATATTTGTTTGCTTCAAGTCTTTTTACGAGCTACCAGTGGGACCTAATGGACTTACAGATCAGAAGCTCCAACGATACGAGACTAATCGGCTTAAACTCATTAACCAAGTTAGTCTTCATTCATTAACTGTGGGTCACTCCACTACAGACCCACAGCTGCACTCTTCTCACTGCAGAATATTTCTGTGTCCACGGATATCGACCAATACTACAAGTCAATCCTTCACGTGTGTTCGTATCCCAGCTGGGTCAAATTACCGTTTTACCCCTGGTTTACATCTTTGTCCTTAAGTCCCCAGTGTTCCTCTAATGAACAACCTGTTTGAGGTCCAACCAACAAACAGAAGTCCCTCTCGTGCCATAGAGAGGGTTGGGCCCATTGTTCAAGTCCCGGAGACACCACTTAAGGGAACACACCTCTACTTACCCTAGAGTCGGGAAGGAGTGAATTCCATCTTGTTGGATTATGTTCCCAGCTCCCAACTTGGTATTGTCCCCAAAATGGTAGGCTTATTGAGTCGGCGTGCTGGCCACTCTCACCCATACAAATCAAAGGACAACTCCTCGTGAACAGGAGTCCATAATCCACTCAGGATTGAGACTGAGTTGTCTAGGTCATCCTAGTGAAATAGAAACCAAGCCAACTAACGGTGTTACAGTTAGTGGTTAACTATTTCGCGGTTCGGTCTTATGCAAACTCATTGTATAGGATACCCCCACTCGCATGTCAACTACATGAACGCGTTGGATCATAGCGTTTGTATCATAATACAAAGCGGGTCGTATCCATAGTGTCACCAGGATAAGGTACCCAGCCTTATCCTTGTACTATAGACCTTTTAGGTTGTTACTTGAATATCGGTCCCCGTATGTCCCCACATACTAGTTCAAGTTACATACAAACAACCTTGGATCTTAGTTTATTGGATTTGGGTCAAATAGTGCAATATTTAACAATAACATTTTATTGCAGAAACTAAATAACACTTTATTAAACACAAGTATAAAATTTGTTTACATTCACTATCTACGAGTTTTAGGGCATAAAACCCAACAAACTCCCACTTGAACTAAAACTCTAGTTTAGTGGGATGTACAACAATCTATTCAGCAGTGGGTGTATAAATACATGTACAAAACATATACAATGTACAAATACAATAAACTAGGGCATCACAATACCCATTACATAATGGTATCACTATACCCATTACATTTCTCCCACTTGCCCTAGATTTCACCTTTACACATAACTCGTAGACCTAGACCTTCTAGATGACCCTCATACCCTTTAGCCGAGAGAGCCTTCGTGAATATTTCAATTTAATTCAATGTGCTTGCTTGTCTTGGGCTGCAAAGTTCTTATGAATTTGCCACAACACCACTGTATCACTATAAAGTCTGATGGGCAAGTTCACATTTGGAATACATTCCAAATCAGTCAAGAACTTTCTAAGTCTTACAGTCTCTATCGCTGCTTCACAAGTAGCTATATTTTCGGCCTATATGGTCAAGACTGTAATTATGCCACACTATAGCTCCTTTGTAAAGTTTGACCATGGATACTGATTGATATGTGCTGACTATCCCTACAACATAACAGATGTCAGGCCTCGTGCAAAGCATTACATACATTAAGCTGACCACAGCGGAGGCGTAGGGAATCTGTCTCATATCCTCAATCTCTTGAGGTGTCTTAGGACACTATTCCTTAGACAAGTGAACCCCATGCCTGAAAGGCAATAAGCCCTTCTTGGAGTTCTGCATCGAATATCGGGACAACATTTTGTCAATATACGTTGCTTGAGACAGGGCTAGCGTTTTGTTCTTCCGATCCCGGATTATTTGGATTCCAAGAACATATTCGGCCTCTCCTAAATCTTTCATTTGGAATTGAGCCGCTATCCATTCTTTTACATCAGACAGATATCCTTATCAGTCTTAAAATCCAAGTCAGTGTATCCTGTAAGGATCAAATCCTTAGTCCCATACACGAGCATATAGTTCCTTTTTCTTCTCAGATACTTGAAGATATTCTTAACGGTTTTCCAGTGATCAAATCTTGGATTAGATTGATACTTACTGACAATCCCTATTGCATAGGGCATTCGTCTCATGTCCTCAACTTCTTGAGGTGTCTCAGGAAACAGTTTCTTAGACAAAATGAATTCCACGCCTGAAAGGTAATGAACCCTTCTTGGAATTCTGCATCTTATATCTAACTAACATCTCGTAGATATAAGACACTTGAGACAAGGCTAGCTTTTTGTTCTTACGGTTCCTAACGATTTGGATCCGAAGAACAAACTTTAGCTTCTCCCAAATTTTCATTTGGAAATGAGCTGCTAGCTTATTTTACTAGTCAGTAAGATAACCTACATCATTCCCAATGATTAGGATATCAATCACATACAATACTAATAACGCTACTGAACTATTGACGATCTTCTTGTAAAGACAAGATTCATCAATGTTCTTGATCAAAGGCAAAAGATTTGATCACAGTATCAAATCTTATATTCCAAGATCGAATTGCTTAGGTCAATCCATGAATGGACCACTTAAGCTTGCAAAGCCCTTTTGCTTCTGATCTTGCTAAATGAACCATTCTGCTTGAGACATGTAGATACTATTCTCAAGATTACCATTCAAAAGGGTAGTCTTGACATCCATTCTAAATGGACAAGAGTTCTAACAGACTTCAACATGACAACAGGAGATAAGAATTTCTTACAGTCCCCTGTCTCTGGGTATAACCCTTTTGCCATAAGTCTAACCATAAGATTATGTCTCGTTTCTTCTTGTAGATTTATTTGTAATCCATAGGTGTTACCCCAATAGATAGATCTACAAGATTCTAGATGGAATTGAAATCACATATTTCAATTCCGAGTCCATCACTTTAATCCAATTGGTTCTTATTAACATCATTTATCGCCTTGCTCTAAGACAATGAACCCTCTAAATCATCATCAAGTATGATGATTTGGGCTTCAATTAAGCCCATGGAACGGTCAGATTGTAGAACAACCCTCCCACTTCATTGAGGCACTCTCAACTCTTGAGATAGATGTAACTAACCAGTTGTATTGGCCTTATCAACAACTCTTGTTAAAGGTCCAGCATCATCAACAACCCTTGTTGATTGATCAACAACTCTTGTTGATATTTTTGTAGCTTCATTAGTTAGTTTACTTAAAAAATGACATTACTTTGTGGCTTATTAATTTTTATGCGGTATTCTTCTGAGAATGTAGCATTTGTCAGTACAAATTCTTTATTCTCTTGCGGATTGAAGAAGTATCCACATCTTTCGTTTTCATGGGGTAGCCTACGAATAGGTATACTGTTGAACAGTGTTCCAATTTCTTTTTGGGTTAGCCACAAGCACGTGTGTTGAACTCCAAAAAATAACGTAAACTACTTTTACGTCTTATCCACAATTCAAAAGATGTTTCAGAAACATTTTTTATGGAACGTTGTTCGAAATATGTGCTGCAGTCAACACTGCATGACCCCAAAACGAGTCAGGAAAATGAGCAAAGCTCATAATGAATCGAACCGTATCCAATAGGGTTCTATTTCTCCTATCTGATACACCGTTTCCTTAAGGTGCTTCAGGGGTAGTTGAGATGTAATTCCATGTTCTATAGAATAGTCTTGGAATCTCAAGTCTCATCTACTCTACACCTCGATCAGATCGAAGTGTTTTTATCATCTCACCTAACAAGTTTTCAACTTCAGTCTCAAACCACTTTGAATTTCTCAAGAGCTTTAGACTTAAGTTGCATTAGGTTGAGATACACATACCTTGAATAATTATCTATAATATAGATGAATTATTCATGCCCTCCCACTACTTTAACATATTACACCACAAGGATCCAGATGTACAAGCTCTAAGGGCTCTTTGGCTCTTTTTGCTCTTTTCCAATAAAAGGTCTATCAATCATATTGCCCATAAGGCATGACTTAATTGGTATTAGAGAGTGTTCTTCTAACTAACTTAGAAGTATACTCTAGACTAAGCTCCCAATCATATTGAGATCAAAACTAGCCTAACACCTTAAGAACCAAAGGAAGGTATTTCCTTTAGGAGAAATCTTTTGCCTTTCATTTCTTTGAGTAGTAGCAGCCTCAGGCAACGTAGTGTTTATGACTGCCTTACTCTTAATTAGTCTTAAAAACATTTATGTTATTTTTCAATTCAGCTGAACAAAAGTTAACTCCCTTTCTTGAAATGAACTGCGTTAGCAGGGAAAGGTAAAGAGTAACATTGTTCCAGCCAATAAGATACATAAATCAAATTTCTTTTGATCTTAGGAATTATATACACATTATCTAATAATATGTATTTGCTCCCACTGGAAAAAATAACTTAACGTTCCCCATTGCTACAGCCAAGATAACCTCTCTAGTTCAAAACTTTGAGAGTTATCTCAATAGCATCAAGCTGTTGCCAGGAATTCATTCCTTTCAATAAGAAGAACAAACGTGATTTGTGACTATGAATCAAGTATTCGGGTAGAATCACCATTCTTCACAAATTACGCTTCCAAGACTAGTAAATCGAATTTACTGTCTTTGGACAAGTCTTCTTTGGCTGAGCAAGGCTCAATGTCGCATTCGTTAATAACACTTCTTAATGAATTAAACATTTGGGCATGAGAACATTTCTCTGTTAAGACTAATCTTAAAATATTCGCCACAAATTAATCGTTTAAGTTTGTTGTATAATCACCATTATAGGCATAAGACTATGCACATATTTAATCATTGAATTGCTGAAATAACAAATTACTTGATTATTAATCACACTAACCCATTACAAGAGCAATACAAACAATTGCATACAATCCAATCAGTTTAGCAAAAACAAACAATCATAGAACCCTAAGACTATTGATTTAGTTTTGCAACGATGTTTCAGAGGTTTAGAGCAACAGCCACCGAAGGGTGATCAGCTACTCCTCCTTTGAAATGAGACACATCTCAGCTAATTCTAATTCCGGAATAACTCATATTCCTATAGGCATTAGCCACCGTTATTTGGTCAAGGATTTGTTAACACACTTAACTCATCCTCGTAAGTGTAACCCTCCCACTTTCAGATCCCAGAGGCACGCACCAACAGGCTACCGAAGGGAAAGACAACTGTTGGTAATTAGCCTAAGTGACCCTATCCTTTCCAGGAGTTCACGGTGTTACGAATCTTATGATTAGACCCTCCGAAGGGATGGTTGCTCCAAGACAACACGCAGGCGGATCATAATACTCTCACGGTGTGACCTATGGGTGGAGACCGAGGGATACGTTGACACGTGTCCCGCTCCCACTTACTATGGGCACTTTCCCCATTCACCTTGTTATTGACTCATGCAAACACTTTCCGAGCATGGATCTCACGTTGTAAATATAGGGACGTAGGAGTAAAAAAATTTACCTCCCACTAAAGTGACCTACCATACATTTTAGGGTTTATTAACCTAGATAAATCCGGCTAATTCAATTTATCTAAGTCTAATCCTATTATAACTATTATAATGAGAATTGTAATGTTCTAGGTGAATTAAACTCTTTTAACAAACCTAGCAACACCGTATGCTAACATGACTATGGTTATTTCAACTCAGGTTCCGGGTTTGTTCCCAGGTAGCAGGTGTTCCGTAAACCGTCAGCTTAAATACCTCCAGCCTTAGACAGAACGTAACCGGGAGAGTTCCCTTTTAACCATAGTAATGTAAAGTCTTTACTCTGAAGATCTAGGTGTATTAAACTCTTTTAATAAACCTAGTGACATTGCATGCTAACATTTAACCATGATTAATTCAACTCCGGTATTCCGGGTCAGTTCCCAGGTAGGAGGTGTTCCGTAAACCGTCAACTTAAGTACCCCCAACCTTAGACAGAACTTTACCGGTAGAGTTCCCTTATAATCATAGTAATGTTTGTCCTACTTAGTAGGTTAAAACTATTTTTTAAAAATTAAGCAAGACTTAATTCTAATCATATTAGAATTAACGAGATCTTAGGTCTAATTAATTTTAAACATTTTAAAATTAATACATTTACCTATGATCCTATGTTTGCATGCAATCTTTATTATAGGTTGACGGTTTCTAATCATCAATTTTTAAACTATTCAAAATTTTAATGATTAGCCCTATAATCATGCATACTATAGTTTTAAAATAATTAACAATCATATTCAAGTTAATATAATAAAACTATATATATATTGCCTTGCATTGCATGAAATTAATATAACAATTATATTAAACTATGGATGTTTCATGCCCAATGCAACTTTGATTTCCATTATTAATAAATTAACAATTAAAATATTGCCAAAAATGGTTAAATCAAAGTAGCATGCTGCAAACAATTTTATTAAATATAACTATTTATATTTAACTAGGTAATTGTATGCATCATGCTTATCCTTTTTCATGATATTAATATAACTCAACTATATATTAAAAACTCATGAAAATAAACCATGCATTTCAATCCATACATTATAACTAATTATAATATAAAATGCATGAGCATGCTTTATAACCTAAGGTGGGATTTTAAATCTAAATGACATCCATAAAGCATTTAAATAGCGTATAAACCGATTAATTGGCCCCTAGGATAAAATAAAGCACATAAATTACAATAATTTAAGTTATTTTATCCTAAAAACATCATTCTGCAGCTTCAGAACCGGACTAGACCGCACAACTAACCCGAACTGCTTCGAATCGGACCCCAAAATGCCAAAACATGCTTGAACCGTGCAAATAATGCATAAACCGGGTCAAATCTCCTTGAACCAGTCAAGAACCGGTCAAACATATCACGAACCGGTCAAAAACTGAAGAACCGCGGAAAAATAAAAATAATTCGGGCAAATATATATATATTTTAAAAAAAATCATCCGTTCCGCGCAATTCCCACGTTTTCACGAAATCGCGATAGCGTCGCGACGCTGTTGCGTCTGGAGGCAAAAATTGGAAATTCCAGCAACTATTCTTCGTGTTTGGCTTCGATTTTGGACGTGATTTTCAACGATCTTCGTCATGAAACACCCTAATCTAGACCCGGACTTACAGAGGATAGTAGATTTACAAAATACGCCCAAAAACGCAGAGGCCCTTACATTGAACCGTTTAAGAAAGCGTAAATCTATGGCCAAATTAATCGAAACCATTTATACGCAAACCATAACATTCATAATGCATAAATCCCACCAAGAACAAATTGCAAATTTCAATCTAAAATCAAGAACAACTGAGTTGGCTCTGATACCAATTGAAGGGATAAAAGCCCCACGCAGCGGAAAGTATTACCGAACCTACTCAGAGTCTTAGATTCTAATTGAAATACCAATACAATTTGCAAAATATTACAGCAATAAATCTATATTTAATGGGCTGTACATAGGCTATAAACATGCTAAAAGATCAACTAGATTGATCCTAGTGATCAAGGATTTCATAGAAAACTTACTTTTGTAGAGAGCCTTGATCATTTCGTCTTTTCTTGCCAATAAGATTGAAAACGCAGCAACCTTCTTGTGCGAACACCACCAATCGGCTACACCGGTATATCTCTAAGACTTCTTGAAGCAGGAGACTTGTGGGAGTCTTTTGGGAGAGATCTCTGAGAGAAGGAGAGACAATGGGATGCCTTTCACCCCACCCCAGGGTCCTATATATAGGTATAGGCCAAGACCTTTTCCTAATAGGAAAAGGTCTAGGAATAAGTTCAAATCTATTATCTGAACAATATCTAATTTTAATAAATAATTAATTAATTCCATAATTAATTAATTACCCAATTAAATATCACATATTTAATCTTAGGGATTTTATTAAAATTAATATGAATCCAATTCATATTAAATTTATTTGAACTCTTTCAAATATTTTCTTTCCTAATAGGAAAAGGTCTCTAATTAATAAATAAATAAATAATTCCATAATTAATTAATTACCCAATTAAATATCATATATTTAATCTTAGGGATTTTATTAAAATTAATATGAATCCAATTCATATTAAATTTATTTGAACTCTTTCAAATATTTTCTCTCAAGAATTAATTTTTGAAATTAATTTCAAAAATTATATTATAAAGTTTCATAAACTTTATATTATAATGCATCAATATACATTATACGATTCCCTAGATAAATTGAACACTTTCAATTTACAATTTATATTTGTTTGCTTCAAGTCTTTTTACGAGCTACCAGTGGGACCTAATGGACCTACAGATCAGAAGCCCCAACGATACGAGACTAATCGGCTTAAACTCATTAACCAAGTTAGTCTTCATTCGTTAACTGTGGGTCACTCCACTACAGACCCACAGCTGCACTCTTCTCACTGCAGAATATTTCTGTGTCCACGGATATCGACCAATACTACAAGTCAATCCTTCACGTGTGTTCGTATCCCAGCTGGGTCAAATTACCGTTTTACCCCTGGTTTACATCTTTGTCCTTAAGTCCCCAGTGTTCCTCTAATGAACAACCTGTTTGAGGTCCAACCAACAAACAGAAGTCCTTCTCGTGCCATAGAGAGGGTTGGGCCCATTGTTCAAGTCCCGGAGACACCACTTAAGGGAACACACCTCTACTTACCCTAGAGTCGGGAAGGAGTGAATTCCATCTTGTGTGATTATGTTCCCAGCTCCCCACTTGGTATTGTCCCCAAAATGGTAGGCTTATTGAGTCGGCGTGCTGGCCACTCTCACCCATACAAATCAAAGGACAACTCCTCGTGAACAGGAGTCCATAATCCACTCAGGATTGAGACTGAGTTGTCTAGGTCATCCTAGTGAAATAGAAACCAAGCCAACTAACGGTGTTACAGTTAGTGGTTAACTATTTCGCGGTTCGGTCTTATGCAAACTCATTGCATAGGATACCCCCACTCGCATGTCAACTACATGAACGCGTTGGATCATAGCGTTTGTATCATAATACAAAGCGGGACGTATCCATAGTGTCACCAGGATAAGGTACCCAGCGTTATCCCTGTACTATAGACCTTTTAGGTTGTTACTTGAATATCGATCCCCGTATGTCCCCACATACTAGTTCAAGTTACATACAAACAACCTTGGATCTTAGTTTATTGGATTTGGGTCAAATAGTGCAATATTTAACAATAACATTTTATTGCAGAAACTAAATAACACTTTATTAAACACAAGTATAAAATTTGTTTACATTCACTATCTACGAGTTTTAGGGCATAAAACCCAACAAAAACATGAAAGTTTCCCCCCCCCCCTTTTTCCCTCCTTTTTGACCGGCTGAAAAGCCACTTCCCTCTTTTTTTTTTTTTTTTAAAGCAAAACTGATTGTTACAGCAACCCTACAGTCATGAGCTTTTAAGCATGGGATGACCCACTTTATGGTGCAGTATACCCTTGCCTCAAACTCATCACCAACTAGGCTAAATAGTCATTGTTTGCTAAAAAATCCTTAGTTATTCTATCCCTTGCTTCTCAGAATGGCGACATTTTATGATGAAGCTCACCTAAGCCCTGGGAGATAGAAAACTGCTAGATTATCATTCATTCTTCAAAACTTTTGCTCTGTGAATTTTCTCAGCAAAATTTTCCAAAATTTTTCTTTTCAGCAAATAACTATATTTTTTTCAATATTTCCTAGGTCATCTTTTGACGCAAAGACAAACTGTGGGTGTCACAAATGTCCCTGGTTACTCAACAACCTAGAAAAATAACTTATGAAGGAGAGGAATGCTCAAGCAAAACTATTGGAGTAGAAAAAAGTCCACCAAACTTAAATTATTCATTGTCCCTAATGAATCATTAACAGTATAAATTATACCCCCAAACTTAAATTTTTCTATCTGAATTTTAAAACTAAGCGTGGGACTAGGATTAAGCTTAAGGTGGATCAAATAAATCAATACTACCTCAGAATCTTCTTGTCGCAGAGATGACCAAGCTAGAAGAAATGCTCAAGCAGAAGGTTTATGGAGATCAGAACACCTTGATCTAATTAAGCTAACTAGTCTAAGCTTCAAAAATTCAGAAGAAAATTAGTTAAGTTAGGAATGCTCAGGGCTATAGAACAGAAACAACTATGGAAATTTCATCAAAAACAAAAAAAGATTTACATGATCATATCATATATTTGACAAGCCAGCAAACAAAAATTAAAAAGACAGAAAACATTAAAAATAGAAAAACATGGTCAGGAAAATGAGCGAGCAACAAAAAAATGATCAGTCAAAAGAAAAGCTCGCTTGGCAATTTTTATCTAGTCCTCCTTGTTGGGTTTTATGCCCTAAAACTCGTAGATAGTGAATGTAACTGTTGACCGGATATTAATGAAATAATATTGATATATTTTTCCATTAATTGTTATTAGTTATTTTATATTTGTCTTTGCCTAATAATAACCCTAAGCCAATAAACTAGACATCCAAGGCTGTAATATGAGTCTTGAACTATATGTAGCGACATATGGGATCATTGTTCAAGAAACAGCCTAAAGGGTCTATAGTATAGGGATAAGACTGGGTGCCTTATCCTGGTGACACTATGGATACGGCTCACTTTGTATTTGATACAAACGCTGCGATCCAACGCGTTCGTGTAGGAGACATGCGAGTGGGGGTATCCTATGCAATGAGTTTGCATAAGACCGGACCGCGAAATAGTAACCACCGGTTATAACACCGTTAACTAGTTGGTTTTCTATTTCACTAGGACGACCTAGACAACTTAGTCTTAATCCTGAGTTGATTATGGACTCCTGCTCATGAGAGATTGTCCTTTGATTTGTATGGGTGAGAGTGGCCAATACGCCGACTCAATAAGCCTACCACTTTGGGGACAAGACCGAATGGGGAGCTGGGAACATAATTGTACAAGATGGAATTCACTCCTTCCCGACTTTAGGGAAGCAGATGAGTGTTCCCTTAAGTGGTTACTCCGAGTCTTGAACAAAGGGCCCTACCCTCTCAATGGCACGAGAGGGTTTTCTGTTTGATGGTTGGACCACAAACAGGTTGTTCATTAGAGGAGAATTGGTACTTAAGGAAATAGAAGTAACCCAGGGGTAAAACGGTAATTTGACCCAGCTGGTGTTACGGACACTCGTGAAGGACTAACTAGTCGATATTGGTCTATATCCGTGGACACAGAAAATATGTCTGCAGTGAGAAGAGTGCAACTGTGAGTCTATAGTGGAATGAACACACAGTTAACGAATATTGATTAATGTGGTTAATGAGTTTGACCAATTAATCTCACATCGTTGGAGCTTCTGATCTGCAGGTCCATTAGGTCCCACTGGTAGCTCATAAAGTAATTTGAGGCAACTAAGTAATAAATGTAAATTGAAAATGTTCAATTTACTAAGGGAAACAAATATAATATATATTGATATATTATTATGAGAGAAATTAAATATTTGAAGAAGTTCAAATATAGATTTATGGAAGATTGAAAGAGTTCAAATAATGAATTAATTAATTTAAGTCCTAAAATGTGTTTGGGCAAAATTAATTAATTCAAGGCCGGAAATTAAATATGTGATATTTAATTGGTGGTTAATTAATTAAAGAATTCATTAACCATGAATTAATCAATTATGTAAATAATTAATCACTTAAGGAAGTGATTAATCATTTATGGGAATGATCTAATCACTTATGGAAGTAATTAGTCATTTATGGAAAAGATTAATCAATTAGGGAATTGATTGATCATGATTGATTAATTAAGGAATAAGATTGAATCAATTTTGGAAAAGATTGATTTAATTGAATATTTTATTCATGGCCTCTCTTCTATAAATAGAACACTAGACCTAATTGGTCATGACTTGACACTCTTGCTCTTGCTCTTAGACTCTCAAAGACAAGACCTAGAATTCTCTCTAGCCTCCCTCTTCGAGAAAGACTCCCACAAGTCTTTTGCCTCCTAGACTTAGAGACATACCGGTGTAACCTCTGTGGTGATTGTGTCAATCAAAGAAGAAATTTCCAGCGAAGAAAAACAAAGGCGGCTGCTGCGTTTTCGTTCGTGGAGCGTCGTTGGCGAAGAACGGTCAAGTCTTCAACGAAGGTTTGAAACGGTTCTTCCTCTTTTCTTTAGAAAAGTATTAAAAATAAATTTAGATTTATTTTAGCATGTTTAAACCAATTTTACAGCGGCTTTAAAGGTTGTTTAAAGTTTTGTTTGAGTTATCGTAACGGTATTTTAATGTTAATTAATATACGGCGTAAGGTCCAATCGATGCACTTCCGCTGCGTGGGGACTTTTATTCCCTTCACTCCTGACCAGCATCATCATCTTTCTCCTCTCTATCAACGGGTGGTGGTGGGATCTAAGGGTTCAACAAATCATCAGGGAATAAGGGGAAGGCTGGATAGGGCTTGGAAAAATTAGCTTGAAGTGCCTTCCTCAATGCAGCATCACGTCTTTTAACATAATTCCAGAAGATATGAGCCTGCCTTTCGGCGAACTCTTGCCTGCTGGCTGAAAGTGCAAGTTGTTCTAAGATCTAGTGAATACTACAGACTAGCCCCCCTGACGCTCTTCCTGTGTCCGTTGAAGCCGTGCCAAGTTAGGGCTGTCGATTATTCCCTTATCCAGTAGGATCACGTCCTCTGTGCTCTCTGGAACCCCTGCTCTCTTACACAGCATTGAAATTGTGTTTGGAAAGAACAATTTTCCAACCTTCTTTCTCCAACATCCAAAAATCTCACCAGCAATAATTTTACCCACATCAATGCTAAGGGACCGTAGTATTGCAAAAGATAGAAGAACTCTTCCCGAGTGACCGTGGAGTCATGAGTCGTTGGAAGCAGCCTTTGTTTGATGAACCCCATCCAAGTATTTGCTTCCTTCTTCCTTTGGTCTAAGCCATCTCAATCTCACAGTATTTTCACTCACAGAAACGGAAGAACAACGAAAGAAAAACTGAAGTAGAGAATAAATGGTAGATGAACACGAAGTGAAGAAAAAAAACATACCGTGGATTTGATTAAATAGGGCTCTAGCATGATGATCCTAACCGAAAAGATCTGCTCCAATTAAATAATATTACCGTTTATTTTGCATGTAATCGTGGGAAATTAATTTCCAAAAAACAATAAAAATAAATTGCCAGATCAATGCATGATGTGTTGTCCAACGGCTAGACCGTTAGATCTCCCCTGCGCGACACGTGGAAGCACCAGATGCCCACGCATATTACCTGCCCACAGAAAATTTAAAACCCAACGGTAAAATATTTAATAAATAACCACATCCGTAATATTCTGATGTTTGCTCTAACCAAAAGATTGCAAAAACAAACTGAGCAACAAGATTTCCTTCTAGAAGAATCTTTTCACACGGGGAACTCAATTTAAATTTAAACCGCCAAAATCAAATCATATCTTATTTTTATCTTCAGCCGAATAAATCGAGAAAATATTATTAACCTAAGCTAAGCAGAAATTTAAATAACGAAAATATAACCTAAAATGTAATCTAAACTAATCAGATAAAATTAACAATTCAATATACTGGCGAAAATAAAAACACACCAAAAATAAAATCTACGGAATTAACAAAAATAATAATGAATTAAAATAAATCAGATAAGATTTAAATAAGCCAAATCTAATTCAAAATAATTCGAATTAAAATCAAATCAAATCAACGAAAAATAAAATCGCAACAAACACTGGGAGCCAAAAATATTGCAATATGAAATGCTCTCGCAAAACTCTCGCTCGCTTTATTCATCAACCAATTTTAGGGAAGGGTATTTCGACTGGAATTTCTCTCCCCAATAAATGCTTCACTCGCTGTCCATTAACTTTGGACACTCGTCCATCCTTTTCATCTCTCAAAGTAATTGCTCCATGACGGAAAACTTCAATCACAACAAATTGCCCAGACCATTTAGACTTCAAATTCCCAAGAAACAATTTTAATCTAGAGTTATAAAGCAAGACTCTTTGACCCTTAACAAACTCCTTGGGTTTTATTTTCTTATCATGCCACTGCTTAGTCTTTTCCTTATAAATTTTCACATTTTCGTAAGAAAACTGACGAAACTCATCTAATTCATTAAGCTGCAGCATTCTTATTACACCTGCACGACTCAGATCAAAATTCAATTTCTTCAAAGCCCAAAATGTTTTATGCTCAAGCTCTAACGGTAAATGGAAAGCTTTCCCATACACTAACCTATAGGGAGACGTACCTAGAGAAGTCTTATAGGTTGTCCTATAAGCCCAAAGAGCCTCATCTAACCGAAAAGACCAATCTTTCCTAGATGGATGGACTACTTTCTCTAGAATTGATTTTATTTACCTATTACTAACTTCAGCTTGGTCGTTTGCTTGTGGGTGATAAGGGGTAGCTATCCTATGCTTAATTCCATACATAGCTAAAAGCTTAGTTAAAACATTATTCACAAAATGTGTACCCTCATCACTCACTAGAGCTCTAGGTGTCCCAAACCGCGCAAAAAATGTGCGATTGGAGAAACCTTGATACTATTTTAGCATCGTTCTGATGGCATGCGATGGCCTCTACCCACTTGGACACATAATCAACTGCCAATAAGATAAAAACATTACCATTAGAAGGGGGAAATGGCCCCATAAAATCAATACCCCATACATCAAATAATTCTAATTCTAAAATGTAAGTAAGAGACATTTCATCTCTAGGCCCCAAATTTCCTCTCCTTTGGCAAGCATCACATTGCTTGTAGAACCAATAGGCATCCTTAAATAAGGAAGGCCAGAAGAATCCACATTGCAAAATCCTCATAGCTGTCCTCTAACCGCTGAAATGGCCTCCACACGGCGAAGAGTGACATTGCTCCAGGATTTCCTTTGCTTCATTAGCTGAAACACATCTACGAATAATACCATCAGAGCATTGCTTATACATAAATGGCTCATCCAAATAGAAAAATTTGGCATCATGCTTAAACTTTTTCATCTGCCTCCAATCCATGTCAATAGGAGTGACTCCTTTTACCAAAAAGTTGGCAATATCAGCATACCAAGGAATATCCTTGACTACCTTTACCTCAACAGCAAAGAGCTGCTCATCTGGAAGGGAATCTGAAATGACAGATTGCTCCAGCAAGGATGATGTTGGATCAAGATGAGATAAATGATCTACAATGACATTCTCCGATCCCTTCTTATCCTTTATCTCCAAATCGAATTCCTGCAATAATAAAACCCAACGAATCAATCTAGGCTTAGCATCTTTCTTAGACATTAAATACCTTATTGGTGCATGATCTGTGAAAACCGTGACTTTGGATCCAACCAAATATGGGCGAAATTTCTCAAAAGCAAATACAACCGCTAACAACTCCTTTTCAGTAGTTGTGTAGTTGATTTGTGCCTCATTCAAAACCCTGCTTGCATAATATATAGGATGGATAAATTTGCCCTGCTTTTGCCCCAGCATGGCACCTACTGCAACATCACTCGCATCACACATTACCTCAAATGATAAACTCCAATTAGGTGCACACAAAATGGGGGCTAAGATTAAAGCAGCCTTTAAAGTCTCAAAAGCCTTCCTACAATCTGCATCAAAGTCAAAAATATGATCAGTACACAATAAGTTACAAAGAGGTTTACTCATTTTGGAAAAATCCTTTATGAACCTTCTATAAAATCCAACGTGACCTAAAAAACTCTGAATCCCTTTCACTAAACTCGGTGGTTCTAATCTCTCAATAACCTCTATTTTTGCTCAATCAACTTCTAGACCTTTCTTTGAAATTTTATGACCTAGCACTATGCACTTCTTCACCATGAAGTGGCATTTCTCCCAGTTAAGAACTAGATGGGTATCCTCACATCTCTTTAACATCTTACCTAAATTATCCAAATAACTCTGAAAAGATCCTCCAGAAACTGAAAAATCGTCCATAAATACCTCAACAGTGGACTCAATCATATCAGAAAAGATTGCTAACATACACCGCTAAAATGTTGCTGGAGCATTGCAAAGGCCAAAAGGCATTCGCCTAAAAGCAAACGTCCCATAAGGGCAGGTGAAAGTGGTCTTTTCCTGATCGTCAGGAGCAATGGTAATCTGGTTATACCCAGAATAACCATCTAAGAAACAGTAGTAGGCCTGACCAGTCAATCTATCCAACATCTGGTCAATGAATGGTAGAGGGAAATGGTCCTTACGAGTGGCTCTATTAAGCCTCCTGTAATCCATGCAAACCCTCCAGCCAGTTACTGTCCTGGTTGGGATCAACTCATTATCTTTATTAGATACCACTGTGACACCCCCTTTCTTAGGAACACATTGGACGGGGCTTACCCAATTGCTATCTGCAATTGGATAGATAATCCCAGCATCCAACCATTTAATCACCTCCTTTTTAACAACCTCCTTCATTGCAGGGTTAAGTCTCCTTTGTTGGTCAATACTCCTAAAGGATCCCTCCTTTAGAGTGATTTTCTGCATAAAAAGGATGGGCTAATTCCCTGAACGTCAGCCAGTGTCCAACCTATTGCTTTGCGATTTTGCTGTAGCAACTTTATTAAGGTCTCTTCATCCTCCGGCATTAAATCTGATGCAACAATAATGGGCAACGTTTCACCCTCCCCAAGATACACATACTTTAGAAGATCCGGCAAGGGCTTCAAATCTAAAGTGGGTGCCTCAATCAGGGATGGCTTAATAGGAGGAGCCTTCCTTTCATCTAAATCTAAAGACTCAAAAACATCCTCACACCTAGACACTTCTTTTTCACTTTTTCTTTCTAAAGAACACACTTCTAATTCCTCTACACTAACCTCTCCATGATCTTCCAAATGTTCAGTTGCCAAATCCTACATTGTTGTCTCAACAATTGTGTTTTCCAGAATCCTAATGAAAGAGCAATCTTCCACTTCGTCTAGATACTTCATGGCCTTAAACACATTAAACTTCACTTCCTCATTATAAACCCTCATTGTTAATTCCCCTTTTTGAACATCTATTAATGCCCTACCAGTAGCCAAAAATGGACGACCAAGAATAATTGGGACATCTTTATCCGCCTCATAATCTAAGATAATAAAATCAACAGGAAATATGAATTTATCTACCTTCACCAAGACATCCTCAATTTTACCCTCTAGATATGTGATAGACCTATCAGCTAATTGGAGTGTGACTGTGGTAGGCCTAGCTTCACCAATACCTAGCTTTCGATAGACCGAAAGAGGCATAAGGTTAATGCTTGCGCCTAAATCACAAAGTGCTCTACCTAACTCTTTTCCACCTATTGACACAGGAATAGTAAATGACCCTGGATCCTTAGCCTTGGTTGGTAGCCCATCCTTTAGAATAGCACTACATTCCTCAGTAAGAGATACAGTTTCAAATTCACCTAACATTTTCTTTTTAGTTAAAATATCCTTAAGAAATTTAGCATAATTTGGCATTTGCTCTATAGCTTCTACTAAAGGGATATTTATATGCAATTGCTTAAGAATTTCTAAAAACTTTTTAAATTGACCATCCTGATTCTTAGGCCTTTGCCTTTGTGGAAAAGGTAGAGGTGGTACATAAGGTGGGGGCGGCACATAAGGTGGTTCCACATCTGGAACAGAACCAGATGCTCCAGCATCATTATTGCTGCCTCCAGCACCCTGACCAGACTCCAACTCTTTTTCAACAACAACATTCTTATCACTATTTTTCTCTACATCCTGGATTTTACTAGGCTCTTTTCTCTCTTCTAGTGGCTTACCACTCCTTAGAGTCACTGCCTGTACCTGCTCCTTACCTTCCCTTCTAGGGTGCTCAGTATCTGAAGGAAGTTTCCCTTGAGGCCTTGCCTTCAGCTCATTAGCTAGCTGGCCCACTTGCAATTCCAGGGCTCTCATTGAAGCTTGATTACTTTGAATTGCGGCATCTGTACGAGCCATATATTCTTTCATCATTGCCTCAAGAGAACTCTTCGAATTTTGTTGGGGCAAAGCCTGCTTATTTTGCTGGGGCAATACCTGTGATTTAGCAAATCCCGACTGGTTCACCTTTTGCTGTGTCTGCACATTACTTCGTTGTCCACCCCATGCAAAGTTGGGGTGGTTGTGCCACCCTGGATTATAAAAGTTAGAATAAGGGTTATTCCTCTGATTACCTACAAAAAACACAGAAGCTGGATTGTTGGGGCAAAACTCGTAGTTGTGCTCTTCACCACAATAGACACATGTTTCTGTTGGGTTTTATGCCCTAAAACTCGTAGATAGTGAATGTAAACAAATTTTATACTTGTGTTCAATAAATTGTTATTTAGTTTCTACAATAAAATGTTATTGTTTAATATTGCACTATTTGACCCAAATCCAATAAACTAAGATCCAAGGTTGTTTGTATGTAACTTGAACTAGTATATAGTGACATACGGGGATCGATGTTCAAGTAACAACCTAAAAGGTCTATAGTATAGGGATAAGGCTGGGTACCTTATCCTGGTGACACTATGGATACGGCCCACTTTGTATTATGATACAAACGCTATGATCCAACGCGTTCATGTAGTTGACATGCGAGTGGGGGTATCCTATGCAATGAGTTTGCATAAGACCGGACCGCGAAATAGTTAACCACTAACTGTAACACCGTTAGTTGGCTTGGTTTCTATTTCACTAGGATGACCTAGACAACTCAGTCTCAATCCTGAGTGGATTATGGACTCATGTTCACGAGGAGTTGTCCTTTGATTTGTATGGGTGAGAGTGGCCAGCACGCCGACTCAATAAGCCTACCATTTTGGGGACAATACCGAGTGGGGAGCTGGGAACATAATCACACAAGATGGAATTCACTCCTTCCTGACTCTAGGGTAAGTAGAGGTGTGTTCCCTTAAGTGGTGTCTCCGGGACTTGAACAATGGGCCCAACCCTCTCTATGGCACGAGAGGGACTTCTGTTTGTTGGTTGGACCTCAAACAGGTTGTTCATTAGAGGAGCACTGGGGACTTAAGGACAAAGATGTAAACCAGGGGTAAAACGGTAATTTGACCCAGCTGGGATACGAACACACGTGAAGGACTGACTTGTAGTATTGGTCGATATCCGTGGACACAGACATATTCTGCAGTGAGAAGAGTGCAGCTGAGGGTCTTTAGTGGAATGACCCACAGTTAACGAATGGAGACTAACTTGGTTAATGAGTTTAAGCCGATTAGTCTCGTATCGTTGGAGCTTCTGATCTGTAGGTCCATTAGGTCCCACCGGTAGCTCGTAAAAAGACTTGAAGCAAACAAATATAAATTGTAAATTGAAAGTGTTCAATTTATTTGGGGAATCGTATAATGTATATTGATGCATTATAATATAAAGTTTATGAAACTTTATAATATAATTTTTGAATTAATTTCAAAAATTAATTCTTGAGAGAAAATATTTGAAAGAGTTCAAATAAATTTAATATGAATTGGATTCATATTAATTTTAATAAAATCCCTAAGATTAAATATATGATATTTAATTGGGTAATTAATTAATCATGGAATTAATTAATTATTAAAATTAGAGACCTTTTCCTATTAGGAAAGAAAATATTTGAAAGAGTTCAAATAAATTTAATATGAATTGGATTCATATTAATTTTAATTTTAATAAAATCCCTAAGATTAAATATGTGATATTTAATTGGGTAATTAATTAATTATGGAATTAATTAATTATTAAAATTAGATATTGTTCAGATAATAGATTTGAACTTATTCCTAGACCTTTTCCTATTAGGAAAAGGTCTTGGCCTTTACCTATATATAGGACCCCTGGGGTGGGGTGAAAGGCATCCCATTGTCTCTAATTCTCTCAGAGATCTCTCCCAAAAGACTCCCACAAGTCTCCTGCTTCAAGAAGTCTTAGAGATATACCGGTGTAGCCGATTGGTGGTGTTCGCACAAGAGGGTTGCTACGTTTTCATTCTTATTGGCAAGAAAAGGCGAATTGATCAAGGCTTTCTACAAAAGTAAGTTTTCTATGAAATCCTTGATCACTAGGATCAATCTAGTTGATTTTTAGCATGTTTATAGCCTATGTACAGCCCATTAAATATAGATTTATTGCTGTAATATTTTGCAAATTGTATTGGTATTTCAATTAGAATCTAAGACTCTGAATAGGTTCGGTAATACTTTCCGCTGCGTGGGGCTTTTATCCCTTCAGTTTCCTCTGCAACCTGGTTCACCACTGCAGCAGGCTCCACTGCTGGCGGCTGCTGATGACTAACCACTGTCACATTTTTAAGAGCATTAGCTAACATTGCAATATCAGCCCTAATGGTAGACACACCATCGACCTCTAACACACTCTTAACTTTTTTATTTGAGCCTCTAACATCTGACCACTGATAACTATTGGTTGATATTCTTTCTAAAATTTCATGGGCTTCATTAAAAGTTTTTGCCAAAAGGGCCCCTCCAGCCGAAGCATCGACCATACCTTGGGTTGCTCCATTCAATCCATTGTAAAATGTTTCCATTTGAATACAATGAGGTAAACCATGATGGCGACACCTTCGCAAAAGTTCCTTAAACCTCTCCCAAGCCTCGCTAAAAGTTTCATCTTCAAGTTGCCTAAACCCTACTATTTCACTCCTCAATTTGGCATTCCTAGTTGGTGGAAAATATTTACTAAGAAATTTTTCCGCTAACTCATTCCATGTCCTAATTGATCCTGGAGCAAAAGAATTTAGCCACGCCTTTGCTCCGTCTCTAAGAGAATACGAGAACAAAGTTAATCTAAGGGCATCTCTAGACACTCCCTGTATTACAAATGAATCACTAACTCCTAGAAAAGACTTAAGATGTAAATGGGGGTCTTCAGATGACAAACCATGGAACTGACCCACGGTTTGCAACATCTGAAACATTACCGGTTTCATTTCAAAATTTGCTGCCTCAATTTGAGGACGTGCAATTCCTGGATTCAACTCATCAAACATTGGAAAAGCATACGCTCGAATGGCTCTGGCCCTATCATTCGCTACCAAGATAGGATTCTCAGCCTGATTATTTTGCTGTCTATTTTGCTCTAGCAGCAGATTTTGCTGCAGCACACAATTCTGCTGGGGATCAACTGGACCTTCTGGAACTTTCGGGAGATGCGGTACGTTATCCATTGGATTTTGATTTCTTCGCTGCTCTCTCCTTCTTCTCATGAATGTCCTTTCAATTTCTGGATCAAGCTCGAACCTTATCCCAAGCGGATCGCTCATGAACCAAACTCACACCTGCAAAAACAAAAGAAACAATCAAAAAGCTCTAGCACCAAACCAATAAAAAACATACACAAAACAGATCAGATAAAAACTTATTCAAGTCCCCGGCAATGGCGCCAAAAACTTGTTGGGTTTCCAGAGTGGGTGATAACTTGCAAAAAGCAAGTTATTTGTCCTTTAAATTTAAGCTAAATAAGGCCAAAAGATCCAATGATGCGTTACTTCAGCGCAAAAAGAAAGAAAAATGTGATAGTTTTATGCAGCGAGCTATATTCATGTATGCGATAAGAAATTATAAAACATAAGGCGCTAACGCAACTAATTCAGTTGTTTTCCAAAGTTTCTTTTCAGCGCAGGCACACATCCCGAAATGATCAAAAGGCAGACAAGATGGACGAAAGGACAATGCTGACATAACTGACGCAACTAACGCAAGTGGGCTGAAAAGTTGCAAGTTGGCTAATGATGTCTGAAGCAAGTTGCTAAATACTTGGAGAAGTTAGCTTCCCTTGCCTATAAATAAAAGCCACCTGCTCGAAGAGAAGACACAGAGGAGAAAGAGGGAGAAATCATTTGATCAAAAGGAAGAGGAAACGAAGATCAAGGAGAAAGAGAAATCACAGTGAGCTGCGATTTGGAGCAAACTTGCGTTTGTAATGTTTGATCTCATGATGTTTTGTCTTGCTCACATGAGCTAATTTCTTCTTCAAGGCTTAGCGCAAGCACCTCATGTGGTGATTCGTACATTTTGTAAGCACATATTTTTTATCTAAATGAAACAGTAATTGCCTTCTACTTCATTGCGATGATATTTTCATTACTAACTCCCGCTTGGCCAGCCGGATGCGGTAGCAGTATGCTAAATCCCTGACAGGTAACGCATGCGGACATCTCAAAGTAGAGCAAGTTAGCGCATGTCATGTAGTCTTGGTAGCATTAAAACACTACCGCTAAAAGATAGTGCATGCATGAGCTTAGACTGCGTTGTGACTAACGCAATCCCTTGTAAGGTTTAGAGAACTACGCCTAACGCATGAACTAGCCAAATAACCAATTGATAGTTTTATGCCAAACGCAAAAGGAGTACCGGAAGGGAAACTTATGATTTTTTTCTCACTTAGGCATTAATGGATCAATTAATCAAAGTATGCGCTACAAGGTTCTTATAAACGCATGAGGTTGCAACCACAATAGCCTTGATACCATTCCCCTTATATATATTTTTTCTTTTCCCTTCATTCTTGTCGCATGTTTTGTTTTCTGCGCATTCTATTTTTAGCCCATCATCTCTATTATTTATGCTTGGGAAAAATACACTTTTGGTCCCTGAGGTTTGGGTTAAGTGACAGTTTGGTCCCTGAGTTTTCAAACTCAACAAAAATACCCCTGAGGTTTGAGATAAGGAGCATTTTGGTCCCTGCCATCCAATTTACCGTTAAGTGCTAACGGAATGCTGACGTGGCCACATTTTTTTAATTAAAAAAATTTCTTATTTTATTTTAAAATAAAAATAAATAAAAACAATAAAAATATTATTATTTTTTATTATAATATTATATTATTTTTTAATATCTTTCTTTCCCTTCTTCTTCATCCTCACTCTCCACTCCCCTTCATCTATTCCCAAGACTTTCTTCTTCTCCAAGTCTCCGGCGACCGGCGACCGGCGATCGGCGGCCAGCCGCCGGCGACTTTTTTTTTTTTTTCTCTTTTTTCTTCCCCTTTCTTCTTCTCTTACCCCATTTTTCATCCTTTTTTTTTTTAAAAAAAAAGTAAACAGAGGAGGAGGGAGATCCCTCCTCCCTCCCCTCCCTCCTCCCTCTCCGTCCAGATCTGGACGGGGAGGGAGGAGGGAGTCCCTCCTCCCTCTTGTATATTAAAAAAAAAAAAAGAAAGAAAGAAAGAGAAGAAGAAAAATGGGGTAAGAGAGAAGAAGAAAAGAAAGAAAAAAAAAAACCAGTCGCCGGCGACCGGCGGCGGCGGCGGCGGGCGGTGGTCGCCGGTCGCCGAAGTTAGGAAGAAGAAGAAGGAAGATGAAGGAGATGGAGAAGATGGAGAAAAAGAAGAAGAAGAAAGAGAAAGGAAGAAAAAAGAATAAAAAAAGAATAAAATATTAATATTTTATTATTTTAATATTTTTTTTAAAAAAATAAAAATAATAATTTTTTTTATTAAAATAATAGTGCCACGTCAGCAACCGTTAAGTTTTAACAGAAAAATTGACGGCAGGGACCAAAATGCTCCTTATCTCAAACCTCAGGGGTATTTTTGTTAAGTTTGAAAACTCAGGGACCAAACTGTCACTTAACCCAAACCTCAGGGACCAAAAGTGTATTTTTCCCTTTATGCTTTTATATAATATCACACGTTTTTTAGTTTAGATCAGTAAACATTATTAAGAACTCTGCAAATAACCCTTCCCTGAGGAATCGACCCTGGACTCACCAGGTATTACTTGATTTTGTCAATTTATACTTGGGTTGATTAAAATCTGCGATAAATTTATATTGAATTATTAAACACTTTGACGAACCATCAGTGGGTAAAAATATAGTAAAAATAGACTCTAGAACACTGTACAAGCATACACAATCCGCAGCAAGTAATAATTATTTATCGAATCTAGGGGCTGAATAGATCACACTTTATCTATTTCGTATAACTCTTTAATTGTTTCAAAAGTGGTTAAAATGATTGGTTTTGATATAATGCTGAAGCAAAAGAAATGACAGAACAGAAAGTAAACAAATAAAGCAGACAGATTAGAAATAGACGTTGGTCAGGATTTAGTAATTGTTTTAAAAGATGCTCTAGCAATATTATTGATTAGGATATTCTCTTGCAGTATTATCAACAGGATCCTCCCGGAACTCTGGATTTTTTGGAATGTGTTTCAACTCCAATGACGCGCTACCGATCAAGCACTAGGCAACTGGCTATCCCTAACTCAATCACTGGCGTTCACCTATACACAATGATCTAGTGTGATTAAATGCCACACACTTCTCAAATCATCCCTGAAACTAAGAAGTGATATTCATACCGGCTGGCCAGGCGGGCACAAAATGTAAATATGCACAACAAATAATCAAGATGCTCAAATCAACATATATTGCATAGAGAATAAGCACGAATATTACATAACTCCTAACCAACACCTAAGTAAATTTAGTTAATAAGGCTCATGATAACACACGCTACAATCTGAGTATGTGCATCCATAACTATAAGAAATTACAAGAAAATACTAATTCCCTTGGTCAAACCCGTAGTTGATGGTCTCTTGAATCTCCAATCTCTCATTCTCTATTCGGCTCCCAAAAGTGGAAATGAATTTCCCAAGAGTGGAATATTCCTTCCCAAAAAGGAATGAATTTGACTTGAGACGGCTCCTCCTTTTATAGAGTGATAGCAAGCCCTAATTAGGTCAAATTAGACACGTGGCAGGCTCTCCAAGCTTCTTAGATCCGTAAATAACTCAACTAACTTCGGTTCATTAAAATGGATTACGAGCTGTGACGTGGCAGTGTTGCTCCCTGCTTTGCTGGATCACAGATTTTGCTCCCTCAAGTCGCTCAGCATTATATTCTGCACAAAATAACTTCCAAAGCTTCCTATTCTTCCAAATGGGTTAAGACATATAATATTCATCTAAAAGCAACCCTATTTAGCACAAATGACACACAAAACACTATAGAATTAAGACCTAAATAACTCCCTTTTGGGAGTTATCACTAGGCCTTCAAATATGGAAATGTGCTCTCAGATTGCCCTAACGTCGAGACACTAGGACACAACGTCTCGACGCTGTTACTTCTGCTACACGCCCAAGCTCTTTCCGTAAATGGCACGACATCCTGACGCTGGTACGGCAAGGTCTCGACGATGCTGATGCTTCAGGGGCAGAATGGTCATTGTACACTCCAGTTTTGCTTGTTTAGGCCCTGAATCGCTTCCAAAGCTCCGGTGAGGACCTATAGACACATTATACTCATTTTAAAGAATTTTTCGCAAGGAATTCAAATAATATAAGCAAAATGGGAGATTCTAAGTGTACAACAAATTAGACCTATCAAGGACATTTTAGTTCAAGTGGATAAGTTTATATTTCCAGCGTATTTCATTATTTTGGATTATGAAGCTGTCAAATATGTCCCAATTATCATAGGAAGACCATTTTTGGCTACAGGGTGAGGTTTAATAGATGTTCAAAAGGGTGAATTGACTATGCGAGTGCATGATCAAGAAGTTAAGTTCAGTGTGTTTGATGCCATGAAATGCCCAGCTGAAATGGAAGAGTGTTCTGTGATTAATGTGATAGATGAGCTTGTAACAAATAAACTGGAGGAAGAGCTACTGCACCACCACATACAGCAGTTTGGTGAAATATGAGTGGAAGACTTGGAAATCTTGCGTGTGCAACAGAAAATGGAGGCAGTAAGTGAAGTCTCTAACTTTAGGAGAGCTTTTGAATCATTGGAGTTGTCTGATAGGAAAATAAAACCTATGCAACCATACATTATAGAGCCTCCTAAGTTGGAACTCATTCCTTTACCCACCCATTTGAAATATGCCTATTTGGGAAAGCAAGAAACATTGCCCATCATAATTTCAGCAAGTTTGCTCCCTGGAGATGAACAAGCACTGTTGGAGTTGTTGAAAAAGTTCAAGAAGGCTATTGGATGGACTCTAGCTTATATCCAAGGTATAAGCCCTCTTTTTGTATGCACAAAATTAATTTGGAGGAAGGAAACTTCAAATCAATTGAACAACAAAGGAGGCTTGATCTAGCCATGAAAGAAGTGGTTAAAAAGGAGATAATTAAGTGGCTAGATGTTGGAATTATATACCCTATAGTTGATAGCAATAAGGTTAGTCCAGTCCAATGTGTGCCTAAAAAAGGAGGAATGACAGTGGTGGTTAATGAAGCAAATGAGCTAGTTCCCACAAGAACAGTGACATGATGGAGGGTATGCATGGACTATAGATGTTTAAACAAAGCTACAAAGAAAGACCATTTCCCTCTACCTTTCGTTGACCAAATGTTGGATAAACTAGCTGGACAAGATTACTATTGCTTTGTGGATGGTTATTCAGGGTATAACCAAATCACCATAGCCCCTCAAGATCAAGAGAAAACCACTTTCACTTGCCCCTATGGTACTTTTGCATTTAGAAGAATGCCCTTTGGTCTTTGTAATGCTCCTTCCACTTTTCAAAGGTGTATGATGGCCATTTTTTCTGATTTAGTGGAGACCGTAATGGAAGTATTCATGGATGACTTTTCAGTTTTTGGGGAGTCATTTCAAGCTTGCCTCACTAATTTGGGAAAAGTATTGCAAAGGTGTGAAGAAACTAATTTGATGCTCAATTGGGAAAAATGTCATTTTATGGTTAAGGAAGGCATAGTTCTTGGGCACAAAATATCTAGGAAAGGCATTGAAGTGGATTAAGCCAAGGTGGAGATCATTGAAAAGCTAGAGCCTCCAACCACAGTGAAAGGAGTTAGAAGTTTTCTTGGGCATGCTGGTTTTTATAGAAGGTTCATCAAGATTTTTCAAAAATTTCCAAGCCCCTTTGCCTATTGTTGGAAGTGAACTGCCCCTTTGAGTTTGATGCTAAATGTTTGAAGGCTTTCAACACCCTAAAAATAGCATTAGTCAATGCACCTATCATCTCGTCACCCAATTGGCAATTGCCATTTGAATTTATGTATGATGCAAGTGATTTCGTTGTTGGGGCCATATTGGGACAAATAATAGAGAAGCTAGTCCACCCTATTTATTATGCTAGCAAAACTCTGAATGAGGCCCAAAAGAATTATACAACCACTGAAAAAGAACTTTTGGCTGTGGTGTTTGCTTTTGAAAAGTTTAGACCATATTTAGTGGGAACCAAGGTGACAGTGTTCACTGACCATGCTGCCATTAAATACCTTTTAGCTAAGAAAGATGCCAAGCCAAGGCTTATTAGGTGGGTACTTTTGCTCCAAGAGTTTGAATTGGAAATTAAAGATAAAAAAAAGGTCTGAAAATCTGGTTGCTGACCATTTGTCAAGGTTGGAAGATGGTGAAAATCTGCTGCAGCAGGGTGAAATTAGAGACTCATTTCCTGATGAGCAACTTCTCACAGTAGCTCAAGTGAAGGAAGTTGATACTCCTTGGTTTGTTGACCTTGCAAACTACTTAGCTTGTGGGGTTTTACCAGGTGATATCAAAAAACAGCAACTGAAAAAGTTCTATTCCGAGGTCAAGTTCTATTTCTGGGATGATCCATTTTTGTATAGGCAGTGCACTGATGGGATTCTTAGAAGATGTGTTGTTGAGGATGAAATTCAATCTATTTTAGCTCATTGTCACTCATCTCCATATGGTGGCCATTTTGGTGGGCAAAAAACAAAAAGTGTTTCAATCAGAGGTTTCTATTGGCCTATAGTGTTCAAAGATGCCCATTTATTTAGCAAAGTTTGTGATAAATGCTAGAGAAAATGGAACATAAACTAGCGGGATGAAATGCCTCTAACTTACATCTTAGAAGTGGAACTCTTTGATGTTTGGGGTTTGGATTTCATGGGACCTTTTCCACCATCATTTGGAAATTTTTACATACTACTTGCAGTGGATTATGTATCCAAATGGGTTGAGGTCATAGCTTTCCCACTGAACGATGCAAAAACAGTTTTGAAGTTCCTCCACAAGTATATCTTCACTAGATTTAGAACCCCAAGGGCTTTAATTAGTGATGAAGGAACTCCCTTTGTGAATAAGTTGTTGGGCAATCTATTGGCTAAGTACAATATGAAGCATAAAATATCCACTCCATATCATCCTCAAGCCAATGGGCAAGCTGAAATTTCCAATAGGGAAATTAAGGGAATACTTGAAAAGATGGTAAGTCCGGATTGGTCCATTAGGCTTGATGATGCACTTTGGTCATACAAGACAACCCATAAATCCCCTTTGGAAATGTCTTTCTATAGGTTGGTTTTTGGAAAAGCCTGTCATTTGCCTTTAGAGTTAGAACACAGAGCTTTTTGAGCAATAAAAAAGCTCAATTTTGATCATGGGGCAGCAGGAGAGTTGAGAAAATTTTAGCTTATGGAGATGGATGAGTTTAGGCTAATGTCTTATTAAAATTCAAAGTTGTACAAGGAAAAGACCAAAATTTGGCATGATGAAAAATTGGTGTCGAAGCAGTTTGAAAGAGGTCAAAAGGTTTTGCTATTTAACTCTAGACTTAAGCTTTTCCCTGGTAAGCTTAAGTCTAGGTGATCTGGGCCTTCACTTTGTTAGAAGCATATAGTCATGGGGCTGTTTTGTTAAAGGATGAGAGTGATGGAAAAGAGTTTAAGGTAAATGGGCAAAGACCGAAGCACTATTGGGGTGAAGAATTCAAAAGAGGCCATGCCTCTTGCAAGTTGCTGAACATCTAAAAATGAAAAGAAAAATAAGGGGTAGTGGTCTTAAGAGTCAAATTTTATTTTTGGGCCCCTGTTGGAGTGGTGAAAGAATGCTAAAATTCGTGTGGTTTTATTTTTGGTAGATAGTTAGTTTTTGCTTATTTGTTTTGATTAAGTTGATCTAATTGAATTTTGTAGTTTTTGTTTTATTGAGTATGGTAGATTATCAATTAAAGCATTGATGGGCTAGCTGACGTGAGGCAGTGGGAAGTGACATGATAGAGTAGCTGATGTGATTGGAAAAACATAATCAAATTTGCTTTGATCAAGGAGGGAAAGCTGCAACACTTTAAAGGCAAATCTGGCAGAATATCAGAAGATTCAATGGGCTGGAAACAGATTTTGGTGGCAGCTGGCTGATTTTCCCAATCTGTGATTCACTCCTCAACCACCAAATCTGATTTTTAATGTGGTTGCATGCACAAAAATCTTTAAATTGAAGGGGCTTGATCAGCTTTGGCATGCAATAAGAGAGTAAAGTATAGTTCTCTCAGTTTTGGTTCCTTCAACACTCTACAAAAAAAAAATCCTTGCTTTTTCTTTCAAGCTGAGCATTTTCTTCTTCAGGCTGATGGGTTCTCAATCAATTTCAAGGAAGCTTTTTAGGCCAAAGTTGGATGAGTCTTCATCCCCAAAAGTGATGGTTCAAGGTGAGGCTGCCACTGCTCATAAGTCTAGGAAATCTAGCAGTTTTCTGTCTCGCAGGGCTTAGGTGAGCTTCATCATAAAATGTCGCCATTCTGAGAAGCAAGGGATAGAATAACTAAGGATTTTTGGGTTTAACAATGAGTATTTAGCCTAGTTGGTGATAAGTTTGAGGCAAGGGTATACTGCACCATAAAGTGGGTCATCTCATGCTTAAAAGCTTATGACTGTGAGGCAGCTTTAAGTCTGAAGAACAAAAGAATAAATCCCCTTAAAAATGTGTTTAAATATGTCTGATAATAGAGCTAGGCTGTGGTAAGTTCTTAGGATTGAGTTAAAGGTGGTGATTATTTGCTCAATGTTGAAAGAATCATTTTGCTGCAGCAGTGCTTGGTTTTGCTGGATGCTCAGGTAAAGGTTGAAGGTAGTGTTGGAATATCTGTTTTGATTGAGTTGTGCTATGACTAATGTTTTGAATTTTCAAGGGAAGGTGAGTTAGTATTGTTCGGAACACGCAATAGTTCAAGTTTGGGGGTATGATAACTCTCCAAAAGGGAGTTATTTATGTCTTAAATCTATAGTGTTTTGTGTGTCTTTTGTGTTAAATAGGGTTGCTTTTAGATGAATATTATATGTTTTAACCCATTTGAAAGAATGGATGCTTTGGAAGTTAATTTGTGCAGAATATAATGTTGAGCGACTTAAGGGAGCAAAATCTGTGATCCAGCAAAGCAGGGAGCAAAACTACCACGTAAGGAGTTCGTAATCCATTTTATAAAGTGGCGTTAGCTGAATTAATTACGGATCTAAGAAGCTTGGAGAGCCTTCCACATGTCCAATTTAACCTAATTAGGTTAAACCTCATCTTATAAAAGGAGGAGCCGTCAAAGATAAATGCATTCACGATTGGGAGACCGAATCAATCGGCCGGAGGCCGAATTGACGGCAGAATGGAGATCTAAGAAGACCATTTGCGATTCCTCTCAAGAAGACGAAGTCCTTCCATGTTCTTGGTGGTTTGGAGCAGCCGTTTCATCTCCCTAATTACTAAAAGAATTAGTATTTCTTGTGTATTTCGTATTATGGATGTGCTTATAGCGATTGTAACGTGATTTATGTTTTCAATCATGAACTAATTGCTTTGTAGGCATGGGTTAAGAATTATGTGATTCTTATATTTATAAAATCTGGAAATTCTGATCATCTTGAGTTATCGTTGTTCTTCAATTTCATTATGTGCCCGCCTAGCTAGCCGGTATGTATAGCTTCTCCTAGTTTCAGGGATGATTTAGGAGTTGTGTGGCGATAATTCACGTTAGACCATTATGTGTTGGTGAACGCCAGTAGTTGAACTAGGGATAGTCAATTGTCTAACGCTTGATCAGTAGAGCTTCATTGGAGTTGAAACATATTCCAAAAAATCCGGAGTTCCGGGAGGATCCAGCTGATAATACTGCATGAGATTGACGGATCAAAAGAATTGTTGGATCATCTTTACAAACAATTACAGAAGTCTTAACCTGTGTCTGTTTCCATTCTGTTTTCTCTAGTCGTAATCATTTACTGCTTTCGTATTTCTTTTGTTTCAGCATTTTAAAAACCCAATCAATTTAACCAACCATTTGAAATCACTAAAAAGGCAAATTAAATCAATAGAGTTAGGCAATTCAAGACCCTGTGGATACAATAAATACTTATCACTTGCTGCTAGATTGTGTATACTTGCACAGTATTCTGGAGTTAATTTTTCTCATATTTTTAACCACTTCAGAATTGCAACAAGTTTTTGGCGTTGTTGCCGGGGACTTGAAATTTTTTTATTTGATTGATTTTTTTTGTGTATTTTTGGTGATTTGGTGCGTGAACTTTTTGATTGTTTCTTTTTGTTTTGTAGGTGTGACTTTGGTGTATGAGCGATCTCCTTGGGATTAGATTTTCAAGAGGTTCAAGTGAATCTTGAAGAGGAATCGTGCGATGCAGCAAAATCCACCGCTGGAGCAAAATGGACAGCAAAATAATTAGGCTGAGAATCCTATCCTTGTAGCAAATGATAGGGATAGAGTCATTCGAGCATATACTTTTCCAATATATGACGAGTTGAATTCAGTGATAATGGGTCCAGTAATTGAGGCAGCAAACTTCGAATTGAAACCGGTCATGTTTCACATGTTACAGATGATTGGCCAATTCCATGGTTTATCATCTGAGGACCCCCATCTTCATATTAAGTCTTTTCTAGGAGTTAGTGATTCCTTTGTGATCCAGGGAGTGTCTAGAGATGCCCTTAGATTAACTTTGTTCCCGTATTCTCTTAGAGATGGAGCAAAAGCGTGGTTGAATTCTCTTGATCCAGGATCAATAAGTAGTTGGAATGAGTTAGTGGAGAAATTTCTTAGTAAGTATTTTCCACCAACTAGGAGTACCAAGTTGAGGAGTGAGATAATGGGATTTAGGCAGAATGAGGAAGAAACTTTTAGTGAGGCTTGGGAAAGGTTTAAGGAGCTTTTGTGAAAGTGCCCTTACCACTGTTTACCACATTGTATTCAAATGGAAACATTTTACAATGGGTTAAACATAGCAACCCAGTGTATGGTTGATGCTTCTACGGGAGGGGCCCTTTTGGCAAAAACTTTTAATGAAGCTTATGAGATTTTAGAGAGAATATCAACCTACAGTTGTCAATGGTTAGATGTTAGAGGCTCTAGTAAGAAAGTTAAGAGTGTGATAGAAGTTGATGGTGTGTCTACCATTAAGGCCAATATTTCAACATTAGCTAACGCTCTTAAAAACATAACTGTGGTAAGCAATGTTCAGCAGCCGCCAGTGGTGGAGCCTGTTGCAGTTGTAAACCAAGTGGTGGAAAAATCTTGTGTCTATTGTGGTGAAGAGCATAATTATGAGTTTTGCCCTAACAATCCAGCTTATGTGTTCTTTGTAGGTAATCAAATGAATAACCCATATTCAAATTTTTATAATCCAGGTTGGCATAACCACCCCAACTTTGTATGGGGAGGGCAAGGAAGCAATTTGCAGGCCCCCCAAGCACAACAGAAGGTGTCCAATCAGCCAGGATTTATTTTGCAGAACCAGCAAGGATTGCCCCAGCAAAATAAGCAGGCTACCCATCAAAATTCGGGTAATTCTCTGGAGACAATGATGAAGGATTATATGGCTCGTAATGATGTCTTAATCCAAAGTCAGCAGGCTTCGTTGAGAGCCCTAGAGTTGCAAGTGGGTCAGCTAGCTAATGAGTTGAAGGCACGTCCTCAAGGGAAGCTTCGTTCGGATACTGAGCACCCTAGAAGGGAAGGTAAGAAGCAGATGCAGGCAGTGACTTTGAGTGTTAAGCCACTAGAAAAGAGGAAAGAGCCTAGTAAACCCCACGTAGTAGAAAAGAGTAGTGATAGTAATGCTGTCGAAAAAGAGTTAGAGTCTAGTAAGGGTGCTGGAGGCAGCAATAATGATGCTGGAGCATCTGGTCCTGCTCCAGATGTGGAACCACCTTATGTACCGCCCCCACCCTATGACCCACCCTTACCTTTTCCACAAAGGAAGAAACCTAAGAACCAAGATGGTCAATTTAAAAAGTTTTTAGAGATTCTTAAGCAATTGCATATAAATATCCCTTTAGTGGAAGCTTTAGAACAAATGCCAAATTATGCAAAATTTCTTAAGGACATATTGACTAAGAAGAAGAGATTAGGAGAATTTGAAACTGTGGCTCTTACTGAGGAAGTACTGAAAGACAATGTTTGACTTTCCTAGACGACGAACATTATGACACCTTGCAGAAAAGGACTGTTGCGAAGGATTGCTGCGGTGTGTGGTCCCGATAGTAAATCTCGAGATGAGTAGTAAATCCGTTGGTCAACATACCTTGCCTTCACGCCTGATAAAGTGAGATGAAATAATATTCGAAGCCCATCAGATGAGGACAACGATTATCAACTTTATTAAAGCTACTTTAATAAAGAGATACGACAAAAGATGGTGGAGGAGTGTTATAGCATTATTATAAATAGTAGGTCAATTATATGTGCATTTATTACCTATGTCATATTAGGTTTTGTCTTTACCTCATAGTGTAAAATAATTGAGTGTGTGAATAGTGTGCAATTTAAGTGTGTAGTACAAGCGTGCAAGAAAGTCTTTTATTTTCGTATGATTTGTAATCTTTTACTTTTGAAATTATATCTTTTGTCATATCAATCCAATCAGGGGTCCTGTCCTGTCGGATTGATTCTTATCCTTTAATTTTTCATTTTCAATTGTAATTTCAAATCCGGAGTCTATAAAAGACTTCGATATTGTAATCAAAGAGCATCGGAAAATTTCGAGCTTTCATTTGAAGTTTGAAACATTTCCACGCTCTCCTACTACTATTCTCCCTTGTAATCGATCCTAATTCTCTTCGCGGTTTACCGAGGAGCAATTGGTATCAGAGCCTCTATTCAATAAAATTACCTTCTTTCTACATATCTCTTATCAGAACAAAATAAATTTCAATCTATCTTCCAAACGTTGAGAATCCATCAATTATATCTTGCGTCCGCTAGTCGTCCGCTGGTTGGTAAAGGTTGTGTTCCCGGCATTAAGTGTAAGTCCGTTGGTAAGCTCCTGTTCCACAGTAACTAGTACTTGATATAATTGTTGCATTTTTAAAGCTGTGAAGAAAGATAGAAAATTATTTTATTCTATTTTGAAATATGCACAAAAGAAGATAATCATGTCTAAACTCTTAAAGAAGATGATTAGCAGCTCTAGAGTCAAAGGGAAAGCGATTTCAATTTCCAATGATCATGAAGATCATAAAGGTGATTCAGAATCAAAACTTTCAGGCACTACCAATCGAGAATTGTCAATAGCAAAAATAGAAGACAAACTCCATCAATGGAGCATTCCAAAGGTAGATCCAAAAACAATTTATTATCATAGTACCTTCAATTTTTCTCAAAGAAACTGTATTAAAATCTCTGAGAAAAGCATTCCAATCAACAATGATCGTGAAACAATAAATCTTTTTTCAAAGAAGCTTATCCTTCAACATCGTGAAGAATTCAACTATCTTCACATGGGATTAGTTCAAATAGCAATCAAACCCTTATTCAAACTCGGTTTAGATATTCCAATTCTTGTCTCTTTAAGAGATAAGAGACATTTAAATTTCTCAAGCTCTCTTCTAGGAATTGTCCAATCCAATCTTGAAGGAGGACCTATTTTCTTCAATTGTTATCCAAATTTTACGCTTTCATTAAAAGATCCAAACATCCTATCTTCTCTAATAGCCGATGTTTATTCACAAAATCTTAACATTCAAGAAGAGACTCACTCTGCTGTAATGATTTTTAGAATCTATTACAAGCTTATGAATACAAACATCTCTCCAAGAGCGTTGAGATCCTCACCAAAAGGATCCACAGTCCTCTTAGAAGCAAATCTAGATAGATCTGCAATCACTGTTCCCAAAAGTTTATCTTGGGAACAAATCACCAGAAATCCAACATGGAAGCTTACAGACACTTTCACCCCACCAAAAAAGAACTCAAATTTAGCTCAAATCGTTGAACATACCGATGGAACGATAGAAGTCAAATTTTCTGAAGAACCAGAGACTTCAAAGGTTAAGGAATTCATGTCCTCAAGACCAAGTACATCTGTAACTTCTTCAGAAATCGATTCCAAGTTCTATTTTGATCGATCCAACTCATTAAGAGTAAAATCAGTCGGTATAGAGCAAAATGTGGCAAATGATCGATATGAAGATCATCCACAATCACCCACACAGACAGACATGGATAATCGATCTGTGTTTGCCAGTCAAATAAATGTCCTTATCGAAGGATTTTCCATAAATAAAGAGGCCCTGAAAAAGGACTTTCTTTCCCTAAAAAACAAAGCAAGAAGAAAAGTCTTTTTCCAAAATTATGACGAAAACCAAAGATCTGAGATAAGATAAAGATGGTATTCATTCATGGAAGAAGCCGAACAAAATATTCCATTCTTTACTTGGATGAAGGAATCCAGAAACGAAATCAATATGCTTCAAGAGTCCTGGAAAACCACTCAAAGAGGAAATATTCATTCTACTCATCCTCCTTTAGGGGCCGTTTGGCCCACTGTGTTGGTTATAATAGCCCCCGTTATTATAACCAACCCAGTGTTTGGGGCACCAACAAAAATAAGGGGCGGAGTTGGTTATTTTTCCCCTCCGTGTTGCTACAGTAACCATTATTCAACTCACCCCAATTATTCTATCCATTCTCTACAGTAACTCTTTTCTCTCTTCTTCCATGTGACTCATTGACTTTTCTACCGACGACCGGCCGACGAATTTTCCGGCGACCATCGACAACTTTTCCGACGACCGCCGTCGACTTTCCGGCCACTTTTCCGGCAATCACCGACGACTTTTCCGGCGACTTTTTTTTTTTTAAAAAAAAAAATCTTCTTCTCATTTTCATTTCGAAAAATATAAAAAACGAAAATAAAGAAAGAAAAAAGAGGTAGAAGAAAATGAAAGGAAAAAAGAGGGAAAAATTTTCGATCGCCGAAAAATTTGTTGGTGGTCGTCGGAAAAATCATAAAATTTCTAGGGAGAGTTAGATACTAGGTTGTCTTTGGACATATATATAAATATGGAGTTTTATTGCATAATTACTTTTGATAATGAAGTATATGAATGTTTATCTTCATCGTACCATATTTTTCATTCCAAATTATACTTATCGTATTTAAGTTTACTGTGATAATAATAATTTTTAAAAAAATACTACTCAAGTTTTTATTTTATGTGATTTCTATTTTATTTGATTCTTTTGATAATAAAGGTAAAATGAGTTTTGAATAAACATTTACCATTTTTATGTTGGAAATACATAAATGAAACAAATATGGTTTTTCTATATGAAATCATAAAATGACTTATTTTGTGAAAAAACCATGACTCTAAAACAAAGAAAATCAACCTTTACTTTAGGTTATTTTTGTTTCCTTTTAAGCTAAACACATAATTTAACCCCTGTACCCAAAACTTTTATTTTTTTTACAACTAAACCTTTTTTTTTATTATTAATATTTGAAGTACAAAGTTGTATGAGGAAAATAAACAAGAAAAAAAAGTCAAGAAAAAAAAACAGTCAGCTTGAAACATAGATTATTTGAACCCAGACTAAAATAATTTGCATCCCAAAACACTGCACCCCAAACACAGACTATTTTATCCCAGACTATAATAATCTGCACCCCAAACACAGATTATTATAACCCCCAGACTATTATAATCCCCCAGCTATTATAACCCCCAGCTATTATAATCAACCCAGCGCCCCAAACAGCCCCTTAGAGAAAATTGAGTTTGAAACAATCTATGGAGAAAAGGTCAAAGCTAGTCCATTAAAAAATATCAGTGAAAAGGACGAGAAGAATGCTTCTACTCTTAAAGATATAAAAAATATCCAGCTTCAAAACAATTTTTCCAATAAAATACTTTCTACCATTGCCAATCAAGTAGAAAAGATTGAAGGAAAAATATCAAAACCGTCTATTACTTCATTTTCAACTAAAGGAATCTTCATACCTCCTATAGATGAGTCAATTCCTTTATTCAAACCCACAGTCATTGACAGCAAGATTAAAATGATGACCAAAGAAGAAGAAACTTTAGCTTTAATTGAAGAAAAGCTAAACAATCTTCATATTTCAAAACCATCAACTTCAAAGACAACTCCTACAATCAATGTCATTAATGATTCTATTATTGACCAAATCATCCAAAAAACCAGAAATCTTTCTCTAGAAGAAGAAGGAATCGAGCCACCAAACGAAGTCCTAAAAATAGGAACAAAAGCATCTAAACACGCAGTAATGCGAAATTGGTATCCGCAACCTTCCTTCCCGGATGTCCAATTTGAAGAAAAAACACAAATGACTCAAGCCTCTTACGACGGATTAGCCATCCATGAATGGAATGTAGATGGTATATCCGACTATCTTATTCTCAATGTGATCAATGAAATGTTGATTGCCGCAAATGCTTACCGACAAAGAGGTAAGAAAGATCATGAAATAGTCCAACTGCTTGTTGCAGGATTCACAGGGCAATTAAAACAATGGTGGGATAAATATTTGACAGAAAGTGATCGTCAATATATCTTAACCCACACTACTACTGAAAAGAAAAGACAAACAATCAAACTTGAAGGGCAATTACCTCAAACTGTTGAAAGAGAAGAAAGCGTAGAAGACGCTGTAAATACCCTCGTTTATACCATTACAAATGCCTTTGTAGGTGATCCAGCTCAATATCAAGCCAGATCGGCTAAAATTCTTTTAAATCTCAAATGTCCAACGTTAGGAGACTTTAGATGGTACAAAGACGTGTTCCTAAGCAAAGTTCTCATCAGAGCTGATTGCTCTTCTTCAATCTGGAAGGAACAATTTATTAAAGGTCTTCCTAGCTACTTTGCTGAAAGAATCAAAATTGATCTCAATTCAAAATATGATGGGAAAATTCCATGGGATACTCTAACCTATGGAAATCTAACTTCCTTCATAATAAGTGAAGGTCTCCGTCTCTGCAACGAATCAAAAATTCAGTCCAAGCTTAACAAATCTTTTGGATCCAAACGAGCAGAATTAGGAATTTTTTGCGATCAATATGGATGTGGAAAAGTTTGACCACCATCAACAGTGAGAAAATCATCCATCAAAAGGTATCGAAGATACCAAGATCGACAAAACTACAGGCCATATAGGCCATTTCAAAGGAAGAATTATAAAAAAATCTATCATTCTTACAAAAAACGCCCCTCATACAAAGGAGGAAGTTCAAAAAGAAACATCCAATGTTACAAATGTAGATCTCATGGACATTATACTAATAAGTGTCCTATGAAAAAGAAGATCAATGAATTAGAAATAGATGACAATACAAAGCAACAACTTCTAAACATTATTCAATCTGATTCTAAAGAATCAATCATATACAGTTCCGATGAAGGTCAAATTCTTGAATTACAAGAAGAAATCGATTCATACTCTAGTAGTGATTATGAAGAAGAAGAAAATGAAGGCAAAAGAGTTTGTTCAGGTTGCAAATGTGTCCTAACAAAAGATCAAGAAACTCTACTCAACGTTGTTGACAAAATAGACAACGTAGAACTTCAAAAATCAAGTTTACATAGTCTTAAAAATTCAATTCTTGAAAAAGGAGAACAAGAAGAATCAAGTAACTTCCAGCCTTATGAATGGAAGAACGTTGTGAAAACATTCGAAGAACCAAAACCAGTCACCATTCAAGATCTTCAAGCCGAGATCAATATCCTAAAAAGAGAAGTCTCAGAACTCAAAAGGAATACTGATCGAGAAATCTTTCAACTCCGTCAGGAAATGTATCAAATCAAAACAGAAGCAGAGACAGTTCCCAACGAAGAGGAGTCTTTCGTTGGAGCTATTTCAAGCATACGATTCCAAAAATGGTATTCTTTAGTAACTCTAAAGATCCATGATTTTACAATAACACTTCATGCATTAATTGATTCAGGTGCCGATCAAAATTGTATCCAAGAAGGATTAATACCTTCTATATATTTCGAAAAAACTTCTGAAACCCTTCGTGGTGCTAATAATAATCAACTCATGATCAATTACAAATTATCAAAAGTTCATGTTTGCAATGAAGGAGTTTGTTTCGTCAATTCATTCCTCTTAGTCAAAGACTTAGGTAAAGAATTGATTCTAGGTACTCCATTCCTTACTCAACTTTACCCTATAACGATATCAGAGGAAGGAATAATCTTTGATGTTTTGGGGCAAGAAATTATATTCAAATTTACAAGTCCTATAACTCGCCATGAAATTCATAACTTACAACAAAACACAGTTCAAAATTCTATTAATATCATAGAATGCAAACAAAAACAAATTCAATTCTTAAAAGAAGAAATTTCTTACAAAAAAAATTGACGAAGAATTAAAAAAGAAATTAATACAAGACAAAATATCCCATTTCAAAACAAGATTAGAAAAAGAAGTTTGTTCAAACCTTCCAAATGCTTTTTGGAAAAGAAAACAACATATTGTCAATCTCCCTTATATCAAAGATTTTAATGAAGAGAAAATTCCAACAAAGGCTAGGCCAATTCAAATGAATTCTGATTTATTAATCCATTGCAAAAAAGAAATTGATGATCTTCTGCAGAAAGGTCTCATTCGCCCATCCAAAAGCCCTTGGTCTTGCGCAGCTTTTTATGTTAACAATCAAGTAGAGAAAGAACGAGGAGTTCCAAGGTTAGTCATAAATTACAAACCTTTAAACAAAGTTTTGGAATGGATTAGATATCCAATTCCCAATAAACAAGATTTACTCAAAAGAATTTCCAATTCAAAAATATTTTCAAAATTTGATATGAAGTCGGGATTCTGGCAAATCCAAATTTCGGAAAAGGACCGTTACAAAACTGCTTTCAATGTCCCCTTTGGACAATATGAATGGAACGTTATGCCATTTGGTTTAAAAAATGCTCCATCAGAATTTTGAAAAATCATGAATGATATTTTTAATCCTTTTCAGGAATTTTCAATTGTTTATATTGATGATGTATTAATCTTTTCTCACAATATAGATCAACACTTCAAACATCTTAATACTTTCCTAGATATTATTAAACGAAATGGTTTAGTAGTATCTCTTCCAAAAATTAAATTATTTCAAACTCAAATCCGATTTTTAGGATTTGATATTCATTTAGGTTTAATAAAACCTATTCAAAGGTCAATTGAATTTGCTTTAAGTTTTCCTGATCAAATTCTAGATAAAACTCAATTACAACGATTTTTAGGTTGCCTCAATTATGTTTCAGACTTTATTCAAAACCTAAGGCCTATATGTAAACCACTTTTTCAAAGATTAAAAAAGAATCCAGAACCATGGACAGATAAACATCCAAATGCTGTCAAATCAATTAAAACTTTAGTCAAGTCAATTCCCTGTTTAAGTTTGATAAATCCAAAAGCCGATCTAATAGTGGAATCCGATGCATCTGATATAGGATATGGAGGAATCTTAAAACAGTGTATTGATAAGAACGAATCAATTATTCGATTTCATTCTGGAGTTTGGAGTAGTACTCAGAAAAACTATTCAACAGTCAAAAAAGAGATTTTAGCCATAGTTTTATGTGTTCAAAAGTTCCAAGGAGACTTAATTAATAAAAGTTTTATAATTAAAACGGATTCAAGAGCCTCTAAATTTGTTTTAGAGAAAGACGTAAAAAATCTTGTTTCAAAACAAATCTTTGCAAGATGGCAAGCTATCTTGTCATGTTTTGATTTTCAAATTTTGCCTATAAAAGGCGTTCAAAACCCCCTTGCTGATTACCTCTCAAGGGAGTTCCTTACAAGAAAAACTTATTCTCTTTCTAAAAATGATTTATAGCCTCTTCTTCTTCAAAGGGCAAAAGCCCAGCTTCTTCTTCAAAGTCCCCAGCTCCTATGAGCACGGACGAATATGCAATGGACTTGGGTTTCACTCCAATGAATCGCCCAAGGACTAGAAGTGCTTCGATTCAAATCAGAGATTCAATGGAGTCTTTAACTCCACCACCGAGGCCATCTGCCTCTCTCGTACGGCCTACTGCCGTTACTCCAATGAGACCTACTGTCTCACCTTCTACTCCATCTTCGTCTCATCAGGGATCATCAATCCCTACAACTTTTGCTGAAGCCGTCCAGCCTCCAAAAAGATTCATTCCAAAACTTCAAATCAAAAACTATTTCGAAAAATTTCTTCAATTATCTGAACCAATAGTCGAACCCGAATTCGATGGGAGTTCAATTATTGAAATTATTCAAAATATTTATCCTCAAGGATTCTATTTCATCCCAGAATCCTTAATCAAAACAAGAAAATATTAAGAATTCATTCTTGTTGATTCAAAATCTGTAGAGATAACCCATATCCCCGACAGAAATGATCCTTCAAAAATAGCTTATTCTAAGCTAAAAATCAAAAAGGTCATCAATCCGACCCATTGGAATCAAAATATCCTTACAAAAAGGACACTCTCCAAACCATTCAATCCACAAACTTACTTGTATCGGGATTACATTGAAGCCTGGTACAATGTTATGTGGAACAAAAATTATGAGCATTCTTGGTTCATTCAATTCTGCCAAAATGCTTATAAAGTCAATTTTCCATTTTGGTTTATCAAATGGTGGAAGACCTTCGGATCTTCTAAAGAAATCTTTCCAGTTCCCATTCAAGAATCTTTTCATTATTTTTCTCAAACCATTTACAAAAATGCATTCCCTCCCAATATGCGTTTTTGTTTATACTTTCAAATCCCCTGGATTTTCTGCTGGAATTTCCGCTGGAATTTCCAGACAAATACATATACTTATTTGAAACAAATTGTTAAAATTCTTCAAATCAAATGGTGGGACAAGTATAAGTTCTCACATGCAGAACTCAAAGCCGTCAAACAATGGTTCGCCGACAACGGCTACCTTCAAGACCTCTCCAAAAAGAAAAATGCAGATTTTCTTAATTCAAAATCCAAGCTGATAGCTGCTTTTGCGCAAACTACGACCGAGGCAGACTTTTAGAAAATTCTGAATCAAGCGACTTCAATTGCATCTTCATCTTCTCACCATAATTCTGACGTTGAAGACAATGAGGATGAATATGATCTCAATGATCCTTTTTTAGATTCACAACCTATGTGAGTCTAATGTAAAAAAAAGTGTGTAAATTAATTAACTTATGTAAATTAAGTATGTTGTAAAATATAAATTGTAAATTATAAGCAACTCCACATTAGTACTGAAAGACAATGTCCGACTCTCCTAGACGATGAACATTATGACACCTTGCAGAAAAGGACTGTTGCGAAGGACTGTTGCGGTGTGTGGTCCCGGTAGTAAATCTCGAGATGAGTAGTAAATCCGTTGGTCAACATACCTTGCCTTCACGCCTGATAAAGTGAGATGAAATAATATTCGAAGCCCATCAGATGAGGACAACGATTATCAACTTTATTAAAGCTACTTTAATAAAGAGATACGACAAAAGATGGTGGAGGAGTGTTATAACATTATTATAAATAGTAGGTCAATTATATGTGCATTTATTGTACCTACCTATATGTGTGCATTTATTACCTATGTCATATTAGGTTTTGTCTTTACCTCATAGTGTAAAATAATTGAGTGTGTGAATAGTGTGCAATTTAAGTGTGTAGTACAAGCGTGCAAGAAAGTCTTTTATTTTCATATGATTTGTAATCTTTTACTTTTGAAATTATATCTTTTGTCATATCAATCCAGTCAGGGGTCCTATCCTGTCGGATTGATTCTTATCCTTTAATTTTTCGTTTTCAATTGTAATTTCAAATCCGGAGTCTATAAAAGACTTCGATATTGTAATCAAAGAGCATCGAAAAATTTTGAGCTTTCATTTGAAGTTTGAAACATTTCCACGCTCTCCCTTGTAATCGATCCTAATTCTCTTCGCAGTTTACCGGTTTTTCCAAGCTAATCTGGAGCTGTAATTTGCACAGATAAAGCTATAGCAGCTGAGCTGACAACAGGGAGCTAAAAATCTTAAGTGGCTGCACGTGTTCTCCACGTGGGAGGCTCATTAATTGAGCCGGCACTCCCAAATGTTGATGCAAGTCGTTTTCAGCTATCAGGAAAGAATCCATGTGGGAATAGGAGTCCAATCAGCCCTGAATTCAACGATTTGGGCAGGCTATTTAAGGAAAGAAGACCTAGAAAGGAAGGACAACTAGGGAAAAAGAGGAAATTATTCTTGGAGCTGCTGCTGTGGGTGAAAAAGAGGAAAAAGACAGAGGGAGGCTGCTGATAGGAGAAATTCCAGCTTGGGAAAGTTGGATTCCACCTTGGAAGCTTCTTCTTTAGCTTATTCTTCTCATCTTATCTCTTCTCCTTGGTGTTAATTTGTGTTTAAGGCTGAAAAGATGTTATGTATGGGAGTTTTTTGCTATATTGAACTTATTTCTCTTTTGAACATGAACTAATCCTCATTAAGTGAGGATTAGGAGTTTTATATTGTAACTAAGTGCATAGTTGTAGTTGAACCTTGTGATTTCCATTTTAAAGTAAAGTGTGTTTCATTTGAATACTAGATTTTCGTTTGGCCAACCATTATCTAGTAATGTTATCATGAATTTGGGAAAATGAATGATAACCGAATGCTTTACTTTACATTAGCTTGATAAAAGTAGTGACTAAGCTAGTGGGTAGTTTGGGAATGAACACTCACCTAATGCACAATTCAGTAGAACTCTAAATTAGGTGTTGAATGAGAATTTAATCACCTAAATCAAGGAGAATTGAAAGATTCCCATGAAAAAGCTGAGTGAGATGGAAATTGCAAGAGTTTAGTTGTAGCAGCACTTAATAGTAGTATAGAAACTCCTAACCTGAGCCTATTCTTCTCTGTTGTCCAACCCCTTTGCACTGTTTTCTTAGTTTTGTCACCTAAGTCTTTTTGTGATGTTCTTACATTATTGCACTTTAGTTAATGAAAACTCTTTGGTTCTTGGTTACTTTGAATTTCATTAAAAATCAAGCTTAGAAGTAGTGAAATTCCCCAAATCAATCCCTGTGGAGAACGATTTTAATTTACTTATCACTTACTGTCATGATGTGTATACTTGCACGTTTTTTAGCTATTTGTTGCATAATTTAGCATCACTTTGCACAAGGCAACACCAAGGCAGTTGGAACCTTCTTCTTGATTTTAGGGAGAATTCTAAGAATTCAGAGTGAATCAATTGAATGGAATGAATCAACTGGGAGGCATTCTATGACTTATATAGGGTGTCATATCTCTTTCCTATTCATAATAGGTTAGGGACATATTAATTAATTAATTACTTTTCCCAATTGTAATTGGATTGAGATTTATTTAATTAAATAATTAATTAAATCATTTAATTAAGTCGTTTCATTTAAACCATATTTAAATGAATATTTCCCACATATCCTATAGTTTTAATATGAATCTAATTCATATTAATATTTAAACTCATTCAAATATTTAATTAATTTTAGTACTCAAAAAAAATATTTAATTAATTTTGAATCATATCCCAAATTAAATTTATAATGTATCATTATGCATTATATTATTTCTCTTATCAATCAAGACTTAATTTCCTCAATTACTCTTTGCGAGCTACCAGTGGGACCTAATGGACCTACAAATCATAAACTCCAACGACATGAGATTAATTGGCTAAACTCATTAACCAAATTAATCAATGTTCGTTAACTGTGGGTACACTCCACCATAGACCCACAGCTGCACTCTTCTCACTGCAGAATATTTCTGTGTCCACGGATATAGACTAATAACAGCAAGTTAGTCCTTCACGAGTGTTCGTAAGACCAGCTGGGTCAAATTACCATTGGATCATTACGTTTGTATCAAATACAAAGTGGGTCGTATCCATAGTGTTACCAGGATAAGGTACCCAACCTTATCTCTATACTATAGACCCTTTAGGTTGTATCTTGAACACTGATCCTCGTATGTCTCCACATACAATTCAAGACTCATGTAACAACCTAGGATGTTAGTTTATTGGATTTAGGGTTATTTAAGACAAAACAAATAATAATTCCATAACTCTTTATAGAATAACAATCAATGACGACGCTTTATTGATAACAGTCAATAGTTTACATTTACTATCTACGAGTTTTATGGCATAAAACCCAACAAATGAATACTATCTATTAGTGCCCACATAGACATGATGCAGATAGATTGCTACCAGTTTGCGCCCGCAAATACCCTGACAACTAGATTGTGAATTAAGTCCTACTCCTATTCAGCTCCATCGTAGGTGCCTTTAGAAAACTAAGCTAACTAGACACCTATTTCTAGGGCTAGCTAAAACTTAGATAAATATTGCACACGACTCCCAAAACTCTAGTGGTTCCAGTCCTATTTCTAGGATGCAAGAAAACAAGGTCCTATTTCTAGGATCTTTTCCACTATTGTTTTTGCGAACCTGCGTATTCAACTCCAACCTTTCGGCCACCAACTGAACACAAACTATGCTAACTTAAGTGATCAATTTAAGCTAACAATGAAACTTAAACTTTCTACAAAAACAAACAATGCTAAGAGGAAGCAAGGTTGCCTTTGCATTGGCGGGGTTTCTTCTACTCAAGGAATCCACATATTTGAACTCCCAAGAAGAAGCTTAGCTCATTAAAGAAAACAAAGTGCAAGACATAAAGTAAACGGTACACGAATTGAAGAAATAAATTGCATTCATATTAATAATTAAAAAGTACATAAAAGAATAAACTTACAACTGAAACTTAGATGAAACAGAAAGTAAAACAGCTTACGAAAGAAATAAAATAGAAAGTAAAGAACTCAAGACTCAACTAAGGTTCTTTCTCCTCTCTATCTAACTTGCTCTTACCTTTTTCAAGGGGAGACAAATCTTTCTCTTCTTCTTCTTTCGAATGGAAGAACCGACAGAGGCTAGAAGAACCTAAACTTGGATTGGTTACAAGATGAGAAGAAAGAAAAACATAAAGACTATCCTAGGACGAAAATCTGAGCTCCATTTGCTTTTTATACCTTGGTCTCCTTATATATACCTTGGAAGGTAGGGTTGGCTGCCAAGATCAGTGTGAGAGGACCCTTGAGAGTGAAAATCCATGATCCTTGGAGATTTGACACGAGATTTGGGATTTTCAGATGATTTTGTGCAAATCCCGTGAATCTCGAGTTTTTGTCGGAAAGTCTAGTTGCAGCAACATATTGGGCGCAAATCTCCTCAGTGCACTGCCTTGACAATTTTGTCTTATGTTGGGGGTCACTTTCCTTATCAGTTTGCGGGGCGCAATTCAGATGCATTTTCCACATCTTCAGGACCAAATGTGGGCGCAAATCTTCAACTTCACTTTTACTTCGCTAACTCTTTCATCTCCATTTGTGGGTGCATTTCCACCGCCAAATAAACTTCTGCACAAAAACATTAACTTTGATAAATTCTTACAAAAATAATCTCTTTTTCAACACTTTAAGCTATATTTCTGAGATTTCTAACACGATTCTTAGACTTTTGCTAATTTGACTCTAAATCATATGGATTTAAGCACAAAGTCCTTACTTTCCTAGCAATAACCTAAGTTTTTAAGGCTAAATAATGCACATAAATGAGTGTTATCAAAAACAAGCGTTTTTTTTCAACGTCTTTGCTACATCAGCTAGATAAGATGGTCATTTATGTTTCAAGGCAGACTAAGATCATCGAATCTACCAATAATTCTGTTGCTTGCACCCTATAGTGTTTTAGTATGAAATCCAAAGTCTTCTATTGCCTTGAAAACTTCTTTTTCGTGTTGGACTCTAATGGTTAACTCCTTTTTCTCCACATCAATTAAAACTCTCACAGTTGCTAAGAATGACCTCCTAATAATAATTGGAAGTGCATTGTCCTCCTCCACGTCCATCACATAGAAGTCAACTGGGGATGATGGATTTTCCCACTTTGATCACACACATTTCCCACAACTTCACAGGACAAAATATAGATCTATCAACCAACCAACGTTTTACAAAAGTGGGCTTTATCTCCCCAATATTTAACTTCATGCATAAAGATAAAAGAAGTAATTAATGGTAGCACCATGTTGCTCTATACACACCGCAAGCGCACAGGTCACAAGTCATAAAGGCGGTAAGTATTTTACCGAATGTCGTATCCACAGAGAGTAGTAAATGATTTAGGTGATTCAAGCAACTGAACACTAAAATTACTAAAGACAAACATTATTTAGGAACCTCATTCACATTCAAAAGATGGGGTCACAAATTGAAATAAAACAAATGAAATAATGAAGCAAAATGATCAAGCAACTTTCAATAACTTGGAGGCGATCAAGCTTAGTGATGCACGATTTGCTTACAGCAAGTGTATGGGTCAAGTAATAATATAGTGTTTTCGTGTAAAACGAGTGTCATCCTCTGGATTGATTTTTAAGTTAAACTAAGTACCGTGAATACTTTTGTTCAATTTTATTTAGGGAGCAAAACTTAATGACAAAAGATAAATCTGAAGACAAAAAGCATAAAATAAAGGTGGAGACTCAAATGGAAAGACTCTTAGGGAATTGATTTCATTGTTTGAGATTGCGGATTAATTAATGGGATGAATTTAGCATGCAATTATTCTACCAAGTCTAGGAACCTTTTATCACAACTATCTCTCCCGAGCATAATTGATTCTCATGCATGCAACCAACTTGATATCCCTATCTAAGTTCATTAACATGCAAGACTTTGGGTTTAGTTCTTCTAACAACTTCTAAAGTAATTCTAAATTCCGTCACGATCTTAGAAATTCTACTTTAGTCATGCAATTAGTAAATTAAGTCTAGGCTAAATCCTCTCTCCCGAGTTAGATTCGACACTTAAATCATTCAACTAGTGATCAAGTAATTGAAAGCATTTAATCATAATTGCATATGTAATACAAAGGCACATTCATACCATAAATCAATCCAACAATCTAAACAACTACATCAGTCCCTAAGACAAACAACTAGCAACTCATAGTCTTGAAACTACAAACACTAATTGAAAGAAAAACCATAAAAACAACAAGAGGTAAGGGAAAAAAAAAACTCTTGAATCTGTTGAAACCAACACGTCCCTGTCACGATCTCCCCATCTTCAAGCTTGGTTCCCACTCATTGGTCTTGCTTCAACTCCCACCAAAGGACTCTAGTCGGAATTGGGGCTAAAATCTAACCAAATGGACTCCCCTTGGCCGTAGCAATTAATGATGTATTTATAGGAAAATTGTCGGTAGCGTCGTGACGCTGTGAAGGATTGGAATTCCATAATTCCGTAAAGCGGAAGCGTGATTGGGACCGATTCGTAATTAATTTTGTTTAATCTAAAATACCAATACATTGGCAATAATATTAGAACTATTCTAAATATATATTAAGGCTAAGCATACAAAAATATTAGATCTAAATCTAATTTATAAAGTAACAAATTACTTACTCTCGTTGACGACTCAGATTAAATTCACCAACTGCTTGTGAATTAATCACGAACTAGTGTGAACACCACCACTATGGCTACATCGGTATGACTCTGAGACTTCTAGAGGCAGGAGACTTGTGGGAGCCTTTGGGAGAATTCTCTGAGAGTAGGAGAATGAATGGGATGTCTTTCACCCCACCCCAGGGGTCCTATATATAGTAAAGGCCGAGACATTTTTCCTAATAGAAAAAGGGAGACTTTTTCCTAATAGGAAAAAGTCTCTAATTTTAATAAATAATTAATTAATTCCATAATTAATTAATTTCCCAATTAAATATCATATATTTAATCTTAGGGATTTTATTAAAATTAAAATTAATATGAATCCAATTCATATTAAATTTATTTGAACTCTTTCAAATATTTTCTTTTCTAATAGGAAAAGGTCTCAAATTTTAATAAATAATTAATTAATTCCATAATTAATTAATTTACGCAATTAAATATCATATATTTAATCTTAGGGATTTTATTAAAATTAAAATTAATATGAATCCAATTCATATTAAATTTATTTGAACTCTTTCAAATACTTTCTCTCAAGAATTAATTAATTCAAAAATTATATTATAAAGTTTCATAAACTTTATATTATAATGCATCAATATACATTATACGATTCCCCAAATAAATTGAACACTTTCAATTTACAATTTATACTTAATTGCCTCAAGTCTCTTTACGAGCTACCAGTGGGACCTAATGGACCTACAGATCAGAAGCTCCAACGATACGAGACTAATTGGCCAAACTCATTGACCAAGTTTAGTTAACATTCGTTAACTGTGGGTCACTCCACTAAAGACCCACAGCTGCACTCTTCTCACTATAGAATATTTCTGTGTCCACGGATATCGACCAAGCAGTAAGTCAATCCTTCACGTGTGTTCGTAACACCAGCTGGGTCAAATTACCGTTTTACCCCTGGGTTACCTCTGGTTCCTTAAGTACCACTGATTCCTCTAATGAACAAGTTGTTTAGGGTCCAACCACTAAACAGGAGTTCCTCTCAGGCTAGGAGAGGACGGCGCGCCTTTGTTCAAGCCCTAGAATCAGCCCTTAAGGAAACACACATCTACTTACCCCAATAGGGGAAGGAGTGAATTCCATCTTGTACTGTTATGTTCCCAGCCCCCATTCGGTCATGCCCCTGAAATGGTAGGCTTATTGAGTCAGCGAACTGGCCACTCTCACCCATACAAATCTAAGGACAGTCCCTCCTGAAAGGGGTTCATAACAGACTCAGGATTGAGATTGAGTTAGAAACCTAAACTAGTTAACGGCGTTACATCTAGTGGTTACTATTTCGCGGTCCGGTCTTATGCAAACTCATTGCATAGGATACCCCCACCCGCATGTCTCCTACATGGATGCTTTGGATCATTGCATCTGTATCGAATACAAGGTGGGCCGTATCACATAGTGTCACCAGGATAAGGTACCCAGCCTTATCCCTATACTATAGACCATTTAGGTTGTTACTTGGACACTGATCCCCGTATGTCCCCACATACTAGTCGAAGTTTCATTTAAACAACCTTGGATCTTAGTTTATTGGATTTAGGGTTTATTAATGCAAACTCGATTATTCAATAACCAAATTACTGAATTACTCAAATAACACTTTATTGAGATCGATTAATTTGTTTCATTTACTATCTACGAGTTTTAGGGCATAAAACCCAACACGCTGTCCCTGCTATCGCCAAAAACATAAAGGAAAACCAGCGTCGAGACGCCCAGAAAGCATCGTCTCGACACTAGCTCTCAGATTTGCCTCCAACTTTGATTCTTTTTGCTTCTTTTGCTCTTCTTTTGGTCCTGAACACCCTATCAACTTCCTAATTCAACATTTCCTCCAAGAATTCATTTCCTACAAAATAAACATTAAAGTGCATAAAAACAACCAAATAATACTCAAAGACTAACTAAAATAAATCGGGAAAAATCGCTGGCTATGCATGTTATCGCTTAGTAGACAGGCGGGGTCTCGAACTCCGAAACATGATTAAGCATTTTCTCTGATTACTAATTACTATGTCTAATCTAATTATAAATCTAGAACAATTAACATAGGTTCTCCTGTCGGTTTTCCCTAATTCTAATTAACTCATATTAATAACCTAAGTGTCCTTAGCGCCATTAAATGGATTAATTAATAGAACCTTGGTTCATTATCGATTTCTAAGCCTAACCAACTAGTCTCGCTATCACTACGAGAAATTAAGCCTAGTTGCATGGATTACATTCTAACTTAGTTTCTCTTCGTCGAGTTTCCACTAAATAACAAATCATTATAAACTTGGTCAGAATTTATAAAGCATTATGAACACTCATACAAATAACTAGTGCATTTAGACACAATAAAAAGTAGTCAGAGTAACAATTAATCGTATTTCTTCATTCAAGACTCGAATGACGGGAGTTTAGTTACATATTGTCACTAAATGCACACAAAATTCCAGCATTAACATCTTAATTACAGTAAATGGACAAAAGAGAAAAGAAATTAAACCAATGATGAATCCCTCGATTATGCCCTCGATTCGCCATGATATAAGCCTTGATCAAAACCTAAACAAGCTCTCGGTCCTCCCCAAGAATGTCCAAGAATCCTCTCTAAATATCTCTCTCTCTAAACTTTCCTTTCAGCCTTCAAATAGTTGCTTGATGCCAAAACCCTAGCAAAACGTTCTTTAAATAGGCATCCAGACTACTCTAGCGTCGACATGATCTAGCCCTAACGTCGCTACGTTGGGCCTCGGTAACTTGGCCCCCACGCTCATCTAGTGTCGAGATACTGAAGGCCTAGCGTCTCGATGTTGGCCTTCGGCTAGAACTCCCAAACACGATTTTGGGCCGATTTTGATCTAGTTCCTTTAGATTTATCCCATTTTTCTTCCTTCTCTTGGCTTTGGACTTCTATTCATGACCCAAATACTCTTTTATCTTCAATTATACTTCAAATTAGGGTCCAATTGCCTCCAATTTCTCCAAGTTTGCATCATTTGCTCTTGCGGGACTCAATAATCTAAATTTATCAATTAAATACCAATTAATCAAGTAAATTAACTTAAATTAAGGAATAAAATGTAAGCATTTTTGCATGCTAACACACCAAGATCACACAACACCCCAAAATGAATGACTACCAACAGTATAAGGGATAGAAAAACTCCTTGGATCCATCAATTTGTGAGGTAGCTTCTTTCGAATTCTTGCATTGCATGCCTTAGGGAGATGCACTATCTCCACCTTTTTACCTTTCTTCTTTTTGAAGAGTTGTTCCTTTATAAATTTGGTGCAGTGAGACATTTGCTCTAAAACATCTACAAAAGGAAGATTAATATTCAGTTTCATGAAAATACCTAGAATTTTAGCAAACTGAGAATTTTCTTCCTCTTCTTTTGGCAAGGAGTAGGTAAAGGAAAATAAGGAGTGGAGATAGTAGAGGTGATAGGCTTTTTCGACCTCATGTATGAGTGATGATCTCCCCTTCTTTTTCAATTATTGGTGCTTGCTCCTCAATCTTCTCCTCCTCAAGTTCTTGAATTTTATCCATATATGTTGTATGGTGATGACTTTATAATACTCCATTTGAGGTTGTTCATTCACCATAGGGACCTTTTCTTTTTGTACTAAAACTAACTACCCAAGTTGAGTCTTTATGTTCTTTATGGCTACTTCTGACTCCCCACCTCATTTTCTAACTTTGTAGTTCTAGCCTCAACTCTATGATAAATGCTCCAATGATATCCTTTAAAGATGGCTTATTTTCTTGTTGTTCAGGCATGTAACTCTGTAGAGGCTCCGTGGAGATTGTAATACATTATTAGAATTACCCTAAGACAGATTCTTATGATGTCTCAAACTTGGATGGTGGGAATTAAAAGAAAATTATTTTATTGTTTATTACCTCTATACCTATAATTTTGGTTGTTGACATATTGAACCTGCTCCATGGTAGACTCTTCATAGTGCTAATGTGCATTAATGGCTTCAATAGGCTGTGAGTATCTTGTCCTTAAAAGTTTAACCAATGTATTGGTAAGAGCTACCATTTGAGATTTTAACGAATTTACCTCACTCAACTTGTATATACTAGCAATTGACTTCTGAACAAGTTGCTCATTAAGGCACTGGTAACTATTTGTAGCCATGTCCTCCAACAAGGTTGAGCATCATTGATAGCTCACAAAATGAACTATTTTTCCTAGTATATTTTAGTTAGTCTTTGAGATTAAATTGGTCAAAATCATACACTTTTATGTTTTTGTAGGAATTGGATTATGGGGATGAATTTGAGAAATGAAAGTTGTTCGAGTGTTCGGGGTACAAAAAGAGGCAAACGATTGAAGAAAAACCAAATTTGGAGTTGTAGCAACCAGGATTTATGAGGCTTCAACGTCGAGACGCTGAGTTGAGAGCGTGGAAACGTTGCTGCAGACTCATGTCTTCACTGAAATCCCTAGGGCACAACGTCGAGACGCTGGCCAATCTTTCCAAGTTTAATTCGCTCGACAAAGGCACAGCGTCGAGACGCTGTCCCTAGCATCTCGACGCTGCCCAATTTTCCTTATATTAAAGAATGCGATTTTGGCCGAGAAAAGAGAGTTCAATTGGATAGTTTTTAGCCCTAATTTCGACTAGAGACCTTTGGTGGGAGCTAGAGCAAGGACAAGGAGCAGGATTCAAGGCAAGAGCTCGTAGAGATCGTGAAGGGGACGTGCAGTTTCGACGGATTCAAGTTTTGTCTCTTTCTTTTCCTTATCTTTTGTTTTTTATGACTTTTTCTTTCAAGTTATGATTGTAGTTCCATGACTATGAGTAGCTAGCTTGATTGTCTTAGGGATTGATGTAGTCTGTTGAATTTATGGATTGATTTATGGAATGGTTGTGCTTTTATCTTATTTATGCAATTATTTACTTAATGTTTTTAGCCTACCAACCATAGATTTGATGTTATTGTTTTGAATTTTGCTCGGGAGAGGGGGTGGTTTGGATTAGAACTTAATTGCATGACTAAAGTAATTTTAAGATTGGGAGATTTATGATGACTTTAAAAGTTGTAAAAAGGACTAGACTTAAGGTCTTGCATGTAGTTGAGTCTAGATAGGAATATTGGGTTCTTTTGTGTGCATGAGAATTGATTATGCTCGGGAGAGATAATTGTGAATGAATTTTCCATGGACTTATAAAATAATTGCACATTAAAACCATATCCCATGAATTAGGGTCCGTTTGGAATACATTTTGATTTAAATGTTTTTCAAGAATGCATTTTTTAAAAAACATTTTGTATAAAAATTGTTTAAAATTTAAACACTCACATGTTTGGTTGCATTACCTCACAAGTGTTTTTATACACAAGTTATTGTATACTAAACACTCTTTTTAAAAAAAAGTTGGTTTTAAGTGTTTCTTCCAAAATGGTTTATTTATCAATCTCATTTTCTAACAAGTCATTTTTAGTGGTTGCCAAACACTAGAAATTTTTTCAAAATGATTTTTTTTCAAAATTAAACACTTGAAAAGTTAAACCAAACACACCCTTAGTCCTAAATCTCAATTGATGAAATCAATTCCCTAAGAACTTTCCCCATTAAATTTCCATAGTTTTTAGATTTTGTCATTTGATTTATTTGTATCACTAAGTTGGGATCTCTAAATAAAACTGGACAAGATTAATCACGGTAATTAATTGACTAGAACACTAATCCAGAGGACGATACTCGTTAATCACGAATCACTATATTAAAACTTGACTCGTACACTTCCGGTAAGCTAAATTGCACATCAATCATCACTCACAATCTTGGATAATGTGGTGCTTCTAGCTGCAACATCCATCATGGTTTTGGTATTACCATTTAGTCCATTATATAACAGTTGAATTTGCAACTAGTCTGGATAACCATGTCATGGGCACCTTCTCAAAAGCTCTTTATAACATTCTCAAACATCTAATAACTGCTCAAATCATTATTGTTTGAATGTCCCAGTTTTCAATCTTGAGTTTGACATTCCTCGATAGATGAGAAATTTTTTATGAGAAATGGTTTTTTATGAGAAATGTATGGACCAACTCTTGCCGTGTAGTGACGTTTCTAGGTTATAAGAATTCAAGTCAGTCTCAAAGTCAGTGTCTCACTTTGTTCTACAAGGAAAAAGGAAAGAGACATAAGTGAATAACATCTAGAGAAACACCATTTACTTTAATTGTATCGCAAAAATCTACGAATGACTTATGAGTTTTTTTTTTTTTTTTTTTTTTTTTTTTTGACAACATGTGGGGTAGGGGGAATCGAACCACATACCTCTTGATCGTTAGTACAAGCTTTATGCTAGTTGAACTATGCTCATGTTGGCAACTTACGAGAGTTTGGATCCTCCATGAAATGTCCCTATATGGGCTCTCAAACTATTTGGATAAGGCCACTTTTTACTTTAAAGAGAATTTGCACTGGGTGGCAAATAAGAATTAAAAAAAAATTACAAATATAGTAGAGTATATTACTGATAGACACTGATAGACTTTGGTTAATTAGAACCTATCTGATAGACTTCGATTATCAGAGTTTATCAGTGATAGACTCTGATTAATCAAAACCTATCAGTCTACTGATAGACTCTGATTATTCAAAGTCTATCAGTGTCTATCGCTGATAGACTTTGATTAATCAAAATCTATCAGTGACTATCACTGATAGACTTTGATTAATCGATGTCTATCAATGATAGTTACTAATAAATTTCGATTAACCGGAGTCTATCAGCGATAGACACTGATATCCTCTAAATAATCGGAGTCTATTAGTGATAGACACGGATAGAATTTGACGACAGCTTTTTGGTCTTGTACAATTAATTTTGCTATAGATGCAATTAGTTTGCAACTGTACTATATTTGCTATTAATTTGGTCAAATTTACCATCTATGCAACTGTTCCTAGTTTAAAACCATATGATTGGAAAAACTATTTGATACAAAAGTGAAAATTTAAGAAACTATTAAAGAAAGCTTGAAGACTTATTTGACATTTTTAAAATGGAAAGACCACATCGACTCAATCCTAATTTTAGGGACTAAGCTGGTAATTCAACATTTTTTTGTTTTTATTAACATTAATCTTTTTTAAAATAATATCCTAGGTTTCCATCTCGTTCTTTTCCCTCTCCCTTTCTTCACGTTCAGCCGCCCCTGCTTGGCTTTCTGTCTCCGGCGACCTACTCCTCCGGCTAGTGACGAAATCACGTTCTCCGGAAACTGGATTCAAACGACCCACGAGTACCGCAGCAGCTTCAACAGCGACGACGTACATTTTTGGACGGTGCAGCTTCTTCCTTCGGAGGTTCTGACCCACGAACTCAGCTGCTTCTCCCTTCCTTTCCGGCGACGACGTCATCTGTTACCTGCGACGGCGGTGTGAAACTAGGCGCAACGAACCGTCAGCAGCCCCCGCGTGAACTTGAACCTCCCTCTGCTTCAGCGCGCGGCTTCCCTTGTTCCAGCAACAACCTTCACTCGAAATCGGACCTTGAAACGCTTCGGTTCGTGACCCACAACCCACAGCGCTCTCACTCAGTACATCAACTTCAAGCATAGCACTCCATCTTCCTGCTGCACCATCGGCAAGTCTCTCTCGTTCTATTCTCAGTTTTCTTTGTGTTTTTGCTTGATCCCCTCACGTTTCTTTTCAAACTCTTTCTGCCCCTCACTGCCGCTAACAAACTGAGTGCAAATTCTTTCACATTTTAGTCGGTTGTCGAAACTAGACTTTATTGACATGTGGGCATGCTTCTTCCTGTTTACAATCCGTTCTTATTTAGGATTCTAGCTCTCAGGATACCCAATTGGATGCATAATTGTCTAATCCAGTATTATTGAACTCTTCATCGATAAATGGAAAAACAACAAAAATTGTTCACCATGGGAGTGAAATAGCAAATGAACAACCAAGAAAGTAGAAAACAAATGTCCCAAATCTTACAAATATCATTGTAATTGTAACTTGCAAATAAAACAGGAAGAGAACACCAATAAAAAGATTTAATCTTGACTATATCAAACCGTTCTCTCTAAGCCAAATGCTTATCTTAAAGAATCTTCCTATGTCTGGACTCTTTGGTTTCAGAGATTTGAGATATTGTATTGCCCATAATTTTGTTGTTCTCAGTTCGTGAAGTGGTATTCTTGTTATCTGAGGGTTTTTTTTTTTACTTCTTTGGATATTGATATTTGTAATCTGTTTGTTTACTTTCTTTTTTATTCTGTTAGTTTAAAGTTAGAATTATGTTACCGTTCCTGTGCTAATGTTTTTGTAATGCTTTATGGTTTTTTCCCCCACTTTCCATTTTCAAAATTCAGGTTGTCTTTGGCCTTGCCTGTGTTGCTATAGCGTTCAATCAAGCTATATTCTCTTTTTGGATTTTCTCCACCACAGTTTCTCGTGCATTATCCTTTGTTCTCTTTAACAATTGAACAATTAATGTCCAAGAAGGGAGCTGCAATTCTTGCTAGATGCTCCTCAATAGCACTATGCAATGCACGATCTTCATGTAGCTCCTCAGTCTCAAACAAAGCCCTAAATCTAGTAAGAAATTTAAGCATTGCCTCTGAAAGAGAGGAATATCAGAACGATAATGGATATCATGCAGATAAATCTTTGCAGGGTCACCATAGCCATGGTGGATTTAACAGTGAAAACCAACGCCCTGGGTACTATCAGCATCATCATGCCCAAAGTGCTAGTTTGCAAAGTTCTTCCAGGCCTTATCGAGATAATTTAGATGGGTTTGATACAGAAAACTCCATGCAGGGTCAGCACCGACCATCCACTAGCTCAGTTTATGGGCAAACACGTAGGAGTAGTTTTGCAAATACTTCTCCTATGCATGAAAGTGCTAGTAGATCTTATGGACAAAACTATGGTGGTTTGCCTCCCAATTCTTATGGCTTTAACCAGAACCATGATGAGACTTATAGAGAAATCTATCAAAATAATCATCATGACAACCCAGTGGCTCAGAATGGTAATTTTATTGAAAGTGGCCATAATAAAGGAATGATGGCTCAAGATCTTAATAGTTACTATGCAAATAGTCCAAGAAATTCTATACAAATAAGAAATAATGAGGTTCAACTGCAGCAGAACAATTATGAGGTTTCTGGACAGAATTCATGGGGCACACGGACAGAATCCAGACAATATGTACATGGCACCGACCTAAATTACCACAATTCTATGTCAGGACCAAACTATCATATTCCCATCTCAAGACAAGATGATCAAAACTCTATTTCTCAGCAATATCCACAGGGACAATATCTACAAGGTGCCAGTGTTGAACAATATCAGCAGAACCCAGATACTATACAGAGTAGCATGATTGGTACTCAGGTATTAAACAACGCTAATGCTGACGAGGAAACTGGAGTGACTAAGGATCACCCATATGGTGGTACCCTCGAGGAGCTTGATGAATTTTGCAAGGAAGGAAAATTGAAGGAGGCTGTGCAAATTTTGGAAGTGTTAGAGAAGCAACACATTCCTGTTGATTTATCCCGGTATTTAGAGTTGATGAATGCATGTGGGGAAGCAAGGTCCCTAGAAGAAGCCAAAGTTGTTTGTAAGTACGTAATAAAATCTCAAACCCCTCTAAAAGTTAGCACCTATAACAAAATTTTGGAGATGTACTCTAAATGTGGTTCCATGGATGATGCGTATACAATATTCAATCAAATGCCTAGTTGCAACCTTACATCTTGGGATACTATGATTACGTGGCTTGCTAAGAATGGCCTAGGGGAAGATGCCATTGATCTTTTTTACGAGTTCAAAAAAGCCGGGTTGAAACCTGATGGAAAAATGTTTATTGGAGTTTTCTTTGCATGTAGTGTCTTGGGAGATGTTGATGAGGGGATGCTGCATTTCGAATCAATGACAAAGGATTATGGCATTACTCCTTCCATGCATCATTATGTTAGTATAGTAGACATGCTTGGAAGTATAGGATATGTAGATGAAGCTTTGGAGTTTATTGAAAAGATGCCATTGGAGCCAGGGGTAGACATTTGGGAAACGGTGATGAATATCTCTAGGGCTCATGGGTTAATGGAGCTTGGAGATCGTTGTTTTGAGCTTGTTGAGCAGCTTGATCCCTCTCGCTTAAATGAGCATTCAAAAGCTGGCCTTCTACCTGTAAAAGCTTCAGATCTTGCAAAAGAGAGAGAGAAGAAAAAATTAGCTAACCGAAATCTTTTAGAAGTCAGGAGTCGAGTACATGAATATCGAGCAGGGGATACTTCTCATCCTGAAAATGACAAGATCTATACCTTGCTTAGGGGTTTGAGGGAACAGATGAAGGAGGCTGGTTATATCCCAGAGACTCGATTTGTACTTCATGATATAGATCAGGAAGGCAAAAATGATGCCCTACTTGGTCATAGTGAGAGACTTGCTGTTGCATATGGTCTTATCAGTAGCTCAGCCCGCTCACCCATAAGAGTAATTAAGAACCTTCGTGTTTGTGGTGATTGCCATAGTGCACTAAAGATAATTTCAAAGATCGTAGGTCGAGAACTCATCATTCGTGATGCTAAGAGGTTTCACCATTTTAAAGATGGATTATGCTCCTGCCGTGATTACTGGTGAAGAAAATGAAACTTGAGGTATCTCTAAATTGCTCTCCACTTGTTTTCTTTGAATATTTTAGCTTTTGTCAGGTTTGGACATGCTCATAAATTGCTTTGATTTATATACCTCCTTCCTGTTAAAAATTGAATTACAAATGACATTCTTGTTGAATTATATGCTGTATATTGTAATGTAATGAAAATTACCCATTGTATTCCTGGTCTTTGTTTTCATTTTTGTATTTAAATTCGTGGTTTTTGTTCTCATTTCATCATCATTGCATTTGCATCTTGTTCAAAGTTTGGCTAGACCTCGAATAATGTCTTGTTCATTGGAGTCTAAATTTAGAAGTTAGCAAATCCATGTTTAAAGTTTGGCTAGATATTGAATAACCTCTTGCTTGTTGGGCTCTAAATTTCTGAATTGAAGTAACACAGACGGTTATCTGTCACCCCCAAAAAAAGGGGAAAAAATCCTTGATCACCTCCTAGTCAAAACCTGTATGTGTACTTGATCGTAGTATCAAGTAATTAGTGGCATTGTCAGTGTAATATTCAAAATGAATGCTGGTTGTCATCCACTCCTTTTCAAATTACTGATATATAGTGCCTTATATTTTTCTTTTCTTTTTTTTTTCTCTCCCTGCCTCCTCCATGTGTTGTCTAAAGTGACATACCCAAAAAAAAAAAAAAAAAATCAAGTTGAGTGACATTCTGATCTAGTAACTTCGTATAGGGTGCTGGATTTTGAAAGAGTAAGAACTTCCCATTGTACCTTAACGGTGGATTTGTGTTTCTCAAGAAGGCTTCATCATGATCTTCAGTTCTATTTTTGCTAGTTGGAGAAGTTCTAAGCGGCCACATTGATAAAGATACGTCTAATGGTGGTTTTGAAGGCTTTTTAGTTGGCAAGGATGGGATTTTTTTTTTTTAAATAAAAAAAGGAAACAAAATTTCTCATTGATGAAATGAAAAATCCCAAGATAGCTTTGCAATGACGTTTCTCTACGTACACTACCCTCTTCCCCTCTCCTTCCCCTTGACCTCATGTGACCCAGCCACCTAGCTCATTGGAGCTTCGCCTTCTTTCTCCGACCATGGATCAGCAACTTCCCACTCCTCCACTGTCCTTTTCAATTGACCAAAAGACCTTCTCCATCGAGGAAATCTGAGGTTTACATTTCACAGGAGCTTCGGAAGATTGCTCCTTCACCTTGACATTGAAGAAGGATTCCCACCCATGGCTGACCTCAAGTTTCACAACATTGCTTGATTCCCTTGATTCCCCCGAACCAGAAGTTTTTTAAAGAAAGTTGACTTGATGAATATATGCTATGGGTGGAGAAAATTTCCAATAGGAAAGGCCATTGTAGGAGATAGCAAAGCTTGGAGTGAATGAAGGTTTAAATAAGATTATCATATCCTAGGAAGCACGGACACGTCATATATGGCGAAGAATCTGTGTCGTTGCGTGTCCCTTTTTTTTTTTTTTCCTTCTAATATTGGACACGCCAGGACACGCATAAGACACGGCAAAATGAAAAAACTAGGTCATTTTCTAGGCCTAAAACTCTGAAGCCCTGGTTAGTTTAAAAAAAGGATTTTTTTTTGAAAAAAAAAAAAGGAATTAAAACACTAAAACACAGCAGCCTGCCCTAATCGTGAAGCCAACCTCCCTTTCATTCGACAGTCCCTCACTCACACCACCGACAACCTTAATTCGACAGTCCCTCACTCACACCACCGACAACCTTGGTCTTCACTGGTGTTCGCCATCGCCGACAGCGTGGGTCACCGCCGTCGTCGGCCTCTTTTCGCCGGCATTCACAATTTTAGATCAAAACATAAAAAGTATGTTTCTTTTTCCATACCTCAAGTTAAATTAATACATATACTAAAAAAAATTAAAAAAAAAAAAACAACGTATCCTCAATGTGTCCGTATCCTAGTGTTTTAGAAATTGGCGTATCACTGTGTCCTGTCCTGTCGTGTCCGTGTCCGTGTCCATGTTTCTTAGATCATATCTATTGGTGAGAACATAATTGTTTGGAAAATTTTCCTCTCTTCTTAAAGATGTTATCAACCACCATCCCTCCTCCATTAATGCCAAAGCTACATATAAGGATGCTTTACAGACTAACAGTGCATGGAAGTCTTTTAGACCATAACTCCATTGCAGCCTTTCACAGACGATCCACCAACCCAGACCCTACACTCTCATCACATGACTCAGCTGTTTTTTTTATCCGTACAATGGTTATTTGGAAATTTTCATGCAAATTGGTGATCTCTGCAGTGGTTATTTGGAAACAGCCAAGAAGACCCTTTCAAGAATGGACATGTTGGAAGTTAGTTTGAAGATCAAAGAAAATTAGTTTGGTTTTGTACCAGCCCCATCAGATCCATACCATGGAGCAACACACTCATTAAAACCCTCTTACCCTCGCCTGACACAATCACAGCCTATGGTACTTCTATTCCTAGCATAATCCCCCTGTCACTTCTCTTCCCCTCTGTCACATGCAGCTCCATTCTCTTGTTTATTCTGAATTAACCCCGTTGACCCTGTCTTTGCCTTCTCCTTCGTTGGAACTGACCACTCTTTTCTCACTTCTATTACTTTCTTATCCCTTAATTGGTGTGAATGGACTGCTCCCTTCTGTAATTATAGCTTTACTACTCTCATGACCAGTTGGAAGAATTCTTTATAATCCATTGGATAGGATCACATCTTTTGTAATTTCAATAAATCAAAATTTAAAAATTAAAAAATATTTTTTTTAAAAAAAAGAAGAAAGAGAATGAAAAATCGCAGAGAAGTATTAAAAAACTTACACAGAAGTACCAATAAATACTATTAAAAAAATCTTACAACACTGACCAAAACAAACTATACTAACCATTGATCTAGTAGAAAAACTTAACAAAATTTAGGACAGCACTCTACGACGCCAACAACTGAAAGTTTCAAACTCTTAAACCACCAACAGCAGCTTTCTTTTGAGTCTACTTTAGTCGAAATAAACTGCCGAGAGCAAAAACTTGGCACACAATTCTTTCTTGCCAAAACAACGGATCAGGCATTGCAACTTGAGCACCATCTACCTTTGGAACCAAGTACCAACAACAAATAGACAAAAACAAACTTGAAGAATCTGTCCAGAACTTTGCCAGCAACGAAAACTCTAAAGGAAAGACAGAATGTCTTGAAACGAGCTGTTGCCTCGAGAAACTTTGAAACAATTTCATACAAAACCAAACCTTCACCATGGAATGCAGCAGCATTTCAACCCACAGTTTTATCCAAAACCATACATGCATAAACTTTAACCCACAAAAAGCAGCAACATTTTAGAACGTGTAAGATTTGATAACTAAGGGCATATATGGGAGTGATTTTAAAATGGTTAAAATCACTTTGGTCATATTCAAAATCATTCCCTCTCTGTGTTGTATTACAACCCTTCTCTCTCTTTTCTCTCACTCACTCTTCTTTATTACTTTCCTTTTTTCCTCTTTTTTTCCTTTTTTTCTTCTACTTATTTATACATCTTCCTTTTTTCTATGGTTCTTCTCTTATTCGTTTTCTCTTTCTTCTACTTTTCCCTCCCTTCTTCCTACTTTTGTTTCAAACCTACCTCCTGTATGTAAAATGAAATGAAATAAAAGAAATATGCAAATACACCAACCAAATCACATAATGAACTATAAACTGAACTCTCTCGTCTTCCAAAAATTTTCATCTTGCTAAATCTTTTTCTCTCCATATCTTTTGCACCTAATACTTTTTCTTCCTGCAGCCCTTTTATCTCTCCTTTTTTAACTCCTTTTTCTTCTACTTCCCCATTCTCTTTTTTACTTTTCCTTCTTTTTTCTTCCTTATTATTCCTTTTATTTTCTTCTTATTTTCTTTCTTTCCTTACCCCCAGTACAGTTACAAATGCTCCTTCAGCTTATTGAGTTCCCTTTCCATGGAAGGAGTTCTAGTTATAAAGAGGTTATAACTACAATCTGTGCTATGTTACCCTTTCCTGTTGATCAGAAATGGGCCTCTGGAAGTTTCAAAAAAAGAAAAAAGAAAGAAAGAAATGGGCCTCTAGAAACAGAATTCTTCCCCTTCTCTTCCATTAACTGCTGCGAAAAGAAAACCACCCTACAAAGATCGAGAGAGAGGCATCCTTCTTATTTACTGTTACTCTAAATTGCATTCTGAGGTTCATATTTTACAATTTCAATTCGAGAGTTTTTTTCCCCCAAAGATGATGACTTGATGATTGATAACATTTTCTTTATGATCAAAGTTTCTGATACATTTTCAGGCTTCAAAGTAAATCGAACAAAATCATGGGTGAGCAATATCAACCTAAGCGACTAAAGATTGTTAACATGACTCAAATAGTGCATGAGATTGAACCTCTACGTTTGGGGAAATTTTGAAAACAAGAGTTGATATGTGGAAGGATTTTGGCTTGTCTAGGGGAGGGATGATGATGCTTCGTAATGTCATTCTTACAAATTTCCCAATGTTCTGGCTTGTCTTTATTCTTAATATTGAATGGCTTGATGAATCTTTATTGTTCTAATGTTCTGTCATTTGCAAACAATACCAATAGAGAGTTCTCTTCATTATAGAATTGCATAGATTATCTCTTGTCAGTTGCTTAACTAAAGAGAAAATGAGTGAGAGAGAGACGAGGGAGAGTAGGAGGTGGGGGTCGAACTGGATGGCATTGCCAGTCGGGGAATGAAAGTGGAATTGAAGTACTTAAAGGATTTCCTTGATGTAAGATTTAGGGGAAGTAGAGTAAATATTGAGGAAAGTAGAGTTGTGACTTCAATTTTTATCCAATTGGTCTCTGGTATTGGAACAATCCTTTAAAAATAAAGGTGCCTGATCGGTACGCATGAAGTGAACTCGAGTAACTTCATACTTGAGCTCGAGTGGTAGAAAAGAAAACTTTAAGTTGGGTAGGAGGCATTGCGTTGTTAATAAGCTTTCTAATCATCAAATTGATCATACTTCCGCAAAAGTGGCCTCTAAGCTTTCTAATCATCTAATTGATCCTTGTTTGCACTACATGCATTCTTGTTCACGAGCTGTTTTGGTAGGTACTTCCCATGTCTAACATTTCTTACCTTCCTCTGGTATTGTAGAAGCACTGTGGCAGATAATGTACAACTCTCATTGCATATGCGTCTTCTGCAGCTCCATTACTAGGCTCGAAAGGGTGTCGAGGTTGCACACGGATAGAACCATTGAAGAATCAACAGAAAGATCAGAATCACCATTCCCAAGCAAAGTCATCGAAGTCTTTCACTCTTGGAGGGAGGAGATGAATGTTTAAGAATATATGGAACAAACCACTGATGGCTTATGCTTGGATCAGATCAAAGCTAATTTATTCTTCCTGAATTGCAGCTATTATTTCTTGACATCTTTTTTTTACTTAGTAATGTAATAACTATTAATAGTATCTCCAATTTTGATGTAGAAGTTAGCAAGAGAAATAGTGATATACAAGATTGAACCAAGCCAGTAGTCCAAACTAAACAAAGCTGAACTGAAAGATTTGTATTTTCTTTTCCCAATGAATTATTGGTTCAATTCAATTTAGTTATGTTTTTTATTTGGATTGATTCTATTTCTTCTTCCTTTCTCTTCTTCTCCTTTCTTTTCATTTTCTTTTTTTTTTTTTTTAAGAAAAGAGGGAGAAACGAGGAGGAGTTCCTCCTCTCCCTCCCGTTTTCAGATCGGAAACGGAAGGAGTAGGAGTTTCTCCTCCTCAATTCGGCGTCGGAATTGGGGAGTCCTCCTTCCCATTCCTCCATCTTTTCTTAAAAAAAAATAAAAAGAAAATGAAAAAAAAGGAGAAGAAGAGAAGAAAGGAAGAAGAGGGGAGAAAAAATTTTTTTGCTGGCGAGCAGCGATATGTGGTGGTGGTTGGTTGAAGAAGAAGAAGAAGGGTTGGGTTAAAGGAGAAGGAGGTTTGGGTTGAAGAAGAAGAGGAAGAGAGATGAATTAAAAATATTAAAAAATAATATATTTTAATATATTTTTATTTTGAAAAATCAGAAAATAATTTTTTTTAATAAAAAATAGGTGTCATGTCAACATTCTTGTAACGAAATCCAAACTCAGATACCACAATGAAACCTAATCCAAACCTTAGAGATTAAAAGTGTATTTTTTCTTCAATTTAAAATAGAAAATTAATTCAAATATTTGATTAGAAAAAAGATAAAAGCAAATATTACGTGGAGATCCCGTGTTGACTAGTTTTTCTAAGAGTTCTCAAATGTATACTATTTTTCTAAAAGAACCCGAATATTTTGTGAAAGAACTTTTGAAACTAAAATCAAATTTGAGAAAAGAAAGCAAAACTAAGATTGAAGTGGAAAGAGGCACAGGGCTAACGTCTCATCAAACCCAGTTCATCACGTCACCGCTGCAAGCATACGAAGGGGAATTCTACGTGGGTTTCTTTCAATTTCCAAAGTTTCTGTACATTTCCATCTCTTCTCTTCATCTTTCCAAATCTTTTTCTGGGCGAGTTCTGCTGCATTTTGAGTTCATTCTGAAGCACAGTTCGTTAAACCATCTTTAGCTTGAGTTGCAGGATTAAATCGAGTTTTCAGGGGGGTTTTGCTCATAATCCTGTTTGGGTTTCTTTAATTTTGTAGAGTTTCGATTGCATTGAAACTTCTAAGTCAGTGGGAGGCTGATTTTGGTCGTATCGTGGGTCAGCTTCAAAATCTCAAAATTCATTTACCCTTTAACGGGTCAATCCGGGAAACATGGTTTCTATGTCGGGTTCGGTGTTCTTCCCATTAACAGTACCCAATTGTTCCTCTCGATCGCCTAAACTAGCTGTTCGTGATGCGCACTATTCGTTTTGTTTTAAGAAAAGGGACCAGAGAAGGATTGTTTGTAATTGCGTTGCGCCTCCGCCGTACTTCAATCGTGATGGGTCATCTGCCGTAAATTCCAATGTACATCATTCACTTTTTGATTTATTTCTTTGTGTTTTTCTATTTGCTGTGTCCTCTGTATTTGATTGATACTTTCTTGCTTATGACTGTTCCTTGAATTTGTCGCGTCCGCTGAATTTGAATTGCAGTGATTGTGTTCACTCGTCATTGAATTGGAATGCTTTCTACACTTTTTTTTTCCCGTTTAATTGCTTCTGTTGTGTCCCTCGGTCATCTTGGTCGCAGTTTATATTAGGTTCAATACTCCAGTTTATATCTGATTGTTCATAGTGTTTTTTTCATTTTATTGCCATCTTAGCCATCAATTTAAGCATCCATAATCAGCGATTAGATGTAAATACTTTCTAGCATTGTTTAATTTGACTATGCACTTGCCTTCAGCGAGTATATCTTTTTCATAATTTAAGTTGAAATCTTTATTCGTTTAATATTTCTCCTTACTTCATGAATACAATTTGAATTTTTGATATATTTGCCACTTGTATAATATGGTTCGTATTTAACAAGGATTATATTATCAGGATTCATTTAGATCAGAACATATAAGCCCAGATAACGAGGATAAAGATGAGTCTGATGTTCTCATTGAGTGTAGAAATGTCTACAAATCCTTTGGAGAAAAGCATATATTGAGAGGTGTGAGCTTCAAGGTGATTCACATTTCTGCATATTTAGTTTATTTCCTTTTTCAGTTTTATGCAATTTCTTTCTTTGATGATATATAGATGTAAGCAATTTCTTTTTGGCCCAGAAAATAAGGTATTAGAGGAACATTCAGTTCTTGAGTAAAAGGGGGATATCTAAGTACAAGTGTTCTATGTACACTTCCATTACCATTTACTGTACTTTTGTGCTTATATGTGTCTGAATTACTACTTCTAATTCTAATTTAATAAGTTTTTCTTAACCTTATTAGTGGTCTTTGAGTTGCACTGTTAAATGAAAACGTTGTACTGTTTTTACCAGATTATCAAATAAATTCTTGTCATTGATAAAAGGTTTACTCTCATGGAAAAAATGTGAAATAATTCTTATCCTCTCTCCCATGGATGTGGTAATCAAACAGAACCATGTAGGTTCTGGGTAGTCATTGAGTGCAATGAGGTGGAAGGGTTGTGATTATTGTAGTTCCAAATGCATTTTCTGCTAGTAGTGAGCTTCTTTTGAGCCTTTATGGATGATCCTCTCCCTCTTTGCTTTGGTCTTTTAATATCTATTCATGTCAACAAACATAGCTTTACAAATGCTCTAGTTGTTTAGTCGTCTTTTCTACAATTTCCAATAATCAATGCCATCATGGAGTCTATGATTCTGGCTGTTGGGTATAGTCTAATTACAGGGTTTTGGTAGGATACAGGTTGTATAACTCCTTCATAGACAATTGCAACCTCATTGACCTACCCCTCCAAAATGGCCTCTACACCTGATCTAGCTTTAGAGACAACCCATCTCTAACCCTTATTGACAGGTTTCTCATCACCGAATTTGATAGGAACAAAGTATTTATTTATGAACAGGAACTATTACACGTCAGGAAGAATTTGAGAGCTTCCTAATTCTCTCCCTTGACATTTCTTTACTTCATTACACAAAAGGTACCCTCTACTGAACAGTACTCCTAACTATATAGTCCTTCTACAACAGAATACCATAACCAACTATAACCATCTTAACTGTCTAACGAACCTAACTGACCTCTATGCCTCTGTTCTTCTTGCGCCTTCTACTGTACACGTATCTCACTAGGGTCTATCACTACCCGGCCCCCAAAGAACCATCTTGTCCTCAAGATGAAAGTTTGGGAACTGATTTGTGATCCAAATAGCATCCTCCCACGTTGCATCCTCCAAGTTCATGTCTTCGCAACGGATGAGTACCTTTAATCTTGATGCATCTTGGGGGGACTGGCACACACCCAACAGCTCACTTGGCTCTATTTTGAAAACAAAATCCGGGGTCATGTTTGGCGGGAAGGGCACGACTGGAAATGTTTGACCCATGGCTTTTCGGAGTTGGGAGACATGAAACACCGGGTGTATCTTTACTTTGTCGGGAATAGCCAACCGATAAGTGATGTTGCCCACCTTTTCTTCAACTCGGAATGGGCCAACGTATCTAGGAGCCAACTTAGGATTGTAGAATTTCGTCAATGATCCTTGTCTGTACGGGCGAAGTTTCAAATAAGCCCTATCCCCAGCCTCCAATTCTACATGTCTCCGCTTAGCATTCGCATATGACTTCATATACTGCTGAGCGTAAGTGAGCCGTTCCTTAATCACTTTTAACATCTCGTCCTTCTCCTTCAATTGTTGATCAACAGCCGACACTGGGGAACCATCCGCTACATAAGGCAAGATAGGGGGCGGGGGGCGCCCATATACCACTTCGAATGGAGTTGTCTTCATTCCGAGTGGTAGGACGTGTTATAGCCGAATTCCACCCAAGGAAGCCTCCTGACCCACTTGGTATTACAGTGCATGGCGAAACATCGTAAGTATGTTTCCAACCCTCTATTTACCACCTCTGTTTGTCCGTCGGTCTGCGGGTGGTAGGCCTTGCTCCTTTTTAACTTGGTGCCCTGCCATTTAAACAATTCATCCCAAAATAGGCTCGTAAAAGCAGAATCTCGATCTGAAAGAATGCTTCGAGGAATTCCATGTAGGCGCACAATTTCACGAATGAAAATTTGTGCAATGGAGGCAGCCGAATACGGATGTTTCAGGGGGATGAAATGGGCATATTTTGACAGTCTATCCACCACCACAAGTACAGAATCAAAGGACTCAGCTCTTGGCAGTCCAATCACGAGGTCCATCGATATATCTTCCCAGATATTCTCTGGAATGGGAAGAGGTTGAAGCAGGCCAGCTGGTGCCAGGCTAGATACTTTGCCTGTTGGCACACCGTGCACTCAGCAACAAACAACTTCACCCTCGCCTTCATGCCTACCCAATAAACCTCCTTAAACAATCTTTGGTAGGTGCGTAAGACCCCTCCATGTCCACCAATGGTCGAAGAATGGAAGGCCTCCAGCAACAGGGGTATTGTGGGTGAATCTTCGGGAAGAACAATCCGTCCCTTGAAATACAGAACATCTCCTTTCAAACTGTATCCCGAAGGAACTTCTTCACCTTTTTCAATTTTGGTGCGTAAAGCATTGAGTTTCACATCATACTTTTGCTGGTCAACAATCAAACCGATATTCAGTCCGCCAATAACACTGACTGCTGCGAACTCAACAGCATTTGGAATGCGAGATAACACGTCTACAACCTTGTTCTCTACCCCGGGCTTATAGACTATGTCGAAATCGTATCCCAACAGCTTTGTGAGCCACTTTTGATACTCTCCTGCCACGAGCCTTTCTTCTAGGATGAACTTAAGGCTGCTCTGGTCAGTTCGCACCAAGAATTTCCTCCCCAAAAGATAGGGCCGCCATTTCTGGACTGCCATCACGATCGCCATCAATTCACGTTCGTATACTGCCTTATTGCAATTTAGAGGGGCCAGAGCATGACTAAAGAACGCAATCGGGTGCCCTTCCTGCATTAAAACGGCCCCAACACCTACTCCCGAGGTGTCAACCTCAATTACAAAAGGCTTGTTGAAATCCGGTAAAGCTAGGACTGGGGCGAACATCATGGCGTGTTTAAGCCGTTGGAAAGTGTCTGAAGCTTCATTGTTCCACGCAAACGAGTCCTTGCGCAGCTGTTGAGTTAATGGGTGGGCAATTGTTCCATAATTTGCAACAAACTTACGGTAGTACCCCGTGAGGCCCAAAAAACCACGAAGCTCCTTGACATTTCTTGGAATAGGCCATTGTTCCATGGCCATTATTTTCGCAGGATCCGCTGCCACTCCTTCACCGGACACAAAATGGCCCAAGTACTCGATTTTCTTCAGTGCAAAGCTGCACTTCTTCTTGTTAGCAACCAACTGGTTGTCTTTTAATACCCGCAACACCACATTCAAATGCTCAGCGTGTTCAGCAATGGAACTACTGTATATCAGGATATCGTCCATGAAGACCAACACAAATTTTCTCAGGAACGGTCTTAGAATTCTGTTCATTATGGCTTGAAAGGTGGACGGAGTATTCCTTAGGCCAAACGACATTACAAGGAATTCGTAATGCCCCTCATGTGTTCGGAAGGCTGATTTGTGGACATCTTCGTTCCTCAGCCGAATCTGGTGATAGCCTGACTTAAGGTCGATTTTAGAGAAGATCATTGCGCCAAACAGTTCGTCTAACAGCTCATCAACTAAGGGAATTGGGAACTTATCTGGGACTGTTACTTTGTTTAGAGCCCGGTAGTCAATACAAAAACGCCAACTTCCGTCTTTCTTTTGGACCAGCAGAACGGGACTTGAAAATGCGCTTGAACTAGGTTGAATGATGCCGGCTGTGAGCATCTCATCAACCAGTTTCTCGATCTCATCTTTCTGGCACTGCGGATACCTGTACGGACGGACATTAACTGGGGCAGTGCCTGGAAACAGCTCAATGGCGTGGTCTAACTCTCGATGAGGGGGAAGCCCAGGCAATGGTTGGAAGACGGAGCTATGATTTTCCAATACAGAACGGATCACTAAAGGAAGGCCTTCCCAAAGATCCGCTGAGGCAGCATTCAACTGTTTGTAAGGCGCTAAATTCCACCAAGAATCCTTGTTTTTCCAATTTCAAAGATTTCATCAGCGATTTCAAAGTTACCTGTGAACGGACTAACATTGGATCACCATGCAACACTATTTTATCCCCATCGAGCGTGAAACTCAGCTCCAAGGTTTGGTGATTAGATGTGACATCGCCTAAGGTCTCCAGCCATTTGACACCTAAGATCACATCTGCTGTGCCCAAAGCAATCGGCAAGAAGTCTTGTATTATCGTCACCGAATCTAACGTCAGAACGTCTTTGCAAATTTGGGCACCACGAACCGACGATCCAGTTCCCAGAATGATGCCATACCCGTCCGTTTCACTTAGTGGCAATTTCAAAGTTTCGACCAGCCTAAGCGCGATGAAATTATGGGTAGCTCCACTGTCAATCAACACAACTACCTCCGTGGCGCCGATTAGCCCTCGCAGCTTGATGGTCTTGGGTGACCCGACACTCGTCATTGAGTGTAAAGCTACAATCTCCGGTTCCGCCTGGCTGCTCGTCAGCACGACAAACGTCGTCGGCCAACTCAGCTGTCTGCATGGCGATGTCGTCAACAGGCTGATCAAGATTCATCTCTTCATCTTGAACCACCATGACCTGGAGTTCTTTCTTCTTACAACGATGACTGGGGAAAAATTTCTCTTCGTAGCGGTAACATAATCCTTTTTCTCTCTTCAGCTGAAGTTCAGAGTCGGTCATCCTCTTGAAGGGCACTTTAGAGGATTTGGGGGCTGTATCTGGGCGCGCCAAGGCGCCCAACTTACTTGGGTTGATGGACACTGTACGGGCGGTGGACCCCGCTCTGTAAGTGGGAGACTTGGACTGAGCCGAGGGCATGGGCCGGAATGTGGGCTTTGTCCCAGCGGAAGGCCCAAAATACTTTTCTTCAAAATGGAGCAATTCATCCTCGAGCTTTTGGGCTGTCTCCATGATCATGTTCAACCCGACGGGTCTTGCTACTCGCAATTTAATCTTGATGTCATCCTTCAATCCATCCACGAACTTCCCTTCAAGTGTAGCATTATCCAGGTTGTCCAGTGGTGAAGAGTAGTCTTCGAATTTCTCCCGGTAGTCGGCGATGGTCGTCTCTTGTTTCAGGGCAAAGAACCTTTCATGAAGGCTTCCCTCCTTGGTTGGCAGAAAGCGCTTGAGCAACAACCGGCGAAATTCCTCCCAGCATCCGATTGGCCGCCGTTTTTGCTCATAGTAATACCGTTTCAGGGCAACGCTGTCAAGGCAAAGCACCGCGGCTCCAACCTTCTCGGAATCGGCCAGACGATTTACCTCGAAATAACGCTCGACTTGGTGGAGCCACTCGTAAGGATTCGCACCGGAGAACACCGGGATCTCCAACTTTTGGAGTCGCAAGTCGAACACAGGAGCCAGTGCTTTAGTTAGCGCCTGTGGATCGATGGTCTCAACATCCACGGGATTTGCTGCACTTGCTGCCTCTTCGGACTTCCGGGGTTGATCCTTGGTAGGGGGGGCTTTATCAGCCTTCAGACTTTCGAAATGCACAGCCATGGCGGAGAAGCTTTCCTTCATCGGGAGAGCCATGTCTGAGAAATTCTCCATTGAGTGGTGGATTGCTGCAATTTCTTTTCCCTGGGCCACAAGATTCGCTTCTAAGGCTTCCATATGCGAGTCAACATTGTTGAACAAGGTATGAAAAAAAAAATTTGGCTCTGATACCAAAATGATAGGAACAAAGTATTTATTTATGAACAGGAAGAATTTGAGAGCTTCCTAATTCTCTCCCTTGACCCTTCTTTACTTCATCACACAAAAGGTACCCTCTACTGAACCGTACTCCTAACTATATAGTCCTTCTACAACAGAATACCATAACCAACTATAACCATCTTAACTGTCTAACGAACCTAACTGACCTCTACGCCTCTGTTCTTCTTGTGCCTTCTACTGTACACGTATCTCACTGGGGGTCTATCAGAATCTGTCTGGGAGAAATACAAAGATGCAGCAGTTAAGAGATTAGCAAGGCCCATATCTGACCATTTCCCAATTATGCTTCAGCTGGGATCTTCCAAATGGAGTCCCTTACCTTTTCAAATTGAAAATATGTGGATGGAGCACCCTTCCTTTCACTCACTGATTCAAAATTGGTGGATAAACAATCCTCTTCAAGGTTGGCCTGGACATGCTTTCATACAGAAACTAAAGGCCTTTAAAGCAATCATTCGGGAGTGGAGCAAATCTACTTTTGGTTGTCTGAACACATTGAGGAATCACTTATGTTTGAGCTTTCTCTTTTGGATAACATGGAGGAATAAGGGACATTGTTGCTGCAAGATGGAGCTACAAGAAGATCTTTAGAAGAACAAATCCTCTCCTTAAACTCTTAGGAAGAGATTTTATAGAGGCAGAAATGTAAAGATCGCTGGTTGAAAGAAGGGGACATGAATTCTAGCTTTTTCCATGGAATCATGAGTGCTAAAAAGAGGAAAAACTCTATATATGAAGTGCTGTCTGGGGATGGAAATAGCCTTTTGACCTAGAAAGGAACTTCACTGAAACAGAAGTTTTGCTTGCTATAAAGGATCTTGAGTCTAACAAATCTCCCAGACCAGATGGCTACATGGCAGAGTTCTATATACTATATAAAACATTGGAATTAAAGGTGACATTATGAGGGTGTTCCAAGATTTTTTTAAGACGGGAATCATAAATGCAAGCCTTAATGAAACTTACATGTCTTATCCCAAAGAAATTGGATGCACAATCGTTTGGAGATTATAGACCTATTAGCCTCATATCTTGCTTCTATAAGATTATAGCTCATGTTCTTTCAAACAGACTTAAAAAAGTTCTCCCCTCCACCATTACCAAGTATCAATCATGTGGAAGGTAGAAAAATCCTTGATGCATCTTTGATTGCTAGTGATGTTGTGGATGAGTGTGCCAGAAGGAAGAAAAATGACATTGTGATTAAACTTGACATTGAGAAGGCCTTTGACAAAGCTGGTTGGGATTTTCTTGATTTAATCTTGTAGCTAAGGGCTTCAGTGATACATGGAGAAAGTGGATCGAAGGGTGTATATCCTCACCAAACTTCTCTATTATTATAAATGGTTGTCCTAGAGGGAAATTGCATGCCACGAGAGGTCTCCTTCATGGTGACCCTCTCTCGCACCCTTTCTTTTTGTCATCATTATGGATTGTTTTAGTAGAATGATGATAGAAGCTAGTGCTAGTAATTTCAGCAAAGGCATAGGGGTTGAAAAGGATTCTCTTTGGATTCACCATCTCCATTTTGCAGACGACACCATTCTTTTCTCCTCCATGGATGTTTTAGCTCTGGAACAACCTTTTTGGTCTTGTTGATAACTTTGAAAAGGCTTCTGGTCTTAATATCAATCATCGCAAATAAGAGACTTTGGGGATTAATATTAATCACGAGGTCAATTTGGTTGCTGAAAATTTTGAATGTAGACAAGGACAATGGCTGAACGCTTACCTCAGTTTCCCCTTATTTGGTAAGCCCAAAATGATGTACTTTTGGAACCCTACTGTTGAGAAAATTAACAGGAGGCTCCATTCTTGGAATTCCTCCCATATATATCCAAAGGGGGTCTGCCTTATGCTTTTACAAGCAACATTATCAAATCTTCCTACCTACTATTTGTCCCTTTTTAAGATCCCCTTGAAGGTTGTGTTGATTATTGAGAAGCTTTTTAGCAAATTTTTTTAAGAAAGGAGGCCCTTCTCAATCTGGCACACCTTGTTAGGTGGGAGAAAGTCATTAGACCATTACTCATGGGGTCTCGATATTCAAGGTTTGGGAGAAAAGAATCGAGCTCTTTTAGCAAAGTGGATTTGGAGATATTACCATGAAGAGGCATCTCTAAGGCGACAAGTGATTGATGCTAAATATGGTAAAGCCCCCCTGAACTCATGGCCAAATGATATTGATAGTTGTCTTCCATACATTAAGGTGCCTTGGAGTTCTATTCTACAGAAACTGAGGGATAGCTGAGGTGAAAAGGGCAGCCAAAAAGCCAGTGCCAAAGGTCACGGTTCTTGCTCTTCGAAATCTCTTGCTGCCGAGCTTTCAGCTCTGAGATTTGAGAGGGACAGAGAGAGAGAATTCTTGAAAAAGGAAAACAAAAGCCTCAAGCTTCAACTTAGAGACACTGCTGAAGCTGTCCATGCTGCTGGGAAACTTCTTGTTAGGCTGAGAGAAGCAGAACATTCAGCATCAGTTGCAGAGAACTTTACAGCGGTTGAGCAAGAAAATGAGAAGTTGAAGAAGCAAATGGAGAAGCTGAAAAGAAAACATAAGATGGAGATGATCACAATGAAGCAGTACCTTGCAGAGAGTAAATTGCCAGCTTCTGCTCTCGAACCGCTGTATGACGATCACTCCGAAGGGACCGACAAGAGAGCCTCATATCTGGATGATGATCAAGCCTGGAGATCAGAATTTGGAGCTATACATCAAGAGCAGCACTACTAAATATCTAGTTTGAACCAAAATCTTTTAGAAGAAAAATCAGGACATCAACTTTGGTTTGGTACAAAGAGGCTGCTGGATCAAGACCCGGGTCATGTGAGATTGATTGATTTATGTGACATTGTGTGCTTTAGAGAGAATGGGTATTGGTTTTCCATTGTAATGTATGGATGATTCTTTAAGATTAGTATTATTTATCCAAAGATTATTTCAAAGCTATACTGATCTAGACTCAAGAATATAGTAGTTGGATAGGTTGAGTGAATTTTCTGTCAGATCTCTATTGATTTTCTTGTGTCTGGGGATAGTCATAAATGTTGACCTTTGTAAGGTTATTTGGAAGAAAAAGATTCTTAGTAAGTTCATAATCTTCTATTGGTCCATCACCCTTGGTGGTATTATTACTAATGATGAGGTCCATTAGAGAAATTTGATTAGAGTACTCTTGTCAATTGCTGTGTTCCGTGCAGAAATTAGGAGGATTCTAATCCCTTCTTCCCTTCGTGCCCCTCTTCTATGAGATTATGGTGGAATATGTTTGATGTTTTTCACTTCTTAGTGGCCCATGCAGAGGAATACATATTAAAAAATTCAAGGGTAAAGCCATAAAGGAAAGTTGCTTAGCTGTGTTGTATCCTGACTTTTTTTTTTTTGGTAAACTTTGATGAGAGAAATAGAAGACTATTTCATGACGCTGAGAGGCAGCTGGAGGATGTTTGAGATTTAATTATACGCTTTGCCTCCTTTTGGTGTATTCTACTTCTATCCAATTTTTTCTGGTTCTTCAATTTTTTTTTATCATTGCGATTTTTTTATGGCCGAGGCCACAACTGCAGACTCAATCTCTACCTTCGCAGCAACTCTGTCAGGTTGCAATTCTGTCGAATGGAGTTCATGTTCAAGAGAAACTAGCGAAAGTTACTAGACTTGACAAGGTGGAGCACCATTGTTCTTTAGAAAATTTTCCAATTCTCTTTGAGAAGGCTTTGTTCCCCTTTCTAAATTATTCGGCCCGTGATTCCTCTGGCTTTTTAAGTACCGAGGAATTCGATAACAGTCCAGATTGTGATCCACGTTTAGCTTTCCTCAGCTTCCTGGATACCCATCCAATAAAAAGTAGGATGTCATTGGAAACTTCCGATACCGATTGACTTTCCAGAACGTAACTGACATACATGTGAATGGTGGAAATGCTTATTCCTCGTGCATAGTAAATACTGATATTGACAAGGACAAGCTCAAAACATGACATGTAAATCCTGTGAAGGAACTTTTGAAAGTTTGAAAACTGAGAATACATTGGTGCGCATAGAGAAGGTATTGCAGAGACAGTCCAGCCTTAAAATGGGGGTGAAACTTGTGCATTGTTTGTTGGACCATGGACTAATGTTACTGAAATTCTCGGCTAAAGAAAAATTAGGGACCGAGAGGGTTCACAATACGCCAAACAACAGGTGGAGAAAATACAAACGTGCTGCTTCATTTGACTCAAGAAAGATTGTTATTCTCTTCTTAGTATTGTCAAGCTTGGGAACCTTGATATTGATATAAATGACTCTGAGAGTAAGGCAGCAGAGTGGAGATGGATCTGTTGCTATGTAACAGTTCTGCTCTCTGGTTATCGCTCTTCTCCTTTGCCTTTCTACAGTCTCTTAAAATGGTTGGTTTTTAATTTTTCTCTCCTTAGAGAACATACTTTTATTAGGGATACGACTGTTACATTTGTACATTAATTGTCTTGCACTTTATGGTTGCCTTAGGAATTGATCACACTAGCGAATGTTTTGTGACATTGGGATGAACCTCGTTGGCAAAGAACATCAAAAAAAAAAGTTTTATCATTGCAAATGAGAAAATTTTTATGCAATGCCCTTACCTCTACTTCAAGGCTTAATGAAATGTGGTTCCTACTTTAAAAGAAAAAAAAAATAATCATCAGCTAACTTTGGACAGCTTAGCAACTTGAAAGAAGAAACAACCATGGAAGGGGATAGACGAGAAGTATGTATGTATATATCATATATATTCTCTTTTATGTGAATGCACTTCCAAAAACACGTGGCATGGAGGAAGAAGGAAGTTTTGGGTTTGATCAATTGTATTTCCAGGGTTGTCACCCTTCTCTGTCTTAATTATTAATTGCATCTCATATAATTATTTAGTGTTGTACTGTTTCCTAGCTTGGCTACATTTATTCAGCTTCATTTGGCACACTACAGAAAGAACACTAGTCACTCTACATCAAGATTGTCACAGCTCTTCTATCAACCTTATATCTGTTTTTATATTTAGTAACTTTTATTATCTCTAAAAATATTTTACTTCCTCTCTCATTTTTATTTGTGTAGATTAGACATGGAGAAGCTGTGGGAGTAATTGGGCCTTCTGGTACTGGGAAGTCTACAATACTGAAGATCATTGCAGGTCTTCTTTCTCCAGACAAGGTAAACAATTGTCCGATTTCACATTGTATTTTGCTGATGTTTAGTTGGACTATACACATTCCAGATTTCCAGGTATATATGGTTCTCCTAATTGGATTTCTGGTATTGTGAACAGGGAGAGGTATATATTCGAGGTAGAAAGCGAGTTGGTTTGATCGATGATGAGGAGCTATCTGGTCTTCGAATTGGATTGGTTAGAATTGTCTTTAAGTTGCATATAATTCTAGAAATTGTATGAAAAATGACTTCTTAAAGAAATATGTAATACAGTGAGAACAGAGAACGTACCTGACTTTATCTAAAAATTGTGAAAAGGTTATTAGGTTCAATTTTAAAAATTGAAGAATTGTAGAAAGCGTTATAAGGTCACATTTTTTATTTTTTCAAATTCCATTTCTTTCTACGAATTACTTTCTTTTCTTAATTCTTGTATTATAAGCAGACGTGATATAATTAACTGACTTGCAAATTGATAAATAATTTTAACTATTTGAATTTTTTCCCCCTTATTTTAGAAACAGAGCTTTCATTGCGATAAAATGGAAGAATACAAAAGGGACAACCTAACAAGAGAGGCCAAGCACCTAGCAGTCAAAAAGGGTCTCCAATTCAACTTAATAATGCTTAAGCCTTAAAGGGTAATTACAAAAATCCTTCGTTACTGAAGTCCAAATAGATGCATTAAGCCTAGTTAACAACCACAAATCTTCCAGAGGTCTCCTAATGCTTGAAAATTCTATCATTTCTCTCCATCCAAATAATCCAAAGGATAGCAAAGAACCCTGCCTGCCACATAACTGACTTCGGAAAGGCTGATGTCAAAGAATCTCCTCCACCATAGAGTTACGACATCTTCTCCTATTTAAACATCAATATAAAAACCAATCTTTTTTTAAAATGTAGAAAGAATTTTAATTAATTGAAAATATATTATGAGTTAGGCAGATGAGTAAACTTTCATATTTATTTTTTTTTGATAAGAGTAAACTTTCATATTTAAATATCTATATTTTTTTTTTCTGAAGAATTACTTTGACACTATTATATTATAAGACTACTAACAAGATTTTTATAACCCATCAACGTCAGATTTTGGGATCAATGGTGGTTTAACATGGTATTAAAGTAGGAGGTCTTATCCTACTTACCCATCTTCAAGCTCCTATAATGTCATTTTTTCCCCTATATTAATTGATAACCACTCATTGGGCAATGTGTAAATTTTCAAGCCCATAAGTAAGGGATAGTGTTAAATTATTGATGTAGATTAAATTTATTGTAACCCATCAGCTTAAGCTTTTGGGTTCCATTGTGATTTAACAATTCTAGATTTGCAGAAGTTTCATATATAACCCTTTTTGCTTGTTTTTCATAACTCTGGAAATTTGTTTCTGGATCATTAATCACATGAGTCATAAAGTTTCTTTTTAATCGTTAAAATGTTTATCCGTTCATTTTTCTCTGCCTGTAGGTTTTTCAGAGTGCAGCACTCTTTGACTCATTAACTGTTCGACAAAATGTTGGTTTCCTTTTGTAAGAGACTTATTTCTTTAGAAAATTTTTGCCACAATTTTCATTATATAATTTTTTTTATGAACTTTGCCTGTATAAAGTTTTTCAGTTTTATCTGCTGAAGGGTGGGTAGTTAGAATTAAGGTTTCATCTCATTTGTATTCTTGTTTACTGCTTAGGTATGAAAATTCAAGCTTGTCTGAAGATCAAATTTCAGCATTGGTAACTGAGAACTTAGCTGCTGTTGGGCTGAAGGTATGCCTAGCATTTATTTATATGATGATGCATGCAAGCAAATGATAGTCATCTTGTAGCTTCCAAGTTCCCTTGCTATTAAACTTCCTACTAAGATACAACCATCTCTATCTATCAATGGAACCAGCTGACATTTCTTGCTTATGCATCCTCAAATCTCCAGTATGTTTCATTGTAGGCAGTGCTTCAAAAATTTCTGATATTTCATATTTTAACCTTTTATTTTGTTAGGGAGTTGAGGACCGGTTACCTTCTGAATTATCAGGTGGAATGAAGAAACGAGTTGCTTTAGCTAGGTCTATAATTTTTGATAACACAAGGAAAGAAATTGAGCCAGAGGTATCTCCTTTATTTCTGTATGGTTAGATTATTAAGTTGCTGTATTATTTCACTGTATTCTCTGTTTCATTGAAATAATACAATAACTTAATAATCTGTTTTGCCACTATCATTCTTGATTGGAGTCTCTTTGTCTTTTTTGTGGGCTTGTTTCTTTGGATGTCCTTATATTCTTTCATTTTTCCTCAATGAAAGTTGGTTCATTTAAAAAAAAAAATGGTATTCTCTGTTTCGTGTTATAGGGCCAGTCCAACTTTTGGTTAAGATGAAAACAAACATCTTCTGGCATTTTTAGTTTTTCTGGTGATGTTAGACTTGATGGTTGACAGATTTAGCTCTACAAAGTACAAAGTAAAGCAATGGGAGATGTAAAATAGATAGGAAGTATTATTGTTAATCTGGCCGGTTTTAGAAATCTCAGAATATTTTTAAATCTGGTTCCTTTATTATGTTTAGGGTAGATTTTATATGGCTCCATATAATTTGATTTCCAATGTTCTCGGCAGTCTGTAAAATAGTCGAACTTAGGATAGTGAAGCTGTAATCATATTATTGAATTCTCCATCTAATTCCTTTCTCCTGGTCTTCTGTCTCCTCTCTACTTCCATCCATTGCATCCACTCTATTTTCTTTGGCCCAACGTCACTGAGTTATTACACCATTAGGTGGGGAGGTTTTCCCCTATTTCATAATCAATGAAATTTTGTCTCTTAAAAAAACGTCACTGAGTTATTGTGAGTTTGGTAAGATTTTTGGATGGTGAAAAATGTTTTTTAGCCATATAAAAAACACTTCAAAATTTTCATAGTATTAAGCAGAATCGATTTTGAAAATTCTAAAAACATTTAAGGTGCTTTTAGAAGAGCTTTTCTTTTTAGAGAAGTGCTTTCTTATAAAGGCGTACTTCACTTCACTTACATTTTCTTAAAAAAATCATCACAAACTAGCAACTAGTTATTGGGTATTAGTTGGACCTTTTCTTTGTGAAATATTTGATGAACTAAAATAACTTTTTTTCATGAGACGTAGTACTTTTCTCTTTGGTAAACGGCAATAACTTTGCTTTTACTAGCTATATAACTGTCTTGTTGACTGTTCGATTTACTTTAGATGACTACAGTAATGACACCTTGTTTTGTGGCCATGTGCACTGACTGTGATTACAACCACACGTAATCAGGTCCTCTTGTATGATGAACCAACTGCTGGACTTGACCCAATTGCATCAACTGTTGTCGAAGATCTTATACGTTCTGTACATATTAAGGGTGAGGATGGAAGTGGGAAGCCTGGGAAGATTGCATCTTATATTGTAGTCACCCACCAACATAGTACCATTAGGCGAGCTGTTGACAGGTTACAATTTTAAGTGGCGTTTTACGAGCTCTTGCTGCTTATAAGATATAAATGATATTTCTGGCAAGTCCCGGAAAGAATAAAATTTGATATTTTGTAGGTTATTGTTTTTATATGAGGGAAAGGTTGTCTGGCAAGGAATGACTGATGAATTTACAACATCTACAAATCCAATCGTTCAACAGGTAAAGAAATAAGATTTTGATTGACACATGTTTTTAGACGTTTAAAATTTTGGAGGTAAGGATGTTGATATGATGTTTATAAGAAGAATGGCTGCTACAATCATTTCAACTGCTTCGTTGAGTGCCAAATAATGAGAGTTTTGCTAAGAAAGTGACTTTATGCATAGTATGGGTGTTTTATGTCTGTTTTAGAAGATAACTGTATTTCTTCATATCACATCTAGTGCAATTTTCTATACACGAAAGCATTGAAAAATAACCTGTTCATGAGGATGAAAAGGAAATTGAAATTATTGAAGTATAGCTTAAGGAGTTGTTTGAAATATAAGTTACATGTATTAGAGTAACCACTTGCTGTACTTTTAGATACATACGCATTTCAAGGTACATGAAGGCTACCTAGGAATTAAACCCTGGACCGTATTCAGAGACGGTCTCCTTTGGTGTTAGGCCCGCAGTGGTTCCTTGTGTGTATGAGGCACTGGTAGGATATTGGCCACTTGTTGTGGGGATGTCAGTTTACTCATGCTCTATGGAGCAATTGCTTAAAGTCATTCAAGTAATGTTTGGCTCGAGGCAGGGGTTGTGGTGCCATGATTGAGGAGGTGCTCCTAAATCTCCTCTTTCAGGATAAGAGTAGAGTTTTGTGGCATGCTTGTTTCTTTGCTATAGGGAATTTGGCTGAAGAGAAACAATAGAATTTGCAGGGAGGTTAAAAGGTTGTGGGAGGAGGTCTGTGAGGTTGCTAGGTTTAATGTGTTCTTATGAGCTTCTATTACCTTGCCTTTTTGTGATTATGAGCTTGGTTTGATTCTTTCGGATTGGAGTCCTATTATGTAGTTTAGTGAGTGGACTCCTTTTTTGTAGGCTTGTTTCTTGTATGCCCTTGTTGTTTTTTTGTTAATGAAAGCTCGATTTCATACCATAAAAATAGTAATAAATACATGAAGGTTGGTGAATTATATGCATGCATGTACTCACACTATTTGGTATTTATTCGTGTCTTGTAGAGTAACATACAAGAGATCGAAAGCAAGGGAGGACAATTTTCTTCTCTTGAAATATTCTCGGGGAAAAGAATATTTTTGTCTGTTCTAATTTCTATTACATTTTTCCTTTTATTTTCAGTTCGCATCGGGAAGCCTGGATGGTCCGATTAAGTACTAGCAGATACACTAATGATAGATGTACTCTTAGATTAGACATAGCACCATTCCTAATTCTTTGGAGGCAGCAGAATTAGTTACAGTGAAGACAGAAGTTCTGATGGACCAATTCTACACATTGCTGAGCAAGAAAGCCAGTAAATTAAAGCTCATGTCTGTAATTCTGTTTCCTTTGTTTTTAAAGCTTTATATGTCTGCATAGGTTAGAATGTCTTTTTATTTATTGTCTTTCTAATGTCTGTGTAGTCTTAGGCAAATGTTAGAAGTTTAAATCATGGAATATGTGGGGGTCATTTTTGTTTTTCTGCAAAAGCAAACAAAAAATTTTCAAAAACAAATAATCTCTCTTACTAAAATCCTGGTTTTCTTCCTCCGTTGATGATTATTTTTATTCTATTTTTTACCAAATAAGTATAGTGGGAAGGGAATAAAATTTTCATTTGATTCATCGAGATTTCAATAGAATATTCACATGTTTATGAGTTGAACATGGACATAAGGGAAATAGATTAATCAATATTTTCAATATACCGGGAAAGAAGACGAAATTAAGAAGAAAAAAAAGGTCAACAAAATATTACAAATGTGTACATAATATTACTAAAAGGGTTTTTTTTTTAATTTTAAGAAAGTGTAAGATGATTGATCATTAATGTAAACATTTATGATAGTTTCTTTTTAGGAAAAAATACATTTTTGGTCCCTAAGTTTTGGGTTAAGTTTCATTTTGGTCCTTGAGTTTTCAAACTCGACAATTTAGTCTTTGAGGTTTGGATTTTGTTTCATTTTAATCCATCCATCCATTTTTTCGTTAATTACAAACGGACGGTTGACGTGGAACTATTTTTTTTATTACAAAATTCTTTTTTTTTAAATTTTAAAATAAAAATAAATTAAAATAATAATATTATTATTTTTTATATTTTTTTTTTGTATTTCTTTTCTTCTCTCTTCTTCTTTTTCACCAAACCAACCCAAAAACTTCTTCACCAGATCGACCCAAAACCAGTTGTCGACAGCCAACGATCGTCGCTTGTCGGAGGCTGGTCGCCATTGACGTCAACATTTTTTCCCCTTCTTATTCTCCTTTCTTTCCACTTTTCTTCTTCTTTCCCTTCATTTTCTTCTTTTCTTCACTCGTCGATCCGTCGCTGCTACCACTTCTCACGCCTAGTCGTCGCCCTCACCATCTTTCTCTCTCCCGCGTTTTCTCTCGACTAAAAATCCACGATTGAAACGAAGGGGAATCTTTTTCGTTTCAGATCTGGAACGAAACCTAGATCTGGGTTTGGTTCCAGATCTGAAACGAAGGGGATTGCCCCTTCGTTTCAAGCTAGAATCGAAGGGTTTCATGGCATGAGGCGTGAGTTTCGTTCGTTTCAAGCCGAGAGAAAGCATAGGAGAGACTGGTTCGAGGTCAGATCTGGAACGAGCCAACTTCAACATCTAGGCAATTCCAACGACGAACTAACCTGCCGCTTCGACACCCACATGCTTTCCTTGAGTTTTGGCGTTTGAAATCGGATCTTGAACCACTTTTGTTTAATCGTTGAAACGGAGAAGCTTTTGGTTTTTGAGAAAAAAGAAACAAAATAAGAATGAAGGTGACTTTTTGGTTCTTGGGTTTCCCTGTTTTCTGGGTTTTTTTTATTTGCTTTTCCTGTGTTGTTTTTGAAATGTTGAGTTTGGTAATGTGGGGCATTGTGTTGTTTGTTGAAGGATTTGGATCAGTCCAATTTTTGTGTCTTTCAAAGTTGTTAATATCTAAGTAGAATTTGAAAGTTTTCAGTTGCTTATCATGCTTTTGGTACTGTGAAAACTCGTGTCACTCTTGCTCCATTGAAGTGGTTGTTTTCTTGTTTGGATAGTGAGATTTACTTATAAAGAGTGGAAGTTGTAGTTAAAAAAATGAAGAGAAAGGAGAGGAAAAGAAGAAAAGAGAAGGAGAAAAAAAATTGTTGTTGTCAGCCCGACAAGCGGCGGTCGCCAGTGGACTGTCGACGGCGAGTTGGTGGTGTATTGTTGTTGAAGAAGATGAAGAAGATGAAGAAGAAGAAATAAAAATATATTTAAAAAATATTTTATTATTTTTATTTTAAAATATTTTTTAATTAAAAAAATAGTACCACGTCAGTCATCCGTTAGTAATTAACGGAAAAATAGATGGAGGGACTCAAACTGAAACAAAATTCAAATCTCATGGACTAAATTGTTGAGTTTGAAAACTTAGGGATCAAAATGAAACCTAACCCAAACCTCAAGACCAAAAGTATATTTTTCCCTTCTTTTTATGATTTTCATAAATATTCATTAGAAAAAAAATGATCAATACTCATTCACATCCCCATAAATGTAAAACTTTGACATTTCTGTCAATATTTAACACTTTTATATATCAGTGTATTACCATTGTACAGTTAAAGACCAAAAGTATATTTCTGTCAATATTTAATTTTTAAAATAACTTAACTTTTAAATTATTTGGAGCAAATGTTATTCTTTTTATAAAGTTATAAAATATTTAGACACGATTATTTTAAATTCATTAAAATTAATTTAAATTAAAGGGAAAAATATCTTTTTGGTCCCTAAGTTTTGAGGAATAAGTGTGTTTGGTCTGAGTTTTCAAAATATACATTTTTAATCCCTGAGTTTAAAGAAATAGGTTTAAAAGATTCCTAAATTTTCAAAAGGACCTTTTTAATCATTGAGTTTTGAGAAATAGGTTTAAAAGATCTCTCATATTATTTTTTTCAACTTTTTAAAATTAATAATTTTATTATTTTTTAAAATTGAATGATTTTTTAAATTAAAAATTTAAAAGTATTAATTCAAAAAAATTGGAAAAATAATTGGAGAAACCTTTTAAACCTATTTCTCAAAACTCAAGGACTAAAAAGGTTCATTTTGAAAACTCAGGGGCTGTTTGGGCCTCCAATTTCGGAAGCCCAGGGTTACAAAAAACGGCAGTTTGGTGTTTGGGGCCCGATTTTTTAGAAACCCGTTTTTAGGGTTTCCAAACTCTCGACTTCAACAATGCTTGCACTGTTGAAGTCGCCGCTTCTCTCTCTCCCACTTTCATACACTGTTGAAGTTGCCTCGTACACCGCGTTTTCTCTCTCTATTTTCTCAGATCCTTCCCTCTTTGGCTCTTCGTTTCTCTCAGGTATGTGCTCTTACCTCTCCTCCTTCACGAATCGAAGGTATCCATGGATAATCTTTTTCGTTTTTTTTCTTTTTGTTGATCTCTAACCCGAAACTTTTTCCTTCTCTTCATCTTCTTCGAAACCTTAGAACTATTTTTCCCTCTCTTAATCCTTTTGGAAACCCTAGATTTATGTTCAAATCTAGTTTTCTAAACGCTTGATTCAATTTTTTTTTCTTTTTGTTTCATATCCCACCCCATGCCGCTTCAACTTGCTGCGGTCGTCGTCAACGTTCCTTCACTGAGATTAGGTTGGAACCTCATGGTAGGTTATTGGAGCATGGTGAGGGGTGGGAAACAGGTAAGATCTCTTCTCCTGGTAGCCGGTGGATGATGCATGAATAAATGCATGCAAGCTTGCTTTCCTCTAAAATTTATTTTTTCTGATTTGGATGTTCAAACGCTCATGACTAAATGTAGCAAATTTTTGTTCCTCTAAAAATTTTCTTTCTCGTTTTTCTTTATTCTTTCAGTCACTCCTTGTTGTTGTTGATATGTTGTCCTTGTGTTCTGTCGGATACACTCCCCCCCCCCCCCTCACACTACAATCCGTTTAGTATGGTTCTGTGCTAATTGTTGTTACTGATTCTTCTTTGTGTTGGTATATAAGCATGTTCAACTTCATTTTCCCCCTCTTTTTTCATGGTGGATTTGATGATATTCTTCATTTCCTCCAAAATTTCTTTTTCTTCTGATTTGGGTGTTCAAATGTTGATGACTAAACGCATGGAAGCATTTTTTTTCCTCCAAACTTTTTCTTTTTCATTTTTTCTTTATTTTTTCTGTCACTGCTTGTTCTTGTTGATTTGTGTTCCTTGTGTTCTGTCTAATACACCCCCCCCCCCCACCACAATCCGTTTGGTATGGTTGTTATGTGCTAATTGTTGTTATTGATTCATTTCCTCCAAATTTTCTTCTTTCTCATTTTTCTTTATTCGTTAGGTTACTGCTTCTTGTTGTTGATATGTGCTCCTTATGTTCAATCTGATACTCCCAATCTGTTTGGTATGGTTGTTATGTGCTAATTGTTGTTACTGATTCTTGGTTACTACTTCTTGTTGTTGGTATGATTGTTTTGTGTTATCTCCCCCTTTGGGCATCCAACTTGCAAAATCTGGACGAATTAATTGTTTGTCTATTTTGCACAATGTTTGAAACTGATGCACCTGAGGCCGGTTACATTGTAATTTTTTTTTTTAATCTCTAAACTTGTTTCCTCTCTTGTTACTTTCTTACTATTCACATTTATTACTGCCTGTCCACTATCTGAATTCTATTTAAGAGGGGTGAAATAAATGCAATCTATACCTTCTTTTGAACCCAACTACCGTCCATTATATTAAACACCCTATTTATGAAGTCTATTGAAAAAGGGTTAAGTAGATTGCATTTATTATATTAAATGCAATCTACTTCCTCCTATCAACTACTATGTTTCATTTTTCTATTTATACCAAACGAGCTATTTCCTACAACCTTGAGGAAAGACTCCATTGCCTTTTGTTCCCTCTCCATGCAGGTGAGTTATTCTCCAACCATTAATTCGTTTCCTTTACAATGAGGTCTTAGCCCAGCCCTTCCTTTCCCTGATTCTTTGTTTGTTTTAACATTTGTAGTGTAGTACGTGCTCCATCACTAGTTTGTTGTTATCGTTCCTATTAAGGCGAGTTTGAAAATCTTCATAACAAACTTTTCATTTTACATGTTATATTTTCTATTCACATCTCTAACCACCGTGTCCATTTTCCTTTGCTCATTACAGGGTCTAACAGTAAACACGTTTTGTAAGAGGTTCATTTTAGGTTTTATTTTATAGTTGTGTTCATGTAAACTTAATTATCTTTTCTCTACACTAGGGGATTGTTTTTCTCATGTATAATGTTGCTTCATGTGTATTACTTTTGCTTTTGTTCCTTACTTGTCACATTTTGACACACAACTATTCTTTAATATGATATTATTTTCATGATCTAATATTCGTTTGCTTTCTTTGTTATTACTTCCTTAGTTGAATAATAAAGTTTTGTTTTTTAAAAATATTTTCCAACCATTTTAGTTAATTTAAAATGATTGAAGTCATCAGGTAGTATATTCAACCTTCAAAATCAATTTTCCAACGCGTTTTAGTTAATTTCAAAGAGACAATTAAATAAAAACGAACTCGATTTCCCAACAGTGAGGTAATTAAAAAAAAAAAAAAGTGAAGTCACATATTATATTCAATTGCTCCATAAGTTTAGTTTTGTTTAAAAAAAAACACAATAGACCAAACGGTGAGTGAATTAGAACGTAATCAATTTTCAAGTTATATAAAGAAAACTAAAAAAAAAATGTTTTCTATAGTTGAGTTAATATAAGATTCAAATGCGTGTATTGAACTTTTAAACATTGGACTTAATTTGAAAGAAAAAAAATACATATTCAGAACCTAGAGTTAACTAAAAGAAAAAAAAAATAAATCAATTTTAAGTTAAGATAATTAAGAATTGAAATGAGTGTCATTAATTTTTAAAGAGATGGTTCATTCGGAAAAAAAAAATAAATAAATAACACTTTTTCAAAGTTTGGCTTAGTTTTTTAAAAAAGAATGTAACCAATTTTGAGTTGTATTAAGAAGAAACATGTGTGATTTTATATGTCAATTGACAAAGTTACAATGATCAATTTGCAAATTAATGTATACAAAACTTATTTTTAAAATGTAACAAAGTTTTTGACCATGTCATAGCAAAACTCAAGGACTAAAAAGGTCCATTTTGAAAACTTAGGAACTTTTTAAACCTATTTCTCAAAACTTAGTGGCTAAAAAGGTCCATTTTGAAAACTAAGGACCCGTTTGGTAACGTTCTCGTTTCTTGTTTCTGTTTCTTCATTTTTAATAAAGAAAAATAGAATTTCATGACCCTAACACCTATACATTCAATAATAATAAACCTATATTCTTATTTATGTTTGGAAAAAATTGGAAACAAGAACAAAAAAAAGGAGAAACTAGTTTTAGTTGTTTCCAAAAGTTCTATACAAATTTTGGGAGTGTTTCTAAAAATTGAGAAACAAGAAACATACATAGTTATTAAATGTTTAGATTTCTTAATAAAATTAGAAACAAGAAACAAGAAACAAGAACGTTACCAAACGGGCCCTAAGGGACCAAATGCACCTATTCTTCAAAATTCAAGGACCAAAAAATTATTTTTCCCTTTAAATTAATTCTAATATGTTTTTTAGTTGGTTCTTTTTAGATTGTTTTAGTTGGTGGGGTGTTTTTATTTCATTGTTTCTTGAAGAAAAAAAAAACTATCATTTCATTTGTGTACTTTTGTTTTTAGTACCACCGTAACTAATGAGGATTTGAACCTTCGATTTCAAAGGAAAAAATATATGTCATTTTATTTTGTATTTTTTAATATCTAATATTAATTAATACATAAAAAGTCAAATTACAAGTTCAATCGAACATTTAGGGTTGTGTCAATTTGATTCCTGAACTTTAAAATGTGTCTAATAGGCCTCTGAACTTCCAATTTTGTGTTTAATAGGTCCTTGGCATATTCAAGATTCTTAAAAATTAACCGATCTAATATACATAAATTGAATTTTATGCCTATTGGGACCTTAAACTTCCAACTTTGTATTTAGTGGTTTGTGAATTTTAAAAAATGTTGAACAGGTCACAAATTTATTAGACACAAAATTGAAAGTTGAAAGACCTGTTGGACACAAAAGTGAAAGTTTAAGAACCTACTAGATACTTAAAGTTCAGGAACCTATTGAACACAAAATTGAAAATTCGAGAACCTAGTTGACACTAATTAAAATTCGAAACCAAATTGGCACAACCCTAAAAGTTTAACGACTAAACTTGTAAATGAACCTACATAAAAATAAATTTATCAATCAATTTCCAAATAATAATATATTTTTGGTTGATTAATTTATGCAATAGTAATTTTTTAAAAATTATTCAATATTTATTTATGAGTATCTAACAATTAAAAAAAAAAAAAAAAAAGGATCTATTTAGAATAATTATTTTATAAACGACCTTTGATCAAATAGATTGTGCTTAATGATGTCTGAAGAGGATCCTATGTTTCATGTGCAGGAATGAAATTTTGATAATAGGAAGGTTAGAATATTATTCCATTTTCTTCTCTTTATCATGGTGTACAGATTATTCCTAAATGTTATTTTTTTCTAATTGTCCCTTTTATTTTAAAACTTAATTTGCATTATAAATGGAAAGGCTCATTAAAAATGAATTGGAAATTTTTGGCTTTAAGGTTAATAGAATTTTTATACCACTAACCTCTTGATTAATGATTAATGATATATGTTTTAACTCGTTAGGTTGTAAATTGAGCTTTGTTTAAGATTATAGATTTGTTAGGCTCTTCACATTAAATAAATTTAGTTTTATAAAACTAAGTTTTTATGCTATATACTAACTTTATACAAATTATATAAATGAAGGTTTCTATAATTTATTTCTTTCTACCATTCAAATTACATAAATTTGAACTTTCTAACTCAATGGCAAACATCCTCTTCAAAGAGTCTCATAACTTGTATGTAGAACAAATGCTTTTTGATGTTATTGAATGTTATTTAAAAAAAAAAATATTGAAATATATTAGTATTACATATTAGATAACTATTATGTTAAAATACTTAAAACCATGTCACTTTTATTATTGGTACATTGTTTAGGTTAAATGATAAGTTTAGTCAACTACCAAAGGAGCATAGCTCAAGAGTAATTGATATGTACACTCGATCAAGAGGTCTGAAGTTCATATTCTCCACCCTTAAATGTTGTTGAACTCAAAAAGAAGGAAAAAAAAAATCCAACTTTTGGGATTGTCTCTAATAAATTTCTAAATTTAAAAAAGTATATGATATATCTCCAAATTTTGAATGTTGTATCTAATAGATCCTTAAACTTTTAAAAACCTCTAATAGATCAAACTTCCAATTTTAAGTCTTATAGGTATCTTAACTTTCAATTTTAAGTCTTAAAGATATAAACTTTTAATTTTGTACAGGATAAGTGTTTGAATTAGGGGACATTTTTTAAAGTTTAATAATATATTAGATACAAAATTAAAAGCTCAAGAATTTGATACTTTTTCAAGAACCTACCAATAACATTGAAAGTTAAAAGGATCTATTAGACGCAATTCCAAAAGTTCATAACCACATTTGGTAATTCAACCAATTTTTTAAGCAATTTTTTAATAATTGATATGGTTATTAACATGAAATTTATTAATTCAAAAAATATGTAAACTTCTATGTACAGAACAAAATACTTGGTTCTATATTCCATTTTGTAATTCAATAATTAGTAAATGGCATATTCATTCAAAAGATATATATATTTCTTCTTTTTAAGAAAGAAAAATTATCTCAAGACAAGAAAAATAAAAAAGATAGACAATATGTTCATTAATCTAAGGAAGATACTATCTCTGAAATATATCAAAGAAAAGGTTACAAAGCTGAGTTCTTGTCTCATTGGAGGATTTCTCTTCCTTGAATTAAAAAGAGAAAAAATAAAATAAAAAAGCCTCAGAGAAAAAAGGAATATACAAGAGAGCAATATTGCAAAACTCACTCCTACACCTGATTAAGCTTTTGTGTGGAGAAAGTAGTTTCTTGCTCTAGCAGAACACAAGAGGGAAACAGTACCAAAGTAGAAACTTACAAATGCACTCAAACAGAAAATCCAAACCGATATCGGCCCTTCTGTTTCGGCATCTGATATCTTCCCCGGAACAGTTGGAATACCGGTCGAGCGACACCCTTCACCCGAAGACTCCACACACAAGTCTGGATTCCCAGCAAATGCACCTGGAAACCGCTCGAACCCCTGCTTCTCCTCAACCAAACCCGAGAAGCAGTTATACGACAGATCGAGAAGAGTTAAATCCTGAAGGATGGATATATTTCCTGGGATCTCACCAGACAGATAGTTGTGGGACAAATCTAAGGCTCTTACTCTCTGCATTTTCTCTAGGCCAGGAAGCTGACCTTCAAGAGAGTTATATGATAAGTTCAAGTACTCCAGACCCTCTAGTGAAACTAAACCTTCTGGGATCGACCCGTGCAGCAAGTTATTCGACAAGTCGATTCCAACAGCTGAAGACAAATCATAGTTGAACCGTAACTCACTGCCAACATCTACGACTGTAGAAACTTTAAAATCCATAACTTTCTTCGCCGCAAATGGTTCTTTTGGTGGCCTACTAATGTCGCCACTGTTAAAATTTGAGCTGATGTTGAAGTTGACATCGGGTATGGAGCCGGAGAATTTGTTGCTTGAGAAATCCATCAGCTGAATTACTTCAAATGCAAACAACCAACTGGGAAGGTTACCAATGAATTTGTTCCGAGCGAGGGAGAGATATCTCAGGTTCGACCATTTCGTTATTGCATCGTTCAAATTTCCCGAGAGATTGTTGGAGCTAAAATCAACAATTTCCAATGATTTACACCCTGCCAGAGTCAGTGGGACTTCACCAGAAATCATGTTGTTGCTAATGTCTAATATCTTCAGACTATCCAATGCATCAAGCTCAGGTTGAATCTCACCAGAAAGATTATTGTTGTTAAGTATCAATGCAAGTAGTTGAAAGCATCCAACAATGTTTAACGGAATCGAGCCCGATAAATAATTATGTGAGAGATCAATGACTTGGAGATAAGTCAGATTCCCAATCCTTGCAGGAATTTCCCCCACAAGGAGATTGTGTGAAAGAAACAATGCCTGCAAACTTCTCAGCTCTGTGATCTTTGATGGAATTCCACCTGAAAATCGATTGTGAGACAAGTCAAGCAGAACAAGCCCCGATTTCTCTATCGTTTCCACGATCTTGCTCGGAAGAGGGCCAGAAAGATCATTGTTACTCAAGTCCAACACAAGTAGCTGCTCCGAAAACAGGAGTCTAGGCGACATCTTGTAAGTTAAATGATTGGATGATAGATTCAACTGAACCAAGGCACGAAGCGATGCGATACATGTAGGGACTCCTCCAAAAATAGAATTGTTAGCTAAATTCAGAACTGTGAGAGACCGAGTGCAAGCTGAAAAACAAGGTAAAGTTCCAGAAAACTGATTCGACATGAGATTGAGCAAAACCAAAGGCTGATGGAAATCATACACATTCCCCTTCAAGTAATTATTTTGAAGATCCAAATACTTCAGCGACATCGAGTTCAACAAACTCTCAGGCAGTTCACCACTAAAAGCGTTGAAACCCAGATCAAGTTTCTGCAGCTTTGTTGAGAAGTTACCAATCCAAGAAGGAATAGGACCCCCCAAGTCCTGGTTCCCAACCAAGACAAGCTCCTCCAAGTTCTCTAGCTTCATCAATGTCTCAGGCACAACACCTTGAAACTGATTACGACTCAAATCAACGGTTCGAAGGCGGATCAAATTGCCCAAACACGCCGGAATCGAGCAAGAAAAGTTATTCTGGGACAAAACCAGGTGCTCAAGAAAAGAGAGATTACAGAATCCAGGGTTAATTTGGCCAGACAAGTTCATATCAGTCAGTTTAATGGAAACCACTCTCCCAGTCCTGTTTTCACAAGCAATTCCAGTCCAATCTGAACAGTTAGAACCCACCCAGCTTGACAAATTCTGATTAGGGTCTTGAATCCATGATTTAAACATCAAAAGAGAGGCCCTGTCTTCAGGGTCAAGTTCCACAGATTGGGAAGGGTTTATGCAAAGAATCAACAAGAACAAGAGCAACAGAGCATGCCAATCAAGGGACTTACAAGGAGAGAAAAACCAAACCCATTTCTGGGCTATCACTGAAGAACAAGCCCCAAAACCCCTCATACAGGAAAATGGAATCAAATTCCCCAAAACCCATTTCTTGTCCATCACTGAGAAACAAACCAATTTCCCTAAAACCCCAAAGTAACAGCGGAAGAATCGATTTCCCTAGAACCCCATCAGCCTAAACAAGAGAGAAAGCTCTAGAAAGCGACAATCCATGAGATTAAGCGACCTATGACAGAACATAGAATGAGAAAGAAAGACTTACGAGTGGAAATGGAGCGAGAATGGAAGTAGAAGCAGATGGGGTTTCGGTTTTTGGGGATTGTGGGTTCTTGGAGGTTGCAGTGAAACAGAGATTCTCCCATTTACATGTCTTCTTCGTCTTCTTTATGAAGGGGAAAAAGCAGAGCCATTAAAGGGGAACTTTGGTTAGCGACGGTAGAGATTTAAAGTGAAAAAGTGAGTGAGCTTCTTACTCTGTGTCTCCACTCTCTCTTTTTCTTTCATGTCCGAGTTCTCAAGTTCCTGGGCAATGGGGTGGAGATGGCCAAAATCTTCTAGCCCACCCACCTAAACCCCAAATCAAAACCCCGAGTGAGGTGGAATTTCATTTCTTTAAACTTTGATGTTAGTTTGATTTTGGTCTCTAAGTCTCAACTTTCTTTAATGGATTGTCTTATGTCAATTCAATTACAAATTTAGTCCCTAAATCTTTGATGGTGTGTTCTTAAACTTTAAAAATTGTCTAATAAGTTATTTCAAAAAAAAAAATTGTCTAATAAGTTTATGAATTTTAAAAATATCTAATAGGTCAATAACTTGTTAGACTCAAAATTGAAAGTTTTGGACACAAAAGTGAGTTTAAAGACTAGTTAGATACTTTTTAAAGTCTATTAGATATAAAATTAAAAGTTCGAAGACTTATTTAATATTTTTAAAGTTAGGGACCAAATTCACGCAACCTTCCAGATTTATATATATATTTTGAGTTCAACTATATAAGAAATGGAAATTACTTGTGGTTGTTGTAATATTTTATTTATATTCAGGTTGATCAATAATTAATTTACTATTTAAACTTTTAAAACAATAACTTTTTTCATCTCTAAATTTCTAAAATATTTATTTTAGTTTTGTTTTTCTCTTAAAAAAGATTTATTTCCACTTTGTAAGCTTTCAATTTTTATTTTTATTTTTTTTGTTAATTTAGAGACTAAAATAAACTTTTGAAAATTTAACTAAACTGAAATGAGTTTAAGAGTTTAAAGTCAAAAAGAAAAAAATCTTAAAAGTTTAAGGATGAAAATAGATTTTAAATCTAAAATTTACGAGAGTAGCTTTATTTTTTAAAATATATATTTTCACAATAAATAATTTAAATGATACAAAATACTTCTAAAACATAAGGTAGAGTTTCGGTCATGCTTTAGTTGTTTCAACAAGTTTTCATTTTAGCCTTTAAACTTTCGAGAATTCATCGATTTTCGATGAGGTCACCAACTTCAACCTTTGTTTACAATAACACAATATCATCTTCTTGATGGTTCACAATGTGACTGTTATTTCTCATCCTAATTCTTCTCTATTGGCTGAGGGACAGAGGTTTTTAATCCCTTAATCATGATAAGAAAGGAAATTCAAGTATAGAGAATTAATAGCCTACTTGTATTATTTTTTACTCTTTTTTTTCTCTAAACTCCTAAACTATAGTATAGGTCAAATTACAAGTTTAGTCTATGAATTTTCAGGGTTGTGTCGATTTGGTTCCTCAACTTTTAAAAGTTTCTAATAGATTCCTCAACTTTTAGTTTTTTGTTTAATAGGTCTCTGAACTTTCAATTTTGTGTTTAATAGGTCCTAACATGTTGGAGATTAAAATTGACTAACCTATTAAATATAAAATTGAATTTCATGGTTGAATCCTAAATTCCAATTTTGTATCTACTAGACTTGTGAATTTTAAAAAATGTTGAATAGGTCAAAGACTTATTAGACACAAAATTGAAAGTTGAGGGATCTATTGGACACAAAAGTGAAAGTTTAAAGATCTATTGGATACTTTTTAAAGTTCTGGAATCTATTAGACACAAAATTGAAAGTTTTAGGACTTATTTGACACTTTTTAAAGTTCAAGGACCAAATGAATACAACCCTAAAAGTTTAGGGTCTAGACTTGTAATTGAACCCTATAGTTTGTCACTTAATATAAATAGTCATTAAGCTATCTTATCAAGTTGAGTCTCATCGGTTGTCAACCTAAACATAGCTCAATTGGTTAATGTATTATATCTTCGACATCAAAACGTCAGATGTTGAAATCTTTTATCGTTATTGAACTAAAGAAAAAAAAAATTGAGGCTCATGGGAAGAATGATCGTAAAAAAGAAAAAAAAAATAGAAATAAAATGGTTGCTAATAGCCAATTATCTTGGCCCTGGCTTCTCATTTTTATGTTCATGTAATTATGTATGTTTTTTTTTTTTTAAATGTAATTATGTATGTTTGATATGAATAATTAATTTAAGGCTAAATATAGAATTTTACTTCTCCATGTTTAACTACTTTTTAAATTTAGTCTCTCAAAATTTTCAATTTGGTCACTTTGTATAAATTTTTTTAATTTAATCTCTCATTATTGATGAATATTAAAATTGATGGATGATAAACTTACGTGACATACTACTTAATTAATTTGCAAAAATTAGAAAAAAAATATTTAGGAGTAAAAAACTCAAAATTTCTACCAACTATTTTAGAAATTTGAAGGAGAAATTATGAAGGTTAAATTACAAAATTGATCCCTATGATTTGGAGAAAGTTAGAATTTAGTTCCTATGGTTTTAAAATAAGAATGGTGTCTCTATGGTTTGATAAAACCTCATTAAATAGTCATAGGGATGGCAAAAATCTTTGTGAGGTCGGTCCCCGCAAGGCACCACACTATTCGAGACGTGGAATCTCTGGTTTGACTGGGTATGAGGGTTAAATCGAGGATTTTTTTCGGGTCCCCGAATGGGAACGGGGATGGTATCCCTGTCCTGTCCCCAACTCCGAACGAGCCCCGAATAATTTTTTATTTCATTTTTAAAAGATATATAATATATATTATGATTATTTACCATAATAATATGATTCTTATATTATATTATATTATTAATAACATTTTATAATTTTTTTGAATTCTTAAGTTTTGGTTTATTGTATTGTTTAGTTTATATTTTTCATTTTCATTTTCTTTTTTTCATTTAATTTAGGTGCTTAAATTTATAATAAAATTTTTTAAATATTTAAAAATTAATTATTTAAATAAGTAAATAATTATAATCCTAACTTTAATATAAAAGTATATATAATTTTAATATATTTCTTAATTTTTAATTATTGATGAAAAAGAATTTAAACAACAAGGATTTTTCCCTGCATGGACCCGATCCTCGAACGAGGATTTCCTGACCACGACCCCGACTCCCCGAAACAGGGAATGGGGCAGGGACGAGGATGGAAAATCCCCACCGGAACGGGAATGGGGAGTGCATCCCCGACCCCGCTCTGCTCCGCTACCATCCCTAAATAGTCTCCATTGCACATCCAGTAATCTGTTAGAATTTCACCCATATCCTGCCACGTATACTTAGTTCGTTAGTGGCTTCTAATGATAAGAACTATTTAATGAAGTTTTATAAAACCATAGAGACTAAATTTTAATTTTAAAACCATAGGGACCAAATATGAAATTTAACCAATTATAAACTACTTTCCTTTCTTAAATGACTTTTTTCCTCCTCTGAACTGTTATCTATGGATTAGATGTTATGTCATGTAAGTGTATAATTAGTTTTTAACATTCATGATCGAAAAGACTAAATTGAAACTTTTTAAACAATAGGATCATAGTACTTAAATATTGGAAACTAAAATATATATATTTCACCTTAATTTAAATTTAAAATTAGATTAGAATTAATAATATACTTAGAATTATTAAAATAGTCAATGTGCATTTGATTTAAGTTCATTGCATATTTGCATTTACTTGACCATTATAATACTTGCCCATTTTGCATTTTGAAATCAACATTGATCTTGTTTTCATGTTGGCATTGAATCAATTCTAATTTTTACCATCTTCCAATCTTTTCTCTTTGAGGTAAGGGGCATCAAACCTTTGACTTCTTGATCGAAGATATATGTCAATTACCGTTGAACTATCCTCACTTTGACTAGGGACTACCATTTATAATCAATAATCATATCAGGGTAACTAACTTCAATTTATTCAAAATGGTATTTAAAAAAAAATATATATATAGAATTAATTACATAAAGGTTAGACAATAGTTCAAGTAGGAAATTAATTGCTTAAACAAACAAAATATCACTTCCACAATCATTCCTTTCTTGTCTTAGATGAGCCAACTTTACTTGAACATTAAGCATTATATCTTATAATTCAAATAGTTGCTTTCACTACCTAACAATTTTCCCAACTAAATTGTGAATCCTAATAGAAAAGATTACTTACATTTATTTTGGTAAAGAAAATCTAATCTCAAGAATATCATATAAGTTACACATTCTTATAGGAATAAAAGTTATTTTACCATAAATTTAATTTTACAAATGTTTAAAATCCTATTTTCTTGTGTGCATGTGTGCGTGCGAACATGTGCGACATCTATCTCATTTGGTCAAAATTTAGAATTACAAACCTTGCAATTTTATGCTATCAAAGTTAGATTACACTCTCTTTCAAAAAAAAAAAAAAAAAAAAAAAAAAAGTTAGATTATGCTAAAATCACAGCCCATGTGGCATTATTTCTTTTTTGTTTTTTTTTTTTTTATCTAAAAACCTTTTATAGATATTTGTACCTATTTTATCTTGATTGCACAATTAATTTAAGGAAAAGAAAATCATTTCATACCCCTAAACTTTGAGTGGTATCAATTAAAATCTCAAATTAATAATTGTATCAATTCAAACTCTAAACTTTTTTTTTAAGTGAATTGATTTAAACCTTAAGTTAGTAATATAACTATTTTCACTTGATTCTATTCAAAATCAATTCAAAATAACCTCAACAAATGTATTTTTCTCTCAAAATCCTACCAAAGCAGTAAGAAAACTATTAGATAATTCTTTTTAAACAAGTAGAGAAAAATAGAGGAAGACGAGAAGATAACAAACCACTCATATTGATGAAAAGTCATTGTTATCCATTTGATTCCAGCATTTCTATTTAATATTATGTTAATCCCTACATTTAAAATAAAGTTTCTAAATTGATTCACTTATTGAAATTGAGATTTTTAATTGATACAATTATTAGTGTAAGGTAGAGATATCCATTTTTGTCGGCAAGGATAAGGCCCCGTGGGGATTGTCTTTAACAAGGCCAGGAAAAGAGGAGAGTGGAAGAAAAAACTTCCCACAAGCTAAACGGAGACGAGGACAAGAAATGTATTCTCATCTTTGTTCCTCATTTCTAATGATTTTTTTTATTCTTTTTATTGTTAATGATTTGAATAATTGGATATATTTGGAATATTATTTTATTTCTATCAGAAGGTTTACGATTTTTATCTTTAAATAAAGTTTTTTAAAGGAAATTAACTGTTTAAATAAAATTTCTCATGAATAATTAACTATTTACTTAAAAATTAATAAATATTTTCCATGAAAAGTTAACTATTTGAAACTTTATCAAAATAATTTTTTGATTCCATTGAGATTTTAAAAAAACGACTAAACGGGGAACAATTTCCCATAGGAATCCTGCGAAATTTAGGATGAATTTCGCAATAATGAGGATCAAAATGGAGAGCAAGGAAAGGATGAAGAAGTCATCCCCGTTCGTGTCTTGCCCCATCCTGTAGATATCCCTAGTTTAAGGGGTAAGGTTGTAAGCAAGGGTTAAAATGTCAATGTAATGAAAATATCGATGGAAAAATCGACAAAATGTCGATGTCAATGAATATTCCTGGAAAATATCCAAAAAAATATATATATTTAAATTAACAAATAAATGTTTTACATTTTTAAAATAAGTTAAAATACTTATGATAAATATTATTTCCACATTAGTTACATTTTGTTATTATTTTGTTTACATTTTATCAATTTTTTTACGATATAATGGAAATGTCAATTCACCCCACATGTCGATGTTGAATCCATGAACATGTGGAAATGCCGATGGAAATATCGACATGTCGATTAAAATTTAATATATTTGTGGTAGGTGGCTTCGACTGGATTACAGTGCAAACTAGAGCCGAACCAAGTAAGGAGTAAAAGAAAATTTGAAAATCGATGCCAAACCACCCAAAGGATGAAACCGCACCAACCAAACCAGATGGTTGTGGGTTTTATTGGTTCAGTGCGCAGTTCACCCATTGAAGCTTAGGGTCACAGGTTGCGGGTCCGGACATGGTGGGTCGAGTCTGGGGCCGGGAGCGTGCTTTTCTTAAACTTCAAAAAAAAAAACAAAACAAAACAAAACTAAGGCCCCGTTTGATAATCATTTGGTTTTTGGTTTTTGGTTTTTGAAAATTAAGCCTTGTTTTCTCCCAATTGTCTTACAATGGTTTGCATCTTTGTCAAGGACACATTTGAATTCCTAGTCAAATTTCAAAAACAAAAACAAGTTTTTGAAAACTACTTTTTTTAGTTTTCAAAATTTAACTTTGTTTTTTAAAACATAGAAGATGGTAGATAACAAAACCAAGAAACTTAAAAGGTGGAAGTAGTGTTTTTAGGCTTAATTTTTAAAAACCAAATGGTTATCAAACGGGGCCTAATATTTCAATCAGGGAGTGAAAATCTCAATGGGCCCGAGTACTCGACTGTGCACCCAACAAATTAGTTGCTAATAATTTGTTAATTAATTCAGTGATTGAATCACTAATTAGTAATTAGTTTGAGTTCAGGAACGACGCCAACCACCTATACTGAATTGAAACCGAACCACCAACGGGTTTGTTCCAGTTTTTCAATCGAGTCATTTAAGCTTGCACACCAAGTTTATTTAAGGTTTTAAGTGATAAAACCCCCCAAATTGACTTTTTTTTCCCTCAATTTAATTTAATTACATCTGAATTCTCAATTCATTTGCTAAGCTTTTTCTAATTATTGTATTTCAATATTATCATAAATAATTACATTCACTAAGTTGACACACTCTAGCTAGAGAATTTAAGAATCAAATATTTTTTTAAAAAAAAAATCCTTTAGTGATATTTCGTACAAATTCTATTTCTATGAAATTATAATTTATAATAATTTTCAACTAACCCACTAAGAATATCAACTACTAAAGTAAGCCTCACCATAAACTCAAAACGAATTTTCTTTTCATAAAAAAAAAAAAAAAAAAATATTCGACTTTAGATTAAGATTAAATCAAAACTTATGCCAATGAGATTATCTTAGGATCATATTTAATTAAATTTTATCCATCCAATCTAATATAACAAAAAAATTGCACTAACAAGTTCATATTAGATCAAGACACCACTCAATATATTTATTATACTCGAAGTGAAGAACCCAACTTTATTGATCAGTAGCCAACATGAACCTAGCTCAAAAGGCATAAATCTTATATTAATGACCAAGAGATCTGTGGTTCAAATCTCTGACCCTCACATGTTATAAAATATATATATATATATATATATATATATATATATATATATATATATATATATATATATATATATATTTTTTGATCAGTAATAAACACAATTATATTTAATCAAAATAGCATAAGTTACTTGTAAATAGTAATCACATATCATTTATTCAAGTTATTATGCACTTTTCAAATAACCTAATGTTATTAATTAAAAAAAATGAATATGCTTCAAGGAGCATATATCTCAATCCTGGTAATGATATTCTCCAATCCACTTTTTGTAAACAAAATTGAGCTACAAGCTTCTTCTACAACTACAAATACAACATTTTCTGAAAGTAAGAGCCTTCCAATGAATTTAATTGAGCTCTAGATGCTTGGTTTCCTTGGCTTCATGAAAAATGGTACAACAATGAATATTAAGTTATTTTCATGCCTGTGATGGGTTAAAAGTAAAATTTCAGTTGTCACATGAATGATGATAAATATTGATAAGATGATTCATTAAAAGATCCATTTTCCATGTGAGTGAATGAAGACTTACATTGATGATTAATCAGTGGCTCTGGTGGCACATAACCATTGCTTTGGGGTCTCTAGATCATCATCACCTGTAGCTGTTGGAATGTGCCAACTTCCATCTTCAGATTCCTGGAATTGACTCAACATTCATCAAAAATCTAAAACATGGGATCTGGATGTTCAAATTTGTGCTTTCGCTCGATAATTAACGATTTGGCATGCTAATATCGTCTCACCTGAATGACAATTGAATAATGGGGAGGCATGTGGAGTTTCAGTCCATTTGTCGATACTGACAATCGAACCTGCAAATTGTTGGATGCCGTGTTATAATGTTGCTGGTTTGATAAACTCAAGGATGAAAACAAAATGTAATGTCAATGTCAATGTATTTTTTTTTTTTATAAGAAATCGATCTTTCATTAAGAAAAATGAAAGGGAGAAGGGAATACAAAAAACAAGACCACAAACAAGAGCCCCCAAAACTAATTACAAAAAAGAATCCCGATCTAAAATAATGAACCCCAACGGGTAATTACAGAAGGCCTGATTATCAGATGCCCAAAATGTGAGTGCCTATAAACCTCAACAATTTCAAAGAACGTGCCCAAAATTTACTGTTGTCTGCTTTTTAACAAAACATCATGAAACAAATTGAAAGTGTCCAGAATTATTAGATCTCAAGAGAAGATTCAAATTAGATCCAAGTTTGAGTCCATGTTTCCCCCATTCCTCCAAAGATTGTTATTGAAAAATGGTTTATATGATCCCGTACTTGCGCATGCATATGTGTGAGACACTGAGACAGAAACATGCCAAGCCTATAAAACCAAAGGGAGAGAGAGAATGAAGAAAATACCTGATGCTTTTCCTTCCACTGTGGGAAAAAGCTGTTTCCAAGCAATTGGAACAAGTGATCCCTCATTTCATCGTTTGTCAGCAGAAAACATTTAGAGCGTACAGCAGCATACAACCAGTACCTGCAGCAGATAAAAAGAAAAGACATAAGTCAACTTTAGGCAACAAAATGAGGATATCGACTGCACAAATCTTCAGAGATTACAACGTTGGAGGAATTAAACTACACACAACTATATATTCTCCATAGAAGAGGCTAGTTTCTTGTCTCCAAACCCTCTTAGACACCTTACTGTGATATAATAATAAATGTTGAACATGTAGGAGCGTTTACATATCTTTGACAAATAAAGTCCCAACAGTGTGATAAGTTTGAAACCATTGCTTCTCACTTGCCTAAAGCTTGTGATGTATTTAATGCACTTTTTTGGACAAGATTGAATTTGCACACATCTATATCACTATATGCAAATATCTCCAGAAACAAAAAAGAGGGCATTGCGAACTCAAGGCTGTTCATGAAAATGCATAATGTTACCATTGAGTCAAAACTAAAAGATATTTCCAAGATAATGTTTGTGGTGGGGGGTAACGACAGCTCAAAGTTTTATTGAATTCTTTGCTACAACATCAAGGATAAAGGAGTGCACCATAAGAATAGAAGGTCTGCTGTTTCCTCCTCATTTCTTCACAGGACATACCATCCAAAGTGCACATTGATCTTTCCTAGCTGGAACCTTATAATCAGTACTTGGTCCCAACGACAAGAATATTAACATCCTAATACTCTAAACAACTAAACCTCGTACAGTGAATAAAGCAAATAATGATGTGACTGTACACGGAAAAGAGAAATATAACTGCCAGAAAGAGTACTCAACTGAGCTTTTCAATGTTATGGACAGAAGAAACTAACAAAAAACTTGAGATCGCACTATTAGTGAAACCTTGAAATGTTTTCACATATTCAAGTAAATAACTCGATTATTGCAAGAAAGATGCATACCAGTCATCATTGGACCCAGGAGGAGTAGCATAGAGCGCCCCACAATTTTTCCATGTCTCTATTAATTTCTTATTATTAGGATTCTGTGCAGGACCTCCAGTGACACGACTTCTATGCAAAATTATGAGTGGCATTCTCCTTGAAGGACTCAGCTGACGCATTTGATAAACAATCCTTTTGAGCTGCAATTAGAAGATAGCATTCAGTACTCATCACAACAAACACAGAAAAAGTACTCTCTAAGGAACTCATTATGTATTGAATTTATTGAATGGACCTCAAGATATATCACCTGGATAAAGCTGAAATCATGTTGATTAATAAGACCCACATTGGCACCATCAATTACAGCATCAAAAGGACCATGCCTTTCAAGCCACTCCTGAATTATTTCACCTTCAAAACCAGTCAGAATTTTGCCCAAAATAAATTAACATGTTACGTCCCTAAAGCAAAGATGTATAATGAAGAGAAGACACAGGAAGAATCTAAAATAGACATTTCTATTAGACTCCTCATGAAATAGAAAATTGTTTTCATTTTAGTCTCACATGTATATGACACAACCTATATTTCAAATCAATAATAAACATTGGAATTTGTAAAGAGGAGTGGCTTCTTCAAGAAGATTTTGTGGTTTTGTGTAGATTCTACTTTTTTGGTTAATTAGGCTAGCCAGAGTCAAACGCATTATGGTTAACAAACAAGTTTGAAGAATCTCCTAGAGTTAAAGGGTTAGAACTAAAATCCTGACTTCTTCCAGGGGCTATTAATTCAAAGCAGTTTTTTAGCGAAATACAAGTGGGCAAAAAAACGAGAGAGAAAGAGAGTGACCAGCACAACAAGAGCCCGTACATAGGAAACTAAAAACAAACAAAAAAAAGGATGTTACAAAAAAGGACTCAACTTTTTAGTGAACCTTTGGTTCTTTATCAAGTGACTATCATCCCAGATTGATGGTCAAATTGAAATGATTACAAGACAAAGGAGAATATAGTTTGATACCTTAGTAACAACAAGCCTAAGTAATGGGAACAATGTCTCCCACAAGTAAAATTTGCAATCATAATATGAAAAATAGATCTATAGACACAGCACCTTTTGAGATAGTGTATCAGACCTTATTTAACTGTTGATATGAGGAATTTGCCATGTTCTACGGATTTAAATTGAGAGGCTGAAGCAATAGTAGATCATATCAAGAAAATACATGATGAAGTAATTGATCATTTGACAAAAGCTAATGCACGATATGCAGCAACAACAAACAAGAGGTGATGCAACAAGGGATTTTAAGTCGGTGCACTTATTATGGTACATTTGAGGGAGAACATGTTTCCTAAAGGTGGGTATAACAAGCTAAAAATGAAAATGATTGGTCCTTTCCCAGTTACGAAGTGTGTTGGAGATAATGTCGTCTATGTCATTGAACTACTACCACTCTCAACATTTCAGCTGACAGACCTATCATTAGAGAGAGATTCAGAATTTCAGATTACTATAGCAAGTTGGCTATTTGGATCAATTTAATGTCTCTCTTCAGGTCAATATATCAAGTCTTTTTTGCAATTTCTCTTTGTTTCTAATTACAAATAAGTTTGGTCTTCTTTATTATTTTTTGTTTTTCAGAAGCCTCTTTTGCTGCTCTGGTCTTCTTTTTTTTCTTTTCTTTTCTTTTTCTTTTCTTTTCTTCTTCTTTTTTTTCTTTTGTCATTTTATTTGCCTTAAATGAAATTAGGTTTTTTCATCTATACATATATCATTTTAGAAGAAATATTTTATCCAGCAGCACCTAGAAAGAGGCATGTCAAGTATTTTTTTGAAGAGCAAAAAAACTGCAATTCTTCTACAAAATTTGACATTTTGGGAAGTTAGATATCTTGTGGCTCCAAGAAACTGGCGATTCATTTTTTTTCAATTGAAAAAGTCCTAAATTTATAAATATTTTTATAAATATTTTAGAAAATCAAGCTACCCACTCATATATTTCAAATATATACTTAATTGTGGGGTGTAAGAGTGCACAAACGAGTACCTATTCAGCTATTCCTGCATTTACATTCATCAAAGCGACACATATTATTCACTCCATGAACAATTAAAATTTCTAATCATGGAATGTGGGGTTGAAAGAAGAAACTATCATACCTGGAATTTATTAAATTCAGCTTTAATTTCTTTTTGGCAAGCCAACTTGGTCAATGAGGCAGCAAAGTTTTCAGTTTCTTTTGGATCAATATCAATGCAAACAAGTTTCCGACTACATGAATGACAAACGCCATTAGCATCCATCTGAGTTCTCACCAGCCTCCAATTACCACTACCCAGCCAACCTTGTCCATGCCACCCTCCACCTCGTCTAACTATTCCTTCCCTAATCTTGCTCACATCCCAGTGTTTCTTCCCAACTTCTGATGCACTTTCAGAATTAAACCAATCTTCAATAATTTTGGCAGTAGGTTCAGAGACCTGCCTCACTGTTCTTCTTAACCGATGTAGCAACTCATAGACCTTGTCAGTCTTCTTCACATCAGAACTGAGTTTTAGAAGAGCAGAAAGCTCAGGTTCTTCAGCCTGCACCTGAGATGCAACCATGTGGGAATCAACTTCATAAGCTTCTTTGGGCATTAGCTTCCTACAGAAGCCAAAGAGTGCTGGTCCATATGACCTCAATCTTGGCACAATATCATAATCCTTCATCTGCTTCACCAAAGAAAAAGCCATTTCTGGATCATCCCTTGCAGCTGCAATTCTTGCAACACTAGTAAATGTAGCCTCATTTGGAGATACTTTATCAATCATCATTTGCTGAAAAATCTCAAAACCCCTGTTGAGGCCCACACTTGATATGTCAGTATCCCCACTTGTTTCAAGTGAACTAGAGGAAGAGCACAAATAGAGCAATACATTATAGTGGTGTTGATTAAGCTGAATGCCATCACTCCGTGCCTCGTCATAAAGCTTAAGTGCTTCAACAACTTGTCCATTCCTTGAGCACATATCTAATTTATGTTTAAGCACTCTCTCGGGTGATTCCTTGAGAGCTTTCTTCCTTAATCTGTTGGAGATTTTATTGGTAGAAGATGCTGAAGATTCATGAAGAGATGAAGTGGCAGATAAAGCAACTGTACATAAATATCCAACTGTGTGTCTAGAGAAGTAACTGTTGCAACCATATTTCAGAATATTTTTTGAATACAAGGTAGATTGACAGCTATAGACTTGGAGGCTAGCTCGAAGAGTATTCTGGCTGGGAAATATCCATGGAATTTTAGTGAAGTATGAAAAGAAGGGAGAAGTCTTAACAAGTGAAGGCATAAGGAAACTTCCTAGGGCCATCATTCAAATACGGTAGTCCAGAAGATCTTTATGGTACTTCCCATTACAGTTGAAAACTAGAATCAGCCAGAACAGATGAATAAACCACGTTCATCTGAAAAACTAACAAAATAGAAATATAGTAAGCATAGTCTGCCAATAACTTGTACAGAACTTAACAAATACAACTGAATTCATACCATTTTGAGTTGACTTATACAAACAATTGGAAACATGACTCAGAACGTAAGCTAGAAAACTTTTAATAAAATCACAAAACTACAGTTCATCTTGTAATGCAGGCCAATATGGGTAGATAGTAAAATCATAAAACAGATCCACTACAATGCAGGTGAAGCATAAGGTATAATCGAAAAACTATAGCAAGCCATAAACAAATGAAATAAGAAAATGAAAAACTAATGTTGTAAACTTAATCTTGTTTACAAGAAACAGCTAAGCTATATATATTCAAAGTCTCCTTTGCCATAAGCATCCTCTAATCACACGCAGCAGAAAATATAAAAACCTACAAGAAGAGCCAATTGAGCAGCATTTCATCTAAAGGTATCATTCTAAATTCCAATGAAAATATAAAGGCCAGTTTAGTGGCTATAGGGAGAAACTTTATCTCCCCATCTTCCCTCCAAATTATATATATATGCCTATATGATATTAATGATATTAATGAATGTACCCCTCTATTTTTATTAAAAAGAAACCTATGAACTCATCTCATTCCAAGTGCCATTAATGAATAAATTTCTAGAGACAACTTCATTTCTCAAAAAATGGCTCACCAACTTCCTACAAATAATTTTAATTCAATGACTCGTCAAAATTTACTATAATCTACTATTATAAATATTTGGAGCTTGTTCAGTCGATCAAAGCAACTCCATCAAACTAAGTCCTAATTTGAGTTGTCGGATGGAAGAAAGGGAGGACAATTTATAATCAAAAGACAATACCTTCGATCTGGTTTGATTCTTTTTTTTCCAATCCAGTTCCTTTTCTCTCTGTCAGGATACAGTAGCAATAACTCTTAGTCCAAGTGTTGGATCCTCCACAATGTCCATCTCAAAACCATCCTTCCGTCGTCTCTGCCCCAACTGCGTCCTTGAAAACAGTCTCTCCCGTTCCTGTCCCCTTTTTCAGTTGCTATTCGTCTAATGTTATTAAAAAAACAAACAAACAAACAACTCCTACACTCTTTCATTAGACAAGTTCTAATTTTTGTTTTTCAATTGAGAAGAAAGACATAGAAGGAGATTGAGAGAATACCTCAAATAAGTAGAAAATCAGTGCAAAATCGGTAGGACGGAGGCTGCGGCGGGACGAACGAAAGAAATTCGACGGTGGCAGCGACACGAGTGGAAGAAAAATGACGGCGGCGACAGCAGTGAACGGGAGAGAGGCGGCGGCAACAAGGATACGCTGGCGTAAAGAAGAAGAAAAAAAAAGGCCAGCAACAAGGAAACGGCGTAAAGAAGAAGAAGAAGATAAAAGTGGCGTGGAAACGGCATATTAGAGTTAGGTTTTTTTTTTCTTTTTCTTCTTCTTCTTTTAATTCATTTTTATTTTATTTTTACAAAATTTGTATTAATTTAGTTTTTTTTTTTTTAGTTAAAGTTTTCTTTTTAGTTAACGTTTCTTTTTTCCTTCTACTTTTAACAGACTATTGAAATTCAGATTAATTGTTGATTTTTGATAAATATAAGGGAAATTGTGCTGAATAGCTAGAAAAAAAAAAGTCTTCTTGTTTTTTGGCTACGGGAGTTCAGAATTCGCAGGGGTGGCTACCGCATTTTCAGGAACTGTTTTCCAGATTTTTTTGACATTTTTACCCCTAGTATATACGACTATAGACAAACGCCGTTAACGGAATTTTTTGTTTTCATTCAGCTTTCTTCCCCCTTTTTTCGAGATGGATGAATCCCGATTTATAAGGAGTTCAGTTGGCGGTTTGTGTTCAACGATATAAAAAGATCTACCTATTTTTTAGGCTTAGGTTTCAGCGTTTCCAACGGTAAAAAAAGATTTTATCCCTCACATTTTGCCCCTCATTATCCATGTTACAAAATGACAACAATAAGAATCGTAAGTAGCATTACACACAGACAGATGACAGTGCATATAAACTGCAGCGTATATATAACTCATATGGGGGGTGGGACTGGGGTAAGTATGCATACACACAGGATGCATGCGGAACACGTATGTATGTAATACTATAGACAGATATCAGTTATGACATTCATCAGGTATTTCCATCTAGGTGAACATGGTACGGGGGGTTATTATGGTTGCATATAGCAACACAGACAAAGACATAGTGTATTTTTATTGGGCATTCCAGACATACACGATACAGGGGGTGATTAACTCAAATACAGGGGGATTAAGTATACACACACAAGTAGACACATCATACCATTCCATGGATGTATATGATAGTACAGACAAATTAAAGCATTTTTTCTATTAGACATGCCAATGTGTATAATGTAAAGGGGGAGGGGGACGCACACATACATATGAGGATACCACAAGCACACGTTTTCCAGAGAAGTTGCAATAACGATGAAATGGTATTTATCAGTACATACCGTTCTGGCGGGTTCAACATTTAAATTCAAATCAACACAAACCCTCCACCAAAACCGCCTCCATGCATCCCTCCCCACGCCCGTGCTTTTCGTCTTACAATAGAGCGGTATAATCGCGGATTGGAAGGAAAAAATGAATCCCTAAAATCGGGGGATTATGTATACGGTTGTTGCAAATATAAGGGAAATGAAGCCGTTATCTACATATCTTATTTTAAATTTTTTGGTGACAGTCCTTGTGGAGAAGAAGACTCAATGGAGCTTGCGGGTTGTGTAGAAGGCTCGTCGGCACGGCGGAAGGTGTGGAAGACGAAGAGCACGGGCGTGGGGAGGAAATGCATGAGGTGGTTTTGGTGGAGGGTTTGTGTTGATTTGATTTATCATAATTGCAGCATTTAAGTTAATTTTTCTTAGTTGTTTCCAATTTGGGGCATTTTTAACGCATTTTTGCAGGGGGTATATCTTCTGATTGAGAGGGCTAATTTTTCAATCGACGCATTTGAAAGGTGTTTCTCCTGCTGGAGGGGGTTGAATTTTACATGTTTCCCCCTAATAAAGGTATCGATTCTTGAGTTTGTCCCGTGTGTTTTTTCCAGAAATCAGTTCTTGAGTACTAAGAAGATGTCACATCTAGATTTTCAAATTAGGTTGGTTCCTTGGATTTTTTTAATTTCAAGCTTCCTAGAATTTCTCTAACTTTTTTAGGTAGGTTGGTTCCTTGGATTTTTTGAATTTCAAGATTCCTAGAATTTCTCTAACTTTTTTAGGTAGGTTGGTTCCTTTGATTTTTTGAATTTCAAGCTTCCTAGAATTTCTCTAACTATTTAAGGGATATTTTCTCTCTCATAAACTCTGATTTTAATTTTAAACGTTAGGAACACCTTAGACAGTTTGTTGGGGGGCATTTTTGTCTTCTGCAAATAGGGATTTATTAATCATAAAATCAATTAGCCATCTATTTAATTTATAAACTTGTGTAGCCATTTTTCAAGCCACCTATTTATTTTTAGCCACTTTTCTTGTTGCCCCTAAATATAATAAACTTCAAACATTTATCAAAATGGAATTGCTCTTATTTAATTTTTTTTTTTTTTTTGAAAAATCTCTTATTTAAAATTTTTAAATGATATTAATTATTTACCTCGTCACATTCATTTTTATAAACTTTTAATATATTTATGACATTTTATGATATATTCATTTTAATGATTTATTTATTCTCATAATATTGTAATTTTATTTTTTTAAATTGAAAAATACAATCTTAACAATGTGTTGTCAACCAAAGCACACTTCTAACCACTATATAACTTCGACTAAGAGATTAGAGGTTTGAATCCCCCAACATATATTTGTTGAACTAAATGACAATAATAATAATGTATTGTATAATAAAAATTTATTATTAGTTTCAAAAAAAATAATAAAAATTCATTATTAGTGCCATTTCAAAATTGGGTCTACTTTTATCTTGGAATTTGATTTAAAATCTCGTTGTTGAGAAATTTTGGCCAATCACAAATTGCCACGTCATTATTACGACGAAATTACAAATAATTAAATTGGGGACCAATTATAAATTGACATGTGTCTCAAATTTAATTTGAAGACAAAGTTGGCCAATTATAAAATTTTAACTCCAAATGTTCATTTGATCAATTAATTAATAAATTAATTTGGTCAAATTTGGGTCTTTTAATATTTGGGTTATATGGTTTTTGGGTCAAATATAAATTAAACTCAAGACCAAACAGTTGAACTCAGTCAAGTCCGAGTCGTTAGGCCCAAATTGTGATTTTAAACAAGGGAAAAACACACTTTTAGTCCCTGAGGTTTGAGTTAGGTTTCATTTTGGTCCCTCAGTTTTCAAACTCAACAATTTAGTCCCTGGGGTTTGAATTTCATTACATTATTGGTCCCTCCGTCAAAATTTCTGTTAAACTCTCACGGAATGCTGACGTGGCATCATTTTTTTATTAAAAAAATTATTGTCTTAATTTTTAAAATAAAATAATAATAAAGTAATTTATAAAAATATTGTTTTTATTATTATTTCTTTTCTTTTCTTCTTCTTCTTCCCCATTATCCTTATTCTTCCTCATCTCCCTTCTCCAACCCTAATCCTACCGACGGCCGACGCCGACCGCCGTCAACTGCCAATCGCCGGTGACTTTTTTTTTTCTTTCTTTTCTTCTATGTTTTCCAGTGCCGGAATGGAGAACACCTCCCTTGTTACAGATATGGACTTGTTTTAGACCGAAAGGACCTCCCTAAATCTAGATCTAAAACTCCTTCGTCAGATCGGATCGAACGAGCCATTCGTTGCTAATTTCTTCATGCGAGCAGTGGGTTTTTGTCGCCGTCACGCAAGTAGTGGGTTCTAGATCTAAAACTCCGTCCAAACAACCATTCCGTCGTCGTGGGTTTTTGCGTTTCTCTCTATTTTTCTCCCTCTCTCACTCTCAATTGTGGCCAACGAGTGTGGGTTTCGAGCTTTGTAGCCGGTGGTGTGGGTTTCGATCTGTGTGTTTTCGGTGGGTTTCGAGCTGTAGTTCTTCCCTTCTATTTCACCGCTCCGTCAAAAGGCCTTGATATGCGGTGGGGTTTCGAGCTGTAATCTTGGCGATTCCTCGTCCAGGTCATGGATACGTGGGTTCTGAAAACAGAGACGCCCATGGATTTTCAAGGCTTTGGATATGCGGGTTTCGATCTGTATTTCATTCCGAGAATTCGGTCGCTGTCGTCGTCGGCAAAGGAGGAAGAGCTTTCTCGGATGGAGCCGATCAGAATCAAGCCCAAGAGACCCACGACGGAGTACCAGGAAACAACGTCGCTTAGGGGTCAGGAAGGGGATTTTCGAGGCTTCTGAAAACAGAGACCGCCATGGAGGAAGGGGATTTTCAAGGCTTTTTTCTTTTTTGGAGTTTATTGGGAGTGTAAAATGAAAGGAAGAAGAAGAAAGGTTATTTACAACTGTTATTTTGTATTGTTTATGAGAGAGAAAAGAGAGAAAAAAAAAGTCTCCAGCGGTCGGTCGCCGGCCAGGCGGTGGATGGCCGGCGGGCGATGTGGTTGGAGAAGAAGTATGAGGAAGAAAACAACGAAGATGAAGAAGAAGAGGAGGAGGAGAGAGATGGAGAAAAAAATAAAAATAATAATAAAAAAACATTTTTTATTTAATTTATTATTATTTATTAAAATAATTAAAAAATAATTTTTTTATTAAAACAATAGCGCCACGTCAGCAAACTGTGAGGATTTAACAGAAAATTGGACGAAGGGGCCAAAAGTGTAACGAAATCCAAACCTTAGGGACTAAATTGTTGAGTTTGAAAACTCAGGGACCAAAATGAAACCTAACCCAAACCTCAGGGACTAAAAGTGTATTTTTCCCTTTTAAATAATATTGAATATATATATATATATATATATATTATTTTAAACAATATCGAATAATGTTCTAAAATCTCTATGCATATCTCAAATCTTCTAAGTGATAAAATCTATAAAATATTTGAATAAATATGATATCTATATCTAAATATATTAACTTTTGATTTCTCCTTTTCTCCTTCTTAATTTAAAGATCTTCATTTTTTGTCCTTCTTAATTTAAGTATATATTATGATTTATTTTGATTCACTTTTAATTTTAGTAAATTGAATTATAAAGAGTTATAATTAAATAATAGGGTTTTGTGCCAATTTTATCCTATTGAATTATAAAGAGTTATAATTAAATAATTATAAGGATCATAAAAAAAAAAAAAAAAAAAAAGGGTTTTGTGCCAATTTTATCCTTCCATTTTTAACTTGCTTGCCAAGTTTGCCCCTTGATCTTAAGTTGTCCCTTTACCTTTCATCTCCCTCTTCGTTGTCACACTACACATTCAATCCCCTCCATAACAATACTCATTTAACCTTTCATTTTCCTTTTAAAAAAAAAAAAAACCTCCCACTTTCTTTTTAATAAATACTATCTCACAATGAATACTATTACTCCACTTCATTCAAGTTATCTGAAGGAACCTTTTATCTTCCTCGTACTTTTATGAATATATATACTAATATAGAATCTCTCTTTCCCCATGATTACCTAAATGGCAATGTGGCAAAAGTTGTTGTGGTAGAGGAACATATGGAGAGCGACATTGTGGTCGGATTCAGAGAGAAATATTTTCTCTCCAATTCTTCTTTCATTTTTCACTTTCTCAACAGTTTAATATGGTCATACACAATCACATTTTCACTTTTGTTGTCCAGCTTCTCTCAACGTCATGAAATTATCCATCGCTCTCACCATTGATGTTACCTATGATCCACTCCAGCATCTAATGCTAACTAATTCCAACAACATCTGTCTAGCCACCATGCCGACCCTTTACACCAAGGAGCCAAGAGTAATATTACTTTCTTTGAAAGGTAGTGCAGTAGGGAGAAATTTTTGTTTGTGGGTGGCGATAGCAAAAGGCATGTTTTGTAAAGAATAAAGGGAAAAAGAAGAGAGATGAAGAAAGAGAATCATTCATTGTTTACTAACTTTTTTAGATAGTATAGATATAGATAGATAGATGTACTCTAACTTCGGAAAATTATAATCCTAGGATGTATTCTATTTATACAAAGACAAATACGATATTTTTGGGTTTTATTTATTATTTTTATCTTGAAATATTGAAAGATTATGTCAAGGGTTATTGTAATGGGAAGAAATTTAAGGTTTGTTATTTGAAAACTTAAAAACTTTTAAAAAAATTTACAAGTATGGCAAATTTATCAATGATTGACATCTTGATGGAATTTATGCCCTAAAGCCTCATAATTAATGTTTTTAAACATTAATTATTATTTAACATTTATTTGATAATTTTTAATTGCAATTTACATTATCCATTATATGAAAAATCTAGGGTTATTAATGTAATCTTGAACAGTATGTGGTTGACATACGGGAAGATCATATTCAAGAAATAATCTAAAGGGTCTATAGCATATGAATATGGTTGAGTGTCTTATCTTGGTAACACTATTGATACGACCTACTTTGTAATAGTTACAAATGATTTGATCCAAATCATTCATGTGGAGACATGTGAGTAGGGGTGTCATATACAACGAGTTTGTATAAGATTGAATCACGAAATATTCAATCTCTCTTTATAAATTCGTTAACTGAGAAGATTAATATTTCAATAGGATGATCATATGCGACTTGATCTTAATACTGAGTGAGTTATGCATGAACTCCTACTTGTGAGGGTTCCGTCCTTTGATTTGCATGGGTGAGAGTGGCTATTGTAGTCGATTCAACAAGCCTACCATCTTAGGGTCATGTATTGAGCTTTCTTGAGAGTTGATTCAATGACTAAAAAAATGTATGGTTAGGATTATATATATATATCTATATCTATAATCTATAATCTATAATCTATAATCTATAATATATTATATTAAAATATTAAAAAGTGAGAATGTTGGAAAAACATTTTTGGACACTTTTATCCCTTCTTTAACTTAGTAATTTACAAATATGCAATTTATAATTAATTATAAGTAAATAAATAAATAAATAATAATCAATTATTATTATATCTATAATATATATATATTAAAAAGCAAGAATCCGTGAAAAACATTTTTAGACTAAAATACCCCTTTAAATTTAAGATAATTACATCTATAATATATATTAAAAAGCAAGAATCTGTGAAAAACATTTTTAGACTAAAATACCCCTTTAAATTTAAGATAATTACATTAGTTAAATTAATTATTTTAATTAAAAAATAAAAGATACAAAAATTAAAAAGTGGTCATCTATAAAAGATTAAAAAACGAATATGAAATTTTGAAACAAAAAAATCCTATAAAAAAAGGAAAAAAAAAAAAGAAAAAAACAAACGTAGTGATTTTAATAATTATCTATAATAAATGATTAAGAAAATAATAAAAAAAATTGTAATCCCTACAAAATTTTAAAAACCAATATGAAATTTTGAAAAAAAAAATCTTTTTTTATAAAAAATCTGTACACGAATTCTGTTTGTTTTTTTATTATTATTATCTTTCTTTTTTTTTAATAAAAACAAATAAGGTAATTATTTTTTATTTTTTATCTTTTATTTTTTTTAGTTAAAAAATTACAAAATTTGATTTCAATTTTTTTATTTTGTTATCTTTTAGTTAAAATCTAATTATTTTAATTAAAAAAATAAAAAATACAAAAATTAAAAAGTGGTAATCCGTAAAAAATGAAAAAAAGAATATGAAATTTTGAAAAAAATAAATTCCTATAAAGAAAAAGGAAAAAAATAAGAGAAAAAAAACAAATGTAGTGACTTTAATAATTATTTATAATAAATAATTAAGAAAATAATTAAAAAAAAAATTTGTAATCCCTACAAAATTTTAAAAACCAATATGAAATTTTGAAAAAAAAATATTTTCTTATAAAAAATCTGTAACACGATTGTTTGTTTGTTTTTTTTTTTTCTTTTTTTTTAATAAAAATAAATAGGGTAATTTTTTTTTATCTTTTATTATTTTTAGTTAAAACAATTACGAAATTCAATTTTCACTTTTTGATTTTGTTATCTTTTATTATCATATTGATTTGATAACTTAGAATAATATTATCCTAGACACTATCCAAAATCTAATCAAATTAGAATTTGAATATAAATTTCCTCTATAAATTGTTCACCTTCTTCCATTAGTTTTCACATGAAAAACTATTCATCCCCTCCATTGTTGGTTTCAGGTACCTTAATTATAATTATAATATTTTTGTTTAATTTTATCAATTTAATTGGAAGAAAGTCTTTCTTAAATATTTTATGTTATAGATTGACTTTAATTTCTCTTTTCCCTCCAACTTTATTTTTCAGGTCTAAAATTACTTATCTCTTCCAATTTTTTCCAATTGTTGGTTTATATTTCAGGTATTTTCTATAGTTCGACTTTTAATAGTTTATTTATTAAAATATAAATGTAATCTATGCATGTTGTAATCAGAGTCCATGAGGATGAGGACTTGAGTTTGTTGACAATAAATGTCTGAAAACTAATGAAAAAATTTAGTCACTTTTCATGATGAAAAATAAAGAATTTTCTTTTTGGTATGTGTTAAATTTTTCCGGCAATAAGAATTTTTGAAAAAAAATATATAAATAAAGAATTTTATAATTATCTATAATAAATGATTAAAAAAAATCTGTAATCGCTACAAAATTTTAAAAACCAATATGAAATTTATCTTTTCTTATTAAAAATTTGTAACATTATGTTTGTTTGTTTTTTTTTTAATTTTTTTATTTTTAATAAAAACAAATAGGATAATTTGTTTATTATTTTTTTATCTTTTAAAACAATTATGAGTTTGTAGGGTTGACACTTTTTTTTTTTACAATAAATGTCTAGAAACTAATGAAAAAGTTTAGTCACTTTTAACGATGAAAATAAAGAGTGGATTTTTTTATGGATTTTTTTTGGTATTTTGGTTAATTTTCAAAGACCAGTGGTTTAAATTTATTATCAATTATAATTTTTGAAAATTTAACTAACAGATATATCTTAAGCCATGTATTCAAATATGACGATATGTTCAACTCTGTTTGATTCCGTTAAAATCCTCTAGAACGAATTGGAGGAGTTTCAATTTGAATATTTCTTTGGTTTTAAAAAATATTTTATTATGCAGAGTCAAATATCTTAATTTTTATTGGAGTTATTTGTCTATACATGTCAAATAATTTAAACTCAAATAGATTACTTAAAAAAATCATTCACACATATATTTTCAGTTACGAAAGGTAGGATTATCATTTGATTTTTTTTTAAATAAATTATTGTGCGGCTGTCATAATAATGTCATTGGGATATTAGAAGTAACAATATAGAAATTAATTGAAATTTTCAAAATAAATATATGGAAGGATTTGAAAAGGTGCACACTGATTTAAACGTTGATTTCATGTACATGTAGTGAAAATAAATTACAAGATAAAATACAATAGTGGAATGAAAATAATAATAATAAAAATAATAGCATTATTAAATGTTATCTCCTTAAGAAATTATATATATATATTTGTTTTGATTTCTACACACTTCTTTTTTTACTTTTTTATTTTCTTTTAACTATAATTGAAATTTGTAGAAAATTCTCTTTCTCACATAATGATAAGAAGAGAGGGGAGATTCTCAGGAGAAATTATTTGATTGGTGTTTAAGAAATTTTTAATTCGCTACAACAAGACCATATCTCTTGAAGATTTTTGTTTCTTAAAATTATATTTATTTATTGTATGTTTTCTTTATTCAATTTTATGTTATTTGACAAAAAAAAAAAAAGCTTTTGAAGTCGTAGTTAAATTTTTCATACAAAAAATAGTTTTTCAAAAGCTACTTTTAGTTTTCAAAGTTTTATATTTGATTAACATACATGATAATTTGATTAACATTTATAATAATTCATTGATTTTAGATTATTTTGTTTCACACATTTTGTGTGCCGAGTGGATTTTGATTTTTTCAATTAAAATTGAAGATGATAATTTGATTAACATGATAATAATTTATTGGTTTTGAATTCTTTTGTTTCACATTTTGTGTACTGAGAAGGATTTTGATTTTGTTAATCTAAAATCAAACATGATAATTTTATTCAAAATGAACGTTTATATGCCATGTTTGAGAACTATGTAAATGTATTATATTATTGTTACTCCATTTGTTATGATAAGTCACATATATACTATATTAATTAAAATTAGTCATATTAGAAAATAACAAAACTAATATAAGAATGTATAGAAACTCTTAATTAGTTTTAAATTAATTTTACTCCATAATAATTTAGTCAAATTATTACACGTGCATCGCACGTGGTAAAAACCTAGTAATAATAAGTGCATAGAATCTCAAATGTTGGAATGTAAAAGGCTTTCCTACAACTTTAAAGATTTTTTTTATATAATTTAATTCAAATGAAATTTTAAATGTTATAGAATTCAAAAAGTTTTGTAACTTCTCACATTCTACTACTATAAAAATGAGTTTTCTTCACCATTTTTCACAAAATCCTAGAGTTTTATTCTTTCTCTATTGTTGTTCTCTCAATGCATTGTTCTCAAAGACTCTTCAATCTTCAAAACATCTCAAGATGCTAGTGTTCAAGTTGCAAGGGATGCATGAGTGGTCGTATCTATCCTAGACTTCAAGCTCTAACTTTGCAAATTAACTTCGATGAATTTGATTAAGAGTTTTTTTTGGGGGAAGGTTGATTAAGAGTATTTGTATATCATTGTCAAGTAAGCAAAATCTATCTGAAGAAATTAGTGTATAATTAAGATCTTGATTTTTTTTGTTACCGATTATTTTTTATTGTCCTTCTATAAGTTAGTGTATTGTTATTTATATTTAAAATAGTTGTTGGAAAAATAAAACTTATTAATCAATTATAGACTTATGTTCCTTTTATTTTGTCGAGAAAATAATTATGTAATCAAGTGCTTCATAAAGTTTTTAATTAACTATGAAGAATAAATTAATTAATTATCAATAATAATAATAAAAATTATCTTTCAGCAATAATTTGTATGAAATTTGAAGAATTGAAATACAAAAAGTTTTGTCATTTCATTCTCCAAGCAATTAAACAAACCTTTTATTTTTTATTTTTTTGTCATTTAATTCTCCAAGCAATCAAACAAACTTTAATTATAATTATAATTAATAATTATGAAAAATCAAATTAGTAGACTAATTTTATCTCTATTAAGGTTGAAAAGTTTAATATATAATAAAAAGTTAGCATGGAAATATTTAAATTTTCTAACCAAGAAACAAGGTAATTAAAAACATAATTGTCTAAATTAGGTAAAATAACTTTTTCAAAATAAAAATACCTATATATTTTTTAATTGATATATTAAAAACAATAAAAATGTAACCCAAAGTTCATTACATGAGATAATGCAATTTAAATGCACTCATAGAAATTAAATAAATAGAATGTGAAAAGCTATAATATAAAAAGTTTGTCTCCATATAGATAAAGTAATTTTAAAATCAATATTTTTATCTAATCATATTTATTTTTTTGATAAAGTAATTCTAAATTAATTAAAGCACATATTAATTTTGTTAGAATTTTTTTACTAGAATATAATTTTTTTTTTTTTTTTTATTAAAAATGAATGATGTTTGGAAAACATTTTTGAACTACTTTATCCCTATTTTTTTGTTCTAAATGTTAACTAATTAGGGAAATGGCAATCGACAAAATAAACTTAAATAAATATAAAATGTTTTTTCACAAGAAACATTTTCTTTACAACATTAACTTTACTTTTTCTACTACAATGGAAGATGAGTGTCTTCATTATGTGTTATTATATTTTTTTGGTTGTTTACTAAAAAAAATAATTTTCTTTCATTATCTTCTCTAACAAATATTTGTTTTTCCTTGAAAAAGATAAAAATGAAAAAGAAAAGAAAAAAGAACCATAACCACAAAACTATTAAAATAATTCTAATAAATTTTTCACTTCTGTCTCTCACCACCACCTCCCTACAATCTCTCCCACTATCTCCATAAAATCTTTCTCCCTAACTTAAATAAAAATGGTTAATTGTTAGAATAATTATCAATACTAAATAATTGATTATCAACCATAATAAATATATATACTACTAAAAAGACCATGATAAATATATGAAATCTACAAAAGTTAGAATAAAAAAAATGCTTTCATTTATTTATCAAGAATTTAATGATTCTGGCTAAAAATAATGAATAATAGAATTTCAAAATTCCAAAGGATTTTGTAACATATTTATATATATATATATAAATATAAAACCCACCATTTTTCCACCCACACTATAAGCTTCGTTTTTTCTTTATTTTCAATATTCTTATTGTTAAATTCTCTCTAATATTGAAAGTAATTCTTGAATACCTTAACCAGTTGAGTCATGCTCAAGCTGACTACTTTAATTTGAATTTGATAACTTACGATATTATAACTAGATTCAAATTTTATAAGAAATTTCGCATGTTAATTAAACTTTCTCTTTTTTATTACCATAATTCATATATATTATCTTAATTATTTTTTTCTTAAAAAAAAGTACATAATATTTGAGAATATTTGATACAAATTATTTAGCTCAAAATGAAAGACATACATTTTTTTTTAAATGGAAAGTCCATTAGATTTTCTAATAAACTACAATAAAATTTGTAACTTCCAATATAAAAACTTTTATTATATTTTTTAACTCTAAAATATAACTTATTATAAACACAGTAAATGAAATTATAAAATATACGTGTGATTTTTAAATAACAAAATAATAGGTATGTTAATATAAAATACGAAATGATTTACATAAATGAATTTAAGTTATTTATAAACTTATAAGTTTTTTTTTTTTTTTTTTTTTTTTTTTTTTTTTTTTTTTTTTTTTTTTACAACATGTGGGGATAGAGGATGTGAACCAATGGTCGTTGATCTATTATTTATATTTTACTCAAAATTATTTTATTAGTTATAAGAAAAAATACATAATTTGATATATATAAAGGTGCATCGCACGTGGTAAAAAACTAGTATATATAAAACATTACATCATAAATATAAGATTGGAAATTCAAAGCTAGAGTTGAAAAAGAAATTAGATTGTTTCTGACTATTAACTATTTTCATCCGAATCCAAGCATCGATAAAAGCACTCATTAACATCTCAAAAGTTGATGATGGTTGGATGGATGGATGCTCACTAACAGTTGCGATTATGTGGATCACAATGATCTCTTCCCCTGTACGGCTCACCGTTTCCTGGGCCTAGACAGGACTCATATAAACGTGGACTATTTTGTCGTCCACATGTAGGTATATACGGGTTTCTGGTGCCCGGAGTCACCGGTTCCTGACCACCAGCTGCCATGCTTGAGAAAACGTCGGCTTCTCTGGCGAGGCATTCTTTTGCATGGCCATCGCACCACATCGACGCTTCGGTCTCGTTGCTGAAATGGGAAATGGGACGACTTAGAGAAGCAGCCCTGCAATTGCTGCTTCCGCTCACTGTCAAAATCAGGACCACCGCCATTGCTGCTGCCATTATTGCAGCTCCGGTGTTTGGAGGATGTGCCATGGAATTGGGGTCGGAAGCGGGAGAAGAAGAAACAAGGAAAGGATAAAGAGTTTGTGGATCTAAGCTCAGTTTATAGCTAGAAATTATGAGTGAATTCTAATTTGAATCATCCATTCACATGGCCTTCGCTCTAAAAAGTTTCGCTATTTTGTTTCATTTGCCGACAGTGCGATGAAAATGAATAATTGTACCAAATAAATCACGGGAAAATGTCCATCCATGTCCATTCAACCCCCCAATCATTTATTTGGTTAAGTTGTACCAAAATGCGCATCAGTTTTTACATGTTAACGACTCGTAGATGATGTTATATGCGTCTTTCAATTTTTACGTACACATTAGTTGTCTGATCATCAATTTCCATCTTACTCCAATGAGTGAAGTCTCCAAATTAAGGTACTTTTTGGATCAAAGTTCAAAGGTAAAAATGAAAATTTTCAAAAATCTAGAAGACATAATTGAAACCTATCCCAAAATTCATGGATGATAATTTAATCTATTTATTATTAGATAGGGTATTGAAGTCGATGAGAGGATAAACATCCTATGGTATGTCGCTTTCATTATTTAAAAAATTCTTTACATAGGATAAACACTTGTTCTTTAATATTGGTAACAATCCCTCCCTCACATGGCGCAACATTATTTGGAGGAGAGATCTGTTTCTAAAAGGTTATCGATGGCGGGTGGGCAATGGAAAGTATATTGATGTTGATAAAGATCCTTAGATCAATAGACCGGGCACCAAATCTCCTATTCTAACTCCAAATGATTTAAAAGGGTGCAAAGTTAAAAGCCTTATTGATGAGCAAAATAGGTGGTTGGAAGCTAAAGTTAAAGAGAATTTTCTCCAAGCTGACGCAACTGACATTCTCAACATTCTCCTTGGTGATGCAAACTCGATTGATGAGATCATTTGGAGCTATGACAAAAAAGGGAAGTTCTCTGTTAGAAGTGCCTATCATCTGGCCAATTCTTTTAGCTTCTTCGAATGAGGCTTCGGGCTCTGACCAAAGTCATTCGGCTAAGGAGTGGAAGTAGTTTTGGAGCCTCAAAGCTCTCCCGAGAGCCAAGATTTGTATTTGGAAATTTATAAACAATATCCTCCCTTGCTTTTCAAATCTCCAAGTTAAAGGGATTGACATTAATCAAGTGTGTTTTGTTTGTAGGAAGAAGCCTAAGACATCCATCCACGCCATTTGGGAGTGCAAGGAGGTGAAGAAGATTTGGTGCGAATTTATCCCTAAGGCTCTAAACCTTTTCTCGCTGTGCAGGGATAGGTGGGAGAGCTCGGACTACTGGAATTGGTGTTGTGCAAATTTATCCGATGAGGAATTGGAAAAGGCAGTGTTGATTATGTGGAGTGTTCAGGAATCGAGGAATCGACGATGCACATATTCAAATCAAAGATTATCAAGACAATGGCCAGATCCACAGAGATATTTCCAGAATTATTCAAGAAGCAAAAGGAAAAGCAAAACATTACCTGGAGAAAGCTCACCCTCAGCAATCCGAGAACCACCTGAATCATGCGAATTGGATTCCCCCTATCTCAAACCACTGGAAATTTAACTCTGATGCATCTTGGAATGCAGAGAAGAAGATCGGCGACCTGGGATGGGTGGTTCGTGATTTCGGCGGTTCTTTGATCTGCGGGCCTGTAGTCAACAAAGGGGTCTTGGCTGATTAGCGTATTAAAGGCGAAGGCTATGTGGGAGGGGCTCAAGCTCTTACTCGATAAATTCGGAGGATTGCAGGAGATTGAAGTTGAATCGGATGCCCTTGATCTCATCTGATGCTTGAACAATGAAGATGAAAATATGACAGAGATTAAGAATTTAGTTGAAGCCATCAATGCTTTGGCTCCCAAGCTAGGAGTGTTGTCTTTCAAGCACTGCCCTAGATCTCAGAATGGGGTGGCTCACTCCATCACTCGCGAAGGCGCATTTCGTTGTTTTGATTCTTCTTTTTTTGTTGAGGAGCAAAGGACTCCTTCCACGCTGGAAGGCTGCAGTTATTTTTGGTCCTTGATCTTTCCATTTGGTTATCCTCCTTAATTTCAAAGGAGTTGGTTGTATCTGACGTTATTTAGTTTTTTTTTTTTTTTTTTTTTTTTGCATTTATGTCCTTCTTAAAAAAAAAAAAAAAATAAACGCTAGAGTATATTTCCTTTGTGGAGCATTCATTCCCTTCCTTAAAACGAATCTCTCTCTCTCTCTCTTTTTTAATCCTTAAAAAGAATCTCATAAGACTTGTAATTTAAATATGTACATTATGAGATCAAATAATGATCAAGGCAAATATTATTCTTGCTCTTTCTCGATTTCTGCCCACTTGAAATTTATCTTGGTATTAGAACTGCATGTACTTGGATAACTTCTCTTTCAAAATTTCGGAATCAATAACTCAAGAATCTCTCGAGAGGAACTTATTGGTTGACTCTACAACCAATGACACAAGACAATGAAATATAACCATACTATGACGGTCTCATTGAATAGTTTTTCAAGACTTCGTTTCTATGAAAATTCATTTAATTTGAGTATTTATCAATTTATAATTTTATTGATATGTTTTGTTTACAATATTTTCTCTCATGGGAGTCCCAAATAAAGTAGTTTTTCTTTACTAATATTGTAAAATTTAAAATTGTATTAAAATATTAGATTTTTGAAACTTTATAATTATATTAATACTGTAGTTTAAATTTTCACGAAAAGGTTGTCCCCAGAGACAATCCATCTTCACCACGTGGCTCGATGTTTTTTTTTTTTTTGAAAAGAAAAAGAAAAAACTTTGCCAAGAGACGACATCCATCTTCACCACGTGGCTCGATGTTGTCTCAAGAGATGACATCCATTTAATGAGATGGAAAAACTTTGCCAAGTAAAATATCATCGGTTAACATCTCAAATTTATACAAAATAATTCGACTAATTTTTGGAAGGTGTCGCAGTGGATCTATCTCAGGTCTAGGGGGCTCAAGGTCCCTCTGTACTGAAACCATTTTTATATTATTATATAAGAGTTGGCTAATTACAATAAAAAGCTCGAGACTTGCCCTATTGTCAAAGGCACCTGCAGGCCCCCCTCCAGTTGTTGTGTTTGGTCCCTAGTTTGATCCTGAGAGTATGCGCGCTCGTTTTTATATGTTTATCCTTTTGTTAACACTAGTTTAACACCACGTGCATTGCACATGTTATTCATATAGTTTTTAAATAAATATTAATATGTGAATTTTTTAAAAAATATTTAATCAAATATTAAAAAAAAACGGAACATGTCAACTTTAATTTATAAAGTAGTACCTACAATGTAATTTTTAGTGTTAAATTGGAGAGTAAACTATTTAAGTATTTTTTTTACCAAAGTGGTTTTCAAGTCATTTAGGATATGTTTGGTTTAACTTTTCAATTGTTTAATTTTGTAAATAATCATTTTGAAAAAAATTCTAGTGTTTGGCAACCACTAAAAATGACTTATTAAAAAAAATGAGATTGAGAAATAAACCATTTCTAGAGAAACATTTGAAAGCAAAATTTTTAAAAAGAGTTGTTAAGTATATAATAATCAGGGAAAAATACACTTTTAGTCCTTGAGGTTTGAGTTATGTTTCATTTTGGTCCCTGAGGTTTCAAACTCAACAATTTAGTTCCTGAGGTTTGGTTTTAGTTTCATTTTAGTCAATCCATCCATTTTTCCGTTAAAAACTAACGGTGAGCTGATGTGACATTGTTTTTTTATTAAAAAAAATATTTTTGAATTTTTTAAAATATAAATATATTAAAATAATAAAAATATAATTTTTTTTTAATCTTTATTGCTTTTCTCTCTCCCCCTTCTACTTCTTCCTCTCCTTCTCCCATTTCTTCTTCTTCAACAAGCCGGAGTCGGCTGCCAGTGGCCGGCGCCGCCGGCGACACTTTTTTTTTTCGTTTCTTTTTCTTCTCAAATTTTTCTTATAAAAAAACGAACGAAGAAGACGTCCTGCCCATATCTGGTTTTTTTTTTTAAAAAGGAAGAGAGACGTGGAGCTACCATGGATGTCATCGCTGCCTTGCTGTTGCCGAGGAAGACGATCGGAGACAGGGGTTTCTAGCTTCGAATCGCCGCCGCTACCTTGGTTTCACTAGTTTTTTTTTTAAAAAAAAAAAAAAAATCCGAAAGGGGGGTTTCCCCCTTCGAATCCAGCTGGAACGAAGGGGTCGTTCCAACTGGATTCGAAGGGGTAAACCCCCCTTTCGTTTTTTTTTAAACATTGCAACAGTGGGCGTGACCGGCTGGAAGAGGGGCGATGGGTTTCGTGACCGGAAAGAATGAAGAACGAGAGGGAGGGAGGTGTTGCGGCGTGGGTATGCTTGCCGGAAAACACACAGACGAGGGAGAGAAGTGGGTTTGCTGGTGGTCGGAAAACACACAGACGAGGGGGAAGAAAAGAAGGAGAAAAAGAAAAGGAAAAAAAAAAGACTCGTCAGTGGTCAGAAAACACACAGACGGCGGCGGTCGGCGGCAGCGCCGGTAGTTGGAAGAAGAATAGGTGAAGAAGAAGAATAGGTGAAGAAGAAGAAGATGGGGAAGAAGGGAGAAGGTGATAGAGATGGGGAAGAAGGGAGAAGGTGATAGAGATGGGGAAGAAGAAGAGGGAGGGAGAGAAAGAATTAAAAAAACTAATAAAAAATATTTTTTTTATTATTTTAATATATTTTTTAATTTAAAAAATAAAAATTTAATTTTTTTAATTAAAATAATTGTGCCACGTCAGCAGCCAGTTAGATTTAAGGGCAAAATGGATGGCAGAGACCAAATTGCTACTTATCTCAAACCTCAGGGACTAAATTGTTGAATTTGAAACCTCAGGGACCAAAATGAAACCCAACTCAAACCTTAGGGACTAAAAGTGTATTTTTCCCTAATAATTAACTTGTGTATAAAAACACTTGTGAGGAAATGTAATCAGACATATAGTGTTTAAATTCTACACAATTTTTATACAAAATGTTTTTTTTTTAAATGCATTCTTGAAAAACCCTTAGGGCCGTTTGGAATACCTTTTAGTTTAAACATTCTTGAAAAGCTTATTCATTTTATGATTTTTATTTAATATTATAATACTTAAATTACAATTAATTACAATTGTTATGGATAATTCTGGACCATTCCGGAACCTAAGGAGCAGACGAGGGCAACACGACACGAACCCGAAAACAAGACCAGAAAACAGACCCCGGAGGAGAAGTAGGCCAGAGGGTCGGGCCAAGGCCGGAGGGATTGGGCCTTGGTCCCACCCCATGCTCGACCTCGGCCCAAGGCTGAGGTTGACCCTCCGTGTGGTCCCTGGTGCCCATGGGTCGCCTCGGTTCAGTCTGGTATAGCTTTGAATCATCTCCGAACGTATGGAAACCTTAAGACAGAAAAAGGTATATAAACGCTTTTTTGTCACTGAAGAAGGGATCCCGAACTCTACACTCTAAACTCTCTCTTCTTACTCTTGCTCTTTAATTGCTTCCACATCTATCTCCTTGCTGACTTAAGCATCGGAGGCGGTGTGGCAAGCACCACACGGTGTGCAGGTTTCCTTGTCTTGCAGGTCATGCCTTCCCCCTCCCAAACAAATTCACTGCGGGTGTCACGTGAAGGTCAGATGAGTTCTACTTGTCTAAGATTTTGGCATCAACAACAATTATAAGTTATGGCCCACGAATTAAATGAGGGGAAATCCTGGTAAATGGGTAAAAAAATACCCCGTTTAAATAGATAGACAAAAAAAAAAAAAAAAAAAAGAGAAAAATGACTTTTCGTGCCCCTCACGTGCCAAAATTTTCACCACAAACCGCCAAATTTACCCCCACAAAAAAAAAAAAAAAAAAAGCAGAAGCGCACCTAATTTCTCGTAGATACTGAATCTAACAAAACCACTCACCAAATCTTATCTTAACCTCTCAACTTTGATCTTCAGTTTTATCTTCAATTTCAAGTCCTCCACTCCAGAATCATCCTCCCCATCAACCAAGACAAAGATTAAGTTCCAAACTACCACCATCATCCAAATCCCTCGATCCTCGAAAATTCCCCCAACATTCTACTTGCAAATTCATCGCCAATTATCTCGTTGGAAGATAACTAAGCAAAATTGAGAACCAGAGCAAAAATGAGAAATAGAGAGAAGTTGAAGATAAAGAATCAAGAGGAACAAATTTCAACCCAACACCCTTCATTATTATCTTTCTCATTCTCTTAAATTCTTTCTCTTTTTCTCAGATCAATTTCCGACTGTCGTTTCATAAACTTGACTTTCATTTTCATGGGGAAGCTTTGTCAAAAATTTGAATTTCGATTCTATGATGATGATTATTATGCACAATACTATCATTAACTAAACCCAGAAAGTTTCAAAGGAAAAGGAAAAGGCAAAAGAAAAATTCTCGACTTGGGTTTTAATTTTGGGACACTATCTTCTTCTTGTTCCAGTTCATGTAAATCGCCCTATTCGAAAAGTTTTCCTATAATTTTCAGGACCAGATTTGGTTGTTCCTCATTTTCTAGTTTTTGTTTTGAGCTAAGACTAGACGAATGAGTCGATCAATTAAATAATAAACTTTTGACTTTTCCATTATTTCAACCAATCCATGACATAATTTGGAAATTGTGGTTATGTTTTTCAGATCTGGATGGTGAGCTACATCTAACTCATAATGTTGTAACTGGAACCACAAATTAATCCAATCTTGTTCAGTAAAATCTTGAGTATAAAACTTCTTTTCAAGCTTACAAATAGAATCAATATTGAATGCTTTATAACCTTGAGAATGTATGTATTTATGATCTGTTTTTTCCTATACTGTTGTTGTGTAATTCTAAGTCAAATCAAAACACACGCGTTCATGCGCTTCCACGGTGGGATTCGATCCTTTCATGTTTTACCCCGTAATTACATCTTATACCTTGTGAACACCGTATTTGGTCCAGCTCGATTTTATTTTGTATTATGTTTTTCTCTTATTTATTATTTTTAGAATTTGATAAAAATATCTTTTAACTGGCTTCTTCTCAATGTATTTTAATATTCCCTCTCCATACCTCTCTTCCTATTTTTCTCATTCTCTCTTTAGTCACACACAATTTTTCTCCCACGTAAGCTTAGCCCACTCACCTCATTTAACGTCTTTCACTCTCCTTCCCCATGTTATTTTACTATTTGGACTTGGAGAGTGATGACGACCTATAAAAAGAGACCTCCATTGATTAAAAAAAAAGGCAGCAAAGCAAGGAGGAAAAACCATTAAAAAAAAAACGAAATAAGGAAAGAGGTGAAGAGAATAAATTAGGGAGGAAAAAACTAGAGAAGAGAGGCTTTGGAGGGTCCAAATTCATCAATTCTTGGTCAAAAAAGTCATCTTTGGCTTAAAAAGCCCCACTTTCTCTCTCCAAACATCATCCACCACGGGCCAAGAAAACCTACAACAGCCCACAACGAACCCACGCAGCAGTCCAAGTGAAAGGATTTGGATGGAGGAAGAAAAAAGGAAAAAAGAAGGGAGGAGGAAGGAGGATTCATCGAGAGAGAAAGAAGAAGAAGGTGAAGGGGAAGGGAAGAAAATGAGTGGCTCCCATCATTTGTTTGTGTATATATATACTAGATTTTTTGAACGTGGATGCACGTGGTTTTTCCAATTGAATAAAATAATTGATAAATTATTAAAAAATAATTAGAAAGAGAAAAAAAAAAAATACTTACATACATATCCAAAAAAGAAAAATTAGGCACAATAATAGAGAGTAAATAAATAAATAGATAATGAGTTAAGAAATGCATTTATAAATAATGGTTTTTGTGCTATGCTTACGTTCCATATATATAGAAATATGAAAACAAAAACGACAATGGAAGGAGTGGTAATACGTATATGGCAACAGTGGAGAACCATAGGAGGGTGATAGAGAGATTTTAGGGGAGATGATGTCATTTCTCTTAGAGAGAAAAATATAAAAAAGAAGAATAATATAAGAACTTTATTGAAAATGATTAGAAGATAGTTTTTATAGTTTTAGGAAATAAAAAAGTGAGAGAGAAAAATATAAATATAAATATATAAATAAATAAATAAAAAGAAGAAGAAGTTGATTGTGAACCTCAAATTATTGTTGAGAATGAGAAGATAGTCTTTTATAGGGGTAGAATATGAGGAGGTTCCAAAACCTTTGAGATTCTAAAACTTTTGATATTCAATAATTAAAGATAATAAAATGGTAAAGAGATTTTTTTTTTTTCATATTTCAATATTTTAAATGAGATTTAACAAAATTATTGTCATCATATAATTAAAGAGAAGAAGATGAAAGATTGAAGCTATATAGGTTATATTATTTAAAAAAAAAAAAAGCTATATAGATTATATGTTTCAAAAAGAAAAAAAAATGTTATATATAAAAAAGAAAATATAAAGGAACGAAGGGAGAGAGAGGTGAGATGGAGGAATTTTGATGGATGGAGAGAGAGAATTGAGAATTAATAGGAGAGATAAATAATTGAGAGAGAGAATGAGAGGGAGACGTGGAATATAGAGAGATAACGGGAAGATGAGGATGAGAAATCATGGGAAAAAATCAAATAAAGGGTAAAGTAGGCATTATATAAAAAATTAAGGTTAATATTGTCCAAAATAAGTTTCTTCCACATTTGTACTTTTATATATATATTATAGATTATAGATTATAGATATAAATATAAATTATAGATGATAGATATATATATTAGGGGTGTGCAGCGGTCGGTCAGAGTCGGTTTTTGACCAAAACCAACGTAAAAAACGACAATTCGGTTTTAATCGGTCGGAGGTCGTCCGTTTTTATGAGTTGGAGACGTCGACCGACTGACTACACCAACGGTCGATCGGTTTTGTGACTCCGGCGAACTTAACAATGGAAAGTTGTTGATTTTGTGACTCCGGCGAACTAAAGAATGAAAAATGTAAAATAAAATGGAGAAGAAAAGAAACAAAGAGGGGAAGAAAAAACTTCTGTCGATCTTTATCACCATTCAACTGCAACCGATTCAAAAAAAAAGAAAAAAAGGAGGAGAAGAGTAGAGAAATGGAGAGGAAGCCGCTGGACAAAGAAAAAGAAAAAAGAGATGAAAAGAATGGAAATGAAGAGAAAGAGAAAGAGAGAAGAAGAATAGGGAAGAAGAGAGAAGCGTGAGAGAGAGAAAAAGTTTAAAATAAATGTCAGAGAAAAAAATAAAAATAAAAAATATATATATTTTTTTAAATATGTCATTGGGAAGACCATCGGTGTGGTCTTCCCTATAGCTTGCAGGCATTACTGCTGCAGCAACCACATGTCTTTTCATGCTTACTTTTCTTTTTTTTTTTTTTTTTAAATTTTTTTTAAGTGTCTTGTTGGTCGGTGTAGTCGGTTTGAGTTCTTATTGGGTTCGCCGACCGTCCGACAAATCGGTTTTTCTTTTAGAAAAACAGATTCTGACCGATTTTCTTAAAAAACCGACCGACCGAGGTTGGTTCGGTCGGTTTCGATCAGTCGGATCAGTTTTTCGGAATATTTTGCTCACCCCTAAGATATATATAATCCTTTTCTTATTAATCTTGTCTCTTTCTCTTATTTCAGAAAAGCATTAAAAAGTTTATTTCTTCCTATTTCATGTATTTATTTATTTATTTTACCTTTGATTAATTTTGAAATTTCTATATTCAATTTCAATTGTTTTGTAGTTTGAATTTCTAATTGAAATTTTATCCAAGATTGGCTTTTATTTTGAAATTTCAAATCATTTTCAAATTTTCTTCTAAATTGGATTTCCTATCCAAATCAATTAGATTCTAATTTGGAGGCCAATCTAGATGTTGCTTTCAAACTAGATTTAATTTGAAATTTCAAATTGGATTTCAATTTCCCCTCAAATGATTTTAATTTCAAATTCAAATAAATTTTCAAAATGGTAGGCTTATTGAATCAACTACAAAAGCCACTCTCACCCATGTAAATCAAAGGACGAGCTCTCACTGGTAGGAGTTCATAACTCACTCAGGATTAAGATCGAATCACATATGATCATCTTATTGAAATATTAATATTAATCTTCTCAATGAACGAATTTATAAAGAGAGATTGAATATTTCGTGGCTCAGACTTATAAAAACTCATCGTATATGACACCTCCACTTACATGTCTCCACATGAATGATTTGGATCAAATCATTTGTAACTATCACAAAGTGGATCGTATCAATAATGTTATCGGGGTAAGATACCCAACCTTGTCCCTTTGGGTTATTTCTTGAACATGATCATCTCATATGTCAACCACTTAGTGTTCAAGATTACACTAATAACCTTGGATTTTTCATATAATGGAGAATGTAAATTGCAATTAAAAAATTATCAAATAATTGTTAAATAATAATAAAAAAAACATTAATTACGAGTTTAGAGTATAAATTCCAACATACAACTTATAAAATTATAGTTTTTTAAAACAAAAATTTAGTTAGATCAACTTTTGGAAAAAAAAAAAAACATTTAATACTTTTTTGTTTTTAGAAAAACAAGGCACTGAAGATATGTAAGCTTTTTGAAATGGTAATGATTTTTTTTCAAAAAATTATGAATAAAAAAATAAAATTCATATTGTTGAACGAGATTCCCAGTGAAATTTAACTTGTAGAATAAAACTTTGATTTGTATTGATTTCTTGTATAAATGGAGTATAATCGCTAATGTATGGTTCTCTGATTTTTTTCTCTTATATGTACTTTTGACTCAAGGGTTGGAATGCTTATTCTCGAGATTGAATCTTCAACTTTGAACTCGTGAAAAGGCTTCAAATTCGATCATGACAAAGGTCTTTAGCTCGTAAGTTCTTGAAGGTCTTTGGCTCGTAGCTTCTTGAAGACCTTTGGCTCGTAGCTTATTAAAGGTCTTATGCTTTTAGCTAACTGAAAGTCTTTGGGTTGTAGCTCCTTGAAGGTTTTGTGTTTTTAGCTTATTGAAGGTCTTTTTCATGTATCTTCTTGAAGGTCTTCAAAGTTTAGTCTATTGAAGATCTCTGTTTTGTAACAGGTTTTCAACTTTTAGTTCTTTCATTATTAGTTTCAATCTTCAAAGTGTTGAAGAAAATTTAAGTTAATTTCAATCTTTAGTCTTCAAGAGATTTTTGTTCGAGTCTTCATCAATCTTTAAGAATATTTAACTTCAGATATTCAGTCTTTCAATATTTGGGAAGAGTTAATTTCAGTCTTCGAGAAGATTTAAGTTTAGTCTGTATTTCTTCATATTCAAGAAGTGTTAATTTCAATTTTCACTCTTTAAGAAGACTTAATTTCAATTTTCAAGTCTTCAGTTCTTCAAGAAGATTTAAGTTAATTTTAGTTCTTCAAAGGCTTCGACCTTCAGAGTCTTCTTCAAGAAGATTTAAGTTAATTTTAGTTCTTCAAAGGCTTCGACCTTCAGAGTCTTCTTGAACCTTCGATCTTCATACTTAGAAGATTTAATTTATTTAATTTTCAAGTCTTCAGAAGAATTTCTTGGTGCTTTTTCAATCTTCCAACCTTCCAATCTAGAAGATTTTGTTGGGAGAAAAAAATGCGGAATACAAATAATAATAATATTATGACGACAATCAATAATATTATAACTATCTCTCCTTCCACAGGTTAATGCCAAAAATAATAGTCACGAAAATAATAAAAGAGATAGGGAAAAGAAAACGACACCGAAAGATATACTGGTTCGCCCCAAGCTCGAGACTACGTCCAATCTTCTGCAACTGCAGGTTCTACTAGAATTTGGAAAATTACAGGAAGCCTTCAATAACGCCACAAACTAACTCTCAATAGCCCAACAATAGCTATTGACTTCCAAGTATCACAACCCGATAGCTTGGGATAAACAAAGAAACAAAATCCTCACCCACAAGAGAAATCCTCTTCTCTCTTTCACTCACTGCCGTAACATCAATTTGCTTCTCAGCCGAAAAAGCCACTGCCATTTTTTTTCTCTTTTTTCAGCCGCAACACACAAATAAATAGATATATGCTGCAAACCTAATTATAATGAGCCAAGCCCATTATCCCTTTTCTTTTGTATTTCCATGCACAGCAAATGTATAGGGAATTTTGTCTCCACACAATCCCATCAGATTTAAGTTATTTCAACTTCAAGTCTTCAAAAGAATTTCTTGGAGCTTCTGTAATCTTCTAGCCTTCCTACCTAGAAAATTTAAGTTATTTCAACTTCAAGTCTTCAAAAGAATTTCTTGGAGCTTCTGTAATCTTCTAGCCTTCCTACCTAGAAAATTTAAGTTATTTCAACTTCAAGTCTTCAAAGTCTTCTTAGAATTTATTTTCTCTTCCTTAATTCTTGACTTCTTCTCCCTCCAAATGAAAGTAGTTCCAGTTAACTTTACAAGCTTCAATCAAACGATATTAACTTCTTGATAATTTAGCGTTTTAAAGTTTCCTAATGTAAATCTTGGTAAGACAATTCCAACGCATTTTGAATCACTCAAATCAGACATCAAATGAAGAAGTTATTGTCAAAACAAGATTGGAAGAAAAAATGCTAGGTATTGATGACATGTTAGAGTAAAATTGCAACATGTGGCTTCATTTTTTATGACAGTTGGAGCCATTTTTAAATGTCTTTTTATTATTCTTTTTCCATTTTCCTCCCAAATGTTTCCACCTTTGAATCTTTTTAACCTAGATCTAATGGCTCAAATTTGTCCCATCAAATTCTATTTAAATCTCATATTCCCTCTCATTTCACATCACCCCCTCTCACAAAATTTGTTCAAACATTCTCTCAAATATTTCATTGTTGATTCTCTAAAAAAAAGCTTCACCTTTTCCATTTCTTTTGTGAGAGAAAGTTTCTTTGGAGAGATTAAATTATTGTTTGAGAGTTCAAAATTGTGTATCTACTCTTATGATTTTTCTTATGCCTTCTCTTCTTCTCCATTCTATGAACTCTAATTTTCATCCCTGTTGCAAGATTTCTGGTTGAGCTTTTGTATTATTGTTGTTTGATGGCTTGGTGAATCCATTGGTTCATTTTCATGGTGAATCGTTGGAGGAAAATGAAGTCCTAGAAAAAGAAGTTAGCTTGTGACTTCCACCATTGTTGCTTCCTTGAGCTTGCTGAGTCAAAGTCTTTCCAAATCTTTTGGTAACTGTTTCATGAAATCTCAGTTTAATACCAATGAATGTTGTTCTTCAGAAATTTTTTTTGAGCTTGTTGAGTTAGAGTCTTTTCAAATCTGAGTTAGCTTCCACTGTCGATTGCTTGTCTAGTCATTATTGTGGCAGTTTTTGTAAGTGGAGAATGAAGGGGTTTGAAGAGGGACATGGATGAGTTTGAGTTGGAGAAAATGTCTGAGCAATTCACTTTTTTGTTTTCCAATGTTATTTGTTTTATTATGTCCAAGACTTATCCCGAGTTTATTTACAATTTATTAGCAAGAACCATCCAAGTTTTAGAGCATTTTGTCACCAAAAACAGTGTTGGACAGTTTATTAAAATAAGCAGAAAAATGTTTAGAGAGATCGAACACAAGAATTTATAGTGGTTCGGTCAATAGACCTACTCCAATTGCAAAGAGCTTATAGGCCTTTGCTAGACAATATTATTAGAGTTCGAAATGATGCATAAATCAGTACAATGAAGAAGAAAAATAGAGCCAAAAAAGAGATTAAACAAGAAAGCAACACAAAGATTAAAGAAGAACAATACAACCTTGAGGATTTGGATCTTTGAAGAAAGAATACCCAAAACGACTCTTTCGTTCTCCTTTCAACCACGACGCCGACGACGGCAACACCTCATGCGGCGGCGCACGGACTGCAGCGGCATCGATCTTCTCCTCTCTTTCTGCACGGCACCAATGAAAAGTCCTCTTCCCTATTTCTCTCCCTTTCTCACGATTTAGAGTAACAAAAGAAGAAGAAGGAAATGGGGGAAGCAAGAATTGAGAAATATCTTCACTTTTGCTTTTCTTAAAACCCTAATCTCTCTTCTTGGAAATAAATGGATGGTTATAATACATCACTCATATCACACCCATCTATCACACATCATACATCACCCATCTATCATAAGTATATATAGACTTATGGGTAATGGTAAATGAATGGGTAAAAGAGTTTTAATAACTAAAAAATCCAATTGGGTTTTCTTTTATCTTTGTGGACCCAATTAAAAAACTATCATTAAAGCATAAAAAAATATATGGAAGCAAGTTAAATAAAATACCTAATTCATCAATATTCTAAATTGAATTTAATTAAGCAAATAGTAGAAATTGATAAATTGAAAACAATTCTAACAATTTGTGTTCTGTTATTGTCTATAATATGTTCGTGAAAATGCATGATTGAATAGAATCAAATAGTTTGACAGAGAGAGTTAGAGTATTGGATATATGGTTGTTGAGGTTGATAATTGAAGTCATTTTCAGCTTGCCCACTTGAGAGAAAACATCTTTCAATCTTCTAGATTAAGCCTATGATCATTTAGACATGTGAAGCTTTTATTTGAGAGTTGTAGTTCTTCTTTTCTTTTATGTTTTTCGGTTCATATTGATTTTATTTTATATTTAATCCTCTGCTATTGGAATGTTCTGCAAATATCAAAACATATATTGGCACCCAATTCTCCCTGTGTCCACCAGTACAAACTATTCACGTATTGCTAACTGAACTGTTATGACAGAAATCGTAATCAACGTAACAAGAATGAAGAGAGGGCGAAGAAAAACAACACACAGATATACGTGGTTCACTAACGGTGTGTTAGCAACATCCACGGGCAGAGGGAGAGAACGTCTTATTATGAGAGGATTATTCAGATTACAAAGATTAGGGCGAAAATAGGTTAAGAGGGTTTATATATGACACCACTCTTAACCCTAACATAATAGACCCAAAATAGTAAAGCCCCCGTACTTGGTCGTTCGGAGCGCTTCATATCAGATTCAAGGCATATCAACATGAACAATATTTGTTGGTAAGTATTTTGACAATTTTTACTCTCTTATACCTTAATAACCTTTTATTAAGTTCAATGATTGAATTAAAATTTTAAATAACTATCTAGCGTACATATTCTTCTCTAAATGTCGTGCTTCCTAATTCTTTTCACTTTTATGCTAATTAATTGTGATACTTTGGAGTTAATGCTACTAATCATAAATTCTTATATGTTCAAGAATTGAATTGCTTCCGCCTAAGAGCATTCATATGGTCTAAATTTGGATTTTGTTCATTTACAAGCTGTTACGTGCAATTAGGGGTGCATTGCTTGTAATATCCCCTAAAATTTCATAGTCAAAATAAGTTTTCTAAAACAAGTTTTTTACATGAGAAGAAGAAACTTGTTTTAGGAAACTCATTTTGATTAAGAAATTATAGAGGATATTACAATAATGTTGCTTTTCTTATTAGTTTTGTCAAATTTGTGAGAGATTAGTTCGATATCTTATTGTTTCTTAGTAGTCTAATTTCTTGTAGGCCTAAGTTGTTCTTTAATGTTTTTCCATCATTTGTACAATTATTATTAATTGTTATTTGTTACTCAATTTGAATGTACCTTGTGTAGTTTATACATTGTGATACTTTTGGAAGAATAGGTTTAATTTTGTTGAAGATATCGTCCTTAGTAAATAAAAAACCAGTAAAATAAGCCTTCTTTGGATCATTACTCCCTATGCTTTCTTTATTGGAAGCCTTTTATGAATAGTTTGTCCGGTGGATTCTCCCTGATAGTTAGTGAAGTCAGTGTTAGTTACCTACAAAATGGAGTCAAAACAGAGAAGAGAAGAACCACTTGATGATAGGTTAACACTATTAGTTACCTCAACATAGGCAAAAAGGTCAGTGAAAGAGATTGGGTGTTGGGTGTTATATGGAAGCTAGGCTCTCAAAGTCAAAGTCCAAAGAAATTTCTTTTTCGTTCTTTCCATTTGACTGGCCATATAGTGGAATAAGTTTCAATGTGGTATTGCATTTATGAGTTTTTAGATTTCTTTTGAGAAGTTTTGCCAAACAACCTTTCAACTAATATTCTTTGTTTCACAAATTATCTAGCGTTTTCTCTGTATTTGTGACCACCTTTTGTATTTGTAGTCTCTTTATTTTGAAACGTAGTAAAGGATTAAACTTGTAAGATTAGTTATATCCAAGACTCATGAAGACCAGTTGTATTGATGATGTTATTCAAATTGATGGATCAAAATATGATGGATCGTGGTCTTTCAATAAAGAAACAATTTTTATAGATTTGATGGATGAAGAAGTTGGGAAAGGAAATCGTCCAACTACAACCTTTACTATAACAAGTTGGACTTACATGAAGGAACAACTATTTGCTAAGACAGGATATAGTTAGTTATACACATGATCAATTGAAAAATAAGTACATCAATCTTAGACAAGTTTATAAAGATTTCAAAAGTTTGTTGAATGATATTACTAAAAAAGGTTGGGATCTTGTGTTGGGGACTAGTACTTTGGAAGAAGAGCAATGGAATGATCTTATTAAGGTATTACTTTATTACAATTATTTTTATTACTATTTTTTACTATTTTATAATAAAATGTTAAATGGTTAAATTTCATAGGTTAATAAGAGAGCTAAAAAGTTCAAAAAGAGTGGTTGTCAATATTATGAGAAGTTGATGAGAATTTATGGAGATACAATGGTAATAGGACTTATGTTCATCCATCAACAAAAGTTTCGTCAGATAATTCTGAAGATAGAACTAAAACTAAAAGTGATGTTCCTATAAATAATGAGGGTTATGGTCAAAGTAGCATGAGTAAGAAGTCTAAAAGAAAGAGAGGAGTATTAAGCGAGACTATGTCATCTTTTATACATGTTTATGTAGAAAATTCAAAGAGAAGAAATGACATACTTGAGAAAAGATTTCTTGGTTCTTCATCAAGTGATGTTAGTAAGAGTTCATCAAAATCAAAAAATTGTATTGATGAAGAATTAGACCCATGCTTAGAAATTTTAAATAACATGGAGAATATTGATTATAAAGCTTATACCAAAATATTGAAACGTTTGTTCGAAGACAAATCTTGGAGACAAGCATTTATGCGTATTCCTGAATCAAGGAAGAGATGATTTATCAATTATGTTTAACTAAAATTATATCATTTGTTGGTTCATAATGTTTTGTGTAAGGAAAAATTTTAGTTTGTTAATGTTGACAGTTGATATGTTGTTAATTTGTCATTGATCTTTTGTGTAAGGAAAAACTTTTAGTTTGTTAATGTTGACCTAGTTGATACGATGTTGGTTCATTATATTTTGTGTAAGAAAACATATTTAGTTTGTTACATTGACTAATTGGTACGCTGTTGGTTCATTATATTTTGTGCTAGAAAGATATTTGGTATTTTTTTACTTGTAGTTTATGTTATTTGAACATGATTAAAACGGGCATTAATTATGGATTTATATCCCAATCGTTCTGAAATTCGCTTACTTTCTAATATTGACCTGATGGATGTACTTGAAGAAGACAAATACGAGGATGAAAATCTCTTGATATTTTTTTCATCTATTAAGGGAAGAATTGCGTAAAGCACAAATGCTTAGACAACCATGCATAACTTCTACACTTAGAGCTCATGATTATGTGGCTGAATTGTTAAATGCTAACTATACAAGGTGCTTTAATTGTTTTAGGATAAAAAAAGATGCATTTGTAGCGTTCTGTGAAGAGTTGAAAAACATCATTGATCTAAAATCTTCCAGATATTTGACTATGCAAGAATAAGTTGCTATATTTCTGCTCACTATATCACACAATGAGAGAGGAATCGTCTAGTAGCAGAAAGATTCCAACATTCTGGTCAGATAATCTCATGGTATTTTAATCATGTACTAAAGAAAGTCTGCCAACTTGGAACCAAGATTATTTGTCACTGGAACTTGACAATGTCCCTTCAGAGATTACGTTCAAATCTAAATACTACCCTTTCTTTAAGGTAATTTTATCGTCTAGTTATTATTTTATAAGTTATTTTAATGAAAATTATTTTGAAATATATACTTTTATTGAATAGGATTGTGTTGGTGCAATTGATGAAAATCACATTAGCGCATCTATTCCACAACATGAGCAAATTCCATATCGTGGTAAAAAAACAAATCTCACATGGAATATAATGTGTGTTTGCTCTTTTGATATTTGATTTACATTTGTCATGTCTGGTTGGGAAGGAACCGCAAATGACTCTTGAATCTTTCTTGAATGTATTAGAGATCCTACAAATAAATTTCCAATGCTTATAGGAGGTATATATATATATATATATATATATTTAGAAAAATAATAATCTTTCTATTTGACTATTATTTTATTGATTAAAAATATTCTTGATTGAACTGATCCATATTATCTTGTTGATTCTGGTTATATTAATATGTCTGGATTTCTATCACCCTATCATGGAGAAAGATATCATTTGCGAGGTTTTAGAGATGATAGACGTCAATCACGAGGTAAAGAAAAGTTATTCAAATATCGACATTCATCACTTCGCAATGTGGTTGAGATATGTTTTGGGCTATTAAAGGCTCGATTTCTTATTTTAAAGCAAATGTCTCCATATCCTATCATCACACAGAAATATATACCCATAGCATGTCGTACCGTTCATAATTTTATCAAATTGCATGGTAGCAATGATGAGCTTTTTAATACATATATGGGAGAATTAATGATCATTGAAGAAGGAAAGCATGCAATATGGAAGTGACATTTTGCAAACCCCTGTTGAGATAAATGTGATTCAAAATCAACTTAGACATATGGCTCTGGTGAGGGATCGAATTGCTTATCAACTTTGGATGAAAATTTAACCACAACGTTGATTGTTATTCTTGCCAATTTTGTTATTTTATTTTTATTAGCGAAGTTGTTATTATTAAACATTATGAATATTTTTGTTGTTTATGAATAGAGATTATAGTGGTTAGGGGTGAGTAGAAAACGAGACACAGTTGAAAAGGTACAGACCTTTAAAGCTCGAATTGTTGCAAAGGGTTATACCCAAAGGGAGGGGTGGGCTATGATGAGACCTTCTCTCTTGTTGCCATGTTCAAGTCGATAAGGATACTCTTGCCCATTGTCACTTTTTATGACTATGAAATTTGACAAATGGATGTCAAGATTGTCATTCTTAATGGTAATCTTGAGGAGAGCATCTTTATGCCTCAACCAAAGGGGTTTATTGCTCAAGGTCAAGAGCAAAAGGTTTGCAAGCTTAATCAATCCATTTATGGATTGAAACAAAGATCTCAATCTTGGAACATAAGGTTTGATACTGCGATCAAATCTTATGGCTTTGACCAGAATGTTGATGAGTCTTGTGTCTATAAGAAAATTATCAAGAGTTCAGTAGCTTTTCTGGTGTTGTATGTCGATGATATCCTACTCATTGGAAATGATGTAGGATATCTTACTGACATTATAACTTGGCTAGCAGTCTAGTTCCAAATGAAAGATTTGGGAGAGGCTCAATATGTTATTGGGATTCAAATTATAAGGAAGCGTAAGAACAAAACGCTAGCACTATCTCAGACATCTTATATCGACAAGATGTTGGTTAGATATAAGATGAAGAATTCCAAGAAGGGTTTACTACCTTTCAGGTATGGGATTCATTTTTCTAAGGAACAGTGTCCTAAGACACCTCAAGAAGTTGAGGACATGAGATGGATTCCCTATGCTTTAGCTGTGGGCAACTTGATGTATGTCATGTTGTGTACTAGGCCAGACATATGTTATGCAGTTTGGGTAGTCAGTAGATACCAATCCAATCCAGGGTTAGACTACTGTATTGCTGTGAAAAACGAGGGTCTATATGCTTGAGTTTGGCGCTAAGGATTTAATCCTTACAAGATACAAAGATTCTGACTTTCAGACTGAAAGGAATTCTAGAAAATCCACATCAGGGTCAATGTTCACCTTTAACGGGGGAGCTATAGTCTGGTGTAACATCAAGTAAGGATGCATTGCAGACTCCACCATGGAGGTTGAATACGTCGCTGCTTGTGAAGCAACTAAGGAGGTTGTATGGCTTAGGAAGTTCTTAACAGATTTGGAAGTTGTTCCAAATATGAACTTGCCACTCACCCTTTATTGTGATAATAGTGGTGCAGTGCAAATTCTAAAGAACCTCACAGCCATAAAAGAGGAAAACACATAGAACGCAAATATCATCTCATTCGGGAGATAGTGCAACGAGGGGACGTGGTCGTCACAAAGATAGCCTCAGAGCACAATATTGTTGATCTATTTACGAAGGCTCTCACGGCTAAAGTGTTCAAGGGTCATTTAGAGAGTATAGGTCTGCGAGATATGTACATAGCATAATCTAGGGCAAGTGGGAGAATGTGTAATGGGTATACTAGATGCCCTAGTTTATTGTATTTTTCATGTAATAACACAACCCACTGGTTTTGGATTATTATGTTGATGTACACCCCACTAGAGTTTTAGTTCAAGTGGGAGTTTGTTGGGTTTTATGTCCTAAAACTCGTAGATAGTAAATGTAAAAAATTAATTAATATCAATAAAGAGTTATTGAAATTATTTAATAATGAGTTATTGAATCTGTTATTCTTAGTCTTGCAATAATTAACCTTAAATCCAATAAACTAAACATCCAAGGTTGTTTTATGAAACTTGAACTATATGTGGAGACGTACGGGGATCAATGTTTGAGTAACAACCTAAAGGGTCTATATGTTGGATTTTATGTCCTAAAACTCGTAGATAGTAACTGTAATAATTGACCGAACATAAATAAAATATTGTTTGATGTTTTTTCAATAAAGAGTTATTGTCTATATTATGTACATCTTGCCTAAATAACCCTAATCCAATAAACTAAGCATCCTAGGTTGTGGGATGAGTCTTGAACTGTATGTGGAGACATACAGGGATTACTGTTCAAGAGACAGCTTAAAGGGTCTATATTATAGGGATAAGGCTAGGTACCTTATCCTAGTGACACTATGGATACGACCCACTTGTATTTGATACAAACGCAATGATCCAACATGTTCGTGTAGGGGACATGCGAGTGGGGGTATCCTATGCAATGAGTTTGCATAAGACTGAACTGCGAAATAGTAACCGCTAGCTGTAACACTGTTAACTAGTTAGGTTTCTATTTCACTAGGATGACCTAGGCAACTTAGTCTGAATCCTGAGTGGATTATGGACTCCTGTTCACGAGGGATTGTCCTCTGATTTGTATGGGTGAGAGTGGCCCATACGCCGACTCAATAAGCCTATCATTTTGGGGACAAGACCGAGTGGGGAGCTGGAAACATAATCACACAAGAAGAAATTCACTCCTTACCGACTTTGAGAAAGTAGATGAGTGTTCTCTTAAGTGGTGTCTTCGTGTCTTGAACAAAGGATTCTACTCTTTCCTAGCCCGAGAGGGGTTTCTGTTTGTTGGTTGGACCACAAACAGGTTGATCATTAGAGGAACACTAATACTTAAGGAGGTAGAGGTAACCTAGGGGTAAAACGGTAATTTGACCCAACTGGAGTTATGAACACTCATGAAGGACTAACTTGTTGTTACTGGTCTATATCCGTGGACAAGAATTATGTCTTCAGTGAAAAGAGTGTAACTGTGGGTCTTTAGTGGAGTGAACCCACAGTTAACGAAATTGATTAATTGGTTAATGAGTTTAGACAATTAATCTCATATCGTTGGAGCTTCTGATCTGCAGGTGAAGGGATAAGAGCCCCACGCAGCGGAAGAATTTAACAGGACCTACTCAGAGTCTTAGATTCTAATTGAAATACCAATACAATTTGCAAAATATTACAGCAATAAATCTATATTTAATGGGCTGTACATAGGCTATAAACATGCTAAAAGATCAACTAGATTGATCCTAGTGATCAAGGATTTCATAGAAAACTTACTTTTGTAGAAAGCCTTGATCGATTTGCCTTTTCTCGCCAATAAGATTGAAAACACAGCAACCCTCTTGTGCGAACACCACCAATCGGCTACACCGGTATATCTCTAAGACTTCTTGAAGTAGAAGACTTGTGGGAGTCTTTTGGGAAAGATCTCTGAGAGAAGGAGAGACCATGGGATGCCTTTCACCCCACCCCAGGGGTCCTATATATAGGTAAAGGCCAAGACCTTTTCCTAATAGGAAAAGGTCTATGAATAAGTTCAAATCTATTATCTGAACAATATCTAATTTTAGTAAATAATTAATTAATTTCATAATTAATTAATTACCCAATTAAATATCATATATTTAATCTTAGGAATAACCTCAATAACGTCTTTATTGGAAATAGAATATGTTTAATGATTTACAAACTACGAGTTTATAGGACATTAAACCCAACAAACTCCCACTTGGACTAGAAACTCTAGTGGGATACAGGAAGTTAGGTGTGAGAGATACATAAAGACAATAAACTAGGGCATCAACCATACCCTTACATTTCTCTCACTTGCCCTAGTCTAACAAAGCTCGTAGTCCTAGATTAACTAGGTGACCCTAAAAAACTTTAGCCGTGAGGGGTTATGTAAACGAATCAGCCATGTTGTGCTCCGAAGCAATCTGCGTGACGATCACATCTCCTCGTTGCACAATCTCCCTGATGAGATGATATTTTCGCTCAATATGCTTTCCTCGTTTGTGACTTCGAGGTTCCTTAGAGTTTGCAACTGCTCCACTGTTATCACAATAGAGGGTGATAGGCAGTTGCATATTTGGAACAATTTCCAACTCTGTTAGGAATTTTCTTAGCCATACTGCCTCTTTTGCTGCTTTGCAGGCGGCTACGTACTCTGCTTCCATGGTATAGTCAGCAATGCAACCTTGCTTAATACTCCTCCATACTACTGCTCCTCCATTTAGAGTAAACACAGATCCCGATGTTGATTTTCTTGAATCTATATCGGTCTGAAAATTTGAGTCAGTGTATCCTGTAAGGATCAGATCCTTAGCTCCATACACGAGCGTATAATCCCTAGTTCTCCTTAGATACTTAAGGATGTTTTTAACAACAGTCCAATGTGCATGTCCAGGATTGGACTGATATCTGCTGACAATTCCTACGACATAGCATATGTCGGGTCTGGTACACAGCGTTGCATACATCAAACTACCAACTGCTGATGCATAGGGAATACGTCTCATTTCCTCAACCTCTTGAGGTGTCTTAGGACTTTGTTCCTTTGACAGGTGAACCCCGTGCCTAAAAGGTAATAACCCTTTCTTGGAGTTCTGCATCGAATATCGTACCAACATTTTGTCGATATATGATGCTTGAGACAGTGCTAGCGTTTTGTTCTTTCTATTTCTTATGATTTGAATGCCCAGAACAAATTGAGCCTCACCCAAATATTTCATTTGGAATTGAGTCGCTAGCCATTGTTTTACGTCAGTCAGGAATCCTACATTATTCCCAATAAGTAGGATATCATCTACATATAGAACTAGAAAAGCTACTGTGGATTTGACGATTTTCTTGTAAACACAAGGTTCGTCAATATTCTGTTCAAAGCCATACGTTTTGATCGCAGTGTCAAAACGTATATTCCAGGATCTAGATGCTTGTTTTAATCCATAAATGGATCTTTTAAGTTTGCAAACCTTTTGCTCATCACCCTAGACTATGAATCCCTATGGTTGAGCCATATAGATAGTCTCTTCAAGATTGCTGTTCAAAAAGGTTGTCTTGACATCCATTTGCCATATTTCATAATCATAAAATGTGGCAATGGATAAGAGTATTCTAATCGACTTAAGCATGGCAACAGGGGAAAAAGTTTCTTCAAAATCCACTCCTTCCCGATGGGTAAAACCCTTTGCCACAAGTCGAGCCTTAAAGGTTTGAACCTTACCGGCTTGGTCTCGTTTTCTTTTGTAGATCCATTTGCAACCAATAGGTTTTACCCCATCCGGCTGCTCTACAAGTTCCCAGACCGAATTGAAGTACATCGACTCCATTTTGAGATCCATGGCTTTGATCCACTGGTCCTTATCAACATCATTCATTGCCTGATTAAAGGTCAATGGATCCTCTATACCATCATCAGATATGATGGTTTGAGTTTCTATTAAACCCATGTAACGGTCGGGTTGTATTATAACCCTCTCACTACGTCGAGGCTCTCTCACTGTTTGAGATGGATGTGTTTGATCAACAACTTTTGATGGACCAGCTTGATCTACAACTTTTTGTAGATTCTTTTGTAGTTTTTCTTGAAATCTCATCTAATACTAGTTTACTGCGAGGTCGATGATCTTTTATGTGATCTTCCTCAAGGAAAGTAGCGTTTGTCGATACAATCACTTTATTATCCTGAGGATCGTAAAATAGACCACCTTTCGTTTCTTTAGGATATCCCACAAACAGGCACAGTTTTGAACGTCGTTCCAATTTCTTTGGGTTTTGCACCAACACGTGTGTCGGGCATCCCCAAATTCTGAAGTGACGTAAACTACCTTTACGCCCTTTCCATAGCTCATAGGGTGTTTCAGAAACACTCTTAGAGGGAACCATGTTCAAAATGTATACAGCAGTCTCAACTACATATCCCCAGAACGAATCAGGCAACTGAGCATAGCTCATCATTGATCGAACCATGTCCAACAAAGTTCGGCTTCTCCTCTCTGATACACCATTTTGTTGTGGTGTAGTAGGGGCTGAGAGTTGGGACGTAATTCCATGTTCTATCAAATAGTCTTGGAATTGTAGGTCCATATATTCTCCACCTCGATCTGATCGTAGTGTTTTAATCGTTTTACCTAAGTGGTTCTCAACCTCGATCTTGTACTCTTTGAACTTTTCAAGGGCTTCAGACTTGTGATGCATTAGGTAAAGGTAGCCATACCTTGAATAATCATCAATGAAGCTGACGAAATATTCATACCCTCCTCGTGCTTTGACATTCATAGGACCACAGAGATCCGAATGCATGAGTTCTAAGGGTTCTTTGGCCCTATAACCTTTTTCCGAAAAAGGTCGTTTGGTCATTTTTTCCTTGAGGCAGGACTCACATGGTGGTAACGAGTCATCTTCTAACTGATTTAGCAGTCCACTCTTTACCAATCTTTCAATCCTATTGCGATTTATGTGGCCTAATCTCAAGTGCCAAAGATAGGTATTAGGAGAAACTTTTCGCCTTTTGTTTTGAGTTTCCGCTACTTTAAACATTTCCGTATTAAAAATAGTTTTAACTTGAATTGGCCTTAACACGTATAAGTTGCTTTCAAGTTTTGTAGAACATATTTGCATACCTCTTTTGTTAACAAACACTTTATTAATATAAAAAGATACTTGGTATTCATGTTCAATCAAACAAGAGATAGAAATTAAGTTCCTTTTTATATCGGGAACGTACAAGACATTGTCAAGTAATAAAAATCTATCTCTAAAAGACAACTTGAGAGTTCCTGAAGCTCTGGCTGAGACGACCTCTCCAGTTCCAACTCTGAGAGTTACTTCGCCATCTGCCAGCATATGCCAGGAACTAATTTCCTGTAAAGAAGAGCATACATGGTTAGTCGCTCCTGAATCTAATATCCAGGCAGAGCTATCTTGCTCAACTAAACATGTTTCGATAACGAGCAAATCAAATTTACCTTGTTTTTCCTTTTCAGCCTTCTTTTCCGCAAGGTACTTAGGACAATTGCGTTTCCAATGTCCATCTACATTACAATGGAAACATTTTCCCTTATCTGCAGCTTTAGTTTTTGCCTTGCTTCCCATTGGAGCTTTTCCTTTCCCTTTTTCCTTCTTTTTCTTCATCTGAATACTTTTATTCCTTGAAGTGGAAGGTCCAGACTTGGTTCCAGAGGACGATCCTATTTGGAACCTTTTGGCGGTGGCAACGTTTGCTTTCCCTTCTTGTCCCCTCTTGGTGAGACTTTGGTAAGTTTGGAGCTCGTTTAGCAAAGTAGTCAAGTTATAGTCAATTATGTTCATGACAGCATTTGTCTTGAACTGAATGAAGCTCTTCGGAAGAGACTCCATTATAAAACTTACTTGACTACCCTCGTCTATGGTAGCACCGTTTACTTCGGCGATATTAAACTGAACCATCATGTTCAAAACATGTTCCCTAACAGAAGCACCTTCCTTCATTCGGGAATTGTAAACATTCTTGAGAGCTTCGTGTCTAGTTTGTGAGGACGGTTGTCCAAACATACCTTGCAACGAAGTCATGATCTCCCTTGCGGTGACCATCCTCTCGTGCTTTTTAGACAAGACATCTGAAATGCTTGCTAAGATATAGACTCTTGCTTTTTCATTTGCGCGAGTCCATTTCTCATATGTTTCCCGAACAATTCAGTTTGTTGACGAGCCAGGGTTAGGCGGACACTCTTCGGTAAGGACAAATCTGAGATCCTCGATTACTAGTATGGTATTCAGATTAGACTTCCAAGTTCCATAATTATCCTCGTTAAGCTTATCTGAAGCGAGTAATTGTACTAGTGAGCTAGACATGCTGAAAAATTAAACAAAACTATTAGGGGCTATTTGGGGCGCTGAATTGATTATAATATCTGGTGGTTATAATAATCTGGGGGTTATAATAGTCTGGGGGTTATAATAATCTGTGTTTGGGTGCAAATTATTATAGTCTGGGATAAAATATTCTGTGTTTGGGGTGCAGATTATTTTAGTCTGGGATAAAATAATCTGTGTTTGGGATGCAGATTATTTTAGTCTGGGATAAAATAGTCTGTGTTTGGAGTGCTGATCTGTTTTAACATAGAGTTCTGAATCAAATGTTCAAACTGACTGTTTTCTTTTTCTAGTTTTTTTTTTATGATATATATTTTTTTTTTACAAAACAAAAAAGTTTAGGATTTGGTATAGAAAAATCATATTAGTTAACTTTTAGTATTGCCAAAATAAAAATTGTAAATGTTTAGTTCAAAAATCATATTAGTTTTTTTTTAAGTTGGTTAACCTTCAATGTTGTCAACGACTTTTCCGACAACCTTCGATGTTTTTGTTTTTTTTCTTTATTTTCATTTTTTATATTTTTCAAAATGAAAATAAGAAGAAATATGAAAAAAAAAATCGGTGGCCGAAAAAGTCGTCGGCGATCGTCGGAAAAGTTGTCGACGGCCGTTGGAAAAGTCGCCGGAAACTTCGCTAGCCGACGGCGGCCGTCGGTCGTCGAAAAAGTCAAGGAGTCACATGGAAGAAGAGAGGAGAGAGTTACTGTAGAAAATGGATAGAATAATTGGGTGGGTTGAATGATGGTTACTGTAGAGAATGGATAAAATAATCGGGGGTAAAAATAACCCACCTCACCATTTATTTTTGTTGATGCCCCAAACACTGAATAGGTTATAATAAGGGGGGTTATTATAACCTATTCAGTGCCCCAAACACCCCCTTAGTAATTTGCTTATTAACCATTTTGACAAAATCCAATCAGGTTTTAGCAAAAGTAATAATGTACCCAAGATTATTAGTTTGCAACGACACTTTAGTGAGTTAGAGCAACCGCTACCGAGGGGCAGCCAATTACTCCTTCACTAAACCAAGACGTTCTTGACTAAATACTAATGCAAGAATAACTCTTATTCCTATAGTGATTTAGTTATCGCTACATTTGGTCAGGAATATACTAACACTTAATAACCCTTGTAAGTGTGACCCGCCGTTTTAAGATTACAGAGAACGGCCCCAACAATGCTACCGAATGGAAAAGCTAATGTTGGAAATGATCCTAAGTAATCCTATCCATTTCTGGAGTTTGCTTTGTTCCGATCTCCATGTTACAACCCTCCGAATGGTTAGTAGCTCCAGGACATACAAGCAGGCGCAACATGGAAATCTCACGGTGCAACCTAACGGAGGAGACCACAGGATGTGTTGACACACTTCCTTCACTCACTTACTATAAATACTTTCTCCATTCACCTTGTTATTGATTTATGCAAACACCTTCCGAATGGAGCAGTTGAGGTATAATCAACACGAGGCCAAGCATAAATCTCACGTTGTGAACTAAAGGGAGAACGTGAAAGGGAAATGGATTTGATATATCTCTCCCCTCCCACTAAGTATTTTAAACGGTTTTGGGTATACTTATACTTAGGCGAATTCCGGCTAATTGAATAACCCTAAGTCTAAGTTCATTTAAACTTACGATGTCTAGGTGATAACGATTAAAACCTCACATCACACACGTGCATGCTCATAAAACTGGGTTAACTTTAACTCAAGAACCGATTCGATACCCAGGTAGGAGGTGTTCCATAAACCGTAAACTTAAATACCTCCAGCCTTAGACAGCATCTTGTCGAGTGAGTTCTCTTGTAACCTATGTTTTACAAGCTTATCGACCTATTTGAATCTAATTGAAATGGATCGAGAATTTGGATTCAACTTTAACCCTAAGTGAGCATGCACCTTTTCTTTGTTATAGATTTTAAATTTCTAAGTGATTTATAACAATTATAAATCTAATCTATAACAAGCTTGCCTTTTGAATATAACTCTTATAAACAAAACTCTAAGGAAATTTCATGCTTCATGCTAGGTTAATTTTATCCTTTTAATATATAACTTTTATATATCAATTAATCAATTTTAAATTAACCATTCAAGCATGAATCTCCCTAAATTAATACAACACTTATATCAATTTTAAACATGAAATTTCCCTCATGCATTTGAATTATTAATAACACTTATTAAAAATAAAAATGCATGATCATGCTTTCCTATGGTGGGATTTTTAAACTATATGGCATACTCATAATGCACATACAACCATTTAATTTAATCATACATTCAACAATGCATAAACAAATTAAAGCAAGCTAAAATGGATTGGTTTGGCAATTTAAAACAAACAATTAACTAATTATTACAATAATAATTAATAAAAAATGCTTGTAGCGATCCAGAGCTTCACGAACCGACCCGAACCAACCCTCCATGAAGTGAACCGACCATGAAATGTGTGTGAAGGGGCTGAACCGGCTGTAGGCAAACTGAACCAGACCAAGGACAACAGCTGGACCGAACCAAAAATCTGGAAAAATCTGGGCTATTGGATTTTTGTTCTTCAGCGTCGGGACGCTACTTGAACAGCGTCCCGACGCTATCACGACCAGCAACATTCTGCTGTTGTTTTCTGCTGCGTCTTCTCTAGTTTTTCTTCGATTTTACAGCCTATATGGACTCTAATGACTCTATAAAAATTACAGACTCTAGAACACACATTAACGCTCTTACATTACCGAGAAATTACATTTCCATGAAGATTTGAAAGCTCAAAAAATTGCCAAACCACAACACTTCCATTTTAACACACAGAAAATTCAATTTCAAAATGGTACCCACCACAACAAAATTAATACAAGTTAAGTGCTCTAATCATGCTCTGATACCAATTGAAGGTGTTCATATAACACATGCGGAAGAAATTGAAGATCGAAAGCACTTAACGACATTAATTTTACTCCTAAAGCATGCTAGTTATAGAGAAAACAGAATATAGAGTTAGAGAACACCAACCTTTTATAGCTCACTAATGTGTAACTCCTTTGTGGAACTCCTTGTGGTGTTTTCTTCTCCTATGCTCCTTGGACAACCTTTAGAGTCTTCCCTACTATTCTCCGGGCCAAGAACGACTTGTGGGAGTCTTATAGAGATAGGGAATGGGAAGGGAATGCTTGAAGGTACAAGCTCTTGAGAGATCTATGGAAGTGAGTGAGATTGAGAGTAAATTCCAGCAGCATAACCTTAAGTAAATCACTCTCTTAGCTTTGAATCTGATTCAAGCTCCTTATATAGACCTCTTCCATGCAAAGACAAGCTTCATGACACTAGACACATGGTGAAAATGCAACTCAAAGTGGATTCTAGGTGTTTAATTCACAACACATGCAACTAGTGCATGGTTGTGTTGTTTTCCACTATGCATCAACATGCAAGAGTGGGAATGCCACTAAATCCACTAAATTGAATCTAAATTCTGATTTTTTAGCTTGCAATTCATTCCTATTTCAATTCAAAATTGAAATTGATTTCTAGGCAATTAATTGGGACATTTCCAAGTAATTTTGACATGATTAATCCAATTAATCATCATCACCTAGTACCATGAATTATATATGATTCCTAATACATATATATGGTATTTAAAACACTTTTAAATACCTTATCTCTCAATTTCTAATTTAATTCATAATTAAAATATTGTGTCAAACACATTTTACGATAATGCCCTATTTCCCGTTTTTGAACCATTCAAAGATTCCTATCATTATGTTCTAAGCTTTAATCCGATATGAGCTAGTAGAGGGACCTAATGGACCTATAGATCATGGGCTCCAACGATTCGAGGCCAACCGACTAATCTCATTATCTAAGCTAGCCAACTTTCGTTAACTACCGGGACACTCCACTATAGCCCGATAGTTGCACTCCCCTCACTATAGATATATTTCCGTCCACTTGATTTAACCATGTTCAATAAGTCGTTCCTTCACAGGTTGTTCGTAGGTATAACTAGGTCAAATAACCGTTTCACCCCTATAGTACTTCTTGTTCCTTAAGTTCCACTAATCCTCTAATGAACAATCGGTTTGCGGTCCAACCATCAAACCTAAGTCCCTTTCGATCCAACGAGAGGGTGGGGCCCCTTGTTCAAGTCCTGGAGTTAGTACTTAAGGGAACAACCTCTCTGCTATCCCTGAAATGGGTAGAAGTGAATTCCGTCTTGCGAAACTATGTCCCCAGCTATCTATTCGATCTTATCCCCAAAATGGTAGGCTTGTTGAGTCGGCGATGCTGGCCACTCTCACCCATGCAGATTAAAGGATAATCTCGTATAAACAGGAGCTCATAGTTAGCTCAGGATTAAGAACGAGTTACCTAGGTTATCTATTAGAAATAGTCAGTTTCTTCAGTAAACGGCGTTATAAAGAGAAAGTGACTTATTTCGTGGTCCAGTCTTATGCAAACTCATTGCATAGGACGCCCCCACTCGCATGTCACCACATGAACGATTTAGGATCTCATCGTTTGTACTTGATACAAAGTGGGCCGCGTCCATAGTGTCTCCTGGATAAGGCACCCAACCGTATCCTTATACTATAGACTATTTTGACTATAAACTTGAACTTGATCCTACGATATGTCCCTACATATAGTTCGGGTATTCATTTTATAGTCAAGGATCTTAGTTTATTGGATTTAGGTTAATCATTTGCAATTTACATATTCAATAACATCTTTTACTGAATGACCTCAATAACGTCTTTATTGGAAATAGAATATGTTTAATGATTTACAAACTACGAGTTTATAGGACATTAAACCCAACAGGCTTAAACTCATTAACCAAGTTAGTCTCCATTCGTTAACTGTGGGTCACTCCACTAAAGACCCACAGCTGCACTATTCTCACTGCAAAATATTTCTATGTCCACGAATATCGACCAATAACAGCAAGTTAGTCCTTCACGAGTGTTCGTAACTCTAGCTGGGTCAAATTACCGTTTTACCCTTGAGTTACCTCTACCTCCTTAAGTACCAGTGCTCCTCTAATGAACAATCTGTTTGTGGTTCAACCATCAAACATAAACCCCTCTCGGGCCAATGAGAGGGTAGGGCCCTTTGTTCAAGACCTGGAGACACCACTTAAGAGAACACTCATCTACTTCCTCAAAAGTCGGGAAGGAGTGAATTCCATCTTGTGTGATTATGTTCCCAGCTCCCCACTCGATCTTGTCCCCAAAATGGTAGGCTTATTTAGTCGGCGTACTGCCACTCTCACCCATACAAATCAAAGGACAATCCCTCGTGAACAAGAGTCCATAATCCACTCAGGATTCAGACTAAGTTGCCTAGGTCATCCTAGTGAAATAGAAACCTAACTAGTTAACGGTGTTACAGCTAGCGGTTAATATTTCGCAGTACGGTCTTATGCAAACTCATTGCATAGGATACCCCCACTCGCATGTGTACTACATGGACGCTTTGGATCAATACGTCTGTATTAAATACAAAGCGGGCCGTATCACATAGTGTTACCAGGATAAGGTACCCAGCCGTATCTTTATACTATAGACCTTTTAGGTTGTTACTTGAACATCGATCCCCGTATGTCCCCACATACTAGTTCAAGTTACATACAAACAATCTTGGATCTTAGTTTATTGGATTTGGGTCAAATAGTGCAATATTTAACAATAACATTTTATTGCATAAACTAAACAACACTTTATTAAACACAAGTATAAAATTTGTTTACATTCACTATCTACGAGTTTTAGGGCATAAAACCCAACAAACTCCCACTTGAACTAAAACTCTAGTTTAGTGGGATGTACAACAATCTATTCAGCAGTGGGTGTATAAATACATGTATAAAACATATACAATGTACAAATACAATAAACTAGGGCATCACTATACCCATTACATAATGGTATCACTATACCCATTACATTTCTCCCACTTGCCCTAGATTTCATCTTTGTACATAACTCGTAGACCTAGACCTTCTAGATGACCCTCATACCCTTTAGCCGAGAGAGCCTTCGTGAATATTTCAATTTAATTCAATGTGCTTGCTTGTCTTGGGCTGCAAAGTTCTTATGAATTTGCCACAGTACCACTGTATCACTATAAAGTCTTATGGGCAAGTTCACATTTGGAACACATTCCAAATCAGTCAAGAACTCTCTAAGCCTTACAGTCTCTATCGCTGCTTCACAAGCAGCTATATTTTCGACCTATATGGTCAAGACTGTAATTATGCCACACTATAGCTCCTTTGTAAAGTTTGAGCATGGATACTGATTGATATGTGCTGACTATCCCTACAGCATAACAGATGTCAGGAGTCGTGCAGAGCATTGTATACATTAAGCTGCCCACAACAGAGGCGTAGGGGATCTGTCTCATATCCTCAATTTCTTGAGGTGTCTTAGGACACTATTCCTTAGACAAGTGAACCCCATGCTTGAAAAGCAATAAGCCCTTCTTGGAGTTCTGCATCGAATATCGAGACAACATTTTGTCAATATACGTTGCATGAGACAGGACTAGCGTTTTGTTCTTCCGATCCCGGATTATTTGGATTCCAAGAACATATTCGGCCTCTCCTAAATCTTTCATTTGGAATTTGGCTGCTAGCCATTCTTTTATGTCAGACAGATATCCTTATCAGTCTTAAAATCCATGTCAGTGTATCCTGTAAGGATCAAATCCTTAGTCCCATACACGAGCATATAGTTCCTCTTTTTCCTCAGATACTTGAGGATATTCTTAATGGTTTTTCAGTGATCAAATCTTGGATTAGATTGATACTTACTGACAATCCCTATTGCATAGGGCATTCGTCTCATGTCCTCAACTTCTTGAGGTGTCTCAGGAAACAATTTCTTAGACAAAATGAATTCCACGCCTGAAAGGTGGTGAACCCTTCTAGAAATTCTGCATCTTATATCTAACTAACATCTCGTAGATATAAGATACTTGAGACAAGGCTAGCTTTTTGGTCTTACGGTTCCTAACGATTTGGATCCGAAGAACAAACTTAGCTTCTCCCAAATTTTCATTTGGAAATGAGCTGCTAGCTTATTTTACTAGTTAGTAAGATAACCTACATCATTCCCAATGACTAGGATATCAATCACATACAACACTAATAAAGCTACTGAACTATTGACGATCTTCTTGTTAAGACAAGATTCATCAATGTTCTTGATCAAAGCCAAAAGATTTGATCACAGTATCAAATCTTATATTCCAAGATCGAATTGCTTAGGTCAATCCATGAATGGATTACTTAAGCTTGCAAACCCCTTTTGCTTCTGATCTTGCTAAATGAACCATTCTGCTAGAGACATGTAGATACTCTTCTCAAGATTACCATTCAAAAGGGTAGTCTTGACATCCATTCTAAATGGACAAGAGTTCTAACAGACTTCAACATGGCGACAGGAGATAAGAATTTCTTACAGTCCCCTGTCTCTGGGTATAACCCTTTTGCCATAAGTCTAACCATAAGATTATGTCTCGTTTCTTCTTGTAGATTCATTTGTAATCCATAGGTGTTACCCCATTAGATAGATCTACAAGATTCTAGATGGAATTGAAATCACATATTTCAATTTCGGGTCCATCACTTTAATCCAATTGGTTCTTGTTAACATCATTCATTGCCTTGCTCTAAGACAATGAATCCTCTAATTCATCACCAGGTATGACGATCTGGGCTTCAATTAAGCCCATGTAATGGTTAGATTGTAGAACAATCCTCCCACTATATTGAGGCACTCTCAACTTTTGAGATAGATGTAACTAACCAGTTGTGTTGGCCTTATCAACAACTCTTGTTAAAGGTCCAGCGTCATCAACAACCCTTGTTGATTGATCAACAACTCTTGTTGATATTTCTGTAGCTTCATCAGTTAATTTACTTAAAACGACCTTACTTTGTGGCTTATTATTTCTTATGTGGTATTCTTCTGAGAATGTAGCATTTGTCGGTACAAATTCTTTATTCTCTTGCGGATTGAAGAAGTATCCACATCTTTCGTTTTCATGGGGTAGCCTACGAATAGGTATATTGTTGAACAGTGTTCCAATTTCTTTTTGGGTTAGCCACAAGCACGTGTGTTGGACTCCCCAAAAATAACGTAAACTACTTTTACGCCTTATCCACAATTCAAAAGATGTTTCAGAAACACTTTTGATGGAACGCTGTTCAAAATATGTACTGCAGTCAACACTGCATGACCCCAAAATGAGTCAGGCAAATGAGCATAGCTCATAATGAAACGAACCGTATCCAATAGAGTTCTATTTCTCCTATCTGATACACCGTTTCCTTAAGGTGTTTCAGGGGTAGTTGAGATGTAATTCCATGTTCTATCAAATAGTCTTGGAATCTCAAGTCTCATCTACTCTACACCTCGATCAGATCGAAGTGTTTTTATCATCTCACCTAACAAGTTTCCAACTTCAGTCTCAAACCACTTTGAATTTCTCAAGAGCTTTAGACTTAAGTTGCATTAGGTTGAGATACACATACCTTGAATAATTATCTATAATATAGATGAATTATTCATGCCCTCCCACTGCTTTAACATATTAGACCACAAGGATCCAAATGTACAAGCTCCAAGGGCTCCTTGGCTCTTTTAGCTCTTTTCCAGTAAAAGATCTATCAGTCATATTGCCCATAAGGCATGACTTAATTGGTATTAGAGAGTGTTCTTCTAACTAACATAGAAGTATACTCTAGACTAAGTTCCCAATCATATTGAGATAAAAAATAGCCTAACACCTTAAGAACCAAAGAAAGGTATTTCCTTTAGGAGAAAATCTTTGCCTTTCATTTCCATGAGTAGTAGCAGCCTCAAAACACCTCAGTGTTCATGACTCTTTTACTCTTGATTAGTCTTAAAAACATTTATGTTATTTTTCAGTTCGGCAGAACAAAAGTTAACTCCCTTTCTTGAAATGAACTGCGTTAGCAGGGAAAGGTAAAGAGTAACACATTGTTCTAGCCAATAAGATACAGAAATCAAATTTCTTTTGATCTTAGGAATTACATACACATTATCTAATAATATGTATTTGCTCCCACTGGGAAAAATAACTTAACGTTCCTCTTTGCTACAGCCAAGATAACCTCTCTAGTTCAAAACTTTGAGAGTTATCTCAATAGCATCAAGTTGTTGCCAAGAATTCATTCCTTTTAATAAGAAGAACAAACGTGATTTGTGACTATGAATCAAGTATTCGGGTAGAATCACCATTCTTCACAAATTATGCTTCCAAGACTAGTAAATCGAATTTACTGTCTTTGGACAAGTCTTCTTTGGCTGAGCAAGGCTCAATGTTACATTCATTAATAACACTTCTTAATGAATTAAACATTTGGGGCATGAGAACATTTCTCTGTTAAGACTAATCTTAAAATATTCGCCACAAATTAATCGTTTAAGTTTGTTGTATAATTACCGTTATAGGCATAAGACTATGCACATATTTAATCATTGAATCGCTGAAATAACAAATTACTTGATTATTTATCGCACTAACCCATTACAAGAGCAATACAAACAATTACATACAATCCAATCAGTTTAGCAAAAACAAGCAATCATAGAACCCTAATACTATTGATTTAGTTTTGCAACGATGTTTTAGAGGTTTAGAGCAACAGCCACCGAAGAGTGGTTAGCTACTCCTCCTTTGAAATGAGACACTTCTCAGCTAATTCTAATTCCAGAATAACTCATATTCCTATAGACATTAGCCACCGTTATTCGGTCAAGGATTTGTTAACACACTTAACTCATCCTCGTAAGTGTAACCCTCCCACTTTCAGATCCCAGAGGCACGCACCAATATGCTACCGAAGGGAAAGACAACTGTTGGTAATTAGCCTAAGTGACCTTATCCTTTTCAGGAGTTCACGGTGTTACGAATCCTATGATCAGGCCCTCCGAAGGGATGGTTGCTCTAGGACAACACTCAGGCGGATCATAAGACTCTCACGGTGTGACCTATGGGCGGAGACCGAGGGATACGTTGACACGTGTCCCGCTCCCACTTACTATGGGCACTTTCCCCATTCACCTTGTTATTGACCCATGCAAACACTTTCCGAAGGGAGGTTGCGCTAAAACGACACGAAGCCGAGCATGGATCTCACGTTGTAAATATAGGGACGTAGGAGTAAAAATTTTACCTCCCACTAAAGTGACCTATCGTATATTTTAGGGTTTATTAACCTAGATAAATCCGGCTAATTCAATTTATCTAAGTCTAATCCTATTATAACTATTATAATGAGAATTGTAATGTTCTAGGTGAATTAAACTCTTTTAACAAACCTAGCAACACCGTATGCTAACATGACTATGGTTATTTCAACTCAGGTTCCGGGTTTGTTCCCAGGTAGCAGGTGTTTCGTAAACCGTCAGCTTAAATAACTCCAGCCTTAGACAGAACGTAACCGGGAGAGTTCCCTTTTAACCATAATAATAATAATGTAAAGTCTTTACTCTAAAGATCTAGGTGTATTAAACTCTTTTAATAAACCTAGTGACATTGCATGCTAACATTTAACCATGATTAATTCAACTCCGGTATTCCGGGTCAGTTCCCAGGTAGGAGGTGTTCCGTAAACTGTCAACTTAAGTACCCCCAACCTTAGACAGAACTTTACCGGTAGAGTTCCCTTATAATCATAGTAATGTTTGTCCTACTTAGTAGGTTAAAACTATTTTTTTAAAAACTAAGCAAGACTTAATTCTAATCCTATTAGAATTAACGAGATCTTAGGTCTAATTAATTTTAAACATTTTAAAATTAATTCATTTACCTATGATCCTATGTTTGCATGCAATCTTGATTATAGGTTGACGGTTTCTAATCATCAATTTTAAACTATTCAAAATTTTAATGATTAGCCCTATAATCATGCACACTATAGTTTTAAAATAATTAACAATCATATTCAAGTTAATATAATAAAACTATATATATAGCCTTGCATTGCATGAATTTTAATATAACAATTATATTATGCTATGGATGTTTCATGCTCAATGCAACTTTGATTTCTTTATTAAATAATTATAACAATTATAATATTGCCAATGAAGGTAAATCAAAGTAGCATGCTGCAAATAACTTATTAAATATAACTCTTTATAATTAACTAGGTAATTGCATGCATCATGCTTATCCTTTTTCATGATATTAATATAACTCAATTATATATTAAAACTGAAGGGAATAAAAGTCCCCACGCAGCGGAAGCGCATCGAAAGGACCTTACGCCGTATATTAATTAACATTAAAATACCGTTACGAAAAACTCAAATACACTTTAAACACACTTTAAAGTTGCTGGAAAATTGGTTTAAACATGCTGAAAAATAAATCTAAATTTATTTTCATGCTATTCTAAAGAAAAGGGCAAGGACCGTTACAAACCTTCGTTGTAGACTTGACCGTTCTTCGCCAACGACGCTCCAACGATCGAAAACGCAGCAGCCTCCTTGTCTTATAATCGCTGGAAATTTCATCTTGATTGACACAATAACCACAGAGGTTACACCGGTATGTCTCTAAGTCTAGGAGGCAAAAGACTTGTGGGAGTCTTTCTCTAAGAGGGAGGCTAGAGAGAATTCTAGGTCTTGTCTTGTGATTCTAAGAGCAAGAGGAGAGTATCTTTTGACCAATTAGGTCTAGTGTTCTATTTATAGAAGAGAGGCCATGAATAAAATATTCAATTAAATCAATCTTTTCCAAAATTGATTCAATCTTATTCCTTATTTAATCAATCCATTATCAATCAATTCCACAATTGATTAATCTTTTCCACAAATGACTAATTACTTCCATAAGTGATTAGATCATTTCCATAAATGATTAATCACTTCCTTAAGTGATTAATTATTTCCATAATTGATTAATTCCCGGTTAATGAATTCTTTAATTAATTAACCACCAATTAAATATCACATATTTAATTTCCGGCCTTGAATTAATTAATTTGCCCAAATAGATTTTAGGCCTTAAATTAATTAATTCATTATTTGAACTCTTTCAAACTTCCATAAATTTATATTAATATTTGAATTTCTTCAAATATTAATTTCTCTCATAATAATATATCAATATATATTATATTTGTTTCCCTTGGTAAATTGAACATTTTCAATTTACATTTATTACTTAGTTGCCTCAAATTACTTTATGAGCTACCAGTGGGACCTAATGGACCTGCAGATCAGAAGCTCCAACGATATGAGATTAATTTGTCAAACTCATTAACCAAATTAATCAATATTCGTTAACTGTGTGTACATTCCACTATAGACTCACAGTTGCACTCTTCTCACTGCAGACATATTTTCTGTGTCCACGGACATAGACCAATATCGACTAGTTAGTCCTTCACGAGTGTCCGTAACACCAGCTAGGTCAAATTACCGTTTTATCCCTGGGTTACTTCTATTTCCTTAAGTACCAGTTCTCCTCTAATGAACAACCTGTTTGTGGTCCAACCATCAAACAGAAAACCCTCTCGTGCCATTGAGAGGGTATGGCCCTTTGTTCAAGACTCGGAGTAACCACTTAAGGGAACACTCATCTGCTTCCCTAAAGTCGGGAAGGAGTGAATTCCATCTTGTACGATTATATTCCCAGCTCCCCATTCGGTCTTGTCTCCAAAATGGTAGGCTAATTGAGTCGGCGTATTGGCCACTCTCACCCATGCAAATCAAAGGACAATCTCTCATGAGCAGGAGTCCATAATCAACTCAGGATTAAGACTAAGTTGTCTAGGTCGTCCTAGTGAAATAGAAAACCAACTAGTTAATGGTGTTATAACTAGTGGTTACTATTTCGCGGTCCGGTCTTATGCAAACTCATTGCATAGGATACCCTCACTCGCATGTCTCCTACACGAACGCGTTGGATCGTAGCGTTTGTATCAAATACAAAGTGGGCCGTATCCATAGTGTCACCAGGATAAGGCACCCAGTCTTGAAGGGATAAAAGCCCCACGCAGCGGAAAGTATTACCGAACCTACTCAGAGTCTTATATTCTAATTGAAATACCAATACAATTTGCTAAATATTACAGCAATAAATCTATATTTAATGGGCTGTGCATAGGCTATAAACATGCTAAAAAGATCAACTAGATTGATCCTAGTGATCAAGGATTTCATAGAAAACTTACTTTTGTAGAAAGCCTTGATCAATTTGCCTTTTCTTGCCAATAAGATTGGAAACGCAGCAACCCTCTTGTGTGAACACCACCAATCGGCTACACCAGTATATCTCTAAGACTTCTTGAAGCAGGAGACTTGTGGGAGTCTTTTGGGAGAAATCTCTGAGAGAAGGAGAGACAATGGGATGCCTTTCACCCCACCCCAGGGGTCCTATATATAGGTAAAGGCCAAGACCTTTTCCTAGGAAAAGGTCTAGGAATAAGTTCAAATCTATTATCTGAATAATATCTAATTTTAATAATTAATTAATTCCATAATTAATTAATTACCCAATTAAATATCACATATTTAATCTTAGGGATTTTATTAAAATTAAAATTAATATGAATCCAATTCATATTAAATTTATTTGAACTCTTTCAAATATTTTCTTTCCTAATAGGAAAAGGTCTCTAATTTTAATAAATAATTAATTAATTCCATGATTAATTAATTACCCAATTAAATATCATATATTTAATCTTAGGGATTTTATTAAAATTAATATGAATCCAATTCATATTAAATTTATTTGAACTCTTTCAAATATTTTCTCTGAAGAATTAATTTTTGAAATTAATTCAAAAATTATATTATAAAGTTTCATAAACTTTATATTATAATGCATCAATATACATTATACGATTCTCCAAATAAATTGAACACTTTCAATTTACAATTTATATTTGTTTGCTTCAAGTCTTTTTACGAGCTACCAGTGGGACCTAATGGACCTACAGATCAGAAGCTCCAACGATACGAGACTAATCGGCTTAAACTCATTAACCAAGTCAGTCTCCATTCGTTAACTGTGGGTCATTCCACTAAAGACCTTCAGCTGCACTCTTCTCACTGCAGAATATTTCTGTGTCCACGGATATCGACCAATACTACAAGTCAGTCCTTCACGTGTGTTCGTATCCCAGCTGGGTCAAATTACCGTTTTACCCCTGGTTTACATCTTTGTCCTTAAGTCCCCATTGCTCCTCTAATGAACAACCTGTTTGAGGTCCAACCAACAAACAGAAGTCCCTCTCGTGCCATAGAGAGGGTTGGGCCCATTGTTCAAGTCCCGGAGACACCACTTAAGGGAACACACCTCTACTTACCCTAGAGTCGGGAAAGAGTGAATTCCATCTTGTGTGATTATGTTCCCAGCTCCCCACTCGGTATTGTCCCCAAAATGGTAGGCTTATTGAGTCGGCGAGCTGGCCACTCTCACCCATACAAATCAAAGGACAACTCCTCGTGAACAGGAGTCCATAATCCACTCAGGATTGAGACTGAGTTGTCTAGGTCATCCTAGTGAAATAGAAACCAAGCCAACTAACGGTGTTACAGTTAGAGGTTAACTATTTCGCGGTCCGGTCTTATGCAAACTCATTGCATAGGATACCCCCACTCACATGTCAACTACATGGACGCGTTGGATCATAGCGTTTGTATCATAATACAAAGTGGGTCGTATCCATAGTGTCACCAAGATAAGGTACCCAGCCTTATCCCTATACTATAGACCCTTTAGGCTGAATCTTGAACATTGATCCTCGTATGTCCCTACATATTAGTTCAAGCCTCATACTATCAGCCTAGGATGTTTAGTTTATTGGATTAGGGTTAATAAGACAAGATCTACTAAATACAAACAAAATAAACTATTTTATTAATGTTTGGTAAAATGTTACATTTACTATCTACGAGTTTTAGGGCATAAAACCCAACATGTATCAAATACAAAGTGGGCCGTATCCATAGTGTCACCAGGATAAGGCACCCAGTCTTATCCCTATACTATAGACCCTTTAGGCTGTTTCTTGAACAATGATCCCATATGTTGCTACATATAGTTCAAGACTCATATTACAGCCTGGGATGTCTAGTTTATTGGATTAGGGTTATTTTTAGGCAAAAACAAATATAAAATAACTAATAACATTTAATGGAAAAATATATCAATATTATTTCATTAATATCCGGTCAACGGTTACATTCACTATCTACGAGTTTTAGGGCATAAAACCCAACAAAAACTCATGAAAATAAACTATGCATTTCAATCCATACATTATAACTAATTCCAAACAACGATGAACACTCTGGTGACATCGGTGAACAACCACGACATTGCTTTGAAAAACATGGAGGTCCAGTTGGGACAGATCACTACAGCAGTGAATGCCCTTCAGAAGGGTAAATTTCCCAGCGATACAGAAGTGAATCCTAGAGAGCAATGTAAGGTAATCACACTCCAGAGTGGGAGACAGTTGGAGAACTGTTCAGATGAAGAGAAGCAGAAGAAGAAGGAAGAAAGAACGAGCATGGATGAAGACAGCGGCGCGGAGGCAGAAAAAACCTCTGCAGAAAGGTCCCAAAATCCTCCTTGCTCAGTTAAATTTAATTTTGATTTGACTAACAATTTTGCAGGAACCCATGAGAAAAAGTTTGATGAAAAAGAGAAGATGAAAGAGAAGATGGAAGAAGAAGAACAAGAGGTAGTCCCGTGCAACCATCATAACCGGGGGTCTCACATTAGCCCACCCAGGAGGAGGGGCGAATGTCCGGCTTTCGATTACAGGGAGTTGCCTTTTCCCCATAGATTTAAAAATGTTAAGTTAGATGAGCAGTTTGCAAGGTTTCTAGAGATGTTTAAGAAATTGACTGTTAATATTCCTCTAGTAGATGCTTTATCTAACATGCCAAATTATGGGAAGTTTATGAAAGAAATGCTTGCGAGAAAGAAAAATTTGAAGAAAAAAGAAGTTTTTAAATTATCGGAAAACAGTAGTACAGTAGTCTTAGGGAAGATGCCTCTAAAACAGAAAGACCTAGGGAGTTTCACTGTTCCCTGTACAATAGGAGAGGTGTCATTTGATAGGGCATTATGTGATTTGGGTACGAGTATTAATCTGATGCCTTATTCCCTTTTCAGGAAAATTGGACTTACGAGATTGAAAGATACGGACATAACCCTCTAGCTGGCGGACCAATCAATAACCCACCCGATGGGGATTGTGGAGGACGTGTTAGTAAAGGTAAATAAGTTCATTTTTCCTGTAGACTTCGTAATGCTGGACATGCAGGAGGACAAAGAAGTTCCCATCATTTTGGGGCGACCTTTCTTAGTCACTGGTAAGGTCGAGATTAGCGTTCGTACGGGTAAGTTGACTCTTAATGTAGATGATGAAAAGGTAGTTTTTAGTATCTTTGGCCATGATGAGTCTGTGTGCAGTATACATGTTTTTCTGTTGACCTAGAATTTCTACATGATGAGGAGGATGAAGAGATTCACTTAGCCCTAGAATTAGAAGGTCTTTCTATGAATGATGATGATTTTAACCCATTTGAGTTTTTCGATGATATCATGTTTGAGAATGAGGAGATGGAAAATTTTGAATTACCTGTTCTAAATTTTGATGAATATGAGTTAGATCATAGCATTGTATAGTCTAGTACAGTTTCTGAGTCTCATGATCATGTACAGCAGTTTACACCTGATGAATGGTTAGTCCTTTTAGAAAAACCACCTCAGAATCCGAGACCGGTAGACATTATGATGCTAGATGCCTCTGTTAATAATTGTTTTGTGAATAGGGATTTAGAAAAAAGTTTTGATTTGATGGCTTATGTTATGAAATGTTATTTTGATAATCTGTATTCCAAAGATGGACCAGGGGAGATTTTCTTCAATCCCCTGTTTGCTATGTGTGCTACAGCACGATATTTTATCAGAGGCCCAGAGGAGGACGAAAATTTTTACTTCGAACCTCCATGAGTGTTCCGAGCCTCGTTTAGCTAAAGACGTTAAAGAAGCGCTGCTTGGGAGGCAACCCAAGGATTTAAAAATTAGTTAGTTGTTTTCTTTTTGCGGTTGTAAATAAATCCCCCTTGCTTCGTGATCCAATTTTGTTTTACAGGATCCACGTAGCAAGTCCCGAGAAATCCAAAGGATGCACTTTCCCGGCCCCGAAGGGTGAGGACGTTTTCTCCATATGGACTCAGGGAAGTCTCAGTATCCCCTCTTTATGCTTTCTTGTTTTAAACATTAGGGACAATGTTTAGTTTAAGTTTGGGGGGGAGGCTTTCGCTGTGTTTGAGCTTAGTTGAAATTCTTCTGGATGCATGTTAGGATAGTGATGATAGCCGCGGATTTGGTTTTTGAGCTTTGTGGGATGAGGTTTATATGATTGTGGAGTTCGAGAGCATAGCAGAAATCTGAGAAATTTTGATTTTTTTTTTTTGCTTAGTATTAATGTCTAAAGCATGCAATAAACTTATCTTGTGAGATCTTTGAAAATATAGATTCTTATTATGGTTTTTAAAAGTTTGTTGTCGCTCTGATAGGCTTAGTCTCTGGCACTAGGAGTTATGCTTGACTGTTTTAAGAACTAGGTGAAAAGAAAAGAAAAAGAAAAAGAAAAATGTTATGCCTGCAAAAAGAAAAAGCAACACTAGAAAAAGAATTATCTGTTGAGGAAAGAAAATAATTTTTGCTTGCAAAGAGAAAAAAATAGACTAGGGGTAAAAAGAGCTACCTCCGTTGTGATCAGTTAGGATCATCCAAGGCTTAAATTCGGGATATGGGTCCTTGCAACGGTGTGTGAAAGCTAGTGCCCTTAGGATCATAAAAAGCAAGTTTGGAGGAATCCCCTTAGAAAAAGAAAAGAATCAGGCGCCCTAGTTTCTTTGTTTGCAAGATAGCTAAAATCTGACCTGTTAGGACTTTTAGCTAGTATAGGGGGAAGACAAATGGAAAAAGCCGTAAAACTAATCTAGGTTAGTAAAAGAACCACTAGATAAGTTTTGAGCATGCTATTCGTTAATTCTAAGTTTCATTTTTTAAATTTCTTCATGGGTATGTTGTGCTTGCTTAGTCCACTTGCATGTTTTCCGTATTTCCCTAAGAATTCTAAAATCAATGAGGCTAGAGCGATTCTTTTCATGCATCCTTAGAATTTATTTTGCTCAGGACTAGCAAAAGCTTAAGTTTGGGGGTGTGATAGAGAGCATAAATGTTGCTATTTTGTCCTTGAATTTAATAGCTTTTGATGTGCTTTATTGTGTTTTTATTATATAAATTCGTTTAATTAATTAATTTTGGTCCCTAGGAGTTTTTGTGAAAAATTGGAGAAAATAAGCCCAAATTATTGAAGATTAATCCATGGAGATCTAAGTGGGTCAAGTGGGAGAAGTCCAAGACCCATTGATGACCGCAAAGTGCACGGGCCACAAGTAATATAAAACGGTACAGTAATACCGAGTATCGAATTCCACAGGGAGGATAATGGTCAGGCAAGATAATGATACGAACACTAAAATTACTAGGACAAAATATTATTTAGGGATCCTAACATGATGATAAAGCAATCAAAAATTAATGCAATTAAAGAATTAAAGTGATCAATCAAATGCAAAAAGTGGAGAAAGAATCTATTGTGAGGCGGGGTCTTGAAAGTCGGATTATAGCTAATTAATTATCCTAATCATCCTATCTTATGCCCGACTAATTATAAACCTAGAATCTCCGTTTAGCACATAGGTTCTCCTTTCGGTTTCCCCTAATTATAATTAACTCATATTAATAACCTAAGTGTCCGTAGCGCTATTAAATTTGTTAATTAATTGGCCCTGATTCATTTTCGGTTTCTAAGCTTAACCAACTACTCTCATTGTCACTACGAGCAGTTAAGCCTAGTTGAGTGGATTATGATCTATCCTAACTTCTCTCCATTGAGTTTCCATTAGGAATCTAATCATTATACAATTGGCCAGATTATATAAAGCATTAAGACCATCCACACAAATAATCAATATATGGACACAAGATAGGCAATTAAGATATTAATCAACTATAATCTTCATTTCAAGACCCATAAATGGGATTTAGCTATACATAATGGTCAAAACTTCCCAAGAGTACATAATGATAACCATAAAAGAGCAAAATAAAGAGATAGGAGAATGAACCGTAGAGAACCCCTTGCTTGCGCTTGGATCCTCTGCGTTACAAGCTCTCGAGCCCTCCAAAATTGCTTGATACAAGATTGCACACTTTCCTCACAACGTGACCCTCAAAGAGGCTCTAAGAGCCTTTAGAAAGACTAAAGAAAGGAATTAGAATGGTGATTGATGATGAAATGAGGGAGTGAGGCGCGCCTTTTATAGGCCTGGAAATGGGGCAGCGTCGTGACGCTGTGACATCACTTGTCTTGGGCGACAAGATAGGACAGCGTCGAGACGTTAAGGGACAGCGTCGAGACGTTAGGGGACAGCGTCGCGACGGTGTCCTAGTTCCAGAACGTTCCAAGCGCGGATTTGCATAGAATTTCGGGCCTCCTTCATTTCTTTTGGCCCAAACACTTTATATGATAGATCTTGGGCCCTTTCTCTTGACCCAACTTGATGATTAAGACTTGAATTCCATGAATTTGGGCTCTTTTTCTCCAATTATCTATATAATTCTCCTAGGGAAAAAATTATAAAGATCAATAGATATTTATAATAAAAGCATACAAAAGGTAGTAAATATAAGGACAAAATAGCAACATTTATGCTTGCTATCACCCATCATGGAAGACAATTGGGCCAAATAATGGAGGAGAGCTCAAAACTCAGCCTTGAAACACATCTGGAAGCTTCTAGCCGAAGGGCAACGTCTCGACGCTGTCCCTTAGCATCTCGACGTTGTGGTGTCTTGGCGCCCAAGCAGCATACGTCACAGCGTCGCGACGCTGTCCCATTTTCAGGCCTATAAAAGGCACGACTCACCCCCCATTTCCATCATCAAGCAATTCTCCATTTCATTATTTTAGTCCTTCCAAGGCTCTTTGAGCCATCTTTGAGGTTGAGTTGTGAGGAGAGCGAAAATTCTTGTATTGGAAATTTTTTGGAGTGCTCGAGAGCTTGTAACGAGGAGGATCCAAGGCGCAAGCAAGGAGTCCCTCTACGGTTCATCTCCTAACTCCTTTAATTGTTCATTTATGCTTTCTAGTATGTAGAGAAGGGAAGTTTTGATACACATGTATAGCTAAATCCCAGTTTGCGGGTCTTGATTGAAAGAATATAGTAAATTGTTATTTTGATTGCCTATCTTTGTGTCCATTATACTGATTATTTGTGTGGGTGCTCGTAATGCTCTATAGAATCTGGCCAATTTTATAGTGATTAGATACTTAGTGGAAACTCGACGAGAGAAGCTAAGTCAGGTCATAACCCGCTCAACTAGACTTAACTGCTCGTAGTGACAGCGAGAGTAGTTGGTTAGGCTTAGAGATCGAAAATGAATCAAGGCTCATTAATTAACCCGTTTAATAGCGCTAAGGACACTTTGGTTATTAAAATGAGTTAGTTATAATTAGGGGAAACCGAAAGGAGAACCTATGTAATAAATGGGGATTCTAGACTTATAATTAGTCAGATACAAGATAGGATAATTAGAATAACTAATGAGCTATATTTCGGATTTCAAGACCCCGCCTCTCAATCGACTTTGCCATCCTCTTTACCACCTTGCTTGATCAATTTAATTCATTGTTTTGCTTTAATTTTGATTGCATCCTTCATTATGTTTAGGTCCCTAAATAATAATTCATCTTAGTATTTTTAGTACTTAGTTTATTATTTTGTCTAAATACAATCCTCCCTGTGGAAATCGATACTTGGTACCCTACCGTTTTATATTACTTGTGGCAACCGTACGCTTGCGGTACACGCAACACTGGCATTACGAACACACGTGAAGGATTGACTTACCATTATTGGTCTATATCCGTAGACACAAAAATATTCTGCAGTGAGAAGAGCGCAGTTGTGAGTCTTTAGTGGAGTGACCCGCAATTAATGAACATTGGTTAAACTAATTAATGAGTTTAGTCATTTAACCTCATATCATTGGAGCTTTTGATATGTAGGTCCATTAGGTCCCCCTGCTAGCTCATTAAGGGTAATTAGGAACAATTAGTCTTGAAAGATATTTGAATAGTTCAAAATCCATTATGGGAAATCAACTTAATTGTATGAGATACAATTAATATAATATATGTGATACATTATAATATAAAATTTAATTTAAGATTAAACTTTATTAATTGAGAGAAATATAATTAAATATGATTAATTGGAGACTTAAATTAAATATGTAGTAATTAATTAATTGGAGAATTAATTATTTAATTAAATTAAGTTTGATTTAATTAAAAACTACAGGTTATGTGGGAGATGTTCATTTAAATATGATTTAAATGAAACTAATTAAATTTGATTTAATTAATTGTTGATTTAATTAACTAATTATTATTAGTTAATTAAATAAATCTCTATCCTATTATGACTAGGAAAGGGGTATGACATTTTATATAAAGGACATAATGTCTTCCCAATTGACATAACTCACATTCAACACTTTTCTCTCAAACAAAATTTCTCTCTAAGAATTTCACAACATTCTAGTGAATTTCTTTTTCCCAAAATTCAAGAACACCAAGCCCCAAAACTTGGTTCCTAGTCCTAGAGATATAGCAGTGGAAGATCTCGGTGGTAGTGTCTTTACTGTGATCATATTGTTCTTGGTGGGAGTTCATTGAAGAAAATCTTCAACAAGTAAGTATTTCAATTATTAGATTTAGATCTAATGCATGCTTAGCTTAATTTATATATAGAATCGTTTTGTATGGATTGCCAATGTACTAGTATTTTAGAAAACTTAATTAAAATATGAATCGGTCCTATACGCTTCCGCTGAGAATTTAGGAATTCCAATCATTCACTCACGACTACAGTGTTCGAGGGTCATCTAGAGAGTCTAGGTCTACAAGATATGTACATAAGATAATCTAGGGCAAGTGGGAGAATGTGTAATGGGTATACTGAATGCCCTAGTTTATTGTATTTTACATATATGTATTGTACTGTAATAATACATCCCATTGTTTTTGGATTATTGTGTTGGTGTACACCCCATTAGAGTTTTAGTTCAAGTGGGAGTTTGTTGGGTTTTATGCCCTAAAACTCGTGGATAGTAAATGTAACAAATTAATTAATATCAATAAAGAGTTATAGAAATTATTCAATAAGGAGTTATTGAATTTGTTATTCTTAGTCTTGCAATAATTAACCTTAAATCCAATAAACTAAACATCCAAGGTTGTTTTATGAAACTTGAACTGTATGTGGAGATATACGGGAATCAATGTTCAAGTAACAACCTAAAGGGTCTATAGTTTAGAGATAAGGTTGGGTACCTTATCCTGGTGACACTATGTGATACGGTCCACTTTGTATTCGATACAAACACATTGATCCAATGTGTTCATGTAGTGGACATGCGAGTGGTGGTATCCTATGCAATGAGTTTGCATAAGACTGGACCATGAAATAGTAACCACTAGATGTAACATTGTTGACTAGTTAGGTTTCTATTTCAATAGGATGACCTAGGTAATCCTGAGTGTGTTATAGACTCTTTTTAATGAGAGGTTATTCTTAGATTTGTATGGGTGAAAATGGTCGGATTCGTAGACTCAATAAGCCTACCATTTCAGGGATAAGACCGAGTGGGGGCTGGGAACATAACAACACAAGATGGAATTCACTATTTCTCGTCTTTAGGGCAAGTAGATGAGTGTTCCCTTAGGGGTCGTTTGTTTTGAGGTAATCTTAGATTCCCTCTTCATAGGCATCCAGATTACTATGTTTGGATTGTGGTAATCTTAAAATTAACAGGCATCCAAAGATATCGGGTATCCTAAAATCCCCCCTTTTAAGCTATCTTGATTCCCGTTGAAAAGATGGGTTTTTAAAATTCCCTTCTTTAAGGCATCTGGAAGATTATATAATTTACCCCTAACCCTAATTATTAGGCCACTATTCACTCCCTTTTTCTGCAAGTCGTATAATTAGTCATCCCTTCTCATCAATATTTTTTTTTCTAAACAACGCTCTCATTCCCTCATTTGCTCTACACGGAATTTTCTCTACGGCTTTCTCTTCCAGGTATTTTTCATGTTTCCTTTCTTACTCTCATTCCCTCATTTGCCTTTCTTTTTTCTACTTTTTCACATTTTCTCTATTGTGTTTTCTATTCAAATTTGATCATTTTTTTAATATGAGATTTACATCGAGACATTGACCTTGAAAGTGGAGGTCTCAATGTCTCTCTATTAGATCATCTAATCTTTATTCTTATTTTTTCCAGTTTTATCTTTTACATTTTTTATAATATCAACATCTTCCACAGTTTTCTTCATTTTTTAATCAATTTTTTTGCACTTTTCAATATTTTCTGCATTTATATTTTCTCCAAATTAATTTTCTGCATATTAATTTTAGGATTTTCTGCATTTCTTTTCTGCAAATTGGTTTTCTGCATTTTTCGTTATGCATATTGCTTTTGGATTTTCTGTATTTTAACAATTTTCTGGTTTTTTATTTTCTGCAAATTGGTTTTCTGAATTTTACATATTTTCTGCATATCACTTTTGGAATTTTCTGCATTTTTCTGCATTTTTCAACATTTTCTTCATTTTTATTTTATACATATTGATTTTCTGCATTATATTTTGCAAGTTAATTTTCTGCATATTACTTTTTGAATTTTTCTACACTTTAACTTTTTTTTTTAATTTTCAACATTTTCTTCACTCTCCTTTGCAAATTAATTTTATAGATTTTATACACATTAATTTTTACACTTTAATATTTACTGCATTTGATTTTTTTGTAAATAAATTTCTGTTATTTTAAAAATTTTATTTTATGTAATTTAAATATAAAGATGTCAGTAAGATAGTTTTTTAAATTAGATTGATTGCATCAACTCAAATGGGAGGTCAAGTTCGACAATGAATAAGCAAAGACAAATTCCCATATCTAAATAGTAGAAGAAAAATGCCTCAACAAAATATTAGAAGGAAAAAAATAGTTGTTTTGTGTATGTCATTCTATAATGTCCATAGGTTGATGCGTATAAAAACATTATTGAAATCATGCTTGGATTTTTTAGGTAAATTTAGTATTTATATTGATGCTCAATTACAACAAAAAATGGTACAATAGTGCTGAATTGCAATTGGAAATGGTACACTAATATATATCTAGATTTTTTCTTTTTTTTTTTCCATTTGAAATCATGCTTGGATTTTTTAGGTAAATTTAGTATTTATATTGATAATGTTCTAAACCTTATGTACAAAAATTGTATTTATATTCTTTGCAGACATGGATGATCTTTTATTGGAATTGATGGATAATATTGTGGCAATGTTAATTTGTTACATAGACATGTTGAACCAAATGTACTTTTTGAATTTATTGTTATTATCAATTATTGTATGTAAGAAGCACTCTCGTAGATATGTAAGAGGTGAAAGTACATTCCGTAGATTACAAGTTAGGCAACTTAATGTCCATAGGTTCATACATTAGAGTGATTTGGCATGTTTTGAGCATACTCGTACGAATAGGAGAACATTTAGTATACTTTGTCATATGCTCAAAACTATAGGCAAGTTAAATGGAAGTAAACATATAGAGATTGAAGAAATGGTAGCAATATTTTTACACATCATTGCACACGATGTAAAAAATAGAGTGGTGCGTAGACATTTTGTTCGATCAGGTGAAACATTTAGTAGATGCTTTAATGAAGTTCTTAATTCGATATTGCGCCTACATGAGTGTCTACTAAAAAAACCAGATCCTATACCTGCAAATTCATTGGATGGAAAATGGAAATGGTTTGAGGTATGACTTAAAGTACTAAGCTTAATATTTGTCATTAGTGAAACTTGTTTAAATGGGATAAAACAATTTTTTTTGTTCTTTTACAGAATTGCTTGGGAGCATTAGATGGAACACATATTAAAGTGAATGTCAATATCATTGATAGACCTAGATATAGAACAAGAAAAAATGAAATAGCCACAAATGTGTTGGGTGTTTGTAGCCAAAATATGAAATTTATTTATGTCTTACTTGGGTGGGAAGGATCAGCTTCAGATTCTAGAGTTCTAAGGGATGCTATATCGAGGAGGAATGGGCTAAAAATCCCAAAAGGTAGTAACTACACAAATAATTTAAAATTTCCCATAATGTATGTATATGTTAAAAAAACTTAAAATTCCTAATTGAACCTTTGAATTTGTAGGATTTTATTACCTATGTGATGTCGGATATACAAATGGAGAGGGATTTTTAACACTGTATAGAGGACAACACTATCATTTAAATGAATGGCGACAAGGTCATACACCAATATCACCAGAGGAATTTTTCAACATGAAGCACTCTTCTGCAAGGAATGTAATTGAGAGGGCCTTTGGCCTTCTTAAAGGAAGATGGGCTATTCTCAGATCAAAGTCATATTATCCTGTTAAAACTCAATGTAGAATAATAACTGCTTGTTGTTTGCTCCACAATTTAATTAGACGGGAAATGCCCATTGATCCAATGGAAGATGAGTTGGTTCATAGTACCTTGAATGAAACTGAATTAGACTGTATCACTTATGTGGAGACATCGAATGAGTGAAATGCTTGGCGAGATACCTTAGCTTGGGAGATGTGTGATACATGGAGATTTAGTATGAATTAGTGAATATTTGAGAGTAGTCGCGCTACTGTTTATATTTTTAGACATTTATCTTTTTTTTTTTTGCAATTCATTAATTGAGGTTGTTTTTATTAATTATGGTTATTTTTAATTATTATATTTTATTACTGAGCTGAGTTAAATCTTATTAATCTATTTCTTTTTGTTTTTTGTTCTTTATCTTATTCATTTAATATGAATTTTAACATGTTATTATGGTGTATTCTATGTCTTGTAATTAATATATATCTATGTAACAATCTTAGCATTTTATTTAATTGTTAATTATGAATTCACAACTTATAGATATGGAAGTCAATGATCAATCTAGATGGAATTCTAACAAGAAACACGTTTGGACTAAAGAAAAGGATGGCAAGTTGGTTGAGTGTCTATTGGAGTTGGCAAATCTTAGCCAATGGTGTTGTGATAATGGAACATTTAGATCGGGCTATCTACAACAGGTGGAGAAAATGATAAAGTTAAAGTTGCCTGGATGTGAGGTGAAGGCTCAACCTCACATAGAATCGAGAGTGAAATTTTTGAAGAAACAATATAATGCAATTGCAGAGATGTTAGGACCAAATTGTAGTGGTTTTGGTTGGAATGAAAGAGAGAAGTGTATTGATTGTTCAAAAGATGTCTTTGATGATTGGGTTAAGGTATCCAAGTAAATATGATATTCTATTTTTCTTTACATTCCATAATATTGTTTTAGTTATTAATATAACATTACATACATTTTGTTGTAGAGTCACCACACAGCAAAAGGATTGCAAAACAAGTCATTCACATACTTAGACAAGATGTCAATAATATTTGACAATGATCGAGCTAATGGCCTAGGAGCTGAAGCGCCAAAAGATATGTATGAGAGAGTAGACATAGAGACAAGTCATGAGATATGGGATGACTTCAGTGGTTGTTATGTGCCACACCCACCCCGAGGAGGTAAATAGGTCTCAAACAAGTGTTGATGATCAGGTGGATTCTATGTTCATGGATGAGCCTGATTCAAGCCTTCCAACTTTTCTCGCAAATTATCAAAGAAAAAGGTAAGGAATGGAGATAAATTAGTTGAAATTGTACATCTTTGGATAACATGGGTGTGATGTATGAGAAAATAGCTGAAAACTAGGGGTGATCATCGGTCGGTCGGCATCGGTTTTGGGCTCAAACCGACGCCGACCACCGACACGTCGGTTTGAGTCGGTCGGTGGAGGTCGGTTTTGGGAGTTTACTGACCGACCATAAGCAAAAATCGGTCGGTTTCGGTCGGTTTGGTTTTGAAAGTTCCATCGATGTGTCGTTCTGGTAAGGTGAAAGAAATAACGAAGGTTTGGTTTTGAAAGTTCCAACAATGGTGTCGTTCCGGTAAGGTGAAAGAAAGAACGAAGGAGAGAGGAGAATATTTACAACAAGAAAGCATGGAGAGAGATGAAAGAGAAATAAACTAATAAAGAATTAAGAAGAAAAAATACAGAGACTAAGACTAAGAAAAAAATACATAGAAACGATCCGTGACCGTGTAACGCTGAGCTCCGACGAATATTCCGACGTGTTTATGAAGATGGCTCATGGCTGAAAGTTAGAAAAGAGTAAAAGAGAATGAAGAGTAAAAGAGAGATTTGAAAAGAAAAGAAAATGAAGAGAAGGTAGGAAAGGAAAACACGGCTGAGAGTGAAGATAGAGAAGAAAAATAATAATAATATTTTTAAAAAAATAAGTAATGATTACCTATATATAGGTAATCATTACCTATATATATGTAATCAATGCTTTCTTGGGAATTTGGGATGATATCAGTTGCAGATCCATTGATTCACGCGTTTTCTTTTTCTTTTCTTTTTTTAATTTTTTATATATAATCGGTCGGTTCGGTCGGTTTGGGTTTTTTAGGCCCACCGACTCCGACCGAACCTGCTATAAAACCGACCGACCGACGTCGGTTCGGTCGGTTTCGGCCGGTCGGATCGGTTTTTCGGTCTGTGATGCTCACCCCTACTGAAAACATTGGAAAGATGGCTAAGTATTTTGAAACTCAAACTGTTGTTTCTGAAAGGAGTACCCATATATTTAATGAGCTTGTAGATGTTGAAGGGCTAACAGATGCTCAAAGAGTTCGAGCATGTGCACTTTTAGCAAAGGATCATGATCAAACCCATTATTTCTTTACGTTGCCACATTCTTATAGGAGGGAATTTATATTACAATTATTGGCAGGACAAAGTTAGTTCATAGGTAGACATGATTCATTTTGTGTGAATAAGGAATTTTTTTTCTTGTTTTTTGTTTTGTTTCTTATTTGTAGAAATAACTCTTGAGTGTAACTCAAGATTCAATCTAGTTGTTTCAAGTAGTCGTAGTTGTTTGACGAGCTAGAAGAATAAATTGATTTCAAACTTTATTATTACGTCTCTTGTTTGTATGTGAACAAGAGATAACATTATTTTTTTGAGTGAATAAGGATGATTTCTTTAGTTGGTTCCATCATAGTTTGTTTTATTGAATATAGGCAAATGAAACTAATATGCACTATTTGTTATTTAACAAAGATATATATATCAATTTATAGAGTAAAGTACTAAGCATGTGAAAACATTGATTATTCCACCAAAAATAGCATCGAATATATAATTTTCATTTTTGAGAAGATATTCAAGTATAAATTGAAATTAATATTTATTTTATAAAAAAATGGTAAATTAATATTATTTAATTTTTTTATGCAAGATAACATATAAAAATAATATAAACTAAACTAAATTAAATTTAAATTTAAATTAATACAAAAATATGTTATATAAATTCATATTAGATCCAAGTAACATACAAATTACATAAATAGTCATAAGGGCATTATTGGAACATTATGTAAATTTAAGGCATTCCCAACTAAAAATCCTGCGAAACAAACACAGTTATTCAAATATTATTTAATTTTTTTATGCAAGATAACATATAAAAATAATATAAACTAAACTAAATTAAATTTAAATTTAAATTAATACAAAAATATGTTATATAAATTCATATTAGATCCAAGTAACATACAAATTACATAAATAGTCATAAGGGCATTATTGGAACATTATGTAAATTTAAGACATTCCCAACTAAAAATCCTGCGAAACAAACATAGTTATTCAAATATTCCCAGGCATCCTTAAAAATTTTCCTAAAAAACAAACATTGTTATCTAAAGATGTCGGACATCTGTAATTCCGGACATCTAGAATTCCAGACATCTAAAGATTCCGGCTATCTAGATTCCTAAAAAACAAACGGCCCCTTAAGGACTAATTATGGGTCTTGAACAAAGGTGCTTGTTGCCTTCTAGAGTGGGGTAAAAATATGGTAAAAATGCTCTCTAGAATACTATGCAAGTGCACATAGACTGCAGCAAGTGATAAGTAATTTATCGTATCCACGAGGTTTTGAATAGCTTCCACTCTACCTATTTTATGTAACTTTTTAATGGTTTCAAGATTGTTAAAATGATTGATTTTGATAAAATGTTGAAGCAAAAGAAATAACAGAGCAAAAAGTAAACGGATAAAGCAGACAGATTGGAAACAGGCGTTGGTCAGGATTTCTGTAATTGTTTTAAAAGATGCTCTAGTAATAATATTGATTAGGCAATTCTCTTGCAGTCTTATCAGCATGATCCTCCCGAAACTCTGGATTTTTTGGAATGTGTTTCAACTCCAATGACGTGTTACCGATCAAGCACTAGGCAACTGGTTATCCCTAACTCAGTCATTGGCGTCCACCAACACATAATGGTCTAGTGTGATTAATTGCCACACACCTCTCAAATCATCCCTAAAACTAAGAGGTGATATTCATGTCGGCTGGCCAAGCGGGCACAAAATAGAAATGAACACAAAAAATAATCAAGATGCTCAATCAACATATATTGCATAGAGAATGAAACACAGCAATTACATAGATCTTTAACCAACACCTAAGTAAATTTAGTTCATGAATACAAAATAACACACGCTACAATCTGAGTATGTGTATCCATAACTACTAGAAATTACAAGAAAATATTAATTCCCTTGAAGAAATCCGTAGTTGATGGTCTTCTTGAGAATGAAACACAGCAATTACATAGATCCCTTGAAGGGATAAGACTTTCCTTTCCCGAATTTGAAATATCTTGGACTTGAGACGGCTACTTCCTTTTATAGAGTGGAGTCAACCCTAATTAGGTCAAACTTTACACGTGGAGGGCTCTCCAAGCTTCCTAGATCCGAAATTAATTCAGCTAACGCCACCTCATTTAATGAATCACGTGCGGCTCACATGGCAGTTTTGCTCCTTGCTTTGCTGGATCATAGATTTTGCTCCCTCAAGTCGCTCAACATTATTTTTTGCACAAAATATCTTCCAAAGCATTCATTCTTCTAAATGGGTTAAATCACAAAATATTCATCTAAAAGCAACCCTATTAGGCACAAAGACACACAAAACACTATAGAAATAAGGCCTAAATAACTCCCTTTTGGAGAGTTATCATACCCCCAAACTTGAACTATTGTGCGTCCCGAGCAATGCTAATTAACATTCCCTTGAGAATTCAAAACATTAGTCATAACACAACTTAATCAAAACAGATAATCCAACACTACCTTCAACCTTTACCTAAGCATTCGGCAAAACCAAGCACTGTTGCTGCAAAATAATTCTTTCAGCAATGAACAAATAATCACCACCTTTAACTCAATCCTAAGAACTTGTCACAGCCTAACTCTATTATCAAACATATTTAAACACATTTTTAAGGGGTTTTATTTTTCTGTTCTTCAAACTTAAAGCAGCCCTACAGTCATAGGCTCTTAAGCATGAGATGACCCACTTTATGGTGCAGTATACCCTTACTTCAAGCTTATCACCAACTAGGCTAAATACTCATTGCTAAGCTCAAAAATCCTTAGTTATTCTATCCCTTGCTTCTCAGCATGACGATATTTTATGATGAAGCTCACTTAAGCCCTGGGAGACAGAAAAACTGCTAGATTATCATTCATCCTTCAAAACTTTTGCTCTTTCAATTTTCACAGCAAAATTTTCCACAAATTTTTTTTTCAATATTTCCTAGGTCATCTTTTAACGCAAAGACAAACTAGGGGTGTCACAAATGTCCCTGGTTACTCAACAACCTAGAAAAATTATTATGAAGGAGAGGAATGTGCGAGCAAAACAAGCAGAGTAGCTAAAAGTCCCCCAAACTTAAATTATTCATTGTCCCCAATGAATTAACAGCATGATAATTACCCCTAAACTTAATTCTTTTTCCATCTGAATTTTAAACTAAGCGTGGGACTAAGATTAAGCTTAAGGTGGATCAAATAAGTTAACACTACCTCAGAATCTTCTTGCTGCAGCGATGACCAGGCTAGAAGAAATGCTCAAGCAAAAGGTTTCTGGAGATCAGAACACCTTGATCTAATTAAGCTAACTAGTCCAAGTTTCAAAAATTCAGAAGAAAATGGTTAAGTTAGGAATGCTCAGTGCTATAGAACAAAAAAAACTTCAGAAATTTCATTAAATATAACAGAAAATGATTACAATATCAGATAGAAAATTTAAAAGACCAGAAGAAAAATAAAAACAAAGAAACAAAAATATCAAAAGCAGACAATTTTTTTCTTGGTCAGGGAAAATGCGCGAGCAACAAAAATGGTCTGACAAAATAAAAGCTCGCTCAAGTCGTTTTCTTCTAATCCTCCTGACCAGCATCTTCATCCTCATCTCCTTCTCTTTCTATCGGCGGTGGTGGGATCCAAGGGTTCAATAGGTCATCAGGGAATACAGGAAAGGTTTGATAAGGCTTGGAAAAATTGGATTGCAAGGCCCCCCTCAATGTGGGATCCCTCCGTTTAACATAATTCCAGAAGGTTTGGAATTGCCTTTCGGCAAACTCCATTCGGTTGGAATGCATTTGCAGCTGCTCCAATATTTGGTGGATGCCACACACCAAACAGCCTTGGCGCGTTTCCTGAGTCCTTTGAAGCCTTGCCAGGTTCGGTGTGTCTATTATTCCCTTGTCCATCAGAATAACATCCTCTGCACTCATGGGAACTTCGGCTCTTTGAAACAGCATAGTTATTGTGTTCGTGAAAAAGAGCTTACCCATCTTCTTCTTCCAACAAGAATAAATTTCACTGGAGATAATTTTTCCAACATCTATACTTAATGACCTCAGAATAGAAAACACCAGAAGAACTCAATCATGGGAGACAGTAGAGTCATGGGTCGTTGGCAGTAGTGGCAGTTTGATGAATCCCAACCAAGTGTTGGCTTCACTCTTGAGATTAGCCGCCTGGAAGGTCCTCTTTTCTGTCTTCGACAATCGCCACTAAGCCCCCTCAATTCCCACCTCTTGAACAGCTGCATTCAACTGTTCATTGGATGGCGCTGCCGCCATCCCATTATATCCGGCATGTGGGAAATCTTGAAGGTTGAATAGAGAATTTTCCGCACCTAGGCTCCAGTCTACTGCTACCCCACGGACAATGGCTTGAAACCCTTCTTCGTCATCTATGTTCGCGTAAAATTCACGAACAACATTCGAATTCCCAGGCTCTGGTTTCGCGCAGAACTGTTCCCATTCGTGATTTGTAATTCCAACTCGTAAAAAATGTGGCAGGTCATCACCGAATCCTCTCTCAAACAGAAAATCCCTCTTAAGCATCTCCAAGTATTTTGCTCGAGCAAGATTGTTGACGAAGCGTTCATACGGCAGTCTCAGTTCCTCGGTTTCAGCCTCCTCTGTCTGTATCGGTGCTTCAGCAACGCCTTTGCCCTTGTCTTCTTGTTGCTTCGCCAGGGCCTTTTCTTCCTCCTTCTTTTCAACCTCTTCTTTCTCGTGATGTTCCTTCTCAGAATTTTCCCTCTCGGATTCCGTTGTCGACAGAGATGGAGCGTCCGTCCCGATCACCTTGATTTGTCCCGCCTTTTACTTGCGGCGGCGACGACGCGATACCTCTGGTACAACTTCTTGAGTTTGCTGTTCTTGACCATTTCCTTGCTCTTGCACATCCTCTGCTCGCTTTTCTTGTCCCTCTTGCTGAGCTTCGACTATTTGTTCTCCTTGTTCCGAATCTTTCTCTTCTTCAGGGCCTTTTGGTTGTTCTTCCTCAATCACTTCTTCAGCAACATCTTCGATCACCATCCTTACTACTTCCGCAACCTCAGCTCATTGTTGTCTTCTTCGTCTCTTAGCCTCTCTTTTTCAGGTGTTGTCCTTCTCTTCATTTTTGTCTTTGGTGCCTCAGGTATAATGGGCACTTCCTCTTCCTCAGCACCTCTTTCTCTCCTCCCTCTTGTCTTAGCCATCTCAGACTTAGAGAATTTCACAGTAACAAGGGCGAGGTGGAGAGAAATAAGAAACAAAGAATGAAAGAAAGAAGATGAAGTGAAACGAAAACGTACCAAGGGTCTTGAATAAATAGGCTCCAGCACTTTAAATCCTAACCGAAAAAAATCTGCCTCAATTAAATAAAAATTACCGTTTATTTTGCATGTAATCATGGAAAATTAAATTCCAAAAAACGGTAAAATCTACCCCGTGGTAAATATCCTATGTGTTGTCTAATGGATAGATCGTTGGATCAACACTGCGTGACACGTGGAGGCGTCAAATGCTCCACGCAGTTTACCTGCCCACGGAAAAATTAAATTCCAAACGGTAAAATTATTTAATTCACAACCAATTCCCCTAGAATCTGACGAAATATTTGATCCTACCAACAGATTGCAAAAACAAACTGAACAACAAAGATTTCTTCTATAAGAATCTTTTTACACGAGAAAATTCAAATTGAAATTTAAACCGCCAAAATCAAATCAAATCTTTATTTTTAGCTGAATAAATCAGGAAATATATTATTAAAAACCTAATCTAAACAGAAATTTAGATAACAAAAATGCAACTAAATCAAGAATAAATCCGATTAAATTAAAAATTAAATCGGCCAACATAAAAATAAATAAACAGAAAATAAAATCTCTGAAAATTAAAAATACTATCAAATTAAAATAAATCAGATAAGATCCAAATAAATCGAATCTAATTCAAAATAATTTGAATTAAAATCAAATCAAATTGGCGAGAACTAAAATAAAATCGCAACAAACACTGGGGAGCTAGAAATATTGCGATATGAAATATTAGGGAAGGATATTTCGAACGAAATTCCTCTCCCCAATAATGCTTCACCCGCTGACCATTAACCTTGAACACTCGCCCATCTTTTTCATCTCTCAAAGTAATTGCTCCATGAGGAAAAGCTTCAATCACAACAAACGACCCAGACCATTTAGATTTTAATTTTCCAGGAAACAATTTCAATCTAGAGTTGTAAAGCAAAACTCTCTAACCCTTAACAAATTCTTTAGGTTTTATTTTCTTATCATGCCACCGCTTAGTCTTCTCTTTATACATCTTCGCATTTTCATAAGAAAATTGGTGAAATTCCTCTAATTCATTAAGCTGCAGCATTCTTATTGCACCTGCACGGCTTAAATCAAAATTCAATTTCTTTAAAGCCCAAAACGTTTTATACTCAAGCTCTAACGGTAAATGGCAAGTCTTTCCATACACTAACCTATAGGGAGACATACCTAAAGGAGTCTTATAGGTTGTCCTATAAGCCCAAAGAGCCTCATCTAATCGAAAAGACCAATCTTTCCTAGATGGATGGACTACTTTCTCTAAAATAGATTTGATTTCCCTATTACTAACTTCAGCTTGACCATTTTCTTACGGGTGGTAAGGGGTAGCTATCCTATGCTTAATTCCATATTTAGCTAAAAGCTTAGCTAAAACATTATTCACAAAGTGTGTACCCTCATCACTCACTAGAGCTATAGGTGTCCCAAACCGCGCAAAAATGTGTGATTGAAGAATCCTTGACACCGTCTTAGTATCATTCTGATGGCATGCAATGGCCTCCACCCACTTAAACACATAGTCAACTGCCAAAAAGATAAAAACATTACCGTTAGAAGGGGGAAATGGCCCCATAAAATCAATACCCCATACGTCGAATAATTCCAATTCTAAAATGTAGGTAAGAGGCATTTCATCTCTAGGTCCTAAATTTCCTCTCCTTTGGCAAGCATCACATTGCTTATAGAACCAATGGGCATCCTTAAATAAGGAAGGCCAGAAGAATCCACATTGCAAAATCCCCATAGCTGTCCTCTGATCGCTGAAATGACCTCCAGGCGAAAAGTGGCACTGCTCCAGGATTTCCTTTGCTTCATCACCTGAAACACATCTTCGAATAATACCATCAAAACATTGTTTATACATAAATGGCTCATCCCAATAAAAGAATTTTGCATCATGCTTAAACCTTTGCACCTGCCTCCAGTCCATATCAATAGGAGTGACTCCTTTCACTAAAAAGTTGGCTATATCAGCATACCAAGGAGTGTTATTCACTACCTTTACCTCAACAACAAAAAGCTGTTCATCTGGGAATGAATCTGAAATGACAGATTGCTCTAGCAAAGATGATGTTGGATCAAGACGAGATAAATGATCTGCAATAACATTTTCCGATCCCTTTTTGTCCTTTATCTCTAAGTCGAATTCTTGCAATAATAAAAACCAACGAATCAATCTAGGCTTTGCATCTTTTTTTTCCATTAAATACCTTATTGCTGCATGATCTGTGAAAACTGTGACTTTTGATCCAACCAAATATGGGCGAAATTTTTCAAAGGCAAACACAATTGCTAACAACTCCTTCTCAGTAGTTGTGTAGTTAATTTGTGCCTCATTCAAAACTCTGCTTGCATAATAAATAGGATGGATAACTTTGCCCTTCTTTTGCCCCAGCATTACACCTACTGCAACATCACTCGCATCACACATTACCTCAAATAGCAAACTCCAGTTAGGTGCACAAAGAATGGGGGGTGAGATTAAAGCAGCCTTTAAAGTCTCAAAAGCCTTCCTACAATCTGCATTAAAGTCAAAAACACTATCAGCACATAACAAATTACAAAGAGGTTTACTGATTTTAGAAAAATTCTTTATGAACCTTCTATAAAATCCAGCATGGCCTAAAAAGCTCTGAATCCCTTTAACTGAATTCGGTGGTTCTAACTTCTCAATAACCTCTATTTTTGCTCGATCAACTTCTAGACCTCTCCTTGAAATTTTATGACCTAACACAATGCCCTCCTTTACCATGAAGTGACATTTCTCCTAATTAAGAACTTGATGGGTATCCTCACATCTCTTTAACACCTTACCTAAATTATTCAAACAATGCTGAAAAGACCCTCCAAAAATTGAAAAATCGTCCATAAATACCTCAACAGTGGACCCAATCATATCAGAAAAAATTGCTAACATACACCGTTGAAATATTGCTGGAGCATTGCAAAGGCCAAAAGGCATTCGCCTAAAGGCAAACGTCCTATAAGGGTAGGTGAAAGTGGTTTTTTCCTGATCCTCAGAGGCAATGGTAATCTGGTTATACCCAGAATAACCATTTAAGAAACAGTAGTAAGCCTAACCAGCCAACCTATCCAACATCTGGTAAATAAATGGCAGAGGGAAATGATCCTTACGGGTGGCTTTGTTAAGACTCCTATAATCCATACAAACCCTCCAGCCAGTTACTGTCCTGGTTGGGATCAATTCATTGTCCTTATTAGTTACTACCGTAACACCTTTTTTCTTAGGAACACATTGGACAGGGCTTACCCAATTGCTATCTGCAATTGGATAAATGATCCCAGCATCCAACCATTTAATCACCTCCTTCTTAATAACTTCTTTCATTGCAGGGTTAAGCCTTCTATGCTGCTCAATACTCCTAAAGGATCCCTCCTCTAGAGTGATCATACAGAAAGAAGGGCTAATTCCCTAAATGTCAGCCAATATCCAACCTATTGCTTTGCGATGTTGCTGCAGCAACTTTATTAAGGCTTCTTTATCCTCCAGCATTAAATCTGATGCAACAATAATGGGCAACGTCTCACCCTCCCCAAGATACACATACTTTAGATGATCCAACAAGGGCTTCAAATCTAAAGTGTGTGCCTCAATAAGGGATGGCTTAATAGGGGGAGCCTTCCTTTCATCCAAGTCTAAAGACTCAAAAACATCCTCACACCTAGAAACTTCTTTTTCAATTTTTCTTTCTAAGGAACAAACTTCTAAATCCTCTACACTAATCTCACCATGATCTTCCAAATGTTTGTTTGTCAGATCCTCCATTGTTGTCTCAACAATTGTGTTCTCCATAATTCTAATGAAAGAACAATCTTCCATCTCATCCGGATACTTCATGGCCTTAAAAACATTAAATTTCACTTCCTCATTATAAACCCTCATTGTTAATTCCCCTTTCTGAACATCTATCAATGCCCTACCAGTAGCAAAAAATGGACGACCAAGAATAATTGGGACATTTTTATCTGCCTCATAATCTAAGATAATAAAATCAACAGGAAATATGAATTTATCTACTTTCACTAAGACATCCTCAATTTTACCCTTTGGATATGTGATAGACCTATCAGCTAGTTGGAGTGTGACTGTGGTAGGCCTAGTTTCACCAATGCCTAGCTTTTGATAGACCGAAAGAGGCATAAGGTTAATGTTCGCGCTTAAATCACAAAGTGTTCTACCTAACTCTTTTCCACCTATTGAGACAGGAATAGTAAATGATCCTGGATCCTTAGCCTTAGTTGGTAGCTCATTCTTAAGAATAGCACTACATTTCTCAGTAAGAGATACATTTTCAAATTCACCTGACCTCTTCTTTTTAGTCAAAATATCCTTAAGAAATTTAGCATAATTTGGCATTTTCTCTATAGCTTCTACTAAAGGAATATTTATATGCTATTGTTTATTCTAAAAACTTCTTAAATTGATCATCCTGATTCTTAGGTTTCTGCCTTTGTGGAAAAGGTAGAGGTGGTACATAAGGTGGAGGCGGTATGTAAGGTGGTTCCACATCTAGAACAAAACCAGATGCTCCAACATTATTATTGCTGCCTCCATCACTCTTACCAGACTCCGACTCTTTCTCAACAACAACATTTTTATCACTACTCTTCTCTACATCTTGGGGTTTTCTAGGCTCTTTTCTCTCTTCTAATGGCTTACCACTCCTTAGAGTCACTTCCTGTACCTGCTCCTTACCTTCCCTTCTAGGGTGCTCAGTATCCGCTGGAAGTTTCCCTTGAGGTCTTGCCTTCAGCTCATTAGCTAGTTGGCCCATTTGCAATTCAAGGGCTCTCATTGAAGCTTGATTACTTTGAATTGCGGCATCAGTACGAGCCATATATTCTTTCATCATTGCCTCAAGAGAACTCTCTGAAATTTGCTAAGACAAAGCATGCTTATTTTGCTGGGGCAATGTCTGTGATTTAGTAAATCCTGACCGGTTCACCTTTTACTGTGCTTGCGGATTGCTTCCTTGCCCTCCCCATGCAAAGTTGGGATGGTTGCGCCAACCTGGATTATAAAAGTTAGAATAAGGGTTATTCCTTTGATTACCTACAAAAAACACAGAAGCTGGATTGCTGGGGCAAAATTCATAGTTGTGCTCTTCACCACAATAGACGCATGATTCTTCTGTAACTTGGTTCACCACTGCAGCAGGCTCTGCCACTGGTGCCTATGGAACATGACTAACCACTGTTACATTTTTAAGAGCGTTAGCTAACATTGCAATATCAGCCCTAATGGTAGACACACCATCAACCTCTAACACACTCTTAACTTTTTTATTTGAGCCTCTAACATCCGACCACTGACAACTATTGGTTGATATTCTCTCTAAAATTTCATGGGCTTCATTAAAGGTTTTTGCCAAAAGGGCCCCTCTCGCAGAGGCATCGACCATACTTTGGGTTGCCATGTTTAACCCATTGTAAAATGTTTCCATTTGGATACAATGAGGTAAACCATGGTGGGGACACTTTCGCAAAAGCTCCTTAAACCTCTCCCAAGCCTCACTAAAAGTTTCATCTTCGAGTTGCCTAAATCCCACTATCTCACTCCTTAACTTGGCATTCCTAGTTGGTGGAAAATACTTACTAAGAAATTTTTCCGCTAACTCATTCCAAGTTCTAATTGATCCTGGAGCAAAAGAATTTAACCATGCCTTTGCTCCATCTCTAAGAGAATACGGGAACAAAGTTAATCTAAGGGCATTCCTAGACACTCCTTGAATTACAAACGAATCACTAACTCCTAGAAAAGACTTAAGATGTAAATGGGGGTCTTCAGATGACAAACCATGGAATTGACCCACGATTTGCAACATCTGAAACATTACCGGTTTCATTTCAAAGTTTGCTGCCTTAATTTGAGGACGCACAATTCCTGGATTTAACTCATCAAACATCGGAAAAGCATACGCTCGAATGGCTCTGACCCTATCGTTCGCCACCAAGATAGGGTTCTTAGCCTGGTTATTTTGCTGTCCATTTTGCTCCAACGGTGGATTAGGCTGCAGCGCACGATTCTGCTGGGGATTAACTTGATCTTCTGGAATTTCTGGGAGACGCAGCACGTTATCCATTGGATTCTGATTTCTTCGCTGCTCTCTCCTTCTTCTCTTGAATGTCCTTTCAATTTCTAGATCAAGCTCGAATCTCACCCCAGGAGGATCGCTCATGCACCAAATTCACACCTGCAAAAACAAAAAGAAGCAATCAAAAAGTTCTCGCACCAAACCACTAAAACACATACACAAAACAGATCAGATAAAAACTTATTCAAGTCCCCAGCAACGACGTCAAAAACTTGTTGCCTTCTAGAGTGGGGTAAAAATATGGTAAAAATGCTCTCTAGAATACTATGCAAGTGCACATAGTCTGCAGCAAGTGATAAGTAATTTATCGTATCCACGAGGTTTTGAATAACTTCCACTCTACCTATTTTATGTAACTTTTTAATGGTTTCAAGATTGTTAAAATGATTGATTTTGATAAAATGCTGAAGCAAAAGAAATAATAAAGCAGAAAGTAAACGGATAAAGCAAACAGATTGGAAACAAGCGTTGGTCAGGATTTCTGTAATTGTTTTAAAAGCTGCTCTATCAATAATATTGATTAGGCAATTCTCTTGCAGTCTTATCAACAGGATCCTCCCGGAACTCTGGATTTTTTGGAATGTGTTTCAACTCCAATGGCGTGCTACCGATCAAGCACTAGGCAACTAGTTATCCCTAACTCAGTCACTGACGTCCACCAACACATAATGGTCTAGTGTGATTAATTGCCACATACCTCTCAAATCATCCCTGAAACTAAAAGGTGATATTCATCCGGCTGGCTAGGCGGGCACAAAATAGAAATGAACACAACAAATAATCAAGATGCTCAAATCAACATATATTGCATAGAGACTGAAGCACAACAATTACATAGATCCTAATGGTAGTGTCCCTATTGTGATCATATTGTTCTTGGTGGGAATTCATTGAAGAAAGCCTTCAACAAGTAAGTATTTTGTTCTTTCAATTATTAGATTTAGATATAATGCATGCTTAGCCTAGTTTATATATAGAATCCATCTATATGATTTGCCAATGTACTGGTATTTTAGAAAACTTAATTAAAATACGAATCGGTCTCATACGCTTCCGCTGGGAATTTAGGAATTTCAATCCTTCACGATAGCCTTCTATTAGTGATAGACGTCAATCACAATGCATATAGTCTATCAGTGATAAACGACTACTATTATTGATAGCCCATCAACAACAATTGCAATTATGATTGAAGTCTATTAGTGATAGACTTCTTATATTGTCACTGATGATTGAAGTCTATCAGTGATAGGGGAAGTTTTTATTATAAATGAGTTGGATTTAATTTTTGCCACATTTACAAATAGTTTTAGGTTTGCTATTTTTTCTATTATTTTGGTTGAATTTTTTATATTTGCAACTACGTAAAAAAATTTGATTTGGATTCGCATCTTGACGAGGCAAATTCATACGTATTGCCATAAATTATTTTAAAAAAGAAAAGTATGAGGTTTGGGTTAGGTTTCATTTTGGTCCCTGAGTTTTCAAACTCAACAATCTAGGCCCCGTTTGTAGGGGTGAGCAAGACACACCGAAAAACCGATCCGACCGGTCGAAACCGACCGAATCGACGTCGGTCGGTCGGTTCTATAGCAGGTTCGGTCGGAGAAAAACCGACCATTCGGTTGGTCGATGGGCCTAAAAAGGCCCAAACCGACCGATTCTTTATTTATATTATATATATATAAGAAAAAAGAGGTGAAAACGCGTGCTGTCCGTGCTGCTCTACTGTAGCCAAATGTCATCTCATACATTAATTACCTATATATAGGTAATCATTACTTATTTAAAAAAAATATTATTATTTTTCTCTTCTTTCTAGTTTCTTCAACCGAGTTCTCTAAATCTTCCCACCTTCACTTTCATTTTCTTTCTTTTTTTCAGTCTTTCTTTTTAACTTTCTCTCAGTTTCTTTTTTTAACTTTCGGCCATGAGCATTGAGCAAGCATCTTCAAGCTTCAACACGCCGGAATAACGCATTTCTTCGCGCGAAGCTTAGTGTTACACGGATCGTCATGTATTTTTTCTTCTAAGTTCTTTATTTATCCTTCATCTCTTTCTCTTTGCTTTCTTGTTGTATGTAAATATCGTCCTCTCGTCTCTCTGTTCTTTCTTTCTCCTTCACCTTACCGGAACAACGACGTCATCGATGGAACTTCCAAAACCAACCGAAACCGACCGATTTTTGCTTGTGGTCGGTCGGTCGGTCTTATAGAACTCCCAAAATTGACATTCACCGACCGACTCAAACCGAGGAATCGGTGGTCGGCGTCGGTTTGAGCCCAAAACCGATGCCGACCGACCGATGATCACCCCTACCCGTTTGATAACCATTTCATTTTTTGTTTTTGGTTTTTGAAAATTGTGCTTGTTTTCTCTCAATCTTCCTATAATGGTTTTCATATTTGTTGAGGAGAAATTTGAGTTCCTAGCCAAATTCCAAAAACAAAAACAAGTTTTTGAAAACTACTTTTTTTTTTTTTCAAAATTTGGGCTTGGTTTTTGAAAACATGGGAAAGGATGTGGATAAAAAACAAAGAAGCTTGTGGGTAAAAATAGTGTTTATAGGCTTAATTTTCAAAAACGAAATGGTTATCAAACGGGGCCTTAGCTCCTGAGGTTTGGTTTTAGTTTCATTTTGGTCCCTCCATCCATTTTTCCATTAAAAACTAATGTAGGCTGACGTGGCGCTATTTTTTTTATTTAAAAATTTTATTTTTAATTTTTTAAATAAAAATACATTTTTTTTAATTCTTTCTCTCTTTCCTCCTTCTTCTTCTTTTTTTCTTTTCTTCTTCATCTTTATCACTTCCACCAACTGCAATAGCCGAACAGTCGCCGCCGGTAAATTTTTTTTCTTCTTCGTCTTCTCCTTCCTTCTTCCTTCTTGTCAAAAAATTGAATGAACAAACCCACTTTTTTTTCTGCGATTTTCTTCTTCTCCACGAATTCTCGTCGTCGGCCAGTAGTCTCTCCCTCCTCTAAGCATCATCGTTGGTGTGTAGCAGCTCTCCATGGAAAAAAACTCACCACCGGCACGAGCAGCACCACATAATCCTCGTTCGTACAGCACCCTCAGTCACGAACAACAACCAGATCTGGGTTTTTTCTCAGCTAAAAACCAATATCTAAACCCAGATCTAGGTTTTCTCTTAGCCAAAAACCCTGTTTGTTTGTTTTTTTAAAATGTAAAAGAAATTTGACAGCGGCGGAGAGAGAGAGACACGATCGAGAGAGAGGATGGACGCCGGAGACGGAGACCGGACGAGAGGGAGAGAGAACGCCGGAGACGGAACGAAACGGGAGACGAGACGGGGGGCTGGCGGCACACGAAGGAGAGGGGAAGAAAGAGAGAAAAGGAAAAGAAGAAATGAAGAAGAAAAAGAAAAAAAAAATAGAAGTTGCCCCCGGCAGCCGGCTGCTTTAACCATGGCTGGTGGCTGGTGGTGATAGTGAAGAAGGAGAAAAATATGATGATGGAGAGAGAAAGAAATAAATTTATTAAAAATAATATTTTTATTATTATTTTTATTATTTTTATTATTTTTATTTATTTTTATTTTAAAAATTTTAAAAATATTTTTTTAATAAAAAAGTAGTGACACGTCAGCCCTACGCTAGTTTTTAACGGAAAAATGGATGGAGGGACCAAAATGAAATTAAAACCAAATCTCAGGGGCTAAATTTTTGAGTTTGAAAACTCAATAACCAAAATGAAACCTAACCTAAACCTTAGAGACTAAAAGTGTATTTTTCCCAAAAAAATAAAACCTTGATTTTTCTTTCTTTTTTTTTTTCAAGCCCTTCTGTTTTTTGTAATTTCCTCTTCAAAAAATACAATTTCTATCCTATTGATCCGTCAACATGAGCATAGCTCAACTAGCATAAAGCTTGTACTAATGACTAAAAGATCTACGATCAAGGATGGATCTATGGTTAAAGGGGGCACGTACACGCTATTTTCGTCTTGAAATTTTGAGCTCAAATCTCGATTAACGTATGTTTGGTTTGCCTGTTTAACATAGGTTTGGTTTTAATTTTTTTTTTTTTTCTTCTCTTTCTTAGGTAGTTATTAGTTTAAAGTAAAATAGCCAAAGAGAGCATAGCTCAGCGGTAATTGGCTATTCCCTTGACCAAGAGATTTTATTTTATTTATTTATTATTTATTTTTTTTTTTTTTTTGTCTCTACACTTGTACACATCTCTACTAGTTTAAATAAATCAAAACCATATGTATTTAGTTTTCTTATTTTTCTTTAATTACACTATTTTTATTTTTTAGTGTTAAATATTACAATATATATTATTTTAATTTTTAATAAGTTGAAACTAGTTAGTATTATTCTATTTTGAAAAATCTTAAATATTTAAAATTTCATTCTTTATTTATATATTTAGGTGTGGATAATTCTACGATGGGTAATTTTGTAATTAATATTACTTAATATAAATATTAAATAACAATGCATTTAAAATTATATTTATATGAAAGTTAAATTATAAGATTAATCTCACAAATTTATAAGTAGTGGTTAATAGATCCTTAAACTTTCAATTTTGCGTCTAATAAGTTCTTAAACTTTAAAAACGTTTGATAGATCAATGATTTTCAATTTTGTATCTAAATCTTAAACATATTAAAAAAGCATTAAATTAATTGTTGTATCACACATAAAACTTAATTTTGTGTTTCCTAAAAAAAACACTTAATTTTGTATTTATTTGAACCCTAAACTTCCAAATTTTTTTTTTTTTTTTGAACGCAAAGGGGTGAATTCATTAGAATTAGCCAATAGAAGACTCACATACAATCAAGGAAGTAATCGAGATTTTAAGAGGAGTCAAGACCAGCTCTCTGGTTCTTGGAGACATCCCTCGTGAGGTAGGGGCAGCGTCAGCCATTAGTGCTGGATACCAGGGTGAAGATAGTCGTGAAGATTATCGAGAGACACAAAGGAAGCTATTACAGAGTATGGAGATTGACGAACTGATAAACGAATGGAGAGATTTCAACCTTAAGGAGAAAGAAAAAGGAGGTTCCATCACTTTCAACCTGGAAGAGACGAAAATTATAGAGGGACAGAGGAATCACAGTTTGGTTGGAAAACTACTATCAAGTAGAAACATATCCAAGATAGCAATGAAGAATGCTATGGCAGGGGCCTGGAAGACAAGAAATGAGTTCAATATTGAAGTTTTAAACAAAAAAATATTCTTGTTCAAGTTTACAAATAAGGAAGACAAGGAATGGATAAGCAAGAACGGACCTTGGCTCTTCGATAGGAGTTTACTAGCATTGGAATCTCCATCTGTAAATCAAAGGACTGCAGACCTGGAATTCAAAAACATAGATTTCTGGGTCAGAATCATAAATCTGCCTATATGTTTCCGTAATGAAATGGTGGCCAGAAAAATAGGCAACTACATTGGTGAATTCTTGAAATGGGATGACGGCAAGGAGAATGCAGCGTGGGGCAATAATATGAGAATAAGGGTTAGATTGGACATAACCAAACCCTTACTAAGAGGCATAATGCTGAAAACAGAAAGTGGGGAAGAGGATTGTTGGGTGACCTTCAGATATGAAAGGCGACCCGAATTTTGTTTTTCTTGCGGAAGAATTGGGCATATGGTTAAAGAATGCCAAGAAGTGAGGAGCAATGAGGAAGAGAACATTAACAAGAAGGAATATGGAGCGTGGCTAAAGTTCCAAGGATTTAATACGATGACAAAGAGACCAGATTCCCCCAGAAACAATGAAGGGAATTTTAAAGAGCAAAGTCCTAAAGAGACTATGAATACTGAAGAAAGAAGAGGAACATCAAGCGGCCTAGATGTTGATTTAAATAAAGAAAGCCCAATATACGAAAGAGAAATAGAGGAAATGAATGTTGAAATTCCTAGGAATGATATGATCATAACTGAGAAGGAGATAGGGTGGGACACTCATCAAATATGTATTCAAGAGATGAATAATGATAGTGGAAATAAAGAAACAGAGGAGGAAGAAGGATCTCAAACAAAACAAACAGAAATCAGAAAAAAGAAAGTAAGTTGGAAAAGATGAGGGAAAAGTGATAAATTCACAGAAATGTCTGAGGGAAATGGATCTCAGAAAAGAAAGAGGGAGGATTCTAATGATGGGGTGAAGAAAAGATTGAGAATTGAAGAAACTGGAAACATGGATGCTAACTATGATAGTGTGACAGAAAACTTGGCAGTGGCTGTTGAACAGCCCTGCCTAGCGCCATGAAAATAATAAGTTGGAACGCTCGGGGTTTGGGGAACCCGAGAGCGGTCCGTGCCATAAAAAACCTTGTCCTATCAAGGAATCCCCAAGTTTTGTTCATATGTGAGTCCAAGTGTGATGAGAAAATCATTGAAAAGATAAGAATTTGTTGTAAATTTGATAGCTGTTTTACTGTGAAAAGTCAGGGGGTTAAGGGAGGTTTATGCTTGTTTTGGAAGAATCAAAAGGATGTTTCAATTAGGTCCTTTTCGAATAATCATATTGACTCAGATATCAAATGGAATGGGAAAACCTTCAGATTTACTGGCATATATGGCTACTCAGAGGCAGGCCAAAAAGAGAAAACTTGGGAGCTATTAGGCAAGCTAAATGATTCAGGTAATTCTCCTTGGCTGTTGGGAGGCGATTTTAATGAAATTTTAAGTAATAAGGAGAAGATTAGAGGCCCTTCCAGAGACAGAAAAGCTATGGATAATTTCAGGAATTGTTTAGACAACTGTGGGCTAAGGGATATGAGAGTTAGAGGGGACCAAGTTACTTGGTATGGAAATAGAAGAGGTACTCTAATTTGGGAGAAGCTGGATCAATTCATCTGCAACTTGGGCTTTGAATCACTTACTATTAACACAGAAATTCGCAATCTGGATTGGCTTTATTCTGACCATAAGCCAATAGAGATTCAGTGGGATTTTTGTAGAGCTCAAAGCAGGAGGGGAGCCTTTAAACAATTTAAATTCGAGGAAGTATGGACTAGACATGAAGAATGTGCTGATTTGATTGCTCAGAATGGAGATTGGCAAGGTAATCCTTATCCTTCTTCTTCTTTATGTTATGACCTCCAAAGATGTGCTAATGCTTTATCAGATTGGGGGAAAAACATTATTAATTTCAGGAAAAATAGGATTGCTGAGTGTAAAAAGGAATTAAAATAGGCTTATTTATATTCCTTCTGCAGACTTTAATATAATTCATGGCTTAGAATTTGAATTAGACAATCTCCTAGAAGAAGAAGAAATATATTGGAGACAAAGGTCTAGGGAGGATTGGCTTAAATGGGGTGATAAGAATTCTAAGTGGTTCCATAAAAAAGCTAACATAAGAAGAAGGAAGAATGAAATAAAAGGGATTGTGGGTGTGGATGGTAATTGGACAGAAGACATTAACTCTATAGAGGATACTTTTATAAGCCATTTTGAAAATCTTTTTAGCACTTCTAATCCTGACCTAAACCATATTCATTCAGCCTTAGAAGGTATAGTTCCTAAAGTAGACCAATCAATGAATAATATGTTAATGGCCCCTTTCACTAGAAATGAGGTGGAAAAAGCTATTAGTGAAATGTTCCCAACAAAAGCTCCGGGCCCGGATGGTTTTTCAGCTATCTTTTATCAAAAGTATTGGCATATTGTTGGTAGGAAGACTATAGAGGAATGTTTAGAGATATTAAATGGGAATAAAAGCATTGAAAACTGGAATAGTACAAACATAGTCTTGATTCCCAAAATTTCTAATCCAAGGGAGGTGGGGGATTTTCGGCCCATTAGCCTATGCAATGTAAACTACAAAATTATTACTAAAGCATTGGCTAATAGGATGAAATGTATTTTAAAAGATATCATTGCAGAGAACCAATCGGCTTTCATTCAGGGGAAACTAATTTCGGATAACATAATCATTGGCCATGAGTGCATTAATGCCATCAAAAGCAATAGATTTCATAAAAAAGGTATGGCTGCCCTTAAAATAGACCTTAGTAAAGCCTATGATAGAGTTGAATGGATCTACCTAAGAGAAATTATGATGAAATTAGGCTTTAACCAAAATTGGGTAGATATGGTTATGAGATGTATATCCTCAGCAGAATTTTCAATCATAATAAATGGAGAGAAAAGAGGTAATTTCAGGTCAGGTAGAGGTCTTCGCCAAGGGGACCCATTATCTCCCTATTTGTTTTTGTTTATTGCTGAAGGTTTATCTCATTTAATTTCTAAGGCTAACAGTGAGGGTAGATTAACTGGTTTTATGCATAATAATGGGCCTAATATCAAACACTTGTTATTCGCAGATGATAGCTTAATATTTTGTAAAGCTAAGGAAGTTGAATTGACAGCCTTAAAGAATCTATTAAAAGACTATGAGTTGGCTTCGGGTGAATCTATTAACTATTCCAAATCGGCAATTCTTTTTTCTCCTAAAATTAATAAGGACAGAAGGATTCTCCTTAGTAATATCCTAGGAGTTAACCAAGTCAATGATTTAGGTAAATATCTTGGAGTTCCATCGGTTTTATCAAACAATAAATCCAAAGACCTAAGTTATATAATTGATAGAGTTAAAAAATCGGTTCAAGGGTGGAAGAACTCTCTATTTTCCATAGCTGGTAAAGAGATCCTAATCAAAAGCATTGGTCAAGCAATCCCTTCTTATATTATGAGTGTTTTCAAACTCCCTAAAAAATTATGTAATGAGATCACTAAAAGTTTTGCAAATTTTTGGTGGGGTTCGGATCTTAATAAGAGGAAAATGCATTGGGTCAAATGGGAAAAGCTTTGTCTCCCTAAATGTTTAGGAGGTTTAAACTTTAGAGACATTGAGGGGTTTAACAAGGCGCTAGTAGCTAAGCAAGTTTGGAGAATCCTATCCAACCCTAGCTCTTTAGTGTCTAAATTCCTCAAAAGTCTATATTTTAGTGACTCTAATATTTTAGAAGCTAATCTAGGGAGAAACCCTTCTTATCTGTGGAAAAGCCTTTTATGGGGAAGAGATTTGCTTAGTAAAGGGATTAGGTCCAGGATTGGGAATGGTGAGAGTACTTCTATGTTTCATGATCCTTGGATTCCTAAAGTTAATACTTTCAAGCCTATCTGTATAAACAGTGAGTTTAATGATAGGAAAGTAGCAGATTTTATTCTTCCTAATGGGATGTGGGATGAGGAGAAATTAAAATTGGCTGTTGTTAGTTTTGACTGTGATACAATCAGAGGAATTCCAATCAACAGGGAGCTGAACGATAAAATTATATGGCATTTCGATAAAACAGGGGAATACTCTGTAAAAAGTGGATACAAGCTGTATATGAATTTGAAAATTGATGGAATTCAATCAAGCACATCCTCTATGAACATAATTTGGAATAATATCTGGAAATTAAAAATCCCTTCTAAAATAAAACACTTTCTTTGGAAAGCCCTAAACAACATCCTACCAAATAATTTTAACTTGAAGAATAGAGGTATCGATGTTTCCATTTCTTGCCCTCTGTGTAATTTTCGAGTAGAAAATACTGATCATTCATTATTCAATTGTAATCAAGCTAAAGATATCTGGAAATGTACTTACAATCGTGTTTTTCTTGATGAGGATTTCAATGGAAGCTTCTTGGATAGATGGACAAAAATCAACGCGAGTTCGTCCATGGAGGAGCTTGGTTTGATTGCTGTTACATGCTGGGCCATCTGGGGAGACAGAAATAAAGTTGTTCACGGAGAAGATATTCCACCCATTAATTTGAAGAGTCAATGGATACTGAAATATATAGATTCTTACCTGAAAGCGAATCGAAGAGAAAATTTGCCATCTCAAGATCCTCAAATTCAGAGATCAAGGGCTTATGCATGTTGGAGATTTCCTCCGTCTGGGGTCTGGAAGCTCAATACAGATGCGGCTTGTGACAGGAATTCACCATCGACTGGTCTGGGATCGATTTGCAGAAATTCTAAGGGAGAAGTTATGTTTTCTTCAGCGATTTTCAAAGACTTTCATATGGAAGTTCTCTTGGCTGAGTTAAATGCAATCTTCGAAGGAATCAAAATGGCAAAGGCGTTGGGCTGCTCTAATCTTCTAGTGGAATCTGACAGCCAAATGGCAATCAATTTTTTGACAAAAAAATCAGGGGTCTGGAAGTCTATGGAGGCTATAGTGGAGTCCATTTGGAGCCTTTCTTCATGTTTTAATGTAATTTCATTCCACTATGTTCCTAGGCAGTGCAATACAGTAGCTCATGAAGTAGCCAAATTTGCTTGCTCTTCTAGATCAAGTATGTCTTGGGTAGATAGAATCCCAAGATGGATTTGTAGTTGGGTCGAGTTAGACCATTCAAATTTTGCCCGAGTGGCGTAATAAGAGGTATATTCTTTTGTTTCAAAAAAAAAAGAAGACTCACATACAATCAAATCCCCAATTTCCACAGGGAAATCCTCTAGCCACACATTATCCCACCGATTTAGTAATGCTAACCGGGCGCCTGTCTACTACCTCAAAAAGGACAGAAACTTGAGGGAAAAGGACAAACGTTGCCGCAGTCTTGAAATCAAAGCGCCGACTTCTGAGATGTCTTCTGAATCCTCTTTCAGCAAATTACAGATTCAAGAGAGTCCGTCTCAACCACAATCGGGGCTAGACCCGTTTCGAAACACAAAATTAAATTTTATGTCTAATAGAACATTTAATTTTTAAACTATATCAAAGAGCTTTTGGATATACAAAATTGAAATTTCAGGGATCAATATGAGACAAATAATAATAATAATAATAATAATTTCATGGACCTATTAAACACTTTTTAAAGTTCAATGCACTAAACTTGTAATTTCATGTAATATGAACTTTTGTCCCTAACATCAATTTCTAGATCCGTCACTATATGTGGTTTGAATCCTTCCACCCCACACATTGTCAAAGAAAAAATAAAAATAAAAACTTGTCAAATACAACTTGCGATCCAAATCTTACATATTTTTTCATTCCGATCAAATAAAATAGGGGATTCAAATTCAACTCTTACAAATTTAATATTCATATGAATGAAAATAAAATCTGTAATCCAAATGAACTTCCATGTGGATAATTTTATAAACATTATAAACCTCAAGCTGTCGAATTCCCAACGTGAAAAGTCAAAGTCAACCTTTGTACAAATGTCACTCTCCAAACCTTGTTGTGCTCATCTGTCTTGCCCACTTTTTTTTCTTCCCTTTTGATTCCATAGTTTCTTTTTCTTTTCCCACAAGTTTTTTTTTTTTTTTTAATTGAAAAGACATTGTAACAATAATTTGAAGTTTACTTTTTTTTTTTTTTTTTTTATCGGCACATGGTGTAGCCAAAAGACATTTCTAGTATACATGTTGTAAGTTGTAATATTATTGACCCATATTAATACTTTAAAAAAAGAATACTAATATGAACCTAAATACTATTTGAAAGGATATAACCATGTGATAAAATATTAAACTATGTTTGATAAACTCACTTATGAATCTTTAAATTATTTATTGATTGCAATGGCGTCAGTGGTGGATCTAGAACTTGATGGTAAGGGTACAAGTTCATATCAGATGAAATTATAAGTTTAGTCTGAAATTTTAGATGGGGTCTATTTAGTCTCTAACTTTAAAAAGTGTTTTATAGGTACCTGAATTTTTTTTTAAAAAAAAATGTCTAATATTGATATCTAAAGTTTCAATTATATATCTAATGGGTCTTTGACATATTCAAAATATTTATAAATTAAATGTTTTATTCGATATAAAATTTAATTTTGTGTCTAATAAGTTCTCAATTTATGTAACATTTTTAAAAATTAATGTATATATTAGTTGTTAAATTGAAAATTCAAAGATCAAATAGATACAAAATTAAATTTTATGAGCAATTAATTTAATTTCTTTTAAATGTGTTTAAGACTTGTTAGTTACGAAATTGAAAGTTGATGAATCTACTAGACATTTTTTAAGTTTAAAGGACTTATTAACATAAAATTGAAAGTTTAAGATCTATTAAACACGAATTATAAAATTCAGGGACTGAACTTGCCATTTAACTTTTATATAAATATAATTTTAAATATGTTGATATTTAATATTTAGATTGAGTAATATTAATTACAAAATTAACCATTGTAGAATTATCTATAAGCAAAAAACATTAAACTTAAATATTTAAGATTTTCTAAAATAGAATTAAGTTTTTTGATACAATTAGTTTTTCTAAAATAATTTACTAATGATCAATATATATTTGTATATATGTGTGTAAAATTAAGAAATAAAATAATTCTAACTAACTAGCTCCATTAAAATAATATATAAATATGTTGCAAAATTTACAAATTTAAAATTAAAACCATAGGTAAAGAAAATAATAAACGTGTTTCAAAAAAAATAATAATAATAATAAATGAAATTGAATATTTGCCTTTTTTTTTCTAATTTAAACTAACGGGCTGCAAAAAATAAAAAAAAAATAAATAAAAAAAATAAATAAAAATGATCCCCTCTGACCAACAGACCAAGAGAAAACTTTGTGAAAATATGTAGAAAACCCTATTACATATAATTCTGGGGTGTGTGTCCCTCTAGCCCCTTCATAGATTCGCCCCTGAATGGCGGGTAAAAAAATATAAATTCAATCGTAAAATGCAATTTGGTAATTGAGATTTGGATTTAATTTCTATTTGGTCTTTGAGGTTTTTTAAAAGTGACATGCTTGGTCCTAAGATTTAAATTTGATTTCTAATTGGTCTATGAAATTGGGTCCATAAATCTAAGAAATAGTGAGAATTCTTGATCTCTCTCCATTCGAAAATCTTAGATTTGAATTGATGTCATTTTATTAAGTCATTCTAAATTGCATTAATTTATCCGAGAGATTTCATTTCAATTGGAATTTGGATATTTACCATGTACGGGGATCCTCACTAAGCATCCATGACTAAATGGTTAAAGCGTCAAACTCATAATTGGCGAATTCGAGGTTCAATTCCTACTAGATGCACGCCAATGCGACCCTCCAATTAGTCTATTGGATCTGGAATTGACTTTGTATCGATGGAGTCTCATCATCTAATTTGATATTGGTTTCAGTTTTCGTAATTGAGTATAAAATATATAAAAAAAAATCAACTTGTTTAAAAAGTACATGCCAACAAATTCTAGTCAACATATTTTAACTATCACACATCATCATTTTGTTATATCAACTAGTGGTCAACTCTACTTAGAGAAACTAATTTCAAACTTTATGGACCAATTAAGAATCTAATTCAACATCGGAGACCAAACATGTCACTCTTGAAACATCAAAAACTAAATAGAAACTAAATTCAAATATCAAGGACCAAAAGTGTTAGTTTTGAAAATTGATAAACCAAATAGAAACTAAGTTCAAATCTCCAGAACTAAAGTTGTATTTTGCCATGAATTCAATTAAGAATACATATAGTTGCAAAGGTAGTGGCAAAGATAGTATAACAAAGGGAGACAACACAACATTTTTAACGTGGTTTAGTTTTCCAACCTAATTCACTAGTTGATAACCTTGTTCAAACACAAGCTATACTCCTACTTGTAATTGAAAATGAGCTAATTAAAGAAAACACTACTTAGAGAGAGAAAAAAAAATGAACCTATGCTTACAAGAGGAAGCATCCCTTGATATCATCAATAATGGATATGCTTGTAGATTCAACTTTATTCTCATCATCTTCTTTATGGATCCTTCGTTCTTGTCTTTTCTCGTTTTAGAGTGTGTTTGGTTTAACTTTTCAAGTGTTTAATTTTGAAAAGAAAATTTATTTTGAAAAAAATTCTAGTGTTTGACAACCACTAAAAATGACTTATTAGAAAATGAGATGAATAAATAAACCATTTTGAGAGAAACACTTGAAACCAACTTTTTTGAAAAGAGTCTTTAGTATACAATAACTTGTGTATAAAAACACCAACGAGGAAATGCAACCAAACAAAGTTTTTGTACAAAATGTTTTTTAAAATATGCATTCCTAAAAAACATTTGAATTAAAATGCATTCCTAAAAAACATTTGAATTAAAATGTATTCCAAACAGACTCTTAGTCCTTAAAAGAAAATGTTTTTAAGTTCAATTTTACGGATATGTTTGGTTTAGCCTTTCAAGTGTCTAATTTTGAAAAGAAAATTTATTTTGAAAAAAATCCTAGTGTTTGACAACCACTAAAAATGACTTATAAAAAATGAGATCGAGAAATAAATCATTTTGAGAGAAACACTTGAAAGAAAAAAAATTTAAAATAGTTTTTAAGTATATAATAACTTCGATATAAAAATACTTATGAGAAAATGTAACCAAACACATAGTGTTTAAATTCTAAATAATTTTTATGCAAAATGTTTAAAAGAAAATGCATTCTTAAAAAACACTTAAACTAAAAGGTATTCCAAATGACCCTCACTACAAGAAAAATTGCATTACTTGACACTTGAGATTTTATATTAGTTGACATTTTCTAAAAAAAAAAAGTCAAGAATTTGCACTTTTAACCAAAAAAGGTCAAGAAAAATGTAAAAACACGGAGTTTGATGGAGTTTTTCGGATTTTGTTGCATGCCACAAAATACTTTGACACTTTTAAAATGTCGAGAACTATAATAATTTACTTAGCATTTAAAAAATATCAAGTTATATCCTGATTTACTTGCTACATTTTAAATGTCAAGTATTACTTACCTAGGTGATAAAATCGTTTATTTAGAAAAAATCGAAAACCTAATAGCCCTCTCCCTTTACCATATACCTTCTTCTCCATTGTTCTTCTTCCAGCCGTGAGCATCACTCCAGTCATTTCCGTTTTTCTCTTCTTCTCCAACCGCCAGCAACGCTCCTCAACGCCGGCGTCGACGATGACCTCCTCCGGTGACACGCGAGATCCACGGCAATGGCAGTTTGTTTCTTTGGCCAACGACATCGTTTTCGACGGCGTGCGTGAATGGTCCGGCAGCGTCCTCTGTAGCAGCAGCGGTTTGGGTTTGTTTTCTCAGTCTTTAATTTCGTCGATCTCTCCTTTTATTTCCCTCTCTCACGCGTGGTTTCTCTCCTTTTTCTCCGGAGATAGCAACACAGAAGCAGCCATTCACGGCCAGTCTGCAAGCAGCAACGTTTTTGGTCATCTTCTTCAAGTTTCCATGTAACAACCAGCTTTAAAATAAATAAAAAAAAAAAAAAGAGAAGAAGGAGGGAGTGGGCATGGGCCCGGTCAAAAGGGAGAAGAGGGGGCCCAAAAGGGAGAAGAGGGGGGAAACTTTCCCCCTAGAATTTGGTCAAACTGACCGTTTAAAAAAAAATCAGTTTTCTTCTTCTTCCCCGATAACCCCCTCCCTCTCGTCTCTGTCTCTTTCTAACTCAACTCTCTCTCCGTCTACAACACAGTCCGTCGCTCGCCGCCGCGCTACCACCACCGTCGTCGTTCGCCGCCGCAAGCCACCGCCACCCTCTCAGCTCCTTCGTCCGTTGCCGGTGAGCTCTCGGTTTTCTCTCTCTTGTCTCTTTCTCCCTCAATCTCACTCTCTCTCAGCTCACTCTCTCTCTCTTCTGTAACAGATCCGCGCCGCCCCTTCGTCCACGCTCGTCTGAACGCCGCCGTCGTGAATCGTCGCGCCGTCGCCGATCTGCAGCCTCGTCGCGAGTCGCCAGTGAGATCTGTCTCTCAGAATTTTTTCTCTCTCTCGTTTGCCCACTCGGTCTCACTCCCTATTTTTCTCCCTATTGTGTACAGCTTTCGCGTGCCACCGTCGCAGTTCAGATTTGTGCGTTTTTGTCTCTCAGAATCAATCGTCGCTGCCTCCACCTCAAGAAAAACAGCCTCACGCATCTTGAATGCTCAACGATTTCAGTTAGTGGGTAAGGGAGTTGTAAGTTAAAATTTATTGGTCTTTTATGCTTTAGTGGAATACCCATTAGCGTTGATCTTAATTTAAGGTATCCGTAGTAAGTGGTGATCGAATTATTAAAGGCGGAGCGAAATTTGGAAACTGGACAGCAAGCAGTAGTCTCATTTGGGTGAGTTTTCGACCCTCTCAAGTATTGTGTTTTAGGAAATTTATTGAGATTGGTATGCCTCTGATGGGCGACCCTTATATGTGTGTATTATATCACTTTTTCGCATAGCGTGGTTGGCGATATATCAAATTGTTCGGTGTTTTTCAATCAAGCATAGTTACCTCAAGGTAAGTTAACTCGCTGATAATTAAACTGTAATTGTGCTTAGATATGATGATTGTGCTTCTGGCATGAGTTTATGTTATATGTTTGAGCTGAGATTGAGATAATACGTATGTTGTTGAATTCAAGAATATGGATGTTGTGTACTTGTGCTATGAGATAAATGTGAGTGCGTTTATGGTATCTTGTGGTTGGCTGACAATGTGAGTAGACAACTAGAAGTCATGTTTTCTCTGATTAGAAGTGTGGAATGCCTGTTGTGTCTCCTGTATTTGACTGAGTTGGGATGATGCATAATGGTCTAGTCGGTTAATAAATTTTGAGATAATAAGTTCCATTGGTTAGGTTGCAGCTAAAAGTAGCGAGTGCTAAGAGGCCTTAAAGGGAAAGGAGTAAGAAAGGGAAAAGAATAAGCTAGTTGCTCTAGTAGGGGGTCGTGTCAGTTAAACACCTAGGACTGAGATGTATTAGACTGAAATGAGGAGCCATATGGGTGGGATTTGGCTTCGCAGTCTAGGTGCCATTTACTAACTGTGGAAGTTAATTTCTGACTTAAAACCCATGGACGCCCCACCAATGAAATGGTAGTTAGTGCACTATGCGCACAATAGTGCCTTGATGGGTGAGACTTGGCTCCACTGACTGGGTGCCTTCTACCATTAGTAGGAGTAGAGATCTCCCAAAACACCCACCTGTGCACCTTTAGTGAGTTGGCAAATTTTTATAGGTGAGTTAATTGATCACTAGACCCATACTACAAAATGAATGAAATGAAATGAATCGGAATGAGATGACATAACCTTTAGGCCCTTAGCTCGAATAATCTTTTGAAACCTTGGTTGTTGCCTGTCCAGCAGCGTTGTTACTTACTGAGTATTTTTCTTAATTACTCATTCTTTTCCCTAACATGTAATTGCAGGTAAAGGCAAAGGTGTACAAAACGCGTGACGGAGTGCTGCTCAACGAGCCATGGATTTCCTTAGGATAGTCTTCCGCATTTTATGTTTTCGAAATTCTTCTTTTGAACTTGTATTGTGATATTTTAAGATTTATTCCGCTTTAAGTCTTTTGCTTGAATGGCTAAAAATTTCTTCTTGTTTTGTTTTAACTGGGATCCCAGGCTGAAAAGTTTCACGTATTTTCTAAGCATGTTTTACTTTAAATGTCGTTTCATCGCTGTTCTTAGAAGTAAAATGAAATGCATGTGGTAATGACCCTAGGATCTAGGCACGAAATGTAGGGTCGTTACATTCCAGTAGTTTGGACCAGTTCAGTGGCGTGGGTGTTTGTTGCTTGTGCGATTTTTGACGAGGTAGCAGCCATGTGCAGTTTTCGGCACGTTTTGGGCAATGGGTCTTCGATTCGCGGAGGTTTTAGACGCGTTTGACTATGGGTAAGCGATTTCTAAAGCTATTTTAGAATGATTATCGCATTAATTAAGTTAATACCTATTAATATTGGTCCCGATTTAAGGATACCCATTGATGTTAGCTTTCAATTTCAAGGTAACCATATTACTTGGAGGTTTAATCGTCAGTTTGGAGCGGAATTGGGAGCCCGGACAGCAAGTAGTAGTTCTATTTTGGTTGCTTGAAGCCTTGGAATTAAGGGGAATTCAATTAGGAGTTAATCAAGAATTTGTTTAGTTAAGGTAAGTAGTCATTCGGACTAAGTTCAACACTTTATACCCTTTTAAAATGACAATTTAGCATGTTAGGGTGATTTGGATTCAAGCCTTAAGTTGGATATTTGAATCAAAATAAGCATGTTATTTTGTGAAGCATGATTAGATTATGAGGTCACATGGAATAGTAGAGCAAGATGAAATTGTCATTATGTAAGTAGTTTTTGGAAGCAACTATTACATCTTGGACCTATGTACCCGAGAAATTTTATGGAATAGCATGAACTGGATTGAAGGCTTAAGTTTTTCTCTTGAATTCATATAAGCATGATGTTTTTAATTTTGAGTTGTGTTGAGATTTTGTAGCTACTTATAATTGTAATCAGGTTTTTCCTATACCTTTTCTTAAAAGTTTGTAATACTCTTGTTTTTTGGTCTGTGATTTCGTTGATATTTCTTTGATGGGTGTAGTTTTGTTCTTGTTGTTGCCTTGATTATGATTTAGGGTGGAATTTTCCCCTTCTAAAGTAAATCAATACCCTCTGGAATGATTTATATGCAAATAACGAATGTATACTTCTTTTGTAAATTGATTTGTCTATATATCTTGCTTGATATTTGTTTGATGAACTTTCTTATCTATTATTACGAGTTTATCCATATTTCTTTGATAATGGGTTACTTTGCATAATGTGCAGCTTAGGAGCAAAATTGACCAAATATTTTCTTTGCTCTACTTTTAATTCTTGTGCTAAAGACATTGAATTTACTTTTGGATTTAATTTGTAGATTCATTCTCAGATTGTTAAAATTTGTTTTGAATAGACCTTATATTTGAATAGTGCAATTGTTGATTTGTACTCCAAATGTAATGTCATCATAATGTTAAAGAAAATGTAGGTAACTCATGTTAGACCCAACTGTTTTACTTATGCCACTATTGTTAGTTAATATATGCTCAACTCTGAATGCTGAACTTCATAGTTATCTTGAAACTTTGCTCCATGATCATGTTATGAAACTTTGTTTTACTTTTAGCATTTTTGTACTTAGCTTCAAAATTGATTGTTACCGTAAACTAGGAAGAATAGAAGAAGTTGTCTTGCTTTGTTATGAGACAACTATGAAAGATAATATTGTATCTAATTTTATGATACCAAGGTATTCTCAAAACTTGTATGGGGTGATATTACAACTGTTTTTAGAGATGAGAGCTAGTGTTTTATGAGACAATTTGTATGTAATGTTTGCTGAATTTGATTATTCAATATTTTAACGTAGGTTGTTTACTTGAAGTTTTTCTCTTCGGCATAGCAAATAAATGTATGTTTGAAGTTTCACTTTATAAACCAGAAGCATTGAAACGTCCATGTTGATACAAGTTTTTCTTTAATATTTTGTTTGTAGGTGGTTGAATGATGACTTATGTTCCAACAAAGAATCGGGAAAAATGATGCTCTTGACTCGAGGTTTTCACTTTCTCCAACTCCCTTGTATTTCTTATATATTGTCTTTTAGTTTCGGTTCACTTTTGAGTTGTAATTTAAAGTTTGTTCTTCTATTTTCATATTTGTTTATTAAGTAGAGATGGTGAATGCAAAAGATGTCAAACTATGAACATGAATGGTTGCAGCACATCTTAGTTTTGACCAACAAAATGGTGAGCACAAATCTGCATCTTCAGCACCTTTGGATGTTATTAAAGTGTTCTGCTTAATTCAAGGATTATGAGTGATTAGGACATGTTGTAAATAGTTCTTATGGTGGAGATAGGTATTATGTAATTTTGAACATATGGTGGAAATTGGTGTAAAGTTCTTGATTTTGGAATTGTCCAAATGGAGTTGATAGGTCTTGTCATTTTTGGAATTGTTCATATGGGTTGATAATTGTAATTTTGGAATTGTTCATATGGAGGTTGATACTTTTGTAATGTTGAAGATATTTAATTGAAGTTATTGGCGGATATTTGGTTGATGGGTCTTGAATGTGTATTGTTTATTTGGTTGATCAATATATCAAATTGTTGGAATGCAATGCAGGAAATTCTTAGATAATAGGGAACAACTATTATAATTGGAAAAAAAATCACAAACAAACATGACATGTAAAATGTGTCAAAAACTTATTAAATTGATATTTCTGAATTGTCAAGATAAAGTGTCATTTGACAAGTTAGACCTGTCAAGTTTTAACAAAAATGATATTTAATAACTGTCAAGAAATCTATATACATGACGCATTATAAATGTCAATGCTTTTAATATTCTTGACTTTTAAAATAAATCAAGGAAAGAATGTCTTGACGTTTTTCGTTTGTCACATCCTAGATACCTTATTCTTGACAGTGGTTCTCTCGACGCTTTTGAAAGCGTCAAGAGTATTAAAATTTGACATTCCAAAAGCGTCAAGTAATGCGGTTTCTCTTGTACCTACATCTAAGAAAGCTTGAAAGTTTGTTTTTAGGTTATATTACAAATTTAGTCCTTGATCTTTCAAGTCTATATTTAATAATAGATTTTTTAACTTTAAAATATGTCTAATAAGTCTATAAACTTTTTGATTTAGTGTCTAATAGATTTCTAAAATTTAAAATGGTCTAATGGATATCCATAAAACTTTCAATTTTGTCTTAAAGGTTCCTAGTATATATGATATTTTATAAAATTAATGAATCTATTATAAATAAAATTGAATTTTATGTCTAATATAATCCTATACTTTCAATAGATCAAAATTTTATTAGATATAAAATTGAAAGTTCAAAAACCTATTAGACATCTTAATATATATAAATGGGGCTTAGAGGGGAGAATCTTTGCATTCCTCTTTTACCCTTACATTTTTATTAAATTCCTATTTTGCCCTTTGTTGACGGGACACGACTCTTCAAGTGTATCACTTTGTATGGGTGTAACTGATGCCGACGAGGTACGACTCTTAGATGGTTACATATGAATTGATGCATCCTATGGGTATGATTCATGTATAAAAAGAAAGAAACATGATTGTCAATACATACATTTTTTTTATTTCTTTCTATCAAAATATCATGTCATTATAGCAAAAATTCTCCTTTTATCAAAGACTTCAAAGTTTTCCAAAAAGAATGGAAATTAAAAGTTTATGTTCTTCATAAGGAAACCTTGAATTGTGTCAAAATGAAGTTTGAGAATTCAGAAACTCATTTTTTATTTTTCTTATGTCATTTTATTGTATATCATTTTTTTATTTTTCTTATGTCAATAAATGTTATATATATATCCATCAAATGTTATTTATATTTTACATTGATTGCTTGGAGTAAGTATATTTTTTTGATAAATCGTAAATTCCTTCTGGAAAATATAATTTTAGAAGGGTTACTTTGTGTTTCCAAATCTCAAACATTTTACATTTTGTATCCATTTAGATTCAGTTATATTTTCAACAAAATTAATTATTTAAAATTACACTAAAGAATTTCAATACATTATAAGTTTTCTTTATCCATATTATAAATTATATATTTGTTTAACTGTTTTTAATTATTAAAAAAAACCTTAGAATTGAAATAAAAATGTATTTTTTTTTCTTTCATCTAATGTACATCTAAATATAGGAACAAAGAAAACGTAAAAATCACATGGTCCAACAAAAAAGTTAAGAAATTGTTCAAAGTCATCAGAATTTTATTTAAAATATCATATCTTTTTTTTTTTCTTCCCTCTTTTGTTCGTAGAATTCTAATAAATTTTTATTTTGTCGTTCAATCTTTACTAACAGGATGCAACTCTTCGAATTGAGGTATCTATTGAGAAAATAGTTGAATAATTGTGATTTATGCTTGAGGGACATGACTATTTGGGTGGGAGTGGTTACACATTGAATCAACATGTCCATTCACCTACAGGTATGATTCAAACCATAGAGTTGTGCATGAAATGTTGTTTATAAAGAGATTCTTCTATATAATCAAAGTTCGGTTTGTTAAATATTTTTTCTTTCTTTCTTTTTTTCTATAAATCAATTTATTCGAAGAACACCAAAGAATTACCTGTAAAGTAAATAAAATATCTTATTATGTCATCTTTTTATCGATTTCAATTTACAATTTTTACTCCACTTATGTTATCTATTTTAATTTTAATCATCCACGTGTTCTTTATCATTTTTATATATTTAAATTCTATTTAATTTCATGAGACTATAGAGGAAAAAGTTTACTTCCCTCTTTTACCTTTACAATTTTAACAAATTCCTATTTTGTCCTTCAATCTTTGCTGACAATACGCTAGCTCTTCGAGTTGAGCCGTCCATTGAGAGAATAATATAATAGTTGCAATTTATGCTAGATGGACACAGTTCAAGTGGAGGTTGGTAAACATCGAATTGACGCATTCATTCACATAGGTGCGAACCAAATTGTAGATGTAAAACATCATGATCAAATGGTGGAGATGTGTCTAAGATGTTGTTTATCAAAGTGATTCTCCTATGATCAAGGTATATTTATTAAGTAGTTATTTTTTTTCTTTTTTGTTTTTGGAATTATCCATGAGGTAATAAAATATCTTATTATGCCACTTTTTTTTTACCAATATCAATTTCAATTACATTATATATTTTTTAATTTTAATCATTATTTTTTCTTTATCATTTTTATCTTTTTCATTACTTTTTGATTGCATGTCAAATATTTACTATTTAAATTCAACAAAAGATATTTTTCATTCAAAATTTAAATTTCACCATATGTAATGTATTTCATATTCATTCTAAGTTAACTTACAACAATATATATATAGTTTTTTTTTTCACTTTCTTTTTTAACTTTCAATTAAGACAATAACCTTTCACGTGCATTGCACGTATCGTTTAACTAGTAAACTTAAAAGTCATTCAATTATAAAAAAGTTGTCCAATAATTATAACAAGTTATTATTATAATGTATATAATAGTAATTATAGTTAGAAACTCAACAAGAGCAGGACGTTGATCGAAATGGAGGTGGAAGCCAATTTATATTTTCTTTACTCTTCTCTTTCCTGGACCAACGAATGAGATTGAAATAATTTAGGCTCCGTTTGATAACTATTTGGTTTTTGGTTTTTGGTTTTTGAAAATTAAGCCTATAAACACTACTTCCACCTACAAATTTCTTTGTTTTCCTGATAGATTCTTTCCATGTGTTTAAAAAAATCAAGCCAAATTTTTAAAACTAAAAAAAGTAGTTTTCAAAAACTTGTTTTTGTTTTTGGAATTTGGCTAGGAATTCAAATGTTCCCTCGACAAAGATGAAAACTATAGTAGGAAAATTGAGAGAAAATAAGCATAATTTCCAAAAACCAAAAACCAAATGGTTATCAAACGAGGCCAAAGGAATTAAACCTCATATTTAACCTTAATTCTACTATTAAAAAGCTGTGAGTTGAATGGTATCAACAAACACTATACCTCAAAATAATGATAGAAAAAATCCAATTTATTATGCAAAGGTGCTGCCAATAGATGAATAATAAAAGACAGCAATAATTGTGTTTTAAAAACGTACAATACAATATTTTAAAAAAAAAAAAACGTACAATACAATAATAATTTTTTAAAAAATGTATATTTTTCTCGTTGTTTTTGAGCGGCGGGAGCCCATTGATTTTGACTTATTATATTGTATTTGATTTCCTTTGAATTTTCTTTTTATAATTTGTTTAATTTTCTACGCATTGAATTGAATTATGAAAGCAACGTGCGAACAAAATGCGTAGAAAATGGGAAATAAATTATTCAAATACAATTCCTTTTGTCAATAATTATATAAAATACATTTCAAAAATAATAATAATTATAATATAAAATAATGTGAAGATCTAATTATATTTATATATTATGGTCACCAATGTGGACGTCATTCCTTTGCCCTGCTTGGACTTCGAAAATATAATAAAATACGGGTTAAAATTATAAATTCAGTTTTCATACTCTAACTTAATTTTATTTATTTTATCATTATTATTATTTTTTGTACTTTGAAGTTTTATTATTTATTTATTTATTTGTTGATTTTTAGTAAAGGATCAATTGACTTATCTCTTTTAAAGACAATCACGCTTCAGTCTGAGTATAACTCAATTTTTTTTTACATGTCAAATGTTCAAATTTCCAATCCTACGTATTGTTGAGAACTATACAGTGACATCGCAAAATTACCAAATTTTTATGGGAAATAACTTCTTATTGGGAAGTTAAAAAAAAAACCTCATTATTTTATTTTTTATTTTTTTTTGAAGAGAAAACCTCATTATTTACTAACATTAGTTTTTGGTTGAATCTTAGCGATCCGCGGATAAAATACTAATGCAACAAGTTATTTTATGTATAGTTGAATTCCAAAAAAAAAGTGATAGAAACTCAACAAGCATACCGGCCTTACTCATGCTCCTAAAGGGATTTGCACAAATTTATTTTTAATCACTTTGACCAAAAAAAAAATCATAAATTTATGTTTTTCAACCAATATGACATGCCAAGGGCTTGTTTGATAATGTTCTCGTTTCCTGTTTCTTGTTCCCGTTTCTCTTTTTTTAATAAACATACTTGTTTGATAACTCATCCCTGTTTCTTGTTTCTAAATTTCTTGAAACGTTTCTAAACAAGAGGCAAAATCTGAGAAACTACAAAAAGTTGTTTCTCAAATTTTGTTTCTGTTTCTTTTCTATCTTTCATGCATGTATCCATCTCTCCCTCCCATTCCTACACCAATCTCTTCTCTTCCTTTATTTTTTATAACCACTTCCTCGTCTTTTTTTTTTTTTTTAATCTTTTCCGTTATTTCGTTCTCTTTCATTTTTAAAATTTTTTTTCCGTCATTTCGTTCTCTTTCATTTAAAATTTTTTTTTCCGTTATTTCTTTCTCTTTCATTTTTTTATTATTTATGTTATTAATTTCTTTCCTTTTTTTCCATTTTTTTTTATCACCTTCGTCGATCTCTAACTACTGGCCGCCATCGTTGACCTCCGACTATTGGTTGTCGCCAACCTCTGCAAACCAACCGTCACCGTCAACCTCTGACTATCGGCAGTCGCCGACCGACCGCCACCGTCGACCTTTGACTACCGACCGCTGCCGACCGACCGCCACTGTCTACCTTTGACTACCGACCGCTACCGTCGACCTTCGATTACCGATCGCGGTCGACCGCTACCGTCGACCTTCGACAACCAGCCGATGTCGACCTCCGCTGACTAGCCTCAACCGACCGACTGCCACCGTTGACCTCCGACTATTGGCCGCTGCTGACCTCCACCGACCGGCTGTCATCATTGACCTCCGACTATTGGTCGCCGTCGACCTTTGCAGACAAGCCGCCACCGTCAACCTCCGACTATCGACCGTCGCCAACCGACCACTATGGTCGACCTTCGACTACCGGCCGTCGTCGACCGACTGCCACCGTCCACCTTCGACTACCAGTCGTCACCGACCTCCGTCGATCGGTTGCGATCATCAACCTCTTATTACCAGTCACAGCTAACTGCTACCTTCGACCTCCGGCGATCCGTCGCTGTCGACCTCCACTGGCCGACCGCCACCGACCAGTAGCCAGCATTGACCTCAAACTACTGGCTGCCACCAATCGGTCGTTACCGTCGACCTCTGACTATCAGTCGCTGCCAACCTCCGTTGACCGATCACCATTGTCGACCTCTGACTACCGGGCACCACCGTCGACCTCTGACTACCGGCCTTCGCCGACCAACCTCCACCTTTGACCTGTGACTACCGATCGTCGCCGACCTTCATCGACCGGCCGCTATCGTCGACATCTGACTACCAGCTGCAAATCGACCGCTACCGTCGACCTTTGACTATCGGTCGCCACCAACCTCCGCTGACCAACCGCCATTGTCGACCTCTGACTACCGAGCGCCACCATCGACCTCCGACTACCGACCGCCGCCAACCAGCCGCCACCGACAACCTCTAACTATAATTTTAATGTATGTTATATATAATTTTTATATTATATGTACCAAATTTTATTTCGACTAAAAATCAAGAAACGAGAAACAATTATCAAACACATATTTGTTTCTGTTTCTTTTTTTTTTAGAGAAACAAGAAACAGAAATAGTTATCAAATATGTTTCTGTTTTTAGTTCATAAAAGACAAGAAACAAGAAATAGGAAACAAAAAACCAGAAACGAGAAATGGGAAACGAGAACGTTATCAAACGAGCCCTAAATAATCCAATCCTAGTTAAAATAAAATATCAACAACATATATCCTATATGCTACATCTCCAAATAAATGAACAAAAAAATGTATATTAATCCCTTAATATGGAATGTTATAGGTAATTTTGGACCATACTGGCGCACAAGGAGCTGACGAGGACAATTGGGCAGAGGTAGGACCAGAATTACCGACCCAAAGGAAGATCGGACCAAAGGGTCGGGCCAACGTGGCCCAACCCATATGGTCGGCCTCGGCCTTTGGCCGAGGCCTAGCTCGGTCACCTCATTTCGGTCCCTAATGCCCCGGACCGTCCCGGTTCCGCCTGGATGATCCCGACACACCTCCGAATTCCTAAAAACCCTAGGAGGATGAGTAGGTATTTAAACCCCTCTTCATCACTGAAGAAGGGTTCCGAAACTTTATTCTTGACTTCTCCCCTTACTTTCTAGCTTCTCCTCAGTTTTCTGACTTAAGCATCGGAGGCGGTGTGGCCTACACCACACCGGTGTGCAGCGGTTCTTGCTGGTTTTGCAGGTCACGTCTTCCCCAGCTTTTACAAATTCACTGTTAGTGTCACGTGAAGGTCAGGTGAGTCTTCTGTCCGGATTTTGGCATCAACAGTTGGCTCCGTTTGTGGGGAAGAGTGCTTGCCAGTTCAGACCGCGCATTGGTGGTGGTCTACAAGATGGATCGGGTTCAGAAACCAGAAGAAAACCTCGGGTATGAGTAGAAAGCGCCAAACCAGACTGGGGCCGACCTCGGTAGGGAAGAGGTCGACCCTAACTTCGGAGACTGTTGTAAGGTTTCACGTGTCCACGATGTTGTTGGACCTGACCCAAGAGGACAGCCAGCAGAAGAACTGGAGTCTGTGTCACTAACGTTTGAGGAAAGGAGAGTGAACATCGGCACCAAACTGGGGGCTGAGCAGAGGGACAGACTGATTGGTTTCTTGAGGGCTAATGCAGATTTGTTTGTATGGTCACACAAAGATATGTCGGGGATTGACCTGAAAGTGATGGTTCACCGGTTAGATGTGGACAGAGATTTCAAGTCGGTAAAGCAGAAACGAAGAGCATTTAATTCGGAGAGGAATGAGGTATTTGCCAGTCAAGTGGATGTGTTGCTTAAAGCAGGGTTCATCCGAGAAGTTTATTATCCCCAATGGTTGTCTAATGTGGTACTGGTAAAGAAGGCTAACGGAAAGTGGTACTGGTAAAGAAGGTTAAACGTGAATAAAGCATGCCCAAAGGACAGTTATCCTTTGCCCATGATCGACCAGTTGGTTGATGCAACAACAGGGCACGAGATGCTGAGTTTTATGGATGCGTACTCAGGGTACAACCAGATTAGAATGCACGAGACCGATCAGGAAAAGACTTCATTTATCACCAGTCAAGGGTTGTACTGTTACAAGGTCATGCCGTTTGGTTTAAAGAACGCTGGGGCAACATACCAACGGATGGTGAACCGTGTGTTCGCTCCTTTACTGGGAAAGAACATGGAGGTATACGTGGATGATATGCTGGTGAAGAGCTTGAAGTCTCAATGCCATGAGTCTGACCTTGATGAAGCTTTCCAGATACTCCGGAAGTATCGAATGAAACTAAATCCAAGTAAGTGCGCTTTTGGGGTAACATCCGGAAAGTTCCTAGGGTTCATGGTACATCAAAGGGGGATAGAGGCAAACCCAGACAAGATCAGAGCAATCATGCAAATGTCTTCCCCGTCCAATCTCAAGCAGCTTCAAAGCTTGAATGGGAGGATCGCCGCCCTGAACAGGTTTGTTAGTAGATCAACTGACAGGTGCTTACCCTTCTTTAAAATTTTGAGACAGGGATCACGTTTCGAATGGTCTGAAGAGTGCAAATAGGCTTTTCGAGAGCCGAAGGACTATCTGAGTTTGGCCCCGCTCTTGGCCAAGCCGCTCCCTGGCGATGAGCTACTGCTTTACGTTGCGGCCTCGGATACGGCCGTAAGTTCTGCACTGATCAAAGAAGAAGGGAAGCTCCAGAAACCCGTGTATTATACCAGTAAGTCGATGGTTGGAGCAGAAACTAGATACCCCCAAGTGGATAAGCTCGCTCTGGCCCTAGTTACGTCGGCCAGAAGATTGCGTTCGTATTTCCAAGCCCATAAGGTAACAGTTTTGACAAATTTCCCTCTAAAACAGGTGTTACAGAAACCAGATGCCTCGGGTGGCCTCATGAAGTGGGCAGTGGAGCTGAGTGAGTATAACATCCACTACAAACCTCGAACTGCAATAAAAGGGCAAGCTGTGGCAGATTTTGTGGTCGAACTAACATCTGCCAAGGCTGAGGTCGACCTTCAGAGGCCCGAGGCCAAGCAGGACAAGTCGAGCATAGTGGTCAATATGCTGAGTGTAGGGGAGATAAAACAGACTTGGACACTCTTTGTAGACGGGTCTTCTAACACCAAGGGTTGTGGAGCAGGAATTCTGCTAGAATCCCCTGATGGAGGGAGATTTGAGTATGCCCTGAGGTTTAACTTCAAGGCCTCAAATAATGAGGCTGAATACAAGGCACTCCTTGCAGGATTGAGGTTGGCAAAGGAGATCGGAGTCTCAGACCTCCTGGTTCATAGCGATTCACAACTAATCGTGAAGCAAGTGTTGGTAGAATATCAGACTAGGGAACAAAGAATGAGTAAGTACTTATCCAAGGCCAGGGAACTGTTGTCCAAATTTGAGAAGTGGGAGATCAAGCAAATCCCAAGGTCTCAGAACGCCAACGCAGATTCACTGGCTCGCTTGGCGGCTGCCTATGATATAGAGTTGAGTAGGACTATACCAATTGAGATTTTGTCTGAGCCTGCGGTATGTACTGAGGAGGTTCTCGAGACAGATGGCCGAGTAGAGGCCGAGCCAGAGGATGAGGCCGAGGCCGAGGCCGAAGATCCGAGGCCCGAGGTCGAGGATCCTGCAGATGAGGAAGACATCCCATAAATTGAAACTGAACCCTCCCCTGAAGTAAGAGAAACTTCATGGATGGATCAAATCCTTGATTACTTAGAGAAAGGCGAGCTGCCAACAAAGAAGACAAAGGCTAAAAAGGTTCAGAGGCGAGCATCGTATTTTGTGTTAAAGGAAGGGAAACAATATAAAAGGGGTTACTCGATGCCGTTGTTGAGATGCCTTCCCCAAAGCGATGCTAACTACGTTATGAGAGAGATACATGAGGGGGTGTGTGGAAACCATTAAGGATCGAGGTCACTGTGTCACAAGATAGTTAGGCAAGGTTACTACTGGCCAACTATGTTGCAAGACGTTAGGCATTTCACGAGATCTTGCGATCAATGCCAAAGGTTTGCACCCATTTCAAGGCAACCGACTGAGCCTTTAACGAACATTATTAGTCCTTGGTCGTTCGCGCAATGGGGAATGGATTTGATTGGGCTTTTGCCTCAAGGTAAAGGACAGACCAAGTATGTAGTAGTGGCAGTGAATTACTTCACAAAATGGGCAGAAGCAGAACCGCTAGCTACGATTACAGAGAAGAAGATCACTGATTTCATATGGAGGAATATAGTGTGCCGATTCGGGATCCTAACACCATCATATCGGATAATGGTAGGCAGTTCGATAATGCCGCTTTCAGGAAATTCTGTCTAGATTTGGGCATTACACATCGTTGTTCGTCCCCAGCCCATTCGCAAGCTAATGGCCAGGTGGAAGCTGTAAATAAAATAATCAAGCAGAATCTGAAAACGAAGCTTGAGGGGTTGAAAGGATTATGGGCTGAAGAACTCCCACACGTATTGTGGGCGTATCGGACGACAACTAGAACCTCAACAGGAGAAACGCCTTTTTCCCTTTCATTTGGGGCAAAGGCAGTAGTTCCAGTGGAAGTTGGCATACTCTCCCCCAGGACAGAGCAGTTTAGCGTGCAGGGGAATGATGAAGCTATGAGGTTAAACTTGGACCTTCTAGACGAGCATCGTGAAATGGCACAACTCCGGGTTGCAGAGTATAAAAACAGGATTGCCAGGTATTATAACACAAAAGTGAAAAGGCGCACTTTCAAGGAAGGAGATCTAGTACTGAGGAAAGTCATGCAGAACACCAGAGATCCCAATGCAGGTGCATTGGGACCAACATGGGAAGGACCTTATCAAGTTAGCAAAGTGGTCCGCCCCGGCACTTATGCCTTGGTTGACGAAAACGGAAAACCAACTCCATGAAGGATTGGAATTCCGTAATTCCGTAAAGCGGAAGCGTGATTGGAACCGATTCGTAATTAATTTTGTTTAATCTAAAATATCAATACATTGGTAATAATTTTAGAACTATTCTAAATTTATATTAAGGCAAAGCATACAAAAATTAGATCTAAATCTAATTTATATAGTAACAAATTACTTACTCTCGTTGACGACTCAGATTAAATCACCAACTGCTTGTGAAATAATCACGAACTAGTGCGAACACCACCACTATGGCTACACTGGTATGACTCTGAGACTTCTAGAGGTAGGAGACTGGTGGGAGTCCAGAGGAAGCCTTGAGGGGAATTCTCTGAGAGTAGGAGAATGAATGAGATGCCTTTCACCCCACCCCAGGGGTCCTATATATAGTAAAGGCCAAGACTTTTTTCCTAATGAGGAAAAGGAACCTTTTCCTAATCCTAATAGGAAAAAGTCTCTAATTTTAATAAATAATTAATTAATTCCATAATTAATTAATTTCCCAATTAAATATCATATATTTAATCTTAGGGATTTTATTAAAATTAAAATTAATATGAATCCAATTCATATTAAATTTATTTGAACTCTTTCAAATATTTTCTTTCCTAATAGGAAAATGTCTCTAATTTTAATAAATAATTAATTAATTCCATAATTAATTAATTACCCAATTAAATATCATATATTTAATCTTAGGGATTTTATTAAAATTAATATGAATCCAATTCATATTAAATTTATTTGAACTCTTTCAAATATTTTCTCTCAAGAATTAATTTTTGAAATTAATTCAAAAATTATGTTATAAAGTTTCATAAACTTTATATTATAATGCATCAATATACATTATACGATTCCCCAAATAAATTGAACACTTTCAATTTATAATTTATACTTAATTGCCTCAAGTCTCTTTACGAGCTACCAGTGGGACCTAATGGACCTACAGATCAGAAGCTCCAACGATACGAGACTAATTTCCCAAACTCATTAACCAAGTTAGTCAACATTCGTTAACTGTGGGTCACTCCACTAAAGACCCACAACTGCACTCTTCTCATTGTAGAATATTTCTGTGTCCACGGATATCGACCAAGCAGTAAGTCAATCCTTCACGTGTGTTCGTAACACCAGCTGGGTCAAATTACCGTTTTACCCCTGGGTTACCTCTGGTTCCTTAAGTACCGTTGATCCCTCTAATGAACAAGTTGTTTAGGGTCCAACCACTAAACAGGAGTTCCTCTCAGCCCAAGAGAGGACGACACGCCTTTGTTCAAGCCCCGGAATCATCCTTTAAGGGAACACACATCTACTTACCCCAATAGGGAAAGGAGTGAATTTCATCTTGTACTGTTATGTTCCCAGCCCCCGTTCGGTCTTGCCAATAAAATGGTAGGATTATTGAGTCGGCGAACTGGCCACTCTCACCCATACAAATCTAAGGACAATCCCTCCTGAAAGGGGCTCCTAACAGACTTAGGATTGAGATTGAGTTACCTAGGTCATCCTATTGAAATAGAAACCTAAACTAGTTAACGGCGTTACATCTAGTGGTTGCTATTTCGCGGTCCGGTCTTATGCAAACTCATTGCATAGGATACCCCCACCCGCATGTCTCCTACATGGATGCTTTGGATCATTGCATCTGTATCGAATACAAGGTGGGTCGTATCACATAGTGTCACCAGGATAAGGTACCCAGCTTTATCCCTATACTATAGACCTTTTAGGTTGTTACTTGGACACTGATCCCCGTATGTCCCCACATACTAGTCCAAGTTTCATTTAAACAACCTTGGATCTAAGTTTATTGGATTTAGGGTTTATTAATGCAAACTCGATTATTCAATAACCAAATTACTGAATTACTCAAATAACACTTTATTGAGATCAATTAATTTGTTTCATTTACTATCTACGAGTTTTAGGGCATAAAACCCAACACTCCATACCCATGGAATGCAGATTTCTTGAAGATTTACTATCAGTAACCACAGCAAAAACAAGTGGCAGGCAACGCCACCACTACAGGAAGGCCGAGGCCGACCAGGAACAATGGCTTTTTCTATTTATGTTTACTTTCCATAGAGATTGTCTATCATTTTTCTCACTGTAAAACGCACGAACTTTTGCAAATTCAATAAAAGCTATTATATTGTGTTTTGCATAAAGCAGGATGTGACGCATATGGCCAGACGAGAATAATTCTTGTAGAGGCCAAACTTCAGCACTTTCCCAGACGAGAATGATTCTTGCAGAGACTAAATTCCTGCAAAGAGGTTGACGCATGTCCTCAACCTCCCCAGGTCCCCAACAGAGTGTACGCACCCTTGGAATGAAAAAATTCTTGAAGAGAGGTTGACGCATGCCCTCAACCTCCCCAAGTCCCCAACTGAGTGCACGCACCCTTGGGATGAAAAAATTCTTGAAGAGAGGCTCAGGAATTTCCTCGACCTCCCCAAGTTTCCCCAGAAGAGTGTACGCACCCCTAGGATGAACACAACACTTGAAGAGAGGCTTAGGTATTTCCTCGGCCTCCCCAAGTTTCTCCCAGAAGAGTGTTCGCACCCCTCGGATGAACACAACACTTCAAGAGAGGCTCGGGTATTTCCTCGGCCTCCCTAAGTTTTCCCCAGAAGAGTGTACGCACCCCTGGGATGAACACAGCACTTGAAGAGAGGCTCGGGTATTTCCTCGGCCTCCCCAAGTTTTCCCCGACTGAGTGTACGCACCCTCGGGATGAACACAGCACTTGAAGAGAGGCTCGGGTATTTCCTTGGCCTCCCCAAGTTTTCCCCAGAAGAGTGTACGCACCCCTGGGATGAACATAACACTTGAAGAGAGGCTCGGGTATTTCCTCGGCCTCCCCAAGTTTTCCTCATAAGAGTGTATGCACCATTGGGATGAACGCAGCACTTGAAGAAAGGCTCGGGTATTTTCTCGACCTCCCCAAGTTTTCCCCGACTGAGTGTACGCACCCTCGGGATGAACACAACACTTGAAGAGAGGCTCGGGAATTTCCTTGCCCTCTCCAAGTTTCTCCAGCAGAGTGTACGCACCCCTGGGATGAACGCAACATTTGAAGAGAGGCTCGGGAATTTCCTCGACCTTCCCAAGTTTTCTCCGACTGAGGGTATGCACCATTGGGATGGAAAACAAGCAAGCGAACAACACAGAAGAGTTGGTCGGCCTCATGCCAAGGCCGAGGCCGACCATCCAGAGGTCAAGGCTGAGCTCCACCCTCAAAGGCCCAGGTATGAAGTTAGTTTTTCCTTACTCAAAAAATGCATGTCCAAGATATTGGATACACATTTTGAGTGGGGGTTGGGAATAAGGACAAACCGAGTCCATCATAGTCATGGTCATGTTGCGATGATTTTGACTTTCCTTTCTTACTTATTCAAGTTAGGATTACGTTATGAATAGCGGTGGAGCTATTTTTAAGCTTATTTATTTTCATTTTGCATAACACATGTCCACAGCTTTTCCCCATGGTACAATGCAGACACTTACAAATTTAATAAAGTTCTTTATGTTGTGTTTGTGCAAAGCATTTTTCCATAGGATGTGGCGCATGTGGCCAGACGAGAATGATTCTTGCAGAGGCCAAACTTCCGTACGTTCCCTTGGGAAGAAACTAAATTCCTGCAGAGAGGTTGACGCATGCCCTCAACCTCCCCAGGTCCCCAACAGAGTGTACGCACCCTTGGAAAGAAATCGACTCCTGTAGAGAGGTTGACGAATCTCCACAACCTCCTCAAGGCCACGGGTTATCTCAACTCATCTGGTTGGGCACATCTTGCCGAATCCGAGCGGTATTCTTCTCTTTATCCAACTACACTTTATGTTTAAATGAATTCTTACCTGAGATTGGGGGCTGCAAAGGGGATATGCACTCCCCATTAAACAAAAAGCAAAGTAACAAGGGATATGCACTCCCTGTTAAACAAAAGGCACATTAGCTTCACATGTCTAACCAATGAGTACATGTTTTAGCTTATTCTCTCATTATTTTCCAGCAAGGACTAACGCATGAATGCAGGGGGCTAAGTGCTGAGCTAACAGGGGCCTGAGGCCGAGGCCGACCCTAGTCTCCTCCCTCATTCTTCTTTTGCAGAAATTAACTTTTCAATGCAGGATTGTGAAGTCTTCTGTGTTGTCCTATTTTTAATTGTGGATAAGCCCTGGATCTGGAATAAAGCACTCCGAATGACCAAGTACGTCTTCTCGAGGCCAAGGCCGACCAGAGAGGCCCTCCAACCACTTTTGTAACCTCTCACTTTTCTCATTTCCATTTCACCTAACCCCTATTCAGGGAGTTTCTACTTTGTCTAGTTTGTCCTATCTTGCAGGATAACGAAGAGGTCATACATAAGTCAGCACGAGACGAGTCGTACTCTTAAATCAGGCTTAAGGAGCTTAGCCTATAGCATTAAGTCGCACTTGAATCCCAATTCAAGAGTGGGGGCTTAATGTTATAGGTAATTTTGGACCACACTGGCGCACAAGGAGCTGACGAGGACAATTGGGCAGAGGTAGGACCAGAATTACCGACCCAGAGGAAGACCGAACCAAAGGGTCGACCCAACATGGCCCGACCATTCGGCCCGCTTGCGCGGGCAGAGCTCGGTCACCTCCTTCCGGTCCCTGATGCCCCGGACCACCCCGGTTCCGCCTGGATGATCCCGAAACACCTCCGAATTCCTAAAAACCCTAGGAGGATGAGCAGGTATTTAAACCCCTCTTCATCACTGAAGAAGGGTTCCGAAACTTTATTCTCAACTTCTCCCCTTACTTTCTAACTTCTCCTCGATTTTCTGACTTAAGCATCGGAGGAGGTGTGGCCTACACCACACCGGTGTGCAGCGGTTCTTGCTGGTTTTGCAGGGTCACGTCTTCCCCAGCTTTTACAAATTCACTGTTTGTGTCACGTGAAGGTCAGGTGAGTCTTCTGTCCGAATTTTGGCAACAACATGGACCATCATGACTTTTTCTTAAGTATTAGAAGCAAAATGACATGAAAATTAAAGCATAAAAAAAAAATGCAAGTTAGTAGTTTTATTATTGAGTATCAATTAGAGAAAAAAAATAGAAAACTATTATTAAAAATATTTTTTTAAAAAAAACCTTATTTATACTTAAATTTTGCATAAAAATCATCTTAACAATTATTGTTATTTTTTAAAAATAAATTACTTATAAAATAATAATAATATAGATGTCTTTTTTTTTTTTTCCATTTATCTATTGTAGATGTCTATTTAAAAACAAATATTGAAAGTTAGGTATCAAAGTTTTGAAAAGAAAAAGAAATTCTATTAAATGGCGAACAAGAAAGCAATGACAAATGCATGATCAATTTTTAATGCAAAGTTAGGTATTAATTAAAACAAAGGTCCTTGAAATTTTAGTTTATTCTATATTTGTCTATCAACTTTCAAAATATTTATTTCAGTCATTGAATTAAAAATAATAATTATTTTAGTTCATACACTTTCGAAATATTATCTATTTTAGTTTCTTAACTTTAAAAAATAATCATTTTGGTATTTACTATTATTTTGTTGCTTAATACCTACCCACATCCACGTGACAATTCATCTTAACCAACCTATATTATTTAAACAAATATCCACATCTATACACATACTCGAAGTCATATTATGCACTCATTAAAAACAAAATACAAGTAAAAGATTCAAACTTCTAATCTCTTAGTCGATGATACATGTCAATTACCACTGAGCTATGCTCACTTTGGTACAAATAAAATAATTTATTGTTTTTAGAGTTCAAATTCAAATACCAAAAGTTTAAGTACTAAAATAGATATTTTAAAATTTCAAAAATCATAATATAATGATCTTATAAATTCAAAAACCAAGACAGAATATAACACAAAAACAAACCAATACGAGTATAACTCGACCGCTATGGAGTCTTCACTTTTTCTAAAAAGTCTCGGGTTTAAATTTCTCATCTCAAATATATTATTCTCACAAACAAACAAAACATTAAAAACAAATGATAAATATTAAAATAAGAAATTTAAAAATGTTAATTAAAAACTTTAACTTTAAATAAAATAAACAGGAAGAAGTGGTGCAGTATTATTAATTAATAATATAAATAATGATGTGATGATTTTTTGTAACTACGGACCATTACATCAGGCTTCAGCCAACACCAACATAAATGCAAGTAAAAGCGCGGTTCGGTAGTTTCAAAAATAAAAAAATAAAAAATAAAAAAAGCGCCGTCCGGTAATAAAAAAAATAATGGCAATAACAACCAACATGGCAACAGCATTCAAATCACATTTTCCTAGCATCACAACCGCGGTAATTAATTATTGGTTCTATTTTATTTTATTATTTATTTATTTTTTTTTAGTTCAGCAATATTTAAACAACGATACTTGATTGTCAGTGAAAAAATTTATAGTACTACGGTAGTATGGAAAATTTTCCATACTACCTCCATTTATTGTTTGTCATGAAATAAGTATTTAAGAATGATGTGAGACTCATTGAATAAAATATTATATCATTAAATGACGTGTCAAATGCTGAATGGAGGGAGTATGTACTACCGTAGTACTAAAAATTTTCCCGACTGTCAGTAGAGATATCCCTACATACTCCATCAAAATCTTGACAACTAAGAAAGAAAAAAAAAGGAAAAAATGAGATTTTTTTTTAAAAATGAGAATTTTTTTCTCTCTCTTCTAGTTGTCAACATTTTAATTGTGGTATATAGAAAGATCTCTACGTACGTACTCGTATGGAGCCAAATATTTTTCATATTTGAAGGTGAGAATTCGAATCTTTAACCTCTTAGTGGAGGTATATGTCACTTACAGTTGAGTTATGCTCACTTTGATGGTTAAATTTCAACTTAACCTTCAAATTTGTGTCTATTTGGTTTTTGAACTTTAAAAAATGTCTAATGGTACTGAACTTTCAATTTTTGTTTTTAATAAGTCCTTGAACTTTAGTCTAATAAATCCATAAACTTTCAACTTTGTGTTTAATAGGTTCTTGATATATTAAAAAAATTTTAGAACTAATCTATTAGATAAAAAAAATTTGAATTTTATGTTTATTAGGACTCTAAACTTCCAATTTTGTGATTAGTAGGTCAATGAGTTTTTTAAAAAAACGTCGAATAGGACCATTAGATACAAAAATTTTGGGTCTATCAAGTACAAAATTGAAAGTTTAAGGATCTAACAAACACTTTTAAAATTTAAGAAACAAATAAACACAAATTTTAAATTTTAGGAACCTATTAAACTTTTTAAAGCTCAAGGACTAAATAGATATCGGCCTAAAAGTTAATGAACTAAAGTTATAATTTAACCTTAATTATTTTATCATGCCTTTTTCAAATTTCTTTTTTTTTTCTTTTTCGAATTTTAAATTTCAAGGACTAAATAGATACCGTTGCTTATCATCATTCTTGTCAAGTAATATTAAGAAAATCATCATTGTCTTTAGTATTTAAATTTTTGAATATGTATTGCAATCTCTATTTTTTAATTAATGTTTTTAAATTTTAATTTTAATAATAAAATAAAATAAATATTAAAAAAAAATATTGGGTTGAACTTTAAACTTTTATAAAAATAGCTTAAGAAAAACTCCAACTAAAACTCTAATATAATATAAAACAAAATAATAACAGTCAAATTTATGCTATATATTTACAAAATGAATAGCATTTCTTAAAACACATATTACATTTATCTTATCCAGTGAAATTCATGAATGTAAAGGATTTAAAGGACAAGGATAATTCAAAGTTGGTGGATAAGATATTTCTCTTCCATTTATTTTGTTAAAATCAAAATATTATTAAACTAAAAAAAATCAAAATATTATTATTCATTAATATTTCAAAGATATTTAACATGTGAACAATAACGCTAAATTCTAAACCTTACATTTTTGCCCATTTAAGTTGACAATTCTATCTTATTTAAAGGATCAAAAGTCTCTATTCCTATCCATCCATTCATAATTCGATGGATAAAATATACATTATCTTCCTTAAAGTTAAATGTCTATTCTCCGACTTTAGCATTCGTTGAACTATAAAAAGAAAAGTTAAATACCTACCCTTAACATAGTATTCCAAAATAATCCATTACATTTATATAAATTAATTACAAAAACAAAACCTAAACTATGTCTATTTATTTCTGGGTTAAATTGCAAGTTGTATCTCGACTTATGTCTATTTAGTCTTTAACTTTAAAAAGTGTTACTAGGTTTATGAACTTTCAATTTTGTATCTAATAAGTGTTTGAATTTTTAAAATGTCTAATAGGTCCGGAACTTTCATTTTTGTGTCTAATAAACCTTGACATATTCAAGATTTTTAAAAATTAATCAATCTATTAGATATAAAATTAAATTTTATGTCTATTCTAAAAAAAAAAAAATTATGTCTAATGGAACCTTAAACTTTCAATTTTGTGTTCAGTAAGTCTGCAAAATTTTAAGAAATGTCAAATAGGTCAATGACCTATTAGACGTAAAAGTAAAAGTAAAAGTTTATGGATCTTTTAGGGCTTGTCTGATAGACAATCCTAATTCTGTTTTATGTTTTGGGATTCACTGAATTCAGTAAATATGCGTTTGGCAAGTGTGTTTTGAAATCTGTTTTCAAATTCTGTGATCCAAATAGTGGAAATTCTGAAAACAACTTTTTTTTTTTTTTTTTATGTTTTCTGTGCATCATTTGAATTTGAAAATTTTAAATGCAGAATTAAATTAAAAAAAAAAGAAGATAAAAACTTTAACAAATATAGTCTTTCATGTTATAAACTCAATTCATTTTAGTGAAATTTAATTTTTGTATAATATAATGTATTATAAATGATATGATATTGTAAAATAATAATTATACAAAATTTATAACATAAATATGTTTACAAGTTAATTAATAATGGTCTATATTCAACTTAATATTTAATTGATAACTAATAATAGCTTGTGATTTATAAATATATTATCAAACACATTTGGAACAATTTTTTAAATTGAGATCCAATTTCTAAATATGCTACCAAACACATATCTAAAAACATGAAATACAACTTTGTTTTCATTCAATCCCTTATTTTCAAATTTCTGTTTTGAGATCACCAACCAAACACATAGACTCTTATTAAAGTTCAAAGACCTATTAGACACAAAATTACAAGTTCGAAGATTTATTTGACACTTTTTAAAGTTTAAGATTCAAATAAACATAACTTTAGAGACTAAATTTGTAATTTAACCTTATTTCTTTGTCAAAATGATGTAAAACTAGAATAACAATATGCATAACAGAGGATCTCGTACACAGTCTATTAAAATCTAGACAACTAGGAAACAAAAAGGTAGAAAGTGAAGAAAAAAATTATGCCTAATAATTGTTAATATTTTAATAGCGGTGTGATAGATAGTCCCCTACCCGCCCCAACCAATATTTTTAATTTTTTTTTTTCAAAAAAGAAAAGAAAAAAATTCAGCAAATCATATTCGACCACGTTTCTATTTTACTTGTTTCCTTACAGCTCCTTCTTCCTCTTAGCCCTTCAAGATCAAAACTGACCAAAAAATGAAAAAATCAGGCAAATCCCATAAAAGCTTAAGATTTTTTTCTTCTTCTTTCTTTTTTGTTTCCTTTTTTTTTTGTAAAAAAAAAAGCCCTTTTGTGTAATTAACGTTACCCCTTATTCATCGGATTGCCTCTATTTCTCCATAATGCCATTTCGAAAAAAAAAAAACGAAGAATCTCTTTCGTTTCTTTCTGTAAAAGTGCTTTCTCTCTCTCTAAAGACTTTCCTTCTCTCCCACGTCTGCTTTTAAATTCATTTCCCGAAGAGGACAACATTTTGGATGTTATTGCCGAGTGTTCTCCGGTGAACGTTGTTGGGTATTGAAATTTGGGCAGTTTCTTTTTGCCTTTTTTTCTGTCTCTCTGAGTAACAATCTCTCTGGAATTACATGGAAACATGAAGTTCTCCGATTGTGTAAGCACCCCTTTTCTTCTTCTTCTCTAATATTATGCCTTCTGAATGAACTTTTGTTTTTTGGGTAATGTAATTGGTTCTTATTGGCTGTTTGGTTTGATTTTGGGTTCTTTTGGATGTGTTTGATTCCAACAGTTTAATGGAAACCAATCGAGAAATGATGGGTTTTGTTTAATATGCATCTTTACTGAAGATTAATCGTACCCTTTCTTTTGTGGGGTTTAAGATGCTTGTGTATCTGTTTTTTATGGACATGGTTTTGTTTCATTGCTTATTTTTTACTTGTTTTCTTTGCAGTTGCCCTTGCTTGCAGAGCAGAAGAGTAGGAATTCTTGTCTTTGTAGCCTTTTTCCAACTGTTTCTTTGCTTTGTCTTGTATTGCTTGTGGGGAGTGTATATGTAGCACCAGACTATAGGGAGGTATGCTTTCTTGTTCTTTGATGATTTTGAACTGTTGCTTGTTCTCTCTATAAATTGAGTGTTGTTTTTCACTTTATCGTTGAAGTTTGTTGTTTTATTACCACTTATCATTTGTATTACGAAGGGTTGCCTTGGTGGTCAGGGCTCGAGATTTTTGGAGATACCCTTCAAGGTCTTGGATTTAAGCTGTTGAAAACTTAATAACTTAAAACTCTTGTTGTTTCTCGGAGTTGGCTTTAGGATGGGTGGAGCTTCTTGTAGAGTAGAGGGGTTGAGCAATTACTTATCAGTCTGTTCACAGAGACTTTTCAACTTTTTTTTTTCTTTACTGTTGCTCTTTCTGAACTTTCATTCAATGTTTGGTGGCATTTGCAATTGAATTCACTTTTAATATAAAACTTATTTTATGTCGCTCTTTAAGTGTGTTAAAGGATTTTTAGCTCATTGAACATCTGGAATGATATGTTTGGTTCTTCATTTGCAGAAAATTTCTAGATGGGGAATAGATGGTTTAGTCGGTTCAAAGCTCAATAAATGTGAGGTTCGTTTGCCATTTCAACCATTATTACAAAAATGAATAAAATTTTGTATCAAGCTTCTCATCTGTATATTACATAAATGATTTTGAATTTGATGCTTCATATTTGTTTTTGTTTTTTTTCTTTTTTGCGTTAGAATCAATGCAGGCCAAATGGAAGTGAGCCACTACCTAAAGACATTGTTGTCACTGCATCTAACTTGGAAATGCGACCTCTATGGGGCGCATCGAAGCGTTCCTATCCAGTTACAAATCAGGTCATAAATCAAGATAATCTTCAGAGAGAATTTTATGCTCATTCTACTTTCTTTCATGTTTTGCTGTTAGTCCTTCAAAGCGAAGAGGGACGATCAAATTCCTTAGATTTTCCTTCTGTTAGTGTGAGGAAATGTGATCATTGTTATTTATTATAGAGAAATGTTATTTGAAGTGAATTTTGGATGATTTTTGAAAGCTGAAACACTTTTTTCTACCAGCATTTTCGAAAAAAACACTAAACAAGGGCCTCATAAAGAAAGTTTTTAGAATTTTTAAGAGCACCTTTTACCATGTAACCAAACAACATAAAAAATTTGCATAGTTCTTTTAATTTGCTATAAGGCAACCTAAAAAAAGCAACTTTCTATTAATGAGGCTAACTGCTTAGTTTTGAAAACCTATTTTACCAGACAATACTTTCTACCATTTCAATTTCTTATTTATGCACATAATTGAACACTTAAACGTTATATGCTTGTTCTTGTTGATTCTCTTATCTTCATACTTGTACTGATTGTGCATAGCTTGAAACAGAATCCCGTTAACTCATCAAGAAACTTATTTGCCATGGCTGTTGGGATTAAACAAAAAGATCTTGTGAATAAAATGGTTACAAAGGTATGAAGAAAAGTATAATCATATTGCCAAATTCAAATCTATCCTATTAGTTCCATGTCCATTTATTTGTACTTGTATTCACGATTATTCTACAGTTTCTTTCTAGCGACTTCGCTGTGATGCTTTTCCATTATGATGGTATTGTTGACAAGTGGAAAGACTTTGATTGGAGTAATCGTGTTGTACACGTAACTGCAGTCAATCAAACTAAGTGGTAGATATTCGATCTACTACATCTGTTCTTTTTCCGCTCTGTTTTTGAAAGTTGCAGACTTTAACTTTATTTCATTGGTCCTTGATCTGATGATGTCTAGGTGGTTTGCCAAGCGCTTCTTACATCCTGATATTGTTGCAGAATATAATTATATCTTTCTTTGGGACGAGGACCTTGGAGTTGACCATTTCAATCCAAAACAGTAAGTTGGCTGCAATTTTGTTGACAACAAACAAAATTAAGCACATGACAATTTGCTTCTTAACTATTATTTTTGTAACTACTAACTTCCAAGAGAGCATACTAGCTGACCAGCTTCAATTTTCTTCTCCCTGTTTCATTATAAGGTATATACATATTATTAAAACTGAAGGGCTAGAGATATCACAACCAGCACTTGATCCATACAAATCAGAGGTGCACCATCAAATTACAGCACGTGGGAGGCGATCAACCGTGCACAGGTCTTCCCCTACTCTTATTTCATATTAACGAATTTGTATTAATTTTCATAGAATCCCTTAGCTTCTTCACAGGGGAATAAATGAAGTAATAGATATTGCTCTAATTCCATGAACTAATTAAATCATGACATGTTTGCCTCTGGGTATTGGACAGTTCCTTGGGATTTTAGATCAATAATTATATTATGAGGGTATGATGGGACTTGGGAGTTTTGTTGAGTTCTGCTGTTACCTTTGTCAGTCTGTTGTGGGGATGAAACAAATTCTTAACCTTTTGAAGTTATTGATCATCGATATTATGATCTATGTTTTATGTGCTTTCATCAATTCTTTACTGTTGTATGGTTATATCTTTGGTCTGTCACTTCTGCAGGAGAACTTTTAAACCTAGTAATGGTGGAAAAGGTTGTGATGTCAACAGTACAGCTCCTCCATGCACCGGGTAAGTGCAATTACCGACAGCTCTATCCTGTTGTTTGAATGCTTTTTGTGATAATGTCTCAAGATAGATAGCTTTTATAGACCTGTGCTTGAGTGCAAAGTGATTGTGCCTGAAAATTGAGATCTTCTGTTGCAGATGGATAGAAATGATGGCCCCAGTTTTTTCCCGAGCTGCGTGGCGTTGTGTTTGGTATATGATCCAGGTAGGTTGCTACTTTCCGATGTAACTTGAGTAGACAGATATATACGGGCTGTCTATCGCCAAATTGATAGGCTAACATTTGCATTTAATTAACCTTTGGATGGATGAAAAATGGTAACTGAAAATTTCCGACTCTAATGAGGGCTAGTTCGGCCAATCTTACTTTTTTTTTTCTTCCCAATTTTTCTTGGCCTATTATACATTATTCAAGGAAATGAAAGTCGTATGTAACGTTTTAATTGGAGTACATTTCTTTTGCTGAACAGAATGATTTGATCCATGCTTGGGGCTTGGATATGCAACTGGGATATTGTGCACAGGCAAGAATTCTCACTGTTCCTTGCTTTGTCAAATATTAGCAGTCATCTTGTTTTCCTCCAATATTCCACTGCTGTTATTTGAAACTTTGGGCTCTTTTCCTAATAGGGTGATCGAACGAAGAATGTTGGTGTCGTTGACGCCGAGTACGTAATCCATCATGGACGACCAACACTTGGCGGTCCAGAAGAAGACGAGGTTAAAAATATGGTATAGTTTAAAATTTTGCTTGCATCAATACAGTTATTCCTTTCATTATGGATTTTTGGGGATCTATGATTACAACTACCCGATAAATCTTAAATCAAGCTTTCAAATACCCGTATGCTTTATTATGATGTCCAATTGACGAGGTTCGGGGTTGGTGATACATTATCAAGTTTTAGTTTTTCCACATTATACATTCTTAGGTCAGTTTATGTCTAGTCTCCGTGCAGATTCAATTGATGATTTTGATGGTATATCCATGTTATTTTTTGTTCATTATCTGCATAATTTGTAATATCCATCTTGAGAAGTTTGTTGCATTTAGATCAGACCAGATCCTCCCCCTTCCTGTACGCCGCCACCCCCACTCGCCGCCGTGTGCCGTCCCACTTCCTCCGACACTCCGTGTTCCTTCCTTTCTCTATTATATTTTCAAAGAAGTTTGTTGTATTTAATAGATTATACCTCCTTTTGCATTCTTGTGGTTGTGATTTCATAATTTATGGCAGTGTTTTGTTTTTTTGAACTAGTTTAAAGTTTTTGAGTGCTTGAACTTCTAAAAGCAAGAATATATATTGGTGTCTCTTAGTTTTGGAACTTTTTCTATCTTTCTTAAGCCTCATGAACATCAAATAACAGAATGTCTCTGTATTGCAGACATCTTCCAAATCTCCTGTAAAGGATCATAGAGCTGATGTAAGTTCTCGCACACGTATTTGGTCTCGCTTGTTTCTTTCGGCTCTTCATGACTTCATAACTGATTCTCCACTTTTGTTTCAATAGAGCCTAGTTTAAGGACCCTGATAAATTATTTTCGTTTCGATACTAATTCATAAAAATCAACCTTACAATTCATGCCAGCATGCTAGAACAGTTTTTGCTTCCACCCAAAGGAAAAACACTCCCTAACCAAGGCCCCCAACGGTCTCTAGACGCAATGTCGCGATGTCTACAACAACTTCGAGTCTACGTTTATTTCCTTTCTTGTGTGTTTTTGTTCTTTGAATTCAAATTCATCCATGCAGGTAAGAAGGCAGTCCTATATTGAACTAGATGTATTTAGAAAGAGATGGAAAAAGGCTGCTGAGCAAGATGAGTGCTGGCAAGATCCATACCCAGAGACAGTGGAGGGTAACACATGATAAGATGATCGTTCGACGAATTGGGATGATCTTGTAACAATGTACATCGTCGTTGAAGTTGAAAACATGACAACTTACAGGCCATTGGTATTCAAGGACGACGAGGAAAGGATGATTGTATACCAGCAATGTATGCAGCGGATATCTTTACGTGAAATCTCGGGTACGGATTCTAATCTTGTTGTGTCGTTCTGTATTTAAAATGCTGTAAAGTTTCAACTTTTTGTGTTGAAATATGTTGAGTGTTATTGGGGGTATACCATTTAGAGCTGTATTGGAAAGAAATTGAAAGACAACAAAATAATACAACCTTTGTTTATGAATTTAGAGTCAAAGAAACAAAATATTCTCTCTCAAATGATGATATTCTTTCTCTTGTTAAACCTTGCCATCTATATTTTGGTTCCTTTTTATTTATTTATCCTAAGATTAAGAAACCAACTCTAATTGAGAACACAGAAAGAGCCCCATCAAAAGGTGGGGAGGCCCCCTCCCAACAACAATTTTGATAAAGAAAAAATACAAAATAAATTTGAAATGAGAGCTCACCAAGAAGCATTAAATTGCATTAAGTTCCAAGCATCCTATCACAAACTATCTTTCTCAAGAAACAACGACAGCCAAAATACAGTGGATAATTACAAAATAAAATCGAATTGAGAATTGAGAGCTCATGAAGAAGCATTAAAGTCCATTGAATTCTAAAACATCCTCCCACAAACTACAACATTGCAAAGAAACAAGCTTACTAGAGAACTCGACTTCTCTCTCCCTTAAAAAGGAGTGTACAAAATCACCATCTCCAACCTTTCACAAATACTCAACTTGGCTACAAACTTTATTTTGTTTCTTGGTATAGTGTACATATGTTTTGTGGGTCCCAGGATGGATGGTATTGGTAACTCTTGTTTACTGTATGTATCAACCCGAACATAATTCAATTGATTTAGCTATTATATCTTTTAACCTTTTCAGTCCTCACCCTTACATTTTCAATGGTTCTTTTGAAGGGTAAATTATAGTCCTTACTGTAACGCCCTAGGTTTTTATTATCAACTAACCTAGCGACTTTACTAACTCTTATGACAAAACTAACCAAGTGCTCCAAAAATTTCGGCAGCATAACGACATACATCGGACTAAACCAAAAATTTTCAAACACCTACTAACACAAGAATAACACTTCTATAACATTTCCATACCACCCGCCTTACTACAACACAACAGAAACTCCACAAAAACAAGTGAATCAGGTCTCGCAATATTATTAATCAAATTAGACAGAGTATCCACAACCACTAATAAAACCAACCAATAAACTCGATTAAACTAATTACAATGTAATCAACAAATAGAACTAACAAGACCAAAACTCCTACGATTTGCTCTATGTCTAACAACCAAAAACATTAGAGTAACATAAGCAATAATGCTCAAATAAACTCTACCCTATTACAATAAAAGAAAGGTAAAATGATGACTAAACCCGTGGAATCATTCCTCGTGAGTCTCCTCGTCTGCTTCACCGAGCTCATAGTACTCAGGTTCACCTGCATAATCTAAAATGTTGGGGGAAAAGAAGGGAGGGGGTAAGTACAACCACGATACCAGTAAGCAGCTCCTACCTGGGAAGCCATCAAACAACAACTAAACAAACTTCATGCTTTTCATGCGCAAACAACATGCTTCTTAAAGCTGCAAACATATCAACATGCTAAAAAAGCGAGTAAAATGAATGACTCTGCCATAACTCATGTATCTCTCTATGCAACTCACTAACCACTCAAGCTCAACGAGCTCACTCAACGCTCATATTTAGCCCTCACAAAGCTCTCCAAGACTAACCCTTCGAGTCACACTGTCCCCTGACCATTTGTACCTAGGGCCATAATGCTCTCTACGGAGCTCGACGTTCGACTATTGACCATTTGTACCCAAGGTCTTGAACTGTGCATCACCCCTTGACCATTTATACCCAAGGTGCACCGATGACTTAGCAACGTATTGGCCCTTCCCTAGGCATCCCAATACTTGCTTTCTAGACTCATCACACTGACCCTTGACCATTTGTACCCAAGGCCTCTATGGCTCCTCTTTAGACCAATGGAGATACCACCCCTCGACCATTTGTTCCCAAGGTGCACTGACATTCACCTATCTTGCCTTTCTTTCACATTTAGGTCCCTGACCTCTTTTCTCACATTTATCTAGAATGCATATGTCCTGCAACATGCTTCTAGACTCATGTACTATGCCCACCCAGCATATACATACAACAACATAATCTCACCTCATGCTTAACTTATGAACTCACAACAAAACCAACATGCTTTGCAAACAATAATCATAAGTTAACAGTTCATACAATTTAGAGTTTACATTTATGTATAAACATAGAAGCAAGAACCATGAGAACCGTTATAAAGCAAGTAAATAAACAATGTGCATCATGCAATCAAACAAACTCCATCAGTTAGGGAATTGATTTACAACACTAAAAAGACTTCTAAGGGTTAGGAATTGATTTACAACACTAAAAAGACTTAATAAAGGAAATAGAGGGTGCTGGAATTTATCGATTAACCCATAAACGGTCCTGAACACGTGCTGTCCAATGATCGTAGGAGTTCGAAATCAGCAATCTGAACCTCCTAACCTATGGGCATTCAATTCCAAGGTTGTTCAGGATGTGGGTAATCGCTGAAAGCCTGCTTTGAGTCTAAAAGCTCGCTGATTGGCACTCAAGAGAGCTTGATCTTACAAATTGAAATCGATAAGGATTGGGTAACATGAAACCAACTCCTTTAGAGAGTGGGTAATCCAAATTCAAGTCCGAATAATCATGGGTTAAGATTAAACTTACTGAAATTGCCGAACAAAGTCGTTGGAGGGCTGGAAAATCGCGAATTGAAGCCAACCGGAAGCAAAACGCGATTGGAGGGGGTTCTTTGCAAAATAGGACACGAGAGGGAGAGATATTTAGCCCGCCACACGTCAAACCAACGAAAACAGGGTAGAGAAAAACTTACAGCTCTTGAAGACTTGAGATTTGGTTGCTGCTATGCGGGAATCAATGTCACACGAGCCTTTAGACGAACCCACCGCACAAAAAAGAGAGAGAGGAGAAGAATACGCGGGTCTTGCTGTTGCCTGCATGGCCAACATCAGAGAAAGAGATCGAGGGAGGGAGATGGCGGCTGGAATTGTTGTCGGTGGTCGGCCAACAAAGACAATCACGAAGGGTTTGCTGAAAAAAGAAAAACACAGGGGGGTCTGGCGGCTTGCACACGAAAAAAAAAGGAGAAAATACACTTTTTGTCTCTAAGGTTTGGGTTAGGTTTCATTTTGATCCTTGAGTTTTCAAATTCGACAATTTAGCCCCTGAGGTTTGGATTTTGTTTCATTTTGGTCCCTCCATCCACTTTTGCATTAACTCGTTTATTGACGTGACACTTATTTTTTTATTAAAAAATATTTTTAAAAATTTTAAAAATAAAATAATTAAAAAATAGGGAAAATACACTGTTAGTTCCTGAGGTTTGGGTTAGGTTTCATTTTGGTCTCTCACTTTTCAAACTCAACAATTTAGCCCTGAGGTTTGGTTTTGATTTTCGTTAATAATTAACGGTTTGATGACATGACACTATTTTTTTATTAAAAAAATTATTTTTGAATTTTTTAAAAATATAAATATATTAAAAAAAATAAAATTTTATTATTTTATTATTTTTTTGAATTCTTTTTTCCCCTCTCTCTCTTCTTCTTCTTCTTTTTCTTCTTCTTCAGCAAGTCATCGGCGACCACAGCGACTGTTTTTTCTCTCTTTCTTCCTTTCGTCCTCTTTTTTCTCCTTTCCCTTCTTTTGTTTCACTTAGAAAAAAACAAAGAAGCTTCTCCTTTTTCTGTTCACCGTCCCTCTCTCCCTCATCATCCCCCTCTCACCGCAAGACCTATGACCCATGCGTCTGTCGGCGATTTCTGAAGCTTCCGGCGGCCAAGTCGTCTTCTTCTCCCCGAGATTAACGCGAACAGACCTCGGGTCTCGCATGAGCAGATTTGGGGGTCGAGCCGTCTTCTGTGGGTCTCGTACGAGCAGATTTGGAACAAGTCGTCTTCCGTGGGTCTCGCACGAGCAGATCTGGAACGGGTCGTCTTCTTCTCCCCGTGGGTCTCGACATTCTTTACAAAGGAGAAACAAAAATGTCTTCCGTGGGTCTTGACAACCGACATCCTCGCGTTTCAGATCTGCAGATCTGGGTTCGTTTGAGGAGGTTTGTGAGAGAGAGAGTGGACGGTACGAGAGGGGGGGGGGGGGCGGTGAACACAGAGGTTCGCGTTTCAGATTTGCTTCTTCTTCTTTTGCGGTAAGAGAGGGACGATGAGAGAGAGGGGGACGGTGAACATGATTCGTTTTCAAGAATGTTGAATTTTAGAGCTCCAAAAATGCATGCGTTATTGTACATGATGTCTAACTTTCCACACTTGGAGATGGCTGTATCAACGGCAGTTTGGACGTCTTTCTCTTTCGTTACGTTGCAGTGGACAAAGGAAGAAGATGGACACATATGGTTGGAAAGGGAGTGGCCTAAATCGTCTTGGACATCTGCAATCACCACTTTGGCTCCATGCTTAACAAAGAGTCTTGCAGTGCACTCTCCAATTCCTCTGGCTGCACCCATGATTAGAGCCACTTTGCCTTCTAGTCTGAGGGTGCAAGTACCCAAATATTTCAAGTTTCAAATATTATACACATGCGAGTGGGTCTTGCGGTGAGAGAGGGACGATGAGAGAGAGAGGGACGGTGAACAGAAAAAGGAGAAGCTTCTTTGTTTTTTCTTTTTTTTTTTAAGTGAAACAAAAGAAGGGAAAGGAGAAAAAAGAGGAAAAAAGAGGGCAGAAAAAAAAGTAAAAAAAAAAAATAAAGTCTCCGGCGAGCGGTGGTCGTCGGCCGCCAGCGACTTGCTGAAGAAGAAGAACTGAAGAAGAAGAAAAAGAAGAGAGAGAGGGAGAAAGAATTAAAAAAAATAAAAAAATAACAATATTTTTATTTTTTAATATATTTATATTTTTAAAAAAATCAAAAATAATTTTTTAATAAAAATAGCGCCACGTCATCAAACCGTTAATTATTAACGGAAAAATGGATAGAGGGTCTAAAATGAAACTAAAACCAAACCTCAGGGGCTAAATTGTTGAGTTTGAAAACTCAGAGACCAAAATGAAACCTAACCCAAACCTCAGGGGCTAAAAGTGTATTTTTCCCTAAAAAATATATATATTTTTTTTAATTTTAATTTTCTTTCCCATTTTTCCCTCTCTTTTCATCTTCTTCTCAACCACTATCATCTTTTTCTTCTTCTCAACCACCATCACCACCACCAAGGTCACTGTCGTCGCCGACGACAATTTTTTTTCTTCCTTTCTTCTTCTTTTCTTCTTTTCATCTTCTTCCTTTCTTCTTCTTCTTTTCTTATTTTCTTCTTCTTCCTTCTCTCCATTTTGTTTTTTTTTGGGTAAAATACCTTTTTGGTCCCTCATGTTTCGAGTTCGTTTCCAATAGGTCCCTAGGTTTCAAAATCGAACAATCAAGTCCCCACTGTTTCGGAAATAGTTCAATTTAGTCCCTCCACCGTTAATTTTTTTAACGGTGCTGACGTGGCAAACGTTTAATAATAAAATAAAAATTTTTAAAATTAAAATAATAATATATTATATTAATATAATAAAATAATAATAATATTATTATTAGAAAAAAAAAAAAAAAACTCTTTCTCCTCCCTTCCCCACCCAGGCCCGAATCCTCCCTTCCTTCCCTTTCCTTTCCCCCCTTCTTTCCCCCTCTCCCTTGCCAGCGATGATGGTGGCGGCGGCGGCGGCGTCTACATCTTCTTCTTCCACCAGCTTCTTCTCCTTCTTCTGAATTTTTATTGTTTCCAGATTTTCAAGTGGGGTGGGTTATGAAATTTTTTTTTTTGGGTTTAGATTTGAAGAAGAAAAATGGCATGGGGGGGTTGGGTTTTTGAAGACAAAGGGGGTGGGTGGTTGTATTCTGTTTTCTGGGGGTTTAGATTTGAAGAAGAAGGGGGTGGGGTGGGTTGCCGTTTTGAAGAAGAAGAAAAATATAAGGGTGGGTACTGTTTTGGAGAGAAAGAAGGAGGAGATGGGATGGGTTCGGACCGTTCGGTTTTGAAGAAGAAAATCAAGGAGGTGGTTACGATTTGGAAAAAGACGAAGAAGAAAAAAGAAGGGGTGGTGGGGTGAGTTTGGTTTTGAAGAAGAAGAAGAAAAGGAAGGGGGTAGGTGGGGGTGGGTATAGTTTTGAAGAAGAAGAAAAAGAAGGGCGGCGGCGGCGGGTCATGGGCAGCGGCGATGGTGGGCTATCGGCGGCGAGAAGGGGAAGGGTTTTCATGTAAGGATGCGGCGGTGGGTTTGGGACCTTTGGGGGTTTGTTTGGGTGAAGAAGTGGGTTTGTTTGAGTGATGAAGAAGAAGGGTGGCGGCGGGGGGGTCATCGGCAGCGGCGGCGGTGGGCTATCGCCGGCGAGAAGAGGAAGAGAGGTAGAAAGTTTTCGTGTAAAGCCGGCGAGTAGAGGGAGAGAGGGACAAGGTTTTCGTGTGAGGGAGAGAGAGAGGAGAGAGAGAAAGTTTATTATTATTTTATTATATTAATATAATATATTATTATTTTAATTTTAAAAATTATTATTTTATTATTAAACGTTTGCCACGTCAGCACCGTTAAAAAAATTAACGGTAGAGGGACTAAATTGAACTATTTCCGAAACAGTGGGGACTTGATTGTTCGATTTTGAAACCTAGGGACCTATTGGAAACGAACTCGAAACGTGAGGGACCAAAAAGGTATTTTACCCTTTTTTTTTTTAAAGAAAAGAGGGAAGGAGGAGGATAGCTCCTCTTCCCTTTTCTGACGTCGGAATGGGGAGGAGAAGCCTCCTCCCTTTACTGGCGCCAGAAATGGAAGGAGGAGCCTCCTCCTCCCCTCTTTTCTATTTTTTTTTAAAGAAAATTTAGAGAATGGGAAGAAGAGAAGAGAGAAAAAAAGAAGAATAAAGAGAGAGAGACAGAAAAAAAAAAGTTTAAATGCTATTGAGTGAATAAACATTTATTACTGTTTGGGTTTGATTCTTAGTCCTTGAACTTTTGTATTAATATTCATTCAGTTTGGCAATGGAAATCTTATATGGTATCATATGGACTTCTGTTCGCTATATATTTTCAGTTTGGTATCAAATATTTCTTAATGGAGATCATAGTATAACTGCCAATCTAAGTATGACATAGTGCATAAAATTACCTATTATTTTTCTTGAAGTTGAAGGTTCAATCTCTCATCCTCACATTTGTAGTACTACGTGAAAGAAAAAAAAAAAAGGCACAATCGGATTAGGTTTTCATAAAAGTTCAGAAGGTACATATGCTTTATACCATTGAGCTCGGTTGAAATAGAATTATTCAAGTATAAGGAGAAATTACAACTATGAAATTTAAAAAATCATAATATAATTTTAATGAAAAAAAAAAAAAAACTTTGATCATCTTATGAAAAGATGGGGTGCATAATCTAAGTGTGTGAAAATTTGATCACAATTTTCATTGCCAAACTTCAGGACCAAAAAGTGTATTTTTCTCTAAAATTTCTAACCATAGTTTTCAAATTTTTGTTTTTTTTTTCTTCTAATGAAGTTTTTATTTTAAAAAGATTGGATTCAGATTAAATGGGTCTTAAGATTTTATCCCAAGGTAAATTATATATTTTCTCTAAATAATCATGAGTTGAATAAATAAAATAAAGTGTTATTAAAATGGATAAAAAAAATTAGGGAAAAATACACTTTTAGTCCGAGGTTTGAGTTAGGTTTCATTTTGGTTCCTCAGTTTTCAAATTCAACAATTTAGCTCATGAGGTTTGGATTTTGTTACATTCTTGGTCCCTCCGTCAAATTTTCTGTTAAACTATTACACTTGAGAAAGTAAATAAACTTGTTGAATGAATATTATTGATACGAGCAAGTGAGAATAAATAGCCACCAAAATATAGTTAGGAAAACTGATATAACAAAGTGATAAAACTTCCTAACTAAATACAAGTTCAAGTCTGTTACTCCCCCTCAAGATGGAGCCATTATATTAGTAACTCCCATCTTGGATAGTAAAACTTTAAAAGAAGCAGTTGGAAGAGCTTTAGTAAAAATATCAGCTAGCTGAAGACTTGATCGAATAGGTAGCAGTTTGACAATGCCGGCAACAACCTTTTCTCTGACAAAATGACAATCGAGCTCTATATGTTTCGTTTTTTCGTGAAAAATTGGATTAGTAGCTATATGAACAACAACATCATTGTCACAAAATAACAAGGATGAAGAAGGAGATACAATTTGAAGATCTTTGAACAATTGATGCAACCAAACAATTTCACATGATGTTGTAGCTAAAGCACGATATTCTGCTTCGGCTGATGACCTGGAAATTGAGCTTTGTTTCTTCGTTTTCCAAGATATTAGAGCATCTCCTAGGAAAATACAAAATCTTGTCGTAGATTTTCGAGAATCAAGACAAGATGCCCAATCTGCATCTAAAAAAGCCCGCAACTGGAATGAAGAACAAATAGGAAAAAAATGTTCCTTGACCTGAGCATCCCATAAGATAATGAATCAGAGTATAAACGATTTGTAAATGTGAAGAGCGTGGCTTAACAACATATTGGCTAAGCTTATGTACTGCATATAGGTAATGTCTGGTCTAGATATAGTTAAGTAAAGCATTACCAACAAGCTGTCGATAAACAGTAAGATCTTTCAACAAAGTGCCACTTTCAAGATGAATCTTACAATTTGGATCCATAGGCAGTGCAGAGGGCTTTGAAGCAAGAAGTCCAACATCTTCTATGAGCTACAGTGTGTACTTCCTTTGACACAAAAATATGCCTTTAGAGGAACGGGAAATTTCCAAACCGAGGAAATAACGCAATGAACCTAAGTCTTTCAACTTAAAAACTTCATGAAGATGAGTTTTAAGTTTATCAATGGTAGATGATGATGCTCCTGTGATGATTATATCATCAACATACACCAAGAGGGCTATAAAAGTCGATCCAGAACCTCTTGTGAAAAGAGAGTAATCCGATTTTGACTGTTTAAAACCAAGTGACAGCAATGCGTAAGAAAACTTATCGAACCATTGCCTTGAAGCTTGTTTTAAGCCATAAATGGATTTGTGCCGCCGACACACCAATTTCTCCCCCTGAGGACAAACTATTCCATGTTTATAGCCTAATGGTAAGTCCATATAGACCTCTTCAAATAGATCGCCATGTAGGAAGGCGTTATTGGCATCCAACTGAACCAAAGGCCATGAAAAAGAAACTGCTATTGTAAGCAAAACTTTGATCGTCACTAATTTCGCAACTGGCGAAAAAGTCTCAATGTAGTCTAGACCCTCCTGTTGTGTGTAGCCTTTTGCTACTAGACGAGCTTTGAAATGCTCAATGGATCCATCAACCTTATGCTTTATTTTATATATTCACTTGCACCCAATCGAATGCTTCCCTTTAGGTAGAGACACAATGGACCACATTTTATTTGTCTCCATTGCCTTTAATTCTACTGTCATGGCTTCCCTCCAATGTTCAAAAGGAACGACTTGGTGATAAAATTGTGGTTCATAGGTGGAGGAGACATTTAGTGTAAAATTTTTGAAACTGGGAGATAATTTGTCATAGGACAGAAAGTTTTGTAAAGGGAATTTTGTTGAACAGGTTGGTATGGATTCTGACTTTAGTAGACTACAATGATAGTCTTTCAAATAGGTTGGCTATTTGGATGGCCTTGTGGAACGTCTGGGAGGATTTTGAGTTGTTTGAGGGATTTGGCCATTTGGTATATGACTACTCTCAGGAGAAGCAAAATTGGATGGAAGCATATCTGCTTGAATATGAGAAACGGAGACATCATCAACAGTATTGAGGCCTTCAATTTGATTCTCAGTAGGAATCTGGACAGCAAGTGGTATATTATGAGCAGAAACATCATTGACAACAATAGGACTTGTTGAAGATATACCAGAATAATTGAAGGACTTTGGTAAGACAAGATTCAGAAATGGATCAGAAACATCATCTTGTACTGTGATATTATGAAATGGAAATATATGTTCATGAAAAACTACATCCCTGGACACAAAAAATCTTTTGTATTCAATATCATAGAGTTTGAATCCTTTTATGCCCTGAGGATAGCCAACAAATACTGAGGATATAGCTCTAGGATGAAATTTAGACCTGTTAGATGCTAATGTTGAAGCAAAGCATAAGGAACCAAAGACTCGAAGTCCTGTATAATCAACATGTTTGTTATATAGCTGGAAGAACGAAGTTTGCCAGGAACGAACAGGAGATGACATGCTGTTAATATACATTCACTCCAAAAGCTGATTGGCACTCTAGACTGAAAAAGAAGTGCTCTAGCAACATTTAACAGATGTTGGTGTTTCCTCTCCACAACATAATTTTGTTCTGGGCATTCGACACAAGAGAATTGATGTACAACTCCTCGAGACTGGAAAAACTCTGTGAATGATAATTCTGTTGCATTATTTGATCGAAAACATTTTATAGGAGTCCCAAACTGAGTGTCAACATACTTGAAAAAGTTTGGTATAATGTTCAATGCATCCGAATTTTTCTTCATGAGAAAGACCCATGTATGTCGGGAAAAATCATCTACAACAGTTAAAAAGTATCTACAACCAGTATGAGTTGGTTTTTGAAAGGGACCCCAGGTGTCACAGTGGATTAATTCAAAAGGTTTGGAGGAAGAATGAGTACTAGGAGAAAAGGATAATCTCTTTTGTTTGGCTAAGGGACATATTGAAGGATTGGAATTCCGTAATTCCATAAAGCGGAAGCGTAATTGGGACCGATTCGTAGTTAATTTTGTTTAATCTAAAATACCAATATATTAGCAATAAACTTAGAACTATTCTAGATTTATATTAAGGGTAGCATACAAAAATATTAGATCTAAATCTAATAGGGAAAAGCAAACATACCGTCGTCGTTGTCGTCTCTGAAATATCAAGAACGCATTTCTTGATTTTGGACCAAGTGTCAACAATTGAGATACCACCAATTGATCTTTCCCGCTATAACTCTAAGATTATGAACGTAGTTTTGGGACTACCTAATCTTGAATGGGAAGAACTCTAGAGAGAAAATTCTCCCTTGAGTTGAGAGAATATGAGAGGGAGGCAAGAATGACCTTATGGTGGCCATATGTTGTAGTCCCTAAACCCTAGGTTTAGTGTTCTATTTATAGGAGAAAGGTCATGAATAAAATATTCATTTAAAATCAATTATTTCCATAACTGATTTAATCTGTTCCATAATTAATCAATTCCATAATTGATTAATCTTAAATGATTGATCACTTCCATAAGTGATTAAATCATTTCCATAAATGATTAATTACTTCCATAAGTGATTAATCATTTCCATAATTGATTAATTTCCAATTAATTAATTCTTTAATCAATTAATCACCAATTAAATATCATATATTTAATTTCAGACATTCTATTAGTTAATTAATTAATTACCCAATTAAATATCATATATTTAATTTCAGGCCTTCAATTAATTAATTCTATAATATGAATCAAATTCATATTAAAATTTGAACTCCTTCAAATTCTCTTATATCCTATAAATTTAATATGAATCAAATTCATATCAATATTTGAACTTCTTCAAATATTTATTTCTCTCATAATAATAAAGCTTAATCTCAAATTAGACTTTATAGTTTTAATGTATTACTATACATTAATTTGTATCTCATACAATTAACTAAATTCCCAATATGAATTTGAACTATTCAAATTCTCTCAAAATATAATTGTTCCTAATTACTCTTTACGAGCTAGCAGGGGGACCTAATGGACCTACAGATCAAAAGCTCCAATGATATGAGGTTAACTGATTAAACTCATTAATCAGGTTAACCAATATTCATTAACTGTAGGTTATTCCACTAAAGACCCACAACTGAACTCTTCTCACTATAGAACATTTTTGTGTCCACGGATATAGACCTATACCGGTAAGTCAATCCTTCACGAGTGTTCGTAATCATAGCTGGGTCAAATTACCTTTTTACCCCTGTGTTACATCTGTCTCCTTAAGTACCAGTGCTCCTTTAATGTACAACCTGTTTATGGTCCAACCAATAAACAGAAAGTCCCTCTCGGGCCAGTGAGAGGGTGGGATCCCTTTGTTCAAGTTCCGGAGTCACCACTTAAGGGAACACTCATCTACTTCTCCTAGAAGTGAGAAGGAGTGAATTTCTTCTTGTGTTGTCATGTCCCCAACCTCCCACTCGGTCTTGTCTCCAAAAAGGAAGGCATATTGAGTCGGCGTATTGGCCACTCTCACCCATGCTAATCATAGGACAATCCCTCATGAGAAGAAGTTCATGACACACTCAGGATTATGACTGAGTTATCTAGGTCATCCTATTGAAACAGTAACCTATCTAATTAACGGTGTTATATCTAGTGGTTTACTATTTCATGGTCCGGTCTTATGCAAACTCATTGCATAGGATACCCCCGCTTGCATGTCTACTACATGAACGCTTCGGATCACTACGTCTGTATCAAATACAAAGCAGGTCGTATCTCATAATGTTACCAAGATAAGGTACCCAACCTTATCCTTGTACTATAGACCTTTTAGGTTGTTACTTGAACGTCAATCCTCGTATGTCCCCACATACTAGTTCAAGTTACATACAAACAACCTTGGATCTTAGTTTATTGGATTTGGGTCAAATTGTGCAATATTTAACAATAACACTTTATTGTAGAAACTCAATAACACTTTATTGAAACAATTATACAATTTGTTTAGATTCACTATCTACGAGTTTTAGGGCATAAAACCCAACACATATGAAACAAGTCTTTGAAGGGAAAGAATGAAAAGATAACACATCTTTTAATGCATTCGAATGTTTATTAGATGGATGACCAAGGCAGTCATGCCACAAGCTACTATTACATTGTGTAACAGAATTACAGATAGAAGCTAGAGAAACAGACTTGTTTTTCAGGGAAGAAGTTTCTTTGTTTGACAAAGAATCGGGTTGAAGTATGTAAAGCCCTTGCCAAAACTTAGCCCTCCCAATCATCCTCAAAGAGAACTTGTCCTGAAGCAAGCAAGATTCAGCAACAAATGAGATCAATATTGGCGATTTTGCAACCAAAGAGCTGACAGATATGAGGTTGAATCGGAAATTTGGTACAAATAATACATTGTGCAATGTAAGATCAGGAGATAAGCATACTTCCCCAATAAAATCCACTGTAATACGGTGTTGGTTAGGCAAAGTAACTGTATGACCAGTAACCGACAACAAAGATGAAAACATTTCTTTGACATAGCAGATGTGCGTGGACGCACCGGAATCAATGATCCAACTATGAAAAGCAGGAGCAAGAAGAGAACATGTACCTGTTATATGGGAATTACCAGAGGACAAATCCGATTCAGTCTTAGCAGCAACTAAATGAGATTGCAATATCGTCAAAATACTCTGGCATTGTTCAGTAGTTAAGTTGGGAATTCCAAAAGAATCTGCCTTGGCTGAATTGGAGACTGAAGCATTTGTCTTCTGATTGCGATACCCAAGTGGGCACCCATGGAGTTTGTAGCAGCGGTCAACCGTGTGCCCTAGGATATTGCAATGAGTACAATGTGGTCGCTCCTTTTTCTTGGTTTGTTGTGAATGAGCATTTGAATCGTCAAAATACTCTGGCATTGTTTAGTAGTTAAGTTGGGAATTCCAGAAGAATCTGCCTTGGCTGAATTGGAGACTGAAGCATTTGTCTTCTGATTGCGATACCCAAGTGGGTACCTATGGAGTTTGTAGCAGCGGTCAACTGTGTGCCCTAGGATATTGCAATGAGTACATTGTGGTCGCTCCTTTTTCATGGTTTGTTGTGATCGAGCATTTGAACTTGTCGAACTAGATGATGAAGAACTCTTGGCAAGAAGAGCAGTAGCATTAGTAGATGATGAAGACGAAGAAGATCTCAGTTCGACTTCTTGGGCAACAAGAGAGAATGCTCTTAGGATGGAAGGCTCGGGCTCCATTAAGAGTAATTGTGTGCAAAGTTGACTGAAAAATTCGTTAAGCCCCATCAAGAATGCCATGACGTGTTCTATTTCAAAATATTTCACCAAATCTTTCATACCACTGCAAGAACAAAGTCCGCAGGTGCAAGAGGGACGATAAGAAACTAATTCGTTCCATAGAGTCTTCAGCTTCGCAAAATACGCAGTGACTGACAATTGATCTTGAACCAAATTGGAGATTTCGTGCCATAATTGAAAAATTCGCAGGCGATTTTTACGTTGGTATCTTTGTTGAAGATCAAGCCACATATCCCGAGCAGAGTCCGAGAAATTAATACTTGCAGAAATTTCTTTTGAAAGAGCATTTAAAATCCAGGCCTTTACCACACCATTGCAAATCGTCCAAGAACGAAGAAGAGATCCAGTCGGATGTGTCAAAGATCCATCAATGAACCCAATCTTATTTTTCACTGTAAGACCAATTAACATTGCTTGACTCCAGGAATTGTAATTCGACTCAGTGAGCAATTTAGAAACTAGAACAATATTTGTTCCATCGGAGTGATGAAGGTAGTAGGGATTGGTGTAAAGATCAATGACAGATTGACTGGTTGGCTGATTTGCAGAGGAAGAATCGGAAGCCATGGAAGATGAGCAACAAAACTTTCTCAGTAAGAATTTTAAAGAACATCTGATACCATATTACACTTGAGAAAGTAAATAAACTTACTGAATGAATATTTTATTGATATGAGCAAATGAGAATAAATAGCCAGCAAAATACAGTTAGGAAAACTGATATAACAAAGTGATAAAACTTCCTAACTAAATACAAGTTCAAGTATGTTATAACTCTCACGGAATGCCGACGTCGCGTCATTTTTTTTATTAAAAAATTATTTTCTTAACTTTTAAAATAAAATAATAATAAATTAATTTTGAGAAATATATTTATTATTATTATTATTATTATTTTTCCTCTTCTTCTTCTCCCTTATCCTTCTTCTTCTTCATCTCCCTTCTTCAACCTTAACCCTACCGGCGGCTAACTTTATTTTTTCTTTTCTTTTTTTTTCCCCTCTTCTTCTCTTCTTTTCTTCTTCTCCTTTCTTCCTTTTCCAAAGATTATGTTTTTTAAAAAAAAAAAAAAAAAAACCAAAAGAGGGAGGGGGCCTCCGTATTCCGCCGCCTAAAAAAAAAAAAAACAGAATCTTTGGAAAATGAGAAGAAGAGAAAAAAAAAAGTTAGCTAGCGGTGTCGGTAGGGTTAGAGTTGAAGAAGAAGGATAATGTAGAAGAACAAGAAAGGGTAATAGAGAAGAAGAAGAAAAGAAATAATAATAAAAAATATTTTTAAAAACTAATGTATTATTATTTTATTTTAAAAATTAAGAAAATAATTTTTTTTAATAAAAAATGATGCCACGTCAGCATTTTGTGAGAGTTTAACAGAAAATTTGACAGAGGGACCAAGAATGCAACGAAATCCAAACCAAATTGTTGAGTTTTAAAACTAAGGGACCAAAATGAAACATAACTCAAACCCCCAGAGATTAAAAGTGTATTTTTTCCAAGAATCTATCATTTTCAAATTAGTTTATTAGTTTTTTTTCCAATATTTCTGTTTTTGCAATAATGTGATCAAAGTTATGTTTTACATATAAATAATTGTGAGGTAATATAAAATATAATATTTTATTTTGTAGGAATATTACAATCTACAAGGAGAGATAAGATTTGAATTTACAGAAGTTATCATTAATGTTTTTACTTGAGTTATGTTTAGGTTGACTACAATATACTATTGATTATTTAGTTAAAATATCATTTTGATCCCTATACTTTGAGTCTTATTTCTTTTTAGTCCCTGTAGTTTCAATAAAGTTTACAATGAATATCTACCATAAAAAAGTTATTTTTTGTTTTTTTTTTTTTTTTTTTTTTTTTTCCTTTTACAACATGTGGGATGAAGGATTTAAACCACAAACCTCTTAATTATTGGTACAAGCTTTATGCCAATTAAGCTATGCTCATATAGGCTTTAAGTTAATTACTGTTGAAATTGGTTAAATAATAATAATAATTTCAATACAAGAAAAGACACAATGTGAACATGTTTCTAACATTTATAGAAAAAAATGCTAATTAGACTAATTTTTTAAAGAAAAATTAATAATAAACTCACTATAGAGACCAATTTTAAACTTTATTAAAAATACATGAACTAAAATTGGACATTTGAAAGTACAGAAACTAAAATAAAATAAAACCTAAAAGTACAAAGCCCAAAATAATATTTTAATCTAATTATTTTTATTACAATACTATAAAGTATTAAATGCAATATATATGTTGCACTAAAAAAAATGCAATATATGTATGTATTAATAAAGTTCAAATTTTTTAGCATAGAAAAGTTTTCTCATTAGCAATTGTCATATATATCTATATCTATATATTATGACCAACAAGAGTTTGGTTCAACTAGCATAAAGCTTGTGACCAAGAAATCAGAGGTTCAATCCCCCACCTCTACATGTTGTCAAATATATATATATATATATATATATATATATATATTATAGAAAGGCATAGCTATTTATATCATTGTTTTTTAAAACTTTGATTTTGTTTTGTAATTTTTTTTAATGATGGTTTGTTTAAATACTTCTTTTATAAAGAAAACACAAGTCACTTATCTTGAAAAACATTTTGTTTGAAAATTAATTTGTAGAAGTGATTTGAAAAGCCAATTTAAGCCAACCTCAATAGATAAATATCTATTACATCTTCTAAAGTTGTAGGGTCTAATTCACAGTCCACATTTGATTTTAAAATTTTTTGAAATGATTGTTTCAACTCATGATGTTACTTTGTATTTAAAATATTGTTCCCAACTTGTATGATAAGAAGGGGGAACAGTTTTCATTTCTCCAAAATACTACATAGAAACCTCAAATCCCAACCTCATTATTTGGGTAAATGATTTTAGTTATTATTCTTCTATTTATAAGAAAAAAAAGATAATCTATCATCAATAGGGAAAGGGTTGTAAATGAGTCAAAAGAAATGGAAATTGACAAAAGCTTAAATTACTAAGTTTTAGGCAACAAATTAAAAAAAAAAAAAAAAAAAGATCAATTACTTATTTTAAATAGAATTTTTAGTCCACTCATTTTTGTTTTACATGTGGGGTGGAGATGGAGAGATTCACGAAACTTTCGTTTAACCAATTAAGTTATGCTCAAGTTAACATATCCTATATCCTCTATATATATATATATATATATTTGAAACATGATAAATCATATTTAAGTAATAAAATTTAGTAAATAATTACCCCACTAAAAAAAGGAAAGTTTTCTTATTTCTCTAAAGTTTTTAGTAGGCAAAAATTTTGACTTTTTCCTCGTTGATGTGGGTTTACTAATTCACTTGATATCAAGCTAGGTAAGGGTGTGTTTGGTTTACAAGTGTTTAATTTTGAAAAAAACATCATTTTGAAAAAATTTATAGTGTTTGACAACCACTAAAAATAACTTATTAGAAAATGAGATTAATAAATAAATTATTTTGAGAGAAACACTTGAAACCAATTTTTTTAAAAAAGACTTTTGAAGTATACAATAACTTGTGTATAAAAACACTTATGAAAAAATGCAACCAAACATATGAGTGTTTAAATTCTAAACAATTTTTATGCCAAATGTTTTTTAAAAAATGCATTCTTGAAAAACACTTAGGGTCTGTTTGGGATACATTTTAATTTAAATGTTTTTCAAGAATGCATTTTTTAAAAAACATTTTGTATAAAAATTGTTTAGAATTTAAACACTTATATGTTTGGTTGCATTTCCTCATAAGTGTTTTTATACACAAGTTATTGTGTACTTAAAAAATCTTTTTAAAAAAGTTGGTTTCAAATGTTTCTCTTAAACTGATTTATTTATCAATCTCATTTTCTAATAAGTCATTTTTAGTAGTAATCAAACACTAGAAATTTTTTCAAAATTAGATTAAACACTTGAAAAGTTAAACCAAACACACCCTTAAACTAAAATGTATTCCAAACGGACCCTAAGTTTAATATCAACCAGTTTTAAAATGTACCAACACAAATGGTTTAATTGAAAAAAGGTTAGAACACAATGGACCATATTGGAAACCTTTTAAATAATATGAACTGTTTAAAAAAAAAACCAACATTAGAAACTAAAACTTATATTTTTGAGAAAAAATCATTTTTAACCCTAAACTTTGGGGTTGTATCAATTTTAATAATGAACTTTCAATTTCATCAAATTGAACCTTAAACTTAACAAGTTGTATCAATTTTAACCTTGAACTTTAAATTTTATCAAATTGAACCTCAAACTTATAAGATCGTATCGATTTTAACCTCAAACTTGCGTAAGTGTTACAATGTATAACTTTGGTTAACTTTCTATTTGAACCTCCGTACGTAATTTGATTATTTCTTCCTTTTTTTTTTTTCTTAATTCACATTGCACCTGAATTGGTTTCTTATAAATAAAATATTGGAGAAACTTTCTTTTAGATGATTTTTTCTTGTTGTTGAGAACTTTAATTGTGAAAGCTTTTTCGCTTGTGAAAGCTTTTTCGCTGCTATTGAAGATTATGAAAAGCAAAGAAACTTTGGGGAGTTTTTTTATCTTCAAATATTTCCTAGTTTTTTATTATTGCTAAAAACTGTGGGATTTTTTTTCTTCTTTTACGGTTTTTTTTTCTTGCTAATTAGAAGAACGTACAAATGTAGGAAACGAAAATAAAGAAATTTCGAGTTTTTTATTTCTCATATTTGCTGGATTTTTCTTGTTGCCAATAACTTTGTGATTCTTTTTTGGATAATAATGAAAAGAATAGTTTGGGATATTTGATTTCTTCTAATTTTTCCAAAAAAAATCTTACAAAACACTAACTCAAGTACAATGTGAATTAAAAAAAAGAAAAGGAAATTGTCAATTACATGTTTTAATAGAAATTCAAATGAGAAGTTGACCAAAGGTCTACATTGCAACATTTGTCAAATTTGCCGTTCAAATTGATACAATTTGTTAAGTTTAGGGTTCAATTTGATGAAATTAAAAGTTTAGAGTTAAAATTGAAACAACCTAAGTTCAAGGGTCAAAATTGAGTTTTCCCTATTTTTTTTTTCTAGTAATATAAAAGTAATAAAATATCCCACTTTGGTTTTTAATAGTTTAATTTGCCAATTGACAGTGAGTGGCAGTGGGCATCTGTGACAATGGTTTCTTTGTTCCAGCATTAACAGTCAAACTCTTTTTTATATTAATTATTTTTTATTCCTTTTTTACCCTCCAAATTCAAATTTATTCCTTTTGGGACCTTTACAACTGGTTCCCACTCTATTGCCAAAAGATAGAAGAGCATCACCATCTTTTTCTCCCATTCAAATTAATTCCAAAATAATTCTCATTAAATAAAATGGTCAAAGTTTGAAAAAGAGATGAATGCAACAAAATTGAAATTTCAAATTTCAGCAAAAGCCAAGTAAGAAAAATGATAATAATAACAAAGAAAAAAGGATTCTTCTGTCCATTTTCAACAGAAGCAACTTTGGATGTTTCCAATCACTCCCTATATTAGAAAACTACAGCAACTTTAAGACTGGCAACTTATTTTTAACTAATCTGCAAATAAAGAAGACAATAAAAAATCATCCACTGGATTCCCTTCCCTTTTTCAAAAGCATATCTACGAGACACGGACGCTTCGGTTGGGGTAGCGTATTCGTGTTTGACACGTGTCAGATACTTGTTAAACAAATTAGATTCGTGTTAGACACTTGTTGGATGCAGACAGTTTTCTGCACATACTCTGTTGCTCAAGAGAATAAAATAGATGAATCAAATCTACACACCCGTGTTTCGAAGTCGATAGACAGAACAGAAAGAAGAAAAAGTTGTGCTAATCCCACACTTCAAACAGACAGACCCACTTGTTAATAAAAATGGAGAAAACTAGTGCAAAGAATTCAAAACTCAAATCAGTAAAGCCTCTCATTACATCCTCTTCATTGTTTTTCCTCACCCTCTCGAACCCGGGTCGGGGTGGTTGTCGACGTGTCATCCCTGGTGTTTCCTACCATCACATTTCTTCTATCTGTGAACATCTCATGTGCTTCTATGTAGCCCCATTTTCACTCACAGGTCTAGAAAGAAAAGGCCAGACTCATACAAGGTTTTGCACATACAGAGAATAAGCACAGTACATAAACGAAAACTGCTAAAAAGGGTCGAGTCGATCAGGCTCAAGACTGGGAAAAGGAAAACGAAACTACAATTTGGAAAGAGAAGTAACGCCTGGACATGTGGCCTGATACCAAATATCGTACAGGTACGTACGTATGGATGTATGTATGTATGTAAATGAGGCTATCTTGGAATAATAGTTTAACAAATAAGGGTCTAAAGGGCATAAAACAAGCAGAAAAGAAAATAAGGGAAACAAGAAATGAGAAAGAACAACAAGTTAATAGTTATTTGTCCTCAAGGCATCACATGGGGTGTTTGCATCAAAGAAAGAGGTGAATTAGATTCTTCAAAACACTCTTCTCAAGGCACTTAATTTTGATATAACTTCTAAATTGTACACCCTTGTCTCTTTCCTACATCAGCCCCACAAATTTGCAGAAGAAAAAATTAAAAAAAAGAAAGAAAGAAAGAAAGAAAGACATTTGCTGTTGTTTTGCCTACCCGAAAACAAGCGAAACTAACTTCGTCACATTTTGAATATTTCATGCTTCGAGTCTCGAAGAAGACACCAACTGAATTAAAAAACAGAAGAAGAATACAATAGCTTTTACTCTGGCAGCTATAGATTAGTTCCAAACATCTTAACAAAGCTACACATCATGAACTATAAACAAAGTTACACCACTCTCATTCCATCCCCTCACTCAGTCCCCACCAAACAAAAGATTTGGATATACACAAAACAAAAGAAGCATATTCTTATTCCATTTTTAAAGAAATGGAGAGGAGTTTGTTGGTTGTCTTATCAAACCTTGACTACTTGTGTTTTTTCTTCTTTTTTTTTTTTTTTTTTGAAGCAACAAAAGAAAGCTTCAAGGGCAATGTGAACAATCTTTTTGAACCTTTTGGAGCCGTGTGATTAAAATAAGAAAGAAGAGGTATCGATCAAAGGTTTGTAAACAGAACACCCCAAATTCATCAAGTAAAAAACTTGCAAAGAGCAACAAATAAACCATCAAACAAATTTATAAAGTAAAAGTAACATGGATACTTGAATAGGCCAACAATTTTTACAACAAGAACAAACACAAGTCACTTCATGAAAATCTATACATCATCTTACAACATCAAGGCTTTCCCATATAATTTATCATCTAAACATACTCTATCATCCAAATTTGTACCGCAATTTGCACGGTAACTCGTCAATTACAACAAAGTAAACAAACAGCAGCAGCAGCTCCATTAACAAATGAAAGCATCTCTCCTAAAATACAGGAAAAACAAAAAATGGTAAACCAACCTCACAATCCTATCTTCAGGAACGGCCGCTTTCATAACTCTAAGATAAAACCTGGAACTAAGAGGGTCTGAGAGAAACATAATTCCATTAAACTATAAACAAAAAAATTTCAGGAGAGATTTCTTTAAATCAATCCTTTCTAGAATAGAGCAACAGAGATGACAAATGACCCCTAACTTAAAATCTAACCAATAACATCATATATATATGTATATCCAAAGAAATTTCAGAGAGATATATCTATATAATATATAGGCTAGATATTGCATCCAAAGCAATTACAGGATTTGGGAGTGAATGAGCAGAAACCAAATGGCCTGTTGGGGATGTTGCAATTGATGGCATAGCAACAAGGAGAAGGCAAACAGAGGCCCTTAGCACCTCCACAGCAAGTGCAAGGAGCACATATTTGGAAGCTCCCCAGTTTCCTTCTAGTCTCATTCATCTCCATCATATTCATTTTCCCTTCCTCAATCAGTGGCACCATCTCTGCTACAGACCCATTTGACTGAGAATCAAAACAATCAACAAAACCCATCAAATTAAACTCAGAAAAAGCAAATGGGATCGATGAATTAGAGGAAATGCTCAAAAGGGAACTCACTTGAGTGAAGCTCAGTTCATTCCCAGTCGCCAAACCAGCGAGAAAAAGCAGAAAAACGAGGGAGAATCCGGCGCCATATCTAGACATCATGCAACTGCAAAGGAATTCGAACTGTTGAGCTGTGAGAAATGGGGTTTTAGTAACTTGAGGAAGAGATCGATTCAGAACATGAAATGGGTTTTGAGAGATGGGGTTGAATTGGGAACATAAACTTGGAGGGGATTGTTGGAGATCTTTTCATAGAGAGATTTGAGATGGGGTCTTCGAATTTGGGAGAAAATTTGTGAAAATGGAGGGTTTAGAGGTGAGATTTTGATGTTGATGGTGAGTGAAGCACAAAGCCCATTGCTGGAATTGGTGGAAATGGCGGAATGTTTTTCGATTTAATGTTAAAAAAAGAGAAATTTTAGTAAATCTTTGAAATGGGCTTTCGGCTGAGAATGAATGTGTGAGATGTGATTATTGAAAAATCTGATTCAGTAGATTTCTTTGCTTTAAAATAAAGGTATCCGACATCATTAATCAGCTGTGACTGCGAGCCTGTGGCTTGTAAGAAATACGTAATTAGGAACAGAGTAATAAAATAATGGGAATAAAAAATAATTAAACCTAAACTGACAAAAGCTATTTTTAAAATCTTTAAATAAGGAATACAAGTCCGACAAAGATTTGAACTTTTAATCTCAAAGAAAGTTATTGATACCTTAAGGGTTGAATTATACCTATGTTTTTTTTTTTTTTTATATCTGTGAGTGTCTGAACCAGCTTACACGCACTTCGACTAATTTCACAGGACAACCGCTTGGGACAACTGCCTGAAAAATGTACTTATGTTTGTTTAAAATGATAAAGTTGGATTTAGACGAGTGTTGTACTTTTTGTCCCTATGTTCCAATTCTACTATGTTGATTGTTTGCTATAGGGTGAAAATCTTCTAAAACCAACTAATTTCAATGAAAAAATCAAGTTTGGAACGAAATTAAGTATGGGTTATTGAACAAAAATCAACTTATCACAATAAATCTCTCAAAATTCATAAATTTTAACAAAAATCTCACTCTAGTGTTCTCTTTATATGAAGCTCGAATAATTTTGTACCAAATATATGTTTTATAATTCACGAAATGCGCCTGAGAATATTTATTTAAATGATTTTCTAAATGAAAGCTTATCAAAATGTAAAAATTGTCATACTTATTCAAGTTTATGAAATTTGCAATACTTATCCCTGTGTTAGGTTTAATTTGATGAAATAAAGATAAATTGCCTCACCAAGTTCAAGGTTGAATCTTGATTTTTACTCTAAATTTAATAAAAGACTAAATATTTATTTATTTTGAAAACAAACTAAATATTTATTTAGTACTACAACTTATATATATATATATATTAATTTGGGGTTACAAGGTAAATGGTTAGATGCATCAATAGGCCAACTTGAAAAATAACTAAACTAGCTTTTGTAAAAATAGCTAAATCTATTTTTTTTTTTTCATTTTTTATAATACGGTTTTATAATTTCATCTAGACAAAAATGCCCCTACCTACATTTTCTAGTTTCTAACCAACTAAATCAAAGTCTAAAAAGAATCAGCATCTTAAGAAGGGGAGAGACCAAATTTGACATTAAGAAAATGTAACAAACTTAAATTAAATCTAAGCTTGTAAATTAACATCGTTTAAACAAAAACTCTAAATTCTTAATATTGTAAAACAAAAGACTAAAAAATCATCAATTATACCAACCACACTGATCAAAATGACGAACTACCTAAGAATTGACGAACTACCTAAAAGTATCTAGGGGAACATACATCACCAATTTTTCCAACGAAATCAAGTAATGTATATTTAAGGATCCATTAAGCATATAGGAATATGATCATCCTAAAAAAAAAACTTATGCTCAACTATCAATCTACATTTTTTCCTACAAAATCACTCAATACTTATGTGTATGTAATAGCACATACGTAAAGAAACAATTGTGTACAAACACGTCATAAATACCACATATATATGTGTAAGAAACATGCATCTTACCCAACAACTCTTTCAATCTTTGGCATATGGATAAAGGGTATATATACCTTTGGACATCTCTATGTACATAAGAGTATATACACATACATATGGATAAGGGTATATACCTCTGACATCTGTATGTACATAAGAGTATATACATTAGTAACTCAACCTTACCCAGTTTTCGCAATCTTTTCTGACAATAGATTTCTTTTGGTTTTCTCTTTTTGTTTGTTCAATGGAGACTTGAAGCTGACAATAAATTATTGATGTAGTTTACTTCTTGTCTGAACATTGACACTTTTATGAAATCTAAAACTCTCTTGTAAAATCTTTAAAACTCTCATCTTTGAGGATCTATTGACACAATCTAAAAACTCTGTCGACACAATCTAAAATTTCCTTTTGAGGACTAGTACTCAATTGCAACCTGTGCTTAACCATATCCATCAGTGTAAAAACAACATCACTTGTTACTGTCGCAAAGATGCTAGTAACAGTGAGGGTAAGTGAATTGTTAGAATCTCCATCGGAGAAAAACTTCTTACAATTCTTGTTGACCAAAAAATATACATCATGGAAGATCAATTGAAACACATCTTCATCCAAATGGCCAAGACGGTAAACGAGAGTTCAATGTTGACTTACTAGGATGTGGTTAACACACTTTTGTTATATTCAAAATCTCTCCGAAACATGTCTTTAATAATTTAAGATCAGTTTTGATGATATGAAAATCACATTTAAAAGTATAAAATCAAACATGAAATTAATTTTGAATAATTAAAGATACGTTTCGGGGTGATTTCGAACATGACAAAAGTGATTTTAGTCCTTTCAAAATCATTCTCAAACATGTATCAAAAGTTGTAAACAAATCTTTGGGTTGTTTGAGAAAATACTGCATAGATTTTTTCTTCAAACAGAATGTTCACTGGGTTGAACGTAAATACCAATATATACTAGGGGTACGATGGGGATGAAAATTTATGGACAACCTTACCTAAAAATAGGGCAGTTAAAATTCCAAATGCAAAACTTTTTAAAACATTTTCCATAATTGTTATTTCTTTTGTAGTCATGAGCCACAACTCCCCTATTAATTTTAGCCTTGAACTCTCAAAATTACACCCAAAAAGCCTCTTATTCTTCCTCAGGGGAAGAAGAAAGCTCATAAAAAAAAAATCTAAAAGCAGCAGCTTTTGCTAAAGTGTGAGCCACTCTGTTACAAGATCTATTAACTTTACAAAAGAGAAAAACTCAACCCCATCGCCAGCAGCTAAGATGGCTTCCGCCCCGTGGACACATCTTAAGATCACTTAAGTTAGTTGAGACGAGTATTAGGTGAATTAATATTAAGTGAAATGGTAATACCGAAGACCAAAAGCTTACTATTTGAAAGTTCAAATACACAACCTTCAAGTTCATGGACAAAAGTGGTGTAAACCAAAAAGTTAAGATACCATAATAGAATTAAACTGCCAAACTCTAATCTTTTAAAAGCTTCAAGTTTACTCTATATCTATTTAGGTTTTTAAAATCAAGTTCTTACTATTACTAAACTTTAAAATTCATTGACAAAAGTTAACTTGAGCATAATTTAACTGGCTAAGGTTGTCTTTAACTAAGATCATCTGTTTAAATTTTCACCTACAAATAAAGATATGATATTAAAATACATTTCATTGGCTTGATATAAAATACTTCATTTAGTTCCAAAATTAAATAGAGTTTTAGTCAAATCACTCCATTAGTTTTTGTGTTGTCTTGTTTAATTTTGTTCTACTTTTAGGTTTTAAAAGTTAAATGCTTTGTTTCTTTCCCAATAAAATTTTAATTTTTAAAGTCATTCATGTTTTTACCTTGAATGTACCCCACTCAAATTATGGCAATGATTCTCTTTTATACGTTTTTTACGCATTATGACATAGAAAAACTTATGATACCTTAACTATTGAGCTAATACTCAAGCTATATAGTATAATTTGATAAAAGGTGATAATAATATTGAATGGAATCCACGTTCCACCTAACACCAACTTCTTGATAATGCTAGATCATCCAAAACATCTACGACTTTAAAATAGGTCGAGAATAACATTTGTCTAATAATAAGTTTATTTTAAAAAAGAAACATAACATTTTGAAATAAAATCATCCTTTCCTCCCTCTCTTTCTTTTTACAACTCTCTCATTTCTTGAATGGCAATTACATGATAATTTCTGATCTCATAATTTTAAAGCAATATTGAAAACAAAAATTGCAGAACTTACATCACTAGACAAATTTCAGATATGTCAATTCAGGGTCGAGTTCAGGCTCGAGAGATTCTACTGAAAGAAACCACTTCGTCTCGTGCTTTCGACACTTCAAATCGCTCCAGAGAAGAAAAGCCATGGCATTCTGCTTCAGTACTGCTGAGAAAATAGTTACAAGAGAGAGAAGCAAAATCTAGAAAGGAAAAAGAAAACAGAAAAAGTTAATCCACAAGCTTTGCTGGAAATAAGAATGGTGTCTCATTATATTATAGATTTTAAATCTTTGAAACCATCATGAAAATGATTATTCATTCATTGAAAAGCCAAACAGGCCATCAAAATTTGGGGGAAATAGCAAGCGTTCTTTACAAGAATTTAAAATCCCAAATTTCAGAAAGCTTTGGGACAAATGAGAAGTTGTTCATAAATTGTTGTTTTACCAAAGGGGAAGAAAAACTGACATCATCTGCAGATCTTTTTATACAATGCAGAAACATAAAATTCAGAGGAATTAATCTGCTGCCATCTGAAATGCATTTTCAGAAAAACAGGATCAACTTTACATGAACCCTCCTGTACATCTTTTTCCAGCAAGGCATAATGAATTTACAAATAGCTCTCTTCTTTATCTTCCAAAAGATTGTAAAAGGGGTAAAAATGACTGGCGACGTTCAGCCCTCGGCGTCGATATTTTCATCGTCAGATGGCATCTCTCGACTCTCCGAGAGTGATAGTCGCCTCGGCTTTGTAGATCCTGCTTCAACTAGCCCTTCAGATGACAAGTTCAGTGCAGTTGTTCCTGAAGATGTCCCGAACAAATGCTGAACTGGGGCATTGGCCGATGACGCTGCAGAGAGATTGTATGTGAAGATTCCCATAGGATGATCAAACTTGCAGCTCGGGCCGAACTTACAGATCCCATAACGAGAATAAAAGATGCACAAAGGTTCTCCCTGCTCATGGAAAAGAAAATTGGTAAACCTATAGATTTCCTAATGAGATTAATTTGATATCAAGACCCCTCCTCACATTAAGAAATCATAAGGTCTTTTTGGATTAAGAAATACCAGATATTAGCAAGCAAAAACTTATGATATATGATTCACATGATTCAACTTCAGATAGTGAGCCCACATATTATTAAATCTATGAATTCAACCTATTATTTTCCAAAAAAACAAGCAGATGCAGAATAACATAAACGGAAGTTAGTACAATTTTAGCCTGCTTGAAATTACGTGGCATGCAAAAGAAGATGCCAAAGATTACACAAGCTTCAATTGTGCAGTGAACTATTTCATAATAATCAAATAATCAATCATCAGAATTCTGTATGTAAATAAACCATAGCAAAGTTAAAAAATATTTCATCTGTCATATAATGAATTCACGCAGCTCTTAAACAGCCATCATAACTACACTACCCAATTTGCAAGGACCAAGCAATTTGATTTCATGTGGCAATATGTTATTGGGTCTCTAATGCAGCTCCACATATCGGATAGGAAATTAGAACATCAAAATTAGCCATTTCATCACAACTCACCGGGCGTAATGGGAGGCCTATTGGACTCAAGACACAATCTGGAGCAGGAATTACTCTTTCTCTGGGATGATGAAACCGACAAACGGCACCAAACTTGCAATCTCCAGTCTTCATGTAAAATTGACATTCAGGCTGGCCAGGCCTCTCAGGAAATACATTCTCCCTCTGCAATGCCAAAAACCCAAAAAGGACAATTAGAACATATCAGAGATGAGACTGCTACAGATCCCTGCAACAACTCATTCACTCTGGGGTTAAGCTTCATAAATCTGACTATGTCCCCACCGTTTGTTGTGGACTTTCTGAGGATGAAACTGATCCTAGCTGATCCTGTAAAAATCACCATCCTATGAGTAACTTCGCTATAAAGGGCTCAAGGATTCCAAAAACATGGAAAAAAAAAAGAAAAAGAAAACTCGGCATGTAATATGAAATAATACAAGGATGCCATACAGCCAAACGGTGAATATAGTTTTTTTTTTTTTTTTTTGATAAAAAAACGGTGAATATAGTATATAGCATAAAGTATAAAGACTGAACATTTATCCTACTTCCACAGCAACCAATATATATTAATAAATAATCAGAAGATGATGATAAAATCTCTACATAAGGGAGAATAACGAATAGAGCTACTTAAATATAATATAATACAGCTATGAAGATAAACCACAATTCCTATCTCCAAAATCAGAACTGAAAAGAATAAACCCTATGAAATGTGTCAATTTGCATTTTTTTTTTTTAAATATCCGTGAGTGTCCAGGCCAACTTACACGCACCTCAACTAATCTCATGGGACAACCGCCTGACCCTTCTACATTTGGTTGCCAAGGAAACTCGTAGGATATTAAATCCTAGGTAGGTGGCATCATGGATTGAACTCATTCCCTCAAGCCTTTTATTTTTCTATGGCCCATATTGACCACTAGGGTCAACCCATGATGGTTAATTTGCATTCTATTTAATATTGCTTCTAGACTGCTTTCAAACAGATTTCTATTAATAATTTTAAATAACCAGCCTGATAAACCTTAAAATCTGATGAGTGAACAACTATTAACATTTTCCTCATATTAATTTAAAGACCTTACGATTGCTATTTCCCCATAATAGATTTATAGATAACCACTTTCTTCACTAATAGAACATAAAATAGAGGGAAATTTTCATTCATTTTATTAGACCAGTCCACACAACATTTTCCTTCGTCTTATCCTATCCCTTTCCCCTTTCGATTGTCTTGTTGGTAGCCCCTACCATTTCTTCACTTATTAGAACATAATATAGGGAAATTTGAACTGATAGCTTCATTTTCTAAAGTACTTAGAAACGTGTATTTTCATAGAATAACAAACATAACATTTTTAAATTTTAATTCCAAATATAACATTTTTTTTTAAAATTAATTAATCACAAATTGATTTTGAAAATGGTAATAAAGACATCCAAATGTCTACCGTCTACAACAGGACAAATAATGCAAATCAAGAAAAAATTTAATCATTTACAAGTATTATCTAGAGAGAATAATATTTCAGACTTCTACTAACATGATATTTTTTTTCCTTTACTACCTCTGTCTTGACTGGCCTTGATAACTAAGGGTTCAACTTTTAGCTTCATTAACTTTGGACAATAGAAAATCTAATTGCAAAGGAAATGCTGATCTTTCTTGTCTCAATCTAATAACTTCTATCACTTTCCATGTAAGAAGCACGGATACGGACACGAGACACGGACACGACCTGACACGACATGGTGACACGTCATTTTTAAAAAATCTAGGGCACGGACACGACATGGGCACATTTAGTAAAATATTCATTTTTAAAAATATATATCATTTTAATACAAGAAGGAAATTCAAAACCGATAAGTTTAAGCATTTGTATGCTTAAAATAATGAGTTTGATGTATTTCACTCTTAAAATTGATTATTTTTGTCATTTAGTATTATGTCTTTTTAGAATACTTAACAAGTGTTCAATATGGACCTATATTGACTTTGTACAACTAGTATTTGTCACATATCAATTGTGTTAACAGGTGTCCGATACGTGTCTGACAAGTGTCGGAGTGTCCAAGTGTCTGATACGTGTCAGACACAGACACGCTAGCCAAACTAAGGTGTCTGTGCTTCTTAGCTTTCCATGTTCTGTTTGTTTCCTTATTTTGGGTTTCTGATAGGAATATTATTCTCACTTTTTCTACCACAAATACATCTTACAAGTTGCCCATGAAATAATGCAACTTTAACATGAAAAAAGATGTCTGTGAAGACATTAATCCTTTAAACGTTCAAAATATGTATGTTATTTTTCATCCAACACAACCATTCCAAATTGTGTGGGAAAAAGTTAAAAGTATAATTTTCTTCTTGAGAACAAACATTTCCATTGACTCATATTCCACAACACTCATGCCTTGAATGAATAAAAAGATAGTAAGCAAACGTGGACGTATTTCAAACATGGGAAAGGAAAAGAACTTACGTTGAATGCATTCCAGCCTGGAACAGAGAGAACTCCCTGAGGTAAAATTAAAGATGCATAACTGGAAGGGCCTTGCCATCGTGGACTGGGAATAAAGGAAGCCCTTGACCAATTTGTGCTTCCTCCTGGATATGACTGCTGACCAGGAGTTGGTGATTGTACGGTTGGATAAATAGGAGAACCACGCAGTGAGACCATCATATTAGTCGGTTGAGGATGGTGGAATTTACATGTATTTCCAAACTTGCATTGTCCAGTTCTTAAATAATAAGCACATTCAGTTTCACTCTGCACAATTGGAGGTGTGGGGGAGAGCATGGACAAATAAATATTTTTAGAATAAAAGCATAGGTAACTTGATAAGGAAGATCTGACTTAGCAAGTTAGCATATCAGATACCATCTTCGTTGTTTAGCTGTGTTCTTAATTTCTATTCTCTCTTTTTTTCTATTTGCTCTTCAGTAAGCTGTGTTTAGGTGCTAATTTCCTGAGTTCGTTTGTAGTTAAGGGCACATAAATTATCACCAAAGAGTTCTCTGACTTCCCTTTTCATCATATTGTTTTTTTTTTTTTTTTTTATTGGAAACAAACTTTTCGTCATATTGTTACGGGTCCAGACTGAAAGGGGGTAGTTTTTTAATTCTCTTAAGCTTAGCACAATGGGAAAGTCTCCAGTCTTCTCTGTCAATAATTATTTCCTATTAGATCTTCAATAATCTGTGCTTAGGTACCAATTTCCTATATTCATTTGTAGGTAAAGGCATATAATTTTTCACCAAAGAGTTCTCTGATTTTCATCTTTTTGTCATTAGTTACGACTGATGTATTTTTTAAATTTTCTTAAGCTAAAAACAATGGGGGTGGTCTTCTAGTCTCCTCTTTCTTTGTTACTTTTCATCAACATAAGTGCTTTTCATCTTTACAGAAATATGCATGAGAGATCAAGAACATACAGAAACTTATGAACTGCAAAATGTGTGCTGTGAATAAAAGAGAGTAGTTATATCCTAACCGGGCGCAGAGGATAGCCTAAAATATTTAAGGCAACTCTTCCAGCAATCCCAGCCTTGTCTCTAGGATGATGAAACTTGCATGTAGCCCCAAACTTGCAAGTTCCTGTCTTCAGGTAGTACTGTATTATGTGCAAATGGAAATGTCATTTTCATAGTCAACAATTAAGAAAATGTTCTTAGAATATAATATCTAAGTCAATCAAATTTGAAGAATACTTATAAACAAGAGACCTCGTTTTTCTAAACCAAAACTATACCATGAAAATTAATATTCCAGATAGTTATATACAAGCTGGGTTTTGTGTAAATTAGCCAAATTTCATCACTCAATCTGATGAAGAAAATAAGCACATCCCATGTTTCATTTATTCCAAATACATGGAATAAGCTAAAGAACTGAATATATTCTCGAACCAAGAACTCTAGATAGCAGATAGAATAGACTTGTATCAAAAACATGCATCAAACTATTCACTCATCCAAGTTAGCACAGTGCATTTCTATTAGTTCACAATTATTCTTCGAGAATACATTCCATTTTCCTCACATGAAAATTATAGATAAGCACACTGAATCGACATTTAATTTTTCTAAACCAATAACAGTTATTGGTTGCGTTTGACCGTTACCAATTATTTGAAATTCCCTTTCAATTAGATATTTTTTTTTTTTCATATATTTTGTAGTAATAGCCATGCTGGTTGGATCTTAAAAATCTCAAACAAAAGACGGAGCTTTCTTGAGATATTGAAATTGGAGAATAGTGAAAGTAGGAGGAGGTAGTTGCTACTTAGTTATTGTAGTTTGTTAATTAGTTGGTTTAGGTTAGGTAATGGTTAGTTCAATAGTTTAGTTAATCACAACACAAGAATAGTTATGGCTTGGCAACTAATTCCTAACAATGAAAAACCTAGCTCATAAATATAAAGGAATGGTTCCCCAGCTGTACATTATTTTGTTAAGAGCTAACAAAATAATCCACCCATGCATCCATTCAAGACTCTACCACAATTACGAAGTCTCTCTGGTTATCAGTGAAATTTCTTAAAAAATAAGTAAATTTAGTAGCAGGCTTAGACAATTGCTTCTCAATTCTTAATGCAAATATAACCATAATCATCAATATCCAACAAGGTAAAGAAGAATGCTCTAGAATTGGTTGTTGCAAACCACTAATGAATCTGACAGTTTGCTGAGCTTTAATTTTTCAAGGTTATTAACTTCTTCAGCATTTTCTCAAACTCAACGTAACTCTAGCTTAGTTCTGGTACATTTCATATAAGAGTTGTTTGTAATTAACAAGTACGAGTCTCTATTAAAGGCTTCCTCATACATGCCAAGTATGAATAGAACTTTTTACCAATTGTTTCCTAATTGACTACAATTGATCCATCCACCAGACAGATGCTACATCTTCATTCTGAGTACCTGACTTGACCTTTCTGTCTTCAAGTGTCCTCGTATAGTAAAAAAAAAAGAAAAAAAAGATTGAATGTCCCTAATGCAATCTATGAATCTTTCGTACTCATTAGAGGTAGGACTTAGGAGGATAAATCTCCTTTTAAATTCTCAGGGTTCTTGACATTGTCTGATCTTGAATTGGTATGTCTAGAAGAGCTCTTAAAAGTTGCTATGTATCCCTTCAACCTCATTCCAAGTCACCTAAATCAGATTCTGAGAGAACACTTCATACCTAAATAATGCAAAGGGCAGCTCTAGCTACCACTTTATCTCTCAGTTTCTCTCACACAACATTGTGAACTGTCTCTCTCCTATTTCTTATGGGTGTAACCATCGAGGTCCACTCTATCTCGTCTTTGAACTGCTAAATGCACTGTTTTCTGCATTGGATCATTGACTGATAACAAAATTCAATTCAGTGGAGCTGATTTCTGAATTCAAGATCCACCGTTTCTCCAGTCAACCCTAACTCTTGCCAAATGAAGCTTTCTTAGCATCTCAAGAGCAGTCTTAAGGTTAACTTGAAAGGCTTATTGCCCACCACCACCAATCTAACGTTGACTTCTCTTCTCGCTTTCATTTCCAGCAGATAGAAGATTCTGGAGAAGCTTCAGGCCACCTCTCTTGTGAGGCATTGGTTCCGTAACCTTGTTGCTACAGTGAGCATCTTTTTTTTTTTTTTTTTTTAATGAAAAGCCAACTTTCATTGAGAAAGAATGAAAGAATACAAGGGCGTACAAAAAACAAGCCCACAAAAGAGAGTCCACCTAAAGAAAAGGACCCAAATCAAGCTAAATAAGACCCAATGGGTAATTACACAAAAACTTAAGAAACCGACGCCCAAAGAGATACATGGAACCTAGTGATTATCCTTTAATTTTGTGGAGGCAAATAGGGAGAGAGGAAAAAAAAAGTAATCATCCAATGGATATACTCTCAGGCTGTCTCTTGGAGAAAGCTTTAACTGGTATTTGGCTTTCCATGTTATGTCAACGATCTCATCACTCTTTCACCAAGCGACCATCCTCCAAACACAAAGTGAAGTCTAAATGGAGTAACCTTTTCTTTGGGGGGCACCGTGCATATTTTCTCACCCTGTTCTTGTAATCTTCTTTTGTTTTCATAAATGGAATTTGGTTGTTTCCTACCATAAAGGCCCAGGGAAAAGAGGAAAAAGAAGGAAAAGGAAGGATTTTTCAAGGGGGTGATAAGGATATTCTCTGTTTTCTCATGAACATAGCTAGGAGCTTAATGATGATATGCACAGGTTCATTCCTTTGCCTTTTTTCTTTTAACGAAAATTTTTATTGATATAGTACAAAGGTTGCAGAAGAAGTCCCCAAAACTCAAAAGAAATACAGAACCCTTCCAAATTACAAAGTCACACAAATGACCCGAATCTGAATTGAAACCTCCCCCCACCCAATTACAATCAGATAATACCCAATGTTGATATGTACATTAGTAATTAGTAATGAATAAAATTTCAAGAAAAAATTTATGAGGCATGGTGTAATGTGTTAATTTCACATAAGTAAAGAAAACAGTACATGCCTGACATTCTGGCTGTCCAATTCTTTCCGGGAACTCCCCCTTCATTCTTGCAGTGGCAATAGCCTGAAAGTAAAGAGTAGTAAATCACGGAAGATTGGATCACAAGCTGACTTGTAAGATAAGACTTCCAAGTATGAGACTCTTAACTACTATAGATGACTCCATGCTAGCTTCAAATAGCAATTGGAATTTAACATGCAAAAAATAATCCGTTCATTTCTAGACTAAATGGAGCAATCACATTATTTCTGGGAGAAATTTCTGATGCCCTTAGTTCAGCACATAATCATCAAGCAAATAAAAAGACGGTGTGCGGAAGGACAAACCTGTTCTGCAAATAAAATGATTCCCCATCTTTAGCTTCAGGTTTGTACAGTATGAGGTGGGTGAATGAACGGACAATTGGGTTTATCAAGTTAAGGTTACAATGAAATTTTACCGTTTCTAATTTCCTTCTCATAGCTCTATCCATGCTAAGTATAATCAACTTTAGGGAAGCTCCGAAGCAGTTCATTTAGCATGTTTAGAACATAAAATCATAATACAGTTCTATATGAAACTGATCTAGAACATAGTATCTTCACATGCTATGTACTGCACAAGCTTGCCTCCATGGTTACAAACACACAATTCTTGTGGAGAGAGATTTAATTGATCGTGCCAGCATAATATTGCCTAGTGCCTAACCTGCTGCCCCGTTAACAACTAAAAAAGAGAGAATAATAAACCCAGGTACACACGCCCCAAATCAAACAGAAGGAATTATTTCCAGGAAGCAAAGGAATTGGAAAATATTTATTCCAATTTTATTTTTGAATATAAATCAACCAAATACTGTTTAGTGTTTACTCTACCAAACTAAAATAGATTGAAAAATAAAACCAGTAAAATAAAAAAGTTAATGGATCGCATTTCTGCTTATTACCAGCTCTCTATTAGGCGGATGATTAAATCTACATGTTGCTCCAAATCTACATAGGCCAGTTCTGATGTAATAAGAACAGTCTGGCTCTCCAGGTCGCACGGGATAAGATCCAGATCCCATTATTTCACCTGATCCCAAGTTCATTTGCCACAGTGCATCTGATACGATATTACATAAGTAAATCCCCATTATGAAGAAGAAAAACAGATAAGAAAGCCACCAAGAGATGAAAAATAAAGAACGTAAAATAGCAAAGGAAAATCAACTTCAAAACTTAATAGCAATATTATTCTAAATACATGAAGCTCATGTTTTTTAACAAGCACACATACAAAAACTAAAAAATAGATAGGTATGCTCAGATATATGGTTTGGAGAAGCAATGGAGGAAATTCACAATTCCAAGTGGAACTGAAGAAGATAAATATAGATAGAAGCCTGGGGCGCTTGGACCAAAAAATGCATGAGACCGAAGTCCAAAGATACAATAGTAAGATAATCATTGCATCCTTGTAAGGCAATAATACAGAGTAAAACAGACTAATATATCAAAACCTTTGTTTTAATGCCGAAAGATTTTGAATTTAAAACTCTCTTTTTCCTGCTTCCACTTGTCCATTGACTTCTTTATTCAGAAAACATTCCATTTTGATTATGATCAGAAAGAAGAATGTACAAAAGAATGTTAATACAAGTTCCAACACAGCTTAAAGGAAACACAAGACACTAAAAGAGCTTGCCAACGAATTGGTAAACCTTATTTCTTCCAAGTAAAGCACTTTTAGGCAAATGGTTGTGAAAACTTTCAAATGATTGTTCTTGTTTTTGAGTTTACATTATTAAGAGTATATATGATATTTGTAATCAAGGTTCATAAGTTTGGTTCTCATCCCCTGAAATTCAATTCTCAAGGTTCCACTTCATATTACTTTTACTTTTTGATTCCATGACCGCGGTAAATGCTTAATTTCTCACCAGTTAGAACCATGTTGAGGAGGTGATTATTTCATTCATATTACCTAGTGAAAGAGAGCCCATAGCCAGTTACAAATACGAAAGGGATTCACACATATTCTAACATGATTTTTTTTAACAACTCTTTCTATTTCACATATTTTTTATGGGAAGATCTAAAACCTCCACCAAGGTGAGAAAGGTAAATTGAACACAGAGGTAGCTGGTACCTTATGAATACACAGTAGCACAATAAGAGCAAGCTGCAAGTAAGCTCAACCATGGATTGTTACACGGATGCAAGCTAACAGTGAATAGATGATTTTCCTGATGAAAAATAGTTCTAAGCAAGGGTGAGAATCATTAAAGAACTGAGCCCTACTAGGCATGTAACTTCTCACCACTTTTGTAGTCTTTAAATTCAAAACAGAATTCTCTTCACAGCTACCTAGAGGTGGCAGCTGTCAGTTTCCACCATTCCTAGGATCTATTGGTGGACAAGCAGAAAAAGGCCTAGAGCATCTCTAATCATCTTTTCTAGAAGTAGAAAATCCTTAGTGCCCATGGACCATGAACACAAATTTGTAGGCATTGTCTCTATACTCAAGAACTAGATATTGAAAGAAACTATTAGAGACACAAGCAAGGCATTTATTTTCGGGCTCATGGGCATGCCATGAAAAAGTGCAAGCTAACAGTGAATAGATGATTTTCCTGATGAAAAATAGTTCTAAGCAAGGGTGAGAATCATTAAAGAACTGAGCCCTACTGGGCATGTAACTTCTCACCACTTTTGTAGTCTTTAAATTCAAAACAGAATTCTCTTCATAGCTACCTAGAGGTGGCAGCTGTCAGTTTCCACCATTCCTAGGATCTATTGGTGGACAAGCAGAAAAAGGCCTAGAGCATCTCTAATCATCTTTTCTAGAAGTAGAAAATCCTTAGTGCCCATGGACCATGAACACAAATTTGTAGGCATTGTCTCTATACTCAAGAACTAGATATTGAAAGAAACTATTAGAGACACAGGCAAGGCATTTATTTTCGGGCTCATGGGCATGCCATGAAAAAGTGCTGTGAGGCAAAGAGCATCAGGGTAGACGTAATTCAGTAACAGACCCAAGTGGCATTGAATTAAGTAATGTCTTGGCCATAAGAATAGGCAAAACCATCCAACAAACCATGTATATCTCGGCCCCAAACATGACAAAGTTTGATGTTACCAAAGTTCTCTTTTTATTTTCTTTTTTGGCCTTAATAAAGAGAAACCAAACTTTCATACAAACTTAGGCGATAAAAATATCAGTCCACATCAAAAGGAGCCAAAACAAAAATAAAAAATAAAAAGTAAGACATAACAAAAGAACTAATTACAAGAAAGGGCTCCAACCATTGAGGATAATAAATAAATATATATATAAGAAGTCAAGCGTTTGTTGATGGAAAATGAAAGAATACAACAACAAATGAAAGGACCTACAAAAAGACAGCCCAACAGAAGGAGTCTCAAAGCTAACCATACAAAAGCAAACAAATAAATAGAAAATAGTTACAAAATTCTTTGGTCATAGACACCCAAAGTCAAATACAAATTACATGGCATCATGCTCATGCTTATAGCCAATGTTAAGTGAATGACCAAAAGTATCAGCATTATGTTAACTTTCTTAGATTATGACAATAGCTTGCAACAAGCCAACATTGCAAGAACCTTTCACATGCATTAAGGCAAAGTTTAGCCAACAAATGATCAAGACACGGCTTTCACATTTGCTAACAAGACAGTTCGACATCATGTCAAATGAGAAGAGAGGTTGAATTATGGTTGGGTTAATGTGACTTCATCAGACAGTTTTGGGGTGGTTCAATTATGGTATAACTCAAACAATAACAGAGGTTGGAAGTATATTTGGAGTCATAGTGGTAGGTATCAACCAAGCTGTGTTCAAAGAGCTAAAGTCAAAAAGAGCAAGTTCGCTATGAGAAAGGCAACATGTGAGAAATTCTCAAGTTTCATAATTGAGGGTATCGCCACCACTTATTCTTTCTTATCCATTCTCAAATCCCATCAGTGGTTCCATTTTCCTGTTGTACATGTTTTTTCTTTTTTCAATAAAACGTTTCTTATTTCCACCTCCAAGAAAATATATAAATCTCAATAGCCAATGCAATGCTGTTGTACTCGGTTGTTTTCTTATGATTCTCAATTACATTACATTCATAAAACATGAAAAAACGAACCTCATAACTTCAAGGGAGCAACTCAACTCTCCAACTCTTGAACCCAAAAACTTCACCATAAAAAGCAGAAACAGAAAACAACGAGTATAAGATGGAGATGGATCAGCCACGTTCTATTCCTCAGGAATTTAGTAAAAGTTACAAAAATAGAATGGCTAACAAATTACAAAATAAAATTTTATATGGATTATACCATCATCGGAGCAACCATCGTGCCTTCAATGGAGATTGCGAGGTGGAAGAGGGGGGCGACAGAGATATGAACCGGAAAATTTTCAGAAATTTAATTCAATTTCTTCCTCAGTATCATTAGAAACTAGAGACCCAGTAACAAACACGAACAAAAAGCTAGCAAAACAGAACCATACACCACAGATCGAAATGAAAAATTAGAAACAACACATGGGCAAAGCAGAGAATTTACGTGGAAAACAATCAGAGAGCATTTGCACATCGAAATGGATCACTCAAACACACACACCACAGAAACCCACAGAAACAAACAACAACAAAAAAAAAGGGAGTAAAAAAACTGCAATCTGCAAAAGGGAAAAAGAAACAAATAAACGATACCGAAATTAGCAAGAGAACCTTCGCGCAAAGATGGCGTAAGGGCAGAGGAGTGCCCCTCCGTCACAGACATCGGAATTCCAGAATCGTACTCCATCGCTGAGGAACATGGTCCTGAAATCACAGCCCCATCGCCGGCGAAGAACTCATCCCATCAAAACCCACCACCCAAATCCCCATTTCCACCACAACCCACCACTTCCAGAGCACCAATTTCGATCAAATCAGAAACCCACAATCCAATTTCCTTCCCAAAGCAAAAAAAAGGGGGAAAACAGAGGAACGAAACGAAAAGTTAAGTATATGGGGATTGATTGACGATTCTGTAAGTGGGTTTTCTAGAGAGAGAGAGAGAAAGAGAGAAAAGGGCGTTGTCTTCTCCTCTCCACACAAAAAAACTAAAAAGAGAGAGAAAAGAGTAACGAAACCAACCAAAACATCCGTCCCTCCATTGTTGCTGACGATTTTTGGAGAGGAAAAACGGACGACGAAGATTAGAAGACTCTCACGATTAGGGGATTTGGAGTTAACTCTCGCTTTGGTTCCGCCACGTTCAAGAGATTCCTGCTAACATTTTAGCCTTTTTCTTTTTCAGTGGTGGGAGTGCAAAGAGAAGTGAATCTGTAAGAACAAAGTGGGTGGATGACCCAAGCGACTGCCTCACACGCGCCCCCCTGCGCGTCACAATTAACTTTACCCCCACCTTCGGACCGCTTCTTCCAACAGTTATACCATTTTCAGCCTCTTTCTTTATTATAATTCTGCAATTATTTCTTTACTTTCACAGTTCTTTTCTTCTTTTTTTCCTTTATATATATATATATATATATATTTAATAACGGAGTATTCGAATCTCTAACTTCACTAGAATGAACTGATATAAATAACTTTTACTTATATTTTTTAGTCTCTAGACTTTCCATAATGTCGAATTTATCTAATACTTACAATTGTACTACTATGTAATGATTGTTCATTCAATGGCCTTTTTTCTTGTTGATCTATATGGCTCCACAATATATGTCCACATCAATATGTGTTTTTTCTTAAGTACAAATGGGTATTTGCATTCAAAGTCATGTTATTTATCCGTTATACAAAGGTTTTTTAAGCTCAAAAACTGGCATAGATATTTCAAAAGTTAAACTAAAATGGAAAGTATCTAAAATTTTAGTGACTAGCATTAACATTAACATTTGTTTAAGGAGAAAAATATCATAATAATTCTAGTTAAATTACAAATATAGTTAAATAATATTTTTGAAATTTTAACTTTGGCTATATCAAGCTTCTATTATTAACATCATTACTTAGGCCCCGTTTGATAACCATTTGATTTTTGGTTTTTAGTTTTTGAAAATTATGCTTGTTTTCCCCTTTTTTCTTATCATGGTTTGCATCTTTGTCAATGACACATTTAACATCCTAGCCAAATTCCAAAAACAAAAACAAGTTTTTGAAAACTACTTTTTTTAGTTTTCAAAATTTGGCTTGGTTTTTGAAAACATAAGAAGAAGACAGATAACAAAATCAAGAAACTTATGTGTGGGAGTAGTGTTTTTAAGCTTAATTTTCAAAAACCAAAAACAAAAAATCAAATGGTTATCAAACGGGGCCTTAACTATTGACATAACATGTTGATTAGACTCATAAACTGGCATGACATGACATAAAGATAAGGGTAAAAAATCGATTTAAAATTTACATCGATTTCTCGTACCATCAAAATTGTTGAATATTTATCTTTAATATATCTAGTCAATTTATTCTCTTATGATACGTCATATCAAATCATTACTTCTGAATTATAATCAATATGTCATGTCAACCTTTGAGTAATGGTATTGATAATATTGACTTGTTAGTTATGAAATTAAAATTCCATGAATGTAAATGTAACTTTAAAGTTTAAGAGTTAAATTTATAATATGTTTTGTTTTTAATACCACTAGTTAAGTTTACATATGCCAAAGTGAGCTTAGCTCAGCAGTAATTGGTATATGTCTTCGATCAAGAAGTCAGAGATTCGAATCTCTCCACCCCAAATGTTGATGTACTAAAAAAAATGCTTAAATATAGAGAGTGGGGTTTTTTAAATGATCAATCTTGTATAAGAAGAAAAAAGAAGTCTTGATTTTGCTTAGTCCTATTCCACCGTCAAGTTCACTTGGTGGGCATGACCAACTACAATTATGGGCCCCAAGTCAAGCACACAATTTTTTCTTTTTGAAATAAAGTCAAGCACACAATTTAATTTTATTTAGTTTCAATATTTAATCAATTCTCTTCATTTAATAAAACCGAATTCGTTCTTTTGTACCAACATGAGCATAACATTAAATGTGTTAAATTAGTTAAATTATCAAGTACTATTTTGACAGGTTGAAGGTTTGGATCTTCGCCAAAGTAAGCATAGCTCACAATAATTAATGTATACTCTTGACTAAGAGACCAGAGGTTTGAATCTTCCAATGTTGTTCAACTCAAAAAAGAAAAAAAAAAGGAAGGTTTGAATCTTCATCGAAACTCTTTGTTTGAAATTAAAAAAAAAAATGTTTAAGTATTATTTTGGTCTTTGTACTTTTAACTTTTGTTTATTCTAGTCGTTGGATTTATCATAGGTTTATTTTAGTTCTTGTACTTTTAGCTTTTGTCAGTTTTAGGCCATGTACTTTTAAAAAATGTTAAATTATATATTTGGTCTCTATATGATTTTGAGAAAGTTAGAGTTGAGTCGATGTATCGTTAGAACCACATGGACCAAATTATAAGGGCCCGTTTGGTAACGTTCTCGTTTCTTGTTTCTTGTTTCTAACTTTATTAAGAAATCTAAGCATTTAATAACTATGTAGGTTTCTTGTTTCTCATTTTTTAGAAACACTCCCAAAATTTGTATAGAACTTTTGGGAACAACTAAAACTAGTTTCTCCTTTTTTGTTCTTGTTCCAATTTTTTCCAAACATAAATAAGAATATAGGTTTATTATTATTGAATGTATAGGTGTTAGGGTCATGAAATTCTATTTTTCTTTATTAAAAACGAAGAAACGGAAACAAGAAACGAGAACGTTACCAAACGGGCCCTAACTTTCTCCAAATTATAGAAACCAAATTTATAATTTTATAGTTTTAAAAATAGTGACTTTGGGTCCTTTTGTGTGTTTTTTTTTTCAAATGCAATTTCAATAACACTATACCTAATGCATTTCTTAAAATATTCTAACGTGGATTTTCTATTTTACTTGGATCTTGTCGAATCATCAACATCTAAAAAGCACTCAATTTTTTTATCATGATTTTTATATAAAATCTCACATTTAAGTGTACTTTTCAAATATTGTTCCAAAAAAATAAAGTGTAGCAAATAACATAAAATTGTTTTGCGTTTACCATACCCTTATAATCCACAAAAGGCAATGACATGTATTTTTGGTCATGTCACACTATAATTAAAATTTCCAATCAATCTCAATATCTCAAGATCCTTAAATAATTCTCATCTTTCATAGTCACAAATTAGATATTGTTATAGGCAATTTTGGACCACTCGATGTACAAGGAGCTGACGAGGAAAACCGGGCAGAAATAGGACTGGAGGATGGACCCCAGAGGCGAAACGGGCCAATGGGTCGGGCCAAGGCCGAAGGGACCGGGCTTTTGGCCTGACCCTCTGCTCGGCCTCGACCATGGGCCGAGGTCGAGCTCGTCTGGCTCCGCTTGGTCTCTACTGCCTCTAGCCGCCCCGGTTCCGCCTGGTTCGTCCCGAAACGCCTCCAAATTCCTAAAAACCCTAGGAGCATGAGCAGGTATTTATATCCCTCTTCGCCACTGAAGAGAGGATCTGAACTCTAATCCCGAACTCTATTCTCTGACTCTCCTCTTGCTCTTACTTTCTTACTTCCCATTGTTCTGCTTGCTGACTTAAGCATCAGAGGCGGTGTGGCTAGCACCACACCGGTATGCAGGTTCTCTGTCTTGCAGGCCACATCTTCCCCCCTCTCAAACAAATTTACCGTTGGTGGCACGTGAAGGTCAGGTGAGTTCCTCCCGACCAAATTTGACCATCAACAGTTGGCGCCGTCTGTGGGGAAGAAAACTTGCTAAATCTGCACATCGGTTACCTAACAAATAGGAGGATGGAGAAGAAAAACTAGAATCCAGATACAAAACCTTCCGAAAATAACCATCAACCGCAGAAATCGATAGAAGAGTGATGCGCAAACGACTACCAGACGAACAAGGCGAAGGCTAAGGCCGAGGCCGATCAGGTAGAGGCCGACCAAGCCAAGGCCGACCAGAGATATTCATCCAGACCGTTTAGGAGGAAACCCCACAGGAGATCAGAATCATCTTTGGAGGACAAATAAAAAACAAACACAAGCCATTCCAAGATCGAAGGCACCAGGAGAAGAAGCTAGTCGAAGGGTTGGAAGCCATTCCATCAGCATCCAAAACTAAGGCAGCGTATACTGGAACAAGACTGGGGGCTAAGAGGAAGAAGCTATCAGGCCGAGGCCGACCCGAGCCATGCCCGAGGCCGAGGCCGACCATAGCCATGGTTGTGACCAAGGCCAATCCTGTTATTACAAGCGAGATTGAACACCTGCGAGCCTAAGTCTTCGAGCTTAGCGCTCACGCCTCCATGCGAGCCTAAGCTTTTCGGCTTAGTGCCCACACCCACATGCGAGCCTAAGCTTTTCAGCTTAGTGCCCACCCCTACATGCGAGCCTAGGCTTCTCAGCTAAGAGCCCACGCTTCCTTGCGAGCCTAAGCTTTTCAGCTTAGTGCCCACGCCTCCATGCGAGCCTAAGCTTCTCAATTTAGTGCACACGCCCACATGTGAGCCTAAGCTTTTCAGCTTAGTGCCCACGCTTATCATGCGAGCCTAGGCTTTTCAGCTTAGTGCCCACGCTCACATGCGAGCCTAAGCTTCTCAGTTTAGTGCCCACGCCTACCATGCGAGCCTAGACTTCTCAGCTTAGAGCCCACGCTTCCTTGCGAGCCTAAGCTTTTAAGCTTATTGCCCATGCCTCCATGCGAGCCTAAGCTTCTCAGTTTAGTGCCCACGCCCACATGCGAGCCTAAGCTTTTCAGCTTAGTGCCCACGCCCACATGCGAGTCTAAGCTTCCATGCTTAGTGCCCACGCCTATATGCGAGCCTAAGCTTTTCAGCTTGGTGCCCACGCTTATCATGCGAGCCTAAGCTTTTCAGCTTAGAGCCCACGCCTTCATGCGAGCCTGGACCAACGAGTCTACCTCGCCTCATCTAGATTCGAGATCATACGAGCCTGGGCTACCGAGTCTACCTCGCCTCATTTAGCTTGAGCCCATCACTTCTCGCGAGCCTGGACTATTGAGTCTACCTCGTCTCATCCAGATTCGAGATTACGTGAGCCTGGACCACCGAGTCTACCTCACCTCATCTGGCTTGAGCATCTTCACATCATACGAGCCTGGACTCCCGAGTCTACCTTGCCTCATCTAGATTCGAGATTACTTGAGCCTGGACCACCAAGTCTACCTCACCTCATCTGGCTTGAGCATCTTCACATCACGCGAGCCTGGACCCCCGGGTCTACCTCGCCTCATCCAGACTTGAGACCATGTGAGCCTGGACCACGAGTCTACCTCACCTCATCTGCGTGAGCCCATCATTCGAGCCTGGACTACCAAGTCTACCTCACCCCATCTGACTCGAGCCTATGCACTTCATCTGAGATAGGCTCACCTGGCCTAAGTTGAGGCCGACCTGGCTGAGGTCGACCAAGCCGAGGTCGACCCCAAACCTTAAAGGTATTCTTCTATTTACTCAACTATACTTTATGTTTTAATGAAGCTTTACTTGAGATTGGGGGCTACAAAGGGGATATGCACTCCCTATTAAACAAAAAGCAAGTAACAGGGGATATGCACTCCCTATTAAACAAAAGGCACACTAGCTTAGCATGTCTAAACCTGGATTACATGTTCTAGCCTATTCTTTCATTGTTTTCCTACAAGGACTAAAGTATGAATGCAGGGAGCTAGATTTTGAGCTAACAGGGGTCCGAGGCCAAGACCAACTCTAGCCTCTTCCCTCATTTTTCTTTTGCAGAAATTAACCTTTCGATGCAGGATTGTGAAATCTTCTGCTTCTCCTATTTTTTACTTGTGGATAAGCCCTGGATCTGGAATGAAGCGTTCTGAATGACCAAGTACAAGGGTCTCGCTAAGAAAAATTAGGAAACTGCTGTGCTCGGCCTCTTCCCGAGGCCGAGACCGACCAAATAAGCTAAAATGGGAAATTGTTGTGCTCGGCCTCTTCCCGAGGCCGAGGCCGACCAAAGAGGCCCTCCAACCATTTTTGTAATCTCTCACTTTTCTCATTTCCATTTCACCTAACCCCTATTCAGGGAGTTTCTACTTTGTCTATTTGTATCCCATCATGCAGGATAGCAATGAATCTGCACATGGGTCAGTACAAGGCAAGGATCATTACTCTTAAATCTGGCTTAAGGAGCTCGGCCTATAGCAGTAAGTCGCACCTGAATCCCAATTCAAGAGTGGGGACTTACTGTTATAGGCAATTTTGGACCACTCCGATGTACAAGGAGCCGACGAGGACAACTGGGCAGAAATAGGACTGGAGGATGGACCCCAGAGATGAAACGGGCCAATGGGTTGGGCCAAGGCCGAAGGGACCGGGCTTTTGGCCCGACCCTCTGCTCGGCCTCGGCTGGCCGAGGCCGACCCTCGCCCCGCTTGCGTGGGCCGAGCTCGTCCAGCTCCGCTTGGTCTCTGCTGCCTCTGGCCGCCCCGATTCCGCCTAATTCGTCCCGAAACGCCTCCGAATTCCTAAAAACCCTAGGAGCATGAGCAGGTATTTATATCCCTCTTCGCCACTAAAGAGAGGATCCGAACTCTAATCCCGAACTCTATTCTTTGACTCTCCTCTTGCTCTTACTTTCTTGCTTCCCATCGTTCTGCATGCTGACTTAAGCATCGAAGGCGGTGTGGCTAGCACCACACCGGTGTGCAGGTTCTCTGTCTTGCAGGCCACGTCTTCCCCCCTCTCAAACAAATTTACCTTGGTGGCACGTGAAGGTCAGGTGAGTTCCTCCCGACCAAATTTGACCATCAACAGATATCATCAACATTGCTTAACTCTCAATTTTCTTGCTTCACAGTTAGATTTGTATTTCCTTTTTGAGTAAAAGTAAATATAAATAAATAAAAGAAAAGAAAATTCATTCTCTTTATGCTTGTTATCATCTTAATACATAACAAGTACACAACCTTAATTTAAAACTAACTATGCAGGAAAGTTTTGAGAGAGATAAAATACACGAGGTATAATTTTCAATGATGATATAATCACCAACATATATGATGACTATCAAAATGATATTACTCTTAGATTATCTGTAGAAAAAATAGAATGATCAAGCTTACTTTTCTTCGTCCCACATTGTTCAAGAGCATCTCATTAAAATTTTCAAACAATGCACGTAGACTTTGTTTCAACTCGAACAAATATTAATTTTCTTTTTTTTTTTTTTTTTCATATATAAAGATTAACCAGTTAAGAGAGTTAAGACATCGATATTCTTTATTAAAGGTCACATATTTGAATTTGAAATGTAATATTTTAAAAGAAGATCCAACATTAAAAAAAAAAAAGAAAAGAAAATTATATGTAAACCAAATTCTATTAAAAGTTATAGGAAAAAAAATACACATTTGGTCCTTGAGGTTTGGGTTAGGTTTCATTTTGGTCCCTGAGTTTTCAAACTCAACATTTTTACCCCTGAGGTTTGGATTTCGTTACAATATTGGTCCCTCTGTCAAATTTTCTATTAATATTAACAGATTGATGACGCGACATGCATTTTTTATTAAAAAAATATATCTTTTTTTTATAATCTTTTTAAATAAAATAATATATTAAATATATATATTTTTTTAATTATTTTTCCTTTTTTTTCTTCATATTTTTCCTTTTTTCATCTCCTTCCTTTCATTCTCACTTTCTTCTTCAATTGAAGCTTCAACCCTAATTGAAGCTCCGTTGCCGACAACGTCCACTGTCGTCGGTCGTCGGCTGACCACCGGAATTGAATCCACGACACGAATCGAGAAACCCACGACACAGCTGAATATATCTAGAAACCCACGACACGAATCGCGTTGAATCGAAAAACCCACGGCTGAGTCGAGAAACCCACGACGTCGATGGCGGGGCTACAACGGTTGGTGAGCGAGAGAGGCTGGAGAATGCGAGGGTGGGAGATCGGAATAAGGAGAGATTCGTGGGTTGAGCCGTGGGTTTCGCGAGCTTTCTTTTTCATCTCGCTTTTTCGTTCTCTCCCCCATCCCTCTCTCTCACGTTCTTCTCCCTTTGTTATCTCTCTCCCTCAATCGACGGCAGCTTCAATTATCTCTCTCCCTCGATCGACGGAGGCTTCAGCGTGGGTTTAGCTTTGGGGTTTCAGATCTGGCATTTCAGCGTTTAAAATCTTCATCATAGCTCACGCCGTCGCTCACAGCCGCAACCCACTGAGAATATCCCTGAGAGTCCCCGAATCGAAGGCGAACGAGAGTCCCTTAGAATATCCACGCGCGTCGAGATCTGTTCGTTGAGAAAATCCACGCCGTCAATAAGGGTTTTGTTTCACTTCAGGAAAAAAAAGAAACGAAGAGAGTAAAAGAAGAAGAAAAGAACGAGAAAGAAGGAAAAAAGGGGGAAAAAATTTGGCCGCTTACCGGCGGTGGACAACGGTCGCTGGAAAAAGACAGCTGCTAGTGGTGGAGGTTGGATTTAGGTTGAAGAAGATGGAGTAGAAGGATGGAGAAGAAGAAGATGAAGAAAAAAGAAAAAAGAAAAAGAAAAATAATAAAAAAAACTATTTATTATATTATTTTATTTAAAAAATTCAAAAAAAATGTTTTTTTTTTAATAAAAAAAAATGTATGCCACGTCAGCATTCCGTGAGTTAAAAACGGAAAAATGGATGGAGGGACCAAAATGAAACGAAATCCAAACCTTAGGGACCAAAATGTCGAGTTTGAAAACTCAAGGACCAAAATGAAACCTAGCCTAACCCTCAGAGACCAAAAGTGTATTTTTTCCAAAGTTATAAGAAACTAAAATTTCTTTAAAGTAGAGTCTATGCATATTGATTTTCATTGATTAACATTTTTTAATCTGTCTTAGACTTAAACTCGTTTATATCACTTTTTTTTTTCTTTAACTATTGCTGGATTTAATTTAAATTTTAAATAAACCAAAATTTCAGAAAAGAGTGGAATAAAAAAAAAACTGTTTTTTTATATAATGCAAAAAAGAATATGAATGTATTGTGTGTCTATATATATAATTTTAATAGGTTCAATAGGGCTAACTAGATCACTAGTAAGAACTTGTCCAACTTGGTTTATGAATTGATTTAGTCAAGATAACCCAAATAGAGCAGTCTATACTAAAAGAGTTATAGATAAAAGCTAAGAGATGTAATTATAATTAAAATAGCTATTAACACCTTGGATTGTTGAAAAGAAATTAGTTGATTCATGAGCTTAATAATAGAAAAGAACTCTTAGTTTTAGCCTAAAAGAAAAGGCAGTGCAGATAATGAGTCTGTTTAGTTCTCAGCAGCAAGAAGACAACACATAGTGAAATTAAGACAAAGTCTTGCTCATCTTAATAATTGATGTGGAATTTTCCTACCGCAAGTGCACGGGTCAAGTTTTAATATAGTGATTTTCGTGTTAACGAGTGTCGTCCTCTGGATTGGGTTTCTAACCAAACTAATTACCGCGAATAATCTTGTCCAATTTTATTTATTGATTTAAACTTAGCGATAATGAAGAAATCATCAAGACACAAAAGCTAAAAAGTATGGAATTCAATTGATGAAAGCTCTTAGGAAAATGATTTCACCTATTGGGGTTGTGAATTAATCATTGGATGTATGGACATGCAATGACTTATAAATCTAGGATTTTCTAATCTCATATCTATCTCTTCTGAGCATAAATAATTCTCACACATATGATCAACCTGATATCTCTATCTAGATTCATTCACATCCATGGTTTAAATTGAATCCTATTAACGATTTCTACAACTATCCTAAATCTCCAGATCTTAGGATTATTCTAGTTATGCACTTTATTTATCTAGACTAAGTCCCCTCTCCCGAGCACATCATTTAACTCATGGCCAGTGAATTAAAAGCGTTAAAAGCATAAATTGCATAAATAAGTTCAAAGCATTAAACATCCATCAAATAATCCAACAACGCCCAAAGGGCTACATCAATCCCTAAGAAAACAAACCTAGCTACTCATACATGGCGTTACGATGTAAGCTAAATCTGAAAAAGCCATTAAAAACAACTAAAGAAAGGGAAGAAAAGAGAATAAATGTTAATGTTGCCGAAACCGCACGTTCCCGTCACGATTCCCACGAGTTAAGTCTTGAATCCCGCTCCTCCACTTTGCTTCAGCTCCCACAGAAGGTCTCTAGTCGATTTTAGGGCTAAAATTGCATCAAATGGACTCCCCCAATCCGTAGCACATCATATTCTATTTATAGGAATCTGTCGACAGCATCGCGACGCTGTCCCTTTGCTGCCTATTCTGTATAAGGAAAAATCGATAGCGTCAAGACACTATGGACACAGCGTCTCGACGCTGTGCTGATTACCGCCCAATTCATATATGGAATTTAACTAGCGTCGAGACGCCAAGAAAGCAGCGTCGAGACGCTAGCTCTCGGGTCTTCCACTTTTGATAAGCCTCCAACTTGATTTCTTTTCGCTTCTTTGGCTTCTTTTAGCGTGCCGAACACCCGATCAACTTCAATTTCTCGATTTAGCTTCAATAATCAATTCCTACAAAAAGAACATGAAAGTGCATTAAATTGGCCAAATAATACTCAAAGACTAACTAAAATGAACAGGGAAAAATAGCTTGCTATGCGTGCTATCAATAATAAGGCAAACCACTATAAAATTGTGTCTTTTCTTCCTTTCTAAAATTTAAAATCTTTGGTAAATTTTTGTGGCATTTTATGGGATCATTTGATTTTTTTTAGTATGACAATGAGAGTATAGGTATTTAAACATCTATGCCCTTTAGAACATATGTATAATGTCTTAACTAGTTGAACTATGCTCAAGTTAATTCGTTGGATCATTTGAGTTGGTCGGTTCCTTAAATTTGTATTATATAATTTGTTAAAATGCATATATTAGGTGATATTATTTTCCTAAAAATTAGCTGTTTGATGCTTTCATTTCCATCAATATTTTTTTTTTTTTGTAAAAAATTAGATAGTTCTTTTACCTAAAATTAGAGTTATGATCATAAAATTAAATATAAAATTCATGCAAGTTCCTATTAATATTTATGAGCATGTGTTTTTTGGTTAATAATCTCTCCCCAATTGACGAGTCCATCTTTCCAACTTTATGTGGAAGGTGAAAGTTCCAAGAGAGTTGAATTTTTCAATTGGTAGATCATTCACAGAAGAGTTAATACTTTAGATCGACTCTGGAGAAAGATGTCTTCTTTGATCGGTCTGTTTTGTTGCATTCTTTGTTGGATGACGGAAGAAGACCTTGATCATTTGCTTTGGAGCTACGACTTTGTTCATTCTATTCGGTGTTTTTTTTTTTTTTTTGAGGTGCTTGATTTGCAATTACTAGATTCAGAGTTCTTTGTGAGATGCTTGAGGAGTTCCTCTCCCATCCAACGTTTCGGGAGAAAGGAAAGTTCTTATGGCAAGTAGGGATCTGTGCTATTCTGTGGGGTTTGTAGGGTGCAGGTGTTGGTGATGTTTCATCTAAAAAACAATTGACAATGAGAGGAGTAACCCATACATCTTATAAATTGTGAGATCTCCATTCATCTTCTTAATGTGGGATTCTCAACAGGCCTTATTTTACTCGATTAGGGTTTTCTTTTGTGGGTTTGTTTTTTTGGATGCCTTTATATTATTTCTTTTCTTTTCTTTTTTTAATGAAAGGTTGGTATTTTATAAAAAAAATAAAAAAAATAAAAACAAAAAGTATTAGGCTATATAACTTTAATATAAACAATTAATTTTCTGATTTTTATGCTTAGGACAAGGACGCTTTATTAGGTTTAATTCTTTAATAAGACAATGTTCATGCCTAAATTTAGAATTTTATCTTAGACATCAAATTTATTTCATCATAGTTTTTCACTCTATTACATGAAAAGAAAATTAATTACTCTCCCTGTGAAGAGAGATTTGCAATTAGGGGTGAAAGTCATCTAGAGTATGAGGTTGATTGAAAATGGTTCCAAGGAATGGACTTTTTTTTTCTCCAAAGATAAAGGAATTGACCGACTAATCAGTTGATCACATTGGAGGTGATAGCCACAAGTGATAGGAAGGAGCATTGTGATGGCCCAAGCCCAGTATTCATAATCCAGATTCGGCACTTGACGACCCCGACATTCCCCTTCATCCCTTGCGACCTGCCCACGTCACCATATTTGTTTGAAATTGCTTCTAAGAGTGAAGATTGTGCCCACAAACCAACACGAGGTCATTTTAGCATGCTTTGTCCTCACTCACATGCTTCCTAGGAGAATTCCCAAGAGGTCACCCAACATAGAATTTCTCCAAGCCAAACACACTTAACTTCAAAGTTCCTATGATTGAGTCATAAAAAAGGAAGGTGCACCTTGTTGTTATACTTATAGGTAGTATCTATCAATTATTTTAAGCTTATCTTGACCATAGTTTCATGTCCTTAGAATCTCTCTCATTCAGATGTGATCTCGGTTCATTCATGTACCCCTCCTATCCTTGGGGGTCACATGCCCACCAGCGTCCACCTTGGTTCGTCCCCGAACCACATCCGACTGAGATAGGTTCTGCTTTGATACCATCTGTAACGGTCCAAGCTCAGGATTCATACCAGGATTCGCACGAGTGGTGCGCGTTTAGCTGCCTCCAAACGACAGTGACGAGTATCTGAGTGCAAGTATACACTACCAAATAATAAGTGGAGAGTACTCCAAGTATCAAATCCCAAGGGAAAAATTGACTCAATACACTTTTGCAATTTTAAAAATAAGAACCTCCTCTAAATTTGCAACCAAGAAAAAGTAACTAGAGAAAGTAATATGTTGATGGTGTTTTGGATTGGTGAAAAGCAAATAAATAATGCAAATAAAGAAATAAGAGATCAGACGAGAAATTCAAGGCAAATGTCAACCAAAGCAGAATAAGGGCCAACCTTGCTCCCGTAAATTACTCAGCAAATGTAAGACAAATGGAGAATGTTGCCTATAAGTGCCCACATTTCTGTGGCGCGGGCAGATTGCTACCAATTTGCACCCACAAATGCCCTGACAACTTAGTTGTGAGTTAAGTCCAACTCCTATTTAGCTCCACTTTTGGTGCCTTTAGAAGACTAAACTAACCAGTGCACCTATTTCTAATTCTAATTAAATCTTAGATGATTCACCCACACGACTTTAAAACCCTAGTGGTTCTGGTCCTATTTCTAGGATGCAAGAAACAAAGTCCTATTTCTAGGATCTTTTCTACTATTGCTTTTGTGAATCCACACACTCAACTCCAACCTTTTGGCCACCAATTGAAGCATCTAATTTGTGCTATCTTATTACCGCTAATCTAAGCTTGTTAGAGTTATTTTTATGGTTTAATTGTCTATTTTTTAGGTATTCGAGCATTAGAGGTTTTAGAAGCAAATTGTACAAATTGGCGTTAAAATCGGGGAATTCGAAGAGTTTTTGAGCCATCTTGGAGTCCACGGATGAAGAGAAAGGTGAAAACACCAAAGCGGACCATGGCGACCCCGAAAATTAGTGCCAATATGTCAAAAAGTCAAGCTCCAAGTCAAGAAACCCGAGGGCATAGCGTTGAGACGTTGCCACAGTAGTGTCTCAATGCTAATCAAGCAAGCAACACGCTGGGAAGCACGTAGCGTTGAGACGCTGGCCTTAGTGAAGCCTAAGCGTCGAAACGCTCTAATCCTAGCGCCTCGACGCTTCGACGATTCTATAAATAATTAGGCTAAGTTTTTAGCGCCATTAGGTTAGAATTTCATTTGTTCTCAGAATTTACTTGTTTTCTTATGTTCTTTTCAATTCTTTAGGATTCCTAGGTTGATTTAGATGCATTTTATTGGATTTATATTGTTGTTTTCTTGCATTATGAGTACTTAATTCCATTTATCGTTTTATTGGGAAACTGTTTGGATATTTTGCTGATCTTGGCTGAGTTTGCTGAGGTTTAATTTGAATTTCATGAGTTTAATTGATTCTTTTCATGTTTTCTTGCATAAACCAATGTGTTTGATTGATTTCCTTCAAATTGATGCCTCTTAGGATTTGGTTGAATGCATTCTATCAGTTATTCTAGATAGCCACTAGGTCGAGGCAAGTCCATCACTAATTGTTGTATGATTAGTGTAGATTCTTGATAAGCCTAAGACGCATGAAGAAATTGTTGTAATTGAATTCGAATTTTAATTCAGTTTAATCAATTCAATTTTGAACCCTTGCACGTAAAACGGTTAATTTATGTAAGTAATCACTAGATCTCGGGTTTTTTTTTTTAAATTTTAAATTAATTAGAAAGAGCTAGATGATAATCGAGGCTATGCATGTGGGGTAGCAGACATATTCTAAATTAACTAATAATTAGCTTAATCGCGAGATCCCATGTTAAATAATTAGTGTGACACAGGTTAGTTAGGTTAGTTAGGAGGATCCTCTGAGCAACCAAGAAGCATTATCAGGCTCAATCTAAATCTCATGAAATTAATATTTAAAGTGCACTAGGAAGCTAAGTAACAATTTATCCTATTGTTTTCTATTCAAAATTTTTGTCCTTGCGTGTTATTTTTGTTCTGGCAATTTTTACCACTCCTGTCTTTTATTTTATTTTGTGACAAAAACCAATTCCAAACCCCCCCTTTTTTGTGTCCCTGCATAAAAACCCAATTTCGAATAAAGAACTCCTTTCCCTGTGGACGACCCGATCACTAATATTTTAGGCCTGGTATGGTACATAAATGGGCCGATTAATTAAAAGATAATTTTCCAAATTTAACACCTTGATGGAAGGTGTATATATAAAGAACAAAATCCTAGAGATTGGTCCTCTCTCTACCTCATTAAGCAGAACTTTCTCTCCATTAAGAAGACCTAATCAAATTCTCAAGGAAGGCCAAGAGGAAGAAACACAATCCTTATGAGATCAATAGCATGGATCAAGGTATGATATTTTAAGTTATGTCATTGTTGTGAAAATCATATAGTTCAAAGATCTTGATTTTAATTAAATTATACAATTAGGGTTTCATTATATATTCATGTTTTAAAATTTTACATGTGGTATCAGAGCCAAGGTTGAGAACATGTGATTTTTCATTGATGTTTTAATGTATGAATTTATGTTTCCGCTGTAAATAATGATGTTTGGCTTTTCTTTAACTATGCCGGTGAAGATTAGCTTTTAAATTATAAAGCTTTAATGTATCGCATGAATTAAAGTTGTCGACGAAGATTAACGTTCAAATTAAAGCTTCAATTGTATCGCATGGGTTAAATTCAGTAAGGTTTTGTTTTTCATACTACTACAAATTTGGATTTTTATGACATTGAAAAATTGTCACAAACACATTTGATGACACTTTTTTTGCGTCCTAGAAGCCCCCATCAAGGAAAGTGTATACATGACGCTATTAAAAAAACTGTCATAATTATTTTTTTCACGACACTTATTAGCTGTAAAAAAAAATATATTAATGACATTTAGTAAAAGCCTCAAATGTTGAATTAAAAGAATAGTAAAAGTACATACTGTAATGCCCTCACACAATGATATACAATTAGCGATGTACATGTGTAAGAACTCAGAGGGAAGTTCAAAAGTTTTCCTTAGCCTATTTACAACTTCCATCGAGTATAAACTCATGCCCATGTTAACAGTAAAGTACCTGCTATAAAAAGGTGTGATATTGAATACGCCAGGAAAAAACTATCTCAGGAAGTACATAAACAAAACACATGGATTGAAATGCATACTCTGCAATTTCAGGGGAATTAATCAATTTCTTTAGAACTTCAACTGCAATAAAAGGATTGTTTTCCACCGATCCCTAATGATAAGAAGAAGATTTCAAAAAGATAAGGCATAACAACATCTTTTCTAATGAAATCAATCATGAGATAATCTAAACACATACAAGTAGCTTTTGGGGTGTCAATCCACGATGATATACAAGTTTTGGGTCCTTTGCTAACTCCACCACCACTTGCTGATCAACCAAAGAACAAACAATGAATCATTTCATCCTTTGGCCTTCATTATACAAGGAAAAAAAATTACGTTGCAAGGAAAGGTGTTTGAAAAGGATCAAACTCACAGATCTAGACTCCTTAGGCCACGAATGTTCCAATTTGAGGTTGTTTGAAGAATGGGTCATTCATAGAACTTGTCGTGCAACACTGTTGAAGGAGGAAGGTTTAAGCGCTAGGGCTTTGGCTGCTCAAATCCCGTCGAAGAATCCTCCTTCCGTAACCATAAACACAAATTTCTTTGGGGAAACGAGCTTTTTCAAAAACCCCAAACAAGACATCACATTTACACACAAACTACGATAATAATCATCGTCAATCAAAGAAACAAAAAATCCATAGAATCAAGATGATAAATCGAACCGAGAGGGAGAGAGAGAGATTGACAAGCTACAGAAGGAGAGAGGCAGTGACGCCCTTCGACTGGGTGGAGGCGGAGGTTGCAAGCATCGGCGGCTACATGATCAGAAAGGAGAGGGTGGTGGCGGCGCTTCCTGTTCGTGACTGAGAGGTAGAAAGCGATGGGAGAGAGGGTATCGAGAGAGGGAGATCGTGAGGGGGAGAGGGTTTTAAAAAAAATTGATTTCTTTTTTTTTAATTGGCTTTCATACATAATTACTTAAATGTCCTTTTTTACTTATTTTTAATTAATGATAGTTAATCGAAGTCATAGATTTATGACGTTGAAAAAATGTCATAAGTTTCCAAAAATACGAAAATCTCCATTTTTTCCCGCAAAAAACGCGCCTCTTACATTTTATGACATTTTTTTCCCTCCCTCAACTCCATTTCCTTTTTCCTTGGTGTCATAGATTCCCAATTTTGTAGTGGTGATATGAGTTCTTGATTAAGAAAGAAATTTAAGTTTATTGTTTTCTTTTCCATTCTTAATCATTTAATACATACATTCGAGAATGAAAAAAAAAAATTCAATAAGAAGTTTCTAATAAAAAGGAAAAATAATTTGTTTGATTGGTTTAACCTACTGTTGGTAAATTAAATTTTCAAATTGTATAATGTCAATTACATATCATTATTTATTATGATGTCTATGTTATGTATAATTTGTTTGTCACCAAAGTGGCCGAATTAGAAAGGTTCTATAGACATCAATTAAAGTTAATTCAATTACTCATATTTATATGATACTTATGAATGAGAGATGATATTATGATTTTTTTTTTTGAAATTATGAAATATTAAAGAATTTGTCACGAGTATATTGATTTTCATGATTATAAAACATTTTGAATTGCCCAAAGGTTGATTAGTAGTTTTATAATTTTGAAATTTTTCATGGTTAATTAGTGCTAGGTTAGGTATTTTAGTATATCCAAAGATAACTAATGTATCTAATTTGAGCATTTTAGTGATCAATTATGTAAAATTAAATCTAGCATCAATTATATGTATGAATATAGTATATTGTTGTATCTTCCAAAGAAGAACTTCAATGTACAATTAATGTTTGTTTAATGTTTTTTGATCTAGCATTATATATTTAAGTTTATTTCTCAAAGCAATGATGTGTAAGCATATTTTCTGTATTTGCAGTAACTACTTCAATTTCTCTTCATTCGCAAGCCACATCTGTTATTAAGTTTAGTGGACTCAATTTCTCTGACAGGTGCGAACAAATCTGATTCCATCTTGGTGTTTTGGATCTTGATTTGACACTCTTAAATGAGAAACCTGCTGTACTTACTAATACTAGCAGTTCTAAGGAAAGATCCTTCTATAAGCTTGGGAAAGATCAAATAGGTTAAGCTTAATGTTTATGCGAATGACTTTAGCAAGCAATATCAAGTCCACAATTGCAAAAACTGAAAGTGATAAGGAATTTAATGTTTTTTCATCTAGCATTATATATTTAAGTTTATTTCTCAAAGCAATGATGTGTAAGCATATTTTCTGTATTTGCAGTAACTACTTCAATTTCTCTTCATTCGCAAGCCACATCTGTTATTAAGTTTAGTGGACTCAATTTCTCTGACAGGTGCGAACAAATCTGATTCCATCTTGGTGTTTTGGATCTTGATTTGACACTCTTAAATGAGAAACCTGCTGTACTTACTAATACTAGCAGTTCTAAGGAAAGATCTTTCTATAAGCTTGGGAAAGATCAAATAGGTTAAGCTTAATGTTTATGCGAATGACTTTAGCAAGCAATATCAAGTCCACAATTGCAAAAACTGAAAGTGATAAGGAATTTAATGTTTTTTCATCTAGCATTATATATTTAAGTTTATTTCTCAAAGCAATGATGTGTAAGCATATTTTCTGTATTTGCAGTAACTACTTCAATTTCTCTTCATTCGCAAGCCACATCTGTTATTAAGTTTAGTGGACTCAATTTCTCTGACAGGTGCGAACAAATCTGATTCCATCTTGGTGTTTTGGATCTTGATTTGACACTCTTAAATGAGAAACCTGCTGTACTTACTAATACTAGCAGTTCTAAGGAAAGATCCTTCTATAAGCTTGGGAAAGATCAAATAGGTTAAGCTTAATGTTTATGCGAATGACTTTAGCAAGCAATATCAAGTCCACAATTGCAAAAACTGAAAGTGATAAGGAATTTTATGAAATTTGTGAAAAATTGTTCCCAGTATGAGTCGATCGATAAGTCACCTGCTGGAACACTAATGAGTACATTAACCAACATTAAGTCTGATGGTTCTCGTACCATCCATGAGCATATCCTTGAAATGACAAACTTAGCAGCAAGGCTAAAGACCATGAAAATGGAAGTTAATGAGATTTTTTTATAACATTTATCCTTAAGTCCTTAACTTCAAAGTATGGTCCATTCCATATGAACCACAATACTCTGAAAGACAAATGGAATGTGCATGAATTGCAAAGTATGTTCATTCAAGAGGAGGCGAGACTTAAGAAACCAATAATTCACTCTGCTAATCTCATGGGTCATAAAGGAGCTAGAAAGAAACTAGGAAGGAATAATGGAAAGGGCAATAATGGACAACTAAAGATAATCAATCATTTGTCCAAATCCACAAGAAGGAAAAAACTAAGGATAAGTGTTGTTTCTGCAACAAGCCAAGACACTATCAGAAAGATTGCCTAAAATGCAAGGTATAGTTCGAAAGTAAAGGTAAGCATAATGTCTTAGCATGTTTCGAATCAAATTTAACTAAAGTTCCTTATAATACATGGTGGATTGATTCTGGTTGTACCATTCATTATTTCAAATATGATGCAGGGATTCCTTACGACCCGAACTAGAAGCCCAAATAAAAAGTTTATCTTCATGGGAAACTGAGTCAAAGTTCCAGTTGAAGTTTTAGGAACTTATTGATAGCATGCATAAATGCTATCTATTTCCTATTATTTTTAGCTAGTTTTGTGCTTGAATCGTGTGCTTTGAAGTGCTTTTATGTTTAAATTTCAGAAAACCGAGCCAAGGAAGCAAAACTGAAGTTTTGAGAGATTTCAGATGAATTTGGAGGCTTTTGGAGCATTTTGAGAAGTCCATTGAAGATCCAAGCCCAAAAGTCCAAGAAGAGAGAGTTGGAGGCCCAAATTGAAGACCAAAGGGCCATTTTTCAAGAGGAGTCCGAGGGCTGGCGTCTCGACGCCAGTTTTGGGCGTCTCGACCCCAGCACGCTGTGAAGAATAATCTGGAACTGGGACAACATCGAGACGTTGCCCTCAGCGTCGAGACGCTGAGTTGACTTGGGCACCAAGTTTGTGATGTAACAGCGTCTCGACGCTAGGCCGGCTGGACATCTATAAATTGAGCAATTTTCAGCCAAATTAAGGGAGCCAATTTGAGGGTTTTCACCCTATTCTCGATTGAAGACTGAAATTGGGAGTTTTGGGAGAGTTTTGGGAGTTTTGATGAAGATCTTTGGAGCTCGGGATCGATGGAGGTCGCCATGGGATCGAGGAGATCGACACAATTATGAGCATTTCTCTTCCATTTTCCTTTATTTTTAGTTGCTAGAATAATTGTGATCAGGAATTATTGGATGTTTTGTGATTATGAGTAGTTAATTCCTAAATTCTATGAGTATGATTTAGTTTGTTGAATCTTTGCTTAATTAATGAATTGATTTGGTTTGATTGTCATTATCGTTCATTTGTGCATTTTGTCCTTAATGCTTTTAATCACCTGATCACTGATTAAATGAATTATTACTAAGTGGAAACTCGACGAAGAGAAGCTTAGACTAGAACTGAAAGCATGACTAATGTTATTTACCCGAGTGACACGGGATAAAATAAATAACGTTAGAGGTTGTATTGAAAGGTCGTAATGTCATGCTTAGTAAATAAAGAGGAAAGAAAAAGAAGATTCTTTATTAAAAGGCATTAGAATAGGAGGAGACCGACAGGAGAGTCCTTGATATTAGGCTTCTAGACTCATGAATTGAATGTCTAATTAATCCAAGTTGGCTAATTTATTAAGCAATTAAAGATCCAATTGATGAAATCAACACTCTAGAATTATCCCTCAAAATCGTGTCTCCATTTATCTTTTGCTTTCTAGATTAACTTTTTGTTATTCTTTCGGCATTAGATTTTGTTCTCTAATTAAAGCTAAGCAAGATTATTTGCGGTAATTAAGTGAATAAATCCAATCCCTGTGGAGACGATACTCACATACTCACAATCACTATATTACTTGACGACTCGTGCGCTTGCGGAGCTCGCATCAAGTTTTTGGGCTGTTGTCAGGGATTGCCTAATTTCATTCATTTAATATTGCGAAGAAATTGCTTGCTTTAATTTAAAGGTTTTATTTTGCTTTCTTTGTTTTTATATTTTTTTGAGTCCTAGTCCATTGTTCTTTTTGTGCATTTAATTGGTGTTTGCATCTGATTGAGAGCCTGATTATTGTTGATTTATTGTTTTAAATGAATTTTTATAATTTTGGGTGGCCCTTTAGGGAATCTGAGCCCGAAGAACCAACACCATATTCCAATTTTTTTTTCTTCAAATTATTCCCCTTTAGAAGAAAAATCTCCCTTAGATAGCCTACTTCAAGATTATATTGACGGTAATAGAGTCATGAATTTAGCTCTAGAAAAATTCCTAGATAGATTGCATCCCCAAGAGGATGAGAGTGAAGTGCAATCCGCTTCCATAGAAGAAAAGTCTTCCTTAGAAAGCTTGCTTGAAAATTTTATTGAGGAATCTAGAGCCATGAATTTAGAATTAGAAAAATCTATAGAGAGACTCCAGACCCTAGGGGAAGATAGGCAAGTAGGATCCACTTCCATAGGTTGTCTATGAAGGATTGGAATTCCGTAATTCCATAAAGCGGAAGCGTGATTGGGACCGATTCGTAATTAATTTTGTTTAATCTAAAATACCAATACAGTGGCAACAATCTTAGAACTATTCTAAATTTATATTAAGGCTAAGCATACAAAAATATTAGATCTAAATCTAATTTATATAGTAACAAATTACTTACTCTCGTTGACGACTCCATTAAATTCACCAACTGCTTGTGAAATAATCACGAACTACTGCGAACACCACCACTATGGCTACACTGGTATGACTCTGAGACTTCTAGAGGCAGGAGACTGGTGGGAGTCTAGAGGGATCCTTCAGGGGAATTCTCTGAGAGTAGGAGAATGAATGAGATGCCTTTCACCCCACCCCAGGGGTCCTATTTATAGGAAAAGGCCAAGACCTTTTCCTAATAAGAAAAGGTCATGAATAAGATCAAATCTATTATCTTATTCATATATAATTTTAATAAATAATTAATTAATTCAATAATTAATTAATTACCCAATTAAATATCACATATTTAATCTTAGGGATTTTATTAAATTATTTATATTAATATGAATCCAATTCATATTAATTATTTGAACTCTTTCAAATATTTTTTCTCAAGAATTAATTTTGAAATTCATTCAAAATTATATTATAAAGTTTCATAAACTTTATATTATAATGTATCAATATACATTATATGATTCCCCTAAATAAATTGAACACTTTCAATTTACAATTTATACTTAATTGCCTCAAGTCTCTTTACGAGCTACCAGTGGGACCTAATGGACCTACATATCAGAAGCTCCAACGATACGAGGCTAATTGGCTAAACTCATTAACCAAGTTAGCCAACATTCGTTAACTGTGGGTCCCTCCACTAAAGACCCACAGCTGCACTCTTCTCACTGTAGAATATTTCTGTGTCCACGGATATCGACCAATGCAGTAAGTCAATCCTTCACATGTGTTTGTAACACCAGCTAGGTCAAATTACCGTTTTACCCCTGAGTTACCTCTGGTTCCTTAAGTACCACTGATCCCTCTAATGAACAAGTTGTTTAGGGTCCAACTACTAAATAGGAGTTCCTCTCGGACCAGGAGAGGACGTTGTTCAAGCCCCGGAATCAGCCCTTAAGGGAACACACATCTACTTACCCCAATAGGGGAAGGAGTGAATTCCATCTTGTACTGTTATGTTCCCAGCCCCCATTCGGTCTTGCTCCTGAAAAAGGATTATTAAGTTGGCGAACTGGCCACTCTCACCCATACAAATCTAAGAACAATCCCTCCTGAAAGGGGTTCATAACAGACTCAGGATTTAGATTGAGTTACCTAGGTCATCCTATTGAAATAGAAACCTAAACTAGTCAACGACGTTACATCTAGTGGTTACTATTTCGCGGTCCGGTCTTATGCAAACTCATTGCATAGGATACCCCCACCCGCATGTCTCCTACATGGATGCTTTGGATCATTGCATCTGTATCGAATACAAGGTGGGTCGTATCACATAGTGTCACCAGGATAAGGTACTCAGCCTTATCCCTATACTATAGACCTTTTAGGTTGTTACTTGGACACCGACCCCCGTATGTCCCTACATACTAGTCCAAGTTTCATTTAAACAACCTTGGATCTTAGTTTATTGGATTTAGAGTTTATTAATGCAAACTCGATTATTCAATAACCAAATTACTGAATCACTCAAATAACGCTTTATTGAGATCGATTAATTTGTTTCATTTACTATCTACGAGTTTTAGGGCATAAAACCCGACAACTCCCACTTGAACTAAAACTCTAATGGACAATGTACATCAACAATCAAAATTGAATGAATAATCATTGAAGTACGAATAATGGTTTGTATTAATATTGTATAATACATGAAAAGTACAAATACAGATAAATATAATAAACTAGGGCATTCACAATACCCATTACACTTCTCCCACTTGCCCTAGATTATTCTATGTACATATCTCGCAGACCTAGACCCTCTAGACGATCCTCGAACACTTTAGCTGTGAGAGCCTTCGTAAATGGATCAACAATATTGTGCTCAGAGGCTACCTTCATGACGATCACGTCCCCTCGTTGCACGATCTCTCTGATGAGATGATATTTGCGCTCTATGTGCTTGCCTCTTTTGTGACTGCGAGGTTCTTTAGAATTTGCCACTACACCACTATTATCACAATAAAGGGTGATTGGCGAGTTCATATTTGGAACAACTTCCAAATCCATCAAGAACTTCTGTAGCCATACAGCCTCCTTAGCTGCTTCACAAGCAGCGACATATTCGACCTCCATGGTGGAGTCTACAATGCATCCTTGCTTATTGCTACGCCAGACTACAGTTCCCCTGTTGAGGGTAAATACTGACCCTGATGTGGATTTCCTAGAATCCTTATCAGTCTGAAAGTCAGAGTCTGTGTATCCTGTAAGGATCAGATCCTTAGAGCCATACATAAGCTGATAGTCCCTCGTTCTCCGAAGATACTTGAGGATGTTTTTACTGCAGTCCAGTGGTCTAACCTTGGATTGGACTGGTACCTGCGGACTATCCCAACTGTATAGCAAATGTCAGGCCTAGTACACAACATGGCATACATAAGACTGCCCACAGCTGAAGCATAAGGGATCCGTCTCATATTCTCAATTTCTTGAGGTGTCTTAGGACACTATTCCTTAGACAAATGAACTCCATGCCTGAAGGGTAGTAAACCCCTCTTGGAATTCGACATCTTATATTTAGACAACATCTTGTCTATATATGATGCTTGAGACAGGGCTAACGTTCTGTTCTTACGATTCCTGATAATTTGAATCCCTAGAACATACAGAGCTTCACCCAAATCTTTCATTTGGAACTCAGTCGATAGCCATTTTTTTAATGTCAGCCAGATATTCTACATCATTCCCAATGAGAAGAATATCATCTACATACAACACTAGAAAAGCTACAGAACTGTTGATAATCCTTTTGTAAACACAAGACTCATCAACGTTCTGGTCAAAGCCATAAGATTTGACAGCAGTGTCAAACCTTATATTCCAAGATTTGGAAGCTTGCTTCAATCCATAAATGGACCGTCTAAGCTTGCAAACTTTTTGCTCCTGACCTTCAGCAATGAACCCCTCTAATATAGACATAAAGATGTTCTCATCAAGATTTCCATTCAGAAAAGGCAGTCTTGACGTCCATTTGCCAAATCTCATAATCATAAAACGTGGCAATGGAAAAGAGAATCCTTATCGACTTTAACATGGCAACTAGGGAGAAGGTTTCCTCATAGTTCACCCCCTCCTTTTGGTTATAACCCTTTGCCACCACAAGTCGAGCTTTGAAAGTCTGTACTTTCCCAACTGCGTCTCGTTTTCTCTTGTAGATCCATTTGCACTCTATGGGTTTAACCCCTTCAGGTAGGTCTACAAGATCCCAGACTTGATTGAAGTACATAGACTCCATCTCTAGGTCCATAGCTTTGACCCACTGGTCATGGTCCACATCATTCATTGTCTGTCTAAAGGTCAATGGATCCTCAACTCCATCATCAGGTATGACAGCTGGATTTTCTGCTAAACCCAGATAGCGTTCAGGTTGAGTAACAACCCTCCCACTACGTTGAGGCATTCTCAACTGTTAAGAAGGATGGGCTTGACCAAATGTACTGGGCTCATCTACAACTCTTGTTGAAGGTCCAGTCTGTGTACTGGGCTCATCAACAACCCTTGTTGAAGGTCCAGCCTCATCAACAACTCTTGTTGATTCATTTGTAGCTTCACCAGAAAGTTCACTTAACACTATTTTACTGCGTGGCTTGTGTTCTCGAACGTGGTCTTCTTCTAAGAAAGTAGCATTTGTCGAAACAAACACTTTATTTTCTTGTGGATCGAAGAAGTATCCACCTCTTGTTTCTTTTGGGTAGCCTACGAATAAGCATAATTTTGAACGTGAATCCAATTTCTTTGGGTTTGCTACTAGCACATGTGCAGGGCAACCCCAAATTCTGAAATAACATAAACTAGCTTTACGCCCTCTCCAGAGCTCAAATGGTGTTTCAGAAACACTCTTTGAGGGAACTACATTCAAAATATAAATTGCAGTCTCTACTGCATAACCCCAAAAAGAACTAGGCAGTTGAGCATAGCTCATCATAGATCGAACCATGTCCAACAAGGTTCTGTTTCTCCTTCCAGATACACCATTTGTTGAGGTGTACCTGGTGCTGAGAGTTGAGACAAAATTCCATGTTCTATCAAATAGTTCTGGAATTTTAAGTCCAAATACTCTCCACCTCGATCAGATCGAAGTGTTTTAATGGTCTTACCTAACAAGTTCTTAACTTCAGTCTTGTACTCCTTGAACTTTTCAAGGGCTTCAGACTTATGACTCATTAGGTATAAATAACCATACCTTGAATAATCATCTATGAAAGAGATGAAATATTCATACCCTCCTCGAGCTTTTACATTCATTGGACCACAGAGATCCGTATGTACGAGTTCTAAGGGCTCCTTGGCACGATTACCTTTTTCAGTAAAAGGTCGTTTGGTCATTTTACCTTCGAGACATGACTCACACGGAGGTAAAGTACCATCTTCTAACTGGCTTAGAAGTCCGTTCTTAACCAATCTCCCAATCCTATTGAGATTTATGTGGCCAAGTCTCAAGTGCCAAAGATAGGTACTTTGAGAAACTTTTTGCCTTTTTGGTTGAGTCTCAACTGTTTTAAACATTTAATTGTTCAAAATAACCCTAGACTCTATTGGTCTTAAAACATACAAATTGTTCTCCATTTTTACAGAACAGATATCAGTACCCCTTTTAGTAATGAAAGCTTCATTCACAGAAAAGGACATTGAATATCCTTGTTCTAGCAAACAAGAAATAGAAATCAAATTTCTTTTTATTTTGGGAACTATATATACATTATCTAATAACATATAGTGTTCCCTGGAGAAGAACATTTTAATATCTCCCACTACTTTAGCTGAAATGAGCTCCCCAGTTCCAACTCTGAGAGTCATTTCCCCAGCATCCAACTGTTGCCAAGAGCTCATTCCCTCAAAGGTAGAGCATACGTGATGAGTGGCACCTGAATCAAGGATCCAGGCTGTATCATCATTTTCCACTATACACGTTTCAATGACCAATAAATCAAATTTATTTTCATTGAGATGTGCTAAGCAGTCTATGTCATATTCATCATGAAGACTTTCAGATGAATTAGACATGTGGGCTTGAGGACCGTTCTCAGTTAAGACCAATTCCACGCAATTAATGTTTAAGTTCATTTTCTTAGTTGTATTAGAAATACCAGTTTTGTAATTGGCGTTATTCGAGGCATACAAAGAACGTTTCATGTTGACAACAAACAAATTAACTTAATAAGTGATGTTGCATTAACCCATTACACAAAATAATAGTATTATTTTAATCCAATCAATTTAGCAAAAGTAATGATCGACCCATAGAGTAAACATTCATTTTGCAACGATACTTCAGAGGTTTAGAACAACAACTACCGTAGGGCAGTCAGCTACTCCTCCTCTGAATTGAGACAATCTCAGCCAATCCCTATTCCCAGAATAACTCAGATTCCAATAGTTCTTAGCTACCATTTTTTTTTCGGTCAGGAAATTATGAACACATTAACAATTTCCCGTAAGTGTGACCCTCCATTTTTCAGATCTTAGAGGTCGGCCCCAACAATGCTACCGTAGGGAAAGTCAAAGTTGGAAATGGACCTAAGAAATCCTATCCATTTCTGGAGTTTGTGTTGTTCCGACTCCCATGATCAAGCCCTCCGTAGGGTGATCACTCCCAGGGCGACTCGCAGGCAGATCATGGGGATCTCACGGTGCAACCTAATGGAGGAGACCATAGGATACGTTGACACGTGTCCTGCTCCCACTTACTATAAAATACTCCCTTATTCACCTTGATATTGACCCATGCAAACACCATCCGTAGGGGGTCACTCCCAAGGTGACTCGAGGCCAAGCATGGACCTCACGTTGTGAACTTTTGAGGACATGTGAGCAAAACTTGATTTATGAAAATCTTGTTTTGATATATTTCCTCCCACTAAGTATTTTTTTTTATAATTATAGGGTCTATTGCTTAGGTAAATTCTGGCTAAATGAATCTATCTAAGTCTATGCCTTATATAACTCTTATATGGAGGTCTTTAATCTAATGTCTTAGGTGAATTAAACTCTTTTAATTAACCTGGCAACATTGCATGCTAACATAACTATGGTTAATTCAACTTAAGTTTCGGGCCAGTTCCCAGGTAGCAGGTGTTCCGTAAACCGTCATTTTAAATACCTTCAGCCTTAGACAGAACTTCATCAGGAGAGTTCCCTTATAACCATAATAATATAAACTCTTTACTCTAAAGATCTAGGTGAATTAAACTCTTTAAAAAACCTAGTGACATTGCATGCTAACATTTAACTATGATTAATTCAACTCTGGTATTCTGGGTTAGTTCCCAGGTAGGAGGTGTTCCGTAAACCGTCATCTTAAGTACCCCCAACCTTAGACAGAATTTAACCGGTGGAGTTCCCTTGTAATCATAGTATGTTTTTCCTACTTAGTCAATTAAAACTATTTTTAATTCTAAGTAAGAATAATTTTAATCCTATTAGAAATATGATCTTAGGTCTAATTAATTTTAAACATTTTAAAATTAATCTAATTTTACTAAGATCCTATGTTTGCATACGATTCTTTGTTATAGGTTAACGAATTCTAAATTTTATAACACTTATAAAATTTTAATGAATTAATCCTATAACTTGCTACTATGGTGACATAAATTAACAATCGAATTCTAATTAATTTATAACCATACAATAGCATTTATGACATACATTAATATAACAATTATATTAAACTAAGGTAATGTCATACTCAATGCATTTTAATTTTCATCCATTTAATATAACACTTTCTATTAAACATCTATGAAAATAAAATTCATACACATTTCATAAATTATAACATTTATAATAATAAAAATGCATGAATATGCTTAACCTAAGGTGGGAATTTAAGCTATATGACATCCATAAAGCAAATAAATAGCAATTGAACCGGTTAATTTTGGCCATTAGGATAAAATAAAGCAAAAATTACAATAATTATAGCTAAATTCTATCCTAAAAGTCCTTCTGCAACTCTAAATACTGGTCTAGACCGCCCGAACCGACCCGAACCACTTCGAACCAGCCACGAAAACCACGAACCGAGCCAAATTCCAGCTGAACCAGACCAAATCGGTCCCAGCCCAGATGGACCGTGCGAACCAGACCGCCAGCTACCTTGAACCGTCTGAAACACATCCTCGCGCACGCCGCACATCGTGACAGTGTCGCGACGCCGAAGAACAGCGTCGCAACGCTGTTGCGTCTGGAGCACTTTCTGGGAAAAAAACAGCATCTGTTTTTCGTCTTTTTCTTCGATTTCAGCCGTGAATTCAACATTTTTCATCTCATAATAAACTTAATCTAGACCCGAACTTACAAAGGACTCGATTTTACATAAAATACCCGAAACACCGGGCCCTTACATGATCAAATCACATAAAAACAGTAAAATCTATGGCCATAAAATTTACCTAAACAGTCCAATGCAAACCATACATACATTATACATTAATCAATCCCACCAATAGCCAATGCAAATTTTAGAGAAACAAAATTAGATCTATGATCGGCTCTGATACCAATTGAAAGATTGGAATTCCGTAATTCAGTAAAGCGGAAGCGTGAATGGAACCGATTCGTAATTAATTTTGTTTAATCTAAAATACCAATACATTGGCAACAATCTTAGAACTATTCTAAATTTATATTAAAGCTAAGTATACAAAAATATAAGATCTAAATCTAATTTATATAACAACAAATTACTTACTCTTGTTGACGACTCAGATTAAATTCACCAACTACTTGTGAAATAATCACGAACTACTGCGAACACCACCACTATGGCTACACCGGTATGACTCTGAGACTTCTAGAGGCAGGAGACTGGTGGGAGTCTAGAGGGAGCCTTCAGGGGAATTCTCGAGAGTAGGAGAATGAATGTGATGCCTTTCACCCCACCCCAGGGGTTCTATATATAGGAAAAGACCAAGACATTTTCCTAATAGGAAAAGATCATGAATAAGATCAAATCTATTATCTTATTGATATCTAATTTTAATAAATAATTAATTAATTCCATAATTAATTAATTACCCAATTAAATATCACATATTTAATCTTAGGGATTTTATTAAATTATTTATATTAATATGAATCCAATTCATATTAATTATTTGAACTCTTTCAAATATTTTTTCTCAAGAATTAATTTTGAAATTAATTCAAAATTATATTATAAAGTTTCATAAACTTTATATTATAATGTATCAATATACATTATATGATTCCCCTAAATAAATTGAACACTTTCAATTTACAATTTATACTTAATTGCCTCAAGTCTCTTTACGAGCTACCAGTGGGACCTAATGGACCTACAGATCAGAAGCTCCAACGATACGAGACTAATTGGCTAAACTCATTAACCAAGTTAGTCAACATTCGTTAACTGTGGGTCACTCCACTAAAGACCCGCAGCTGCACTCTTCTCACTGTAGAATATTTCTGTGTCTACGAAAATCGACCAATGCAGTAAGTCAATCCTTCACGTGTGTTCGTAACACCAGCTGGGTCAAATTATCATTTTACCCCTGGGTTACCTCTGGTTCCTTAAGTACCACTGATCCCTCTAATGAACAAATTGTTTAGGGTCCAACCACTAAATAGGAGTTCCTCTCGAGCCAGGAGAGGACGACGCACCTTTGTTCAAGCCCCGGAATTAGCCCTTAAGGGAACACACATCTACTTACCCCAATAGGAGAAGGAGTGAATTCCATCTTGTACTGTTATGTTCCCAGCCCCCATTCGGTCTTGCCCCTGAAATGGTCGGATTATTGAGTCGGCAAACTGGCCACTCTCACCCATACAAATCTAAGGACAATCCCTCCTGAAAGGGGTTCATAACAGACTCAGGATTGAGATTGAGTTACCTAGGTCATCCTATTGAAATAGAAACCTAAACTAGTCAACGACGTTACATCTAGTGGTTACTATTTCAGGTCCAGTCTGATGCAAACTCATTGCATAGGATACCCCCACCCGCATGTCTCCTACATGGATGCTTTGGATCATTGCATCTGTATCGAATACAAGGTGGGTCGTATCACATAGTGTCACCAGCATAAGGTACCCAGCCTAGGGGTAGTTAGTGCATAACCGAACCGCTCCAAACCGTTGATTTTCAGTTCAGTTTGGCAGTTCGCCGATGGGTTGTTTTATCGGGCTGCAGGGGAACACTGGGAGATGGGCCTGAAGTCAATGTACACTGAGGTGGCCCATTTTGTGGAAATAAATACAAATGTCAAAAGAAACACGCGTTGAGGGGACTTGAACACGCGATCATGACTATAATAACGTAAACCTTGAACCACGCAGACTGTTTTTGCTTTGTATTAAAAACTTTCATTGATAATAAATATATCTATCGGTCGGCTCGGGCTACAAGCGGTTCTCAATCCCAAAACCGAATTTAGCCGGTTTTTATTTAATTCTGACCGAAACCGTGACATCGAACTGGTTTAAACTCGAACTCTCGGTTTTTTTGGTCGGTTTTAGCGGTTTTTTCAGTTTTTCGATTTTGCCTTGCACCCCTAACCCAGCCTTATCCCTATACTATAGACCTTTTAGGTTGTTACTTGGACACCGATCCCCGAATGTCCCCACATACTAGTCCAAGTTTCATTTAAACAACCTTTGATCTTAGTTTATTGGATTTAAGGTTTATTAATGCAAACTCGATTATTCAATAACCAAATTACTGAATCACTCAAATAACACTTTATTGAGATCGATTAATTTGTTTCATTTACTATCTACAAGTTTTAGGGCATAAAACTCAACAGTCTAGTGAGTCATGTTGCCAGTGATTCATTAGCGCCCATTCAAGAGCCCAATTCTTTCAATTTTGCTGAGTATGAGCATATAGGGGTGAGCTGTGTAGATAGTAAGGAAGAATTGGAGAGTTTTAGCACCCACCAAGAACAAGTTTGTGAGGAAGAAAAAGAAAATGAGATTTTAGTGTTTGAGGAAATTCAGGAGGTAGAGTTTAAGGTTGAAAGGCCTTTGTCTGTTCTATCTTCCCCATCCTCTGTTGATCATGAGTGTTCTTTTTCTTGTTCTCACGAGTCTGTGTCAGAGTTAGAGTCCCTTTATTTTGATCTTTCTCCTTTTATGATTTTATTAAAAGAAAATCCCAAAAATATTTCTGCCATTGGGGCCCATGAAAAGCTAGTAAGCCTACTAGCGATAGTTGGCTTCATCAATTCAAGGAAGAAGGGCCCGAAGAAATATGAGAATTTTTATGTGCCTTGAAAGCCCGCACGAGCTTGTCTAGCTAAGAGACATTAAAAAAGCGCTTCTTGGGAGGCAACCCAAGTTTATTTTCCGTTAATTTTCTTTTCTTTGTTTTTTCGTTTTTTTAGTGCGTGTTGATCTTTTGTTCCTGTTGATTGAATTTTGTAGGAGCTCGAGACCACAATTTTTTCCAAATCAACCCCAATGAATGATGAGGCTGACATCCTTGATTTCTCTCGCACTCCAGGGCAGTATTGTTCTCCCTATATCTTTTTAATTGTCCTTATGCATGCTTTAATTAGATTGATAATTAATACATTGAGGACAATGTACGATCTAAGTATGGGGGGGAGACTTTGATGTTCTGATTTGAGCTTATTCAAATTTTTTCATGATGATTATGTTACATCTGTTTTGATGAGGACAATATGTGATGTGATCTAGATAATGAATTTTGTGCAATTTTTGTGAAATATGAAAGCATGTTCAAGATTCATGTAAATTTAATTTTTTCTTGATTTCCTTGCACATGTTGAGCACCTAGCCTACTTATTAATGGTTTTGAATGCTTAGAACTGGATTATATTATCTAGATGTTTGTTGTCACTCCGATAGGCTTAAGATCTGATTTGAAAGATGAACTGCATGAAAGTTTGTGATGTTTTGCTTGGGAGAAATTGCATGATTATTAGCTTGCAAAGAAAAGAAATGAAAAAAAAAAGAAATAAAAAAATGAAAAAAAGAATAGAAAAAAAAAAATGAATAAAAAGCTTGCTATGTTTAAAATGATCAAGGGTAAAAAGAGCTACTTCTGTTGTGATCAATTAGGCCATCCAAGGATTAAATTCGGGATATGGGTCCCTGCAACAGTTGTGTGAAAGCTAGTGCCCTAGTGTTAGAGAAAAATGCAAGTTTGGGGGAGGTATACCCCGTTGTTTTCAGGCACCTTAATGAGGTATTGCTTTCTTGAATGTTGGGAAGCTGAATAATAAGAGCTTAGGGCCAGTATGGGGAGAAGATGAATTGAGGATTTTATAAATCTTTTCTAGGCTAGTAAAGACCTAATAAGGAGGCTCGCACACACACACGCATGAGATGAAAAGTTTAAATTTAAATTTCGTGATGAATGAATATGTTTTACTATTTCCTAAAATTGTTAGCATTCATTATTTGGATCATTGAGATTGGAGTCATTCATTTGCAATATTTGATTCATATATGTGGTTTTAGCTTTGCTCGGGACTAGCAAAGGTTTAAGTTTGGAGGTGTGATAACATGCATAAATGCTATCTATTTCCTATTATTTTTAGCTAGTTTTGTGTTTGAATTGTGTGCTTTGAAGTGCTTTTATGTTTAAATTTCAGAAAATCGAGCCAAGGAAGCAAAACCGAAGTTTTGAGAGATTTCGGTTGAATTTGGAGGCTTTTGGAGCATTTTGAGAAGTCCATTGAAGATCCAAGCCCAAAAGTCCAAGAAGAGAGAGTTGGAGGCCCAAATTGAAGACCAAAGGGCCACTTTTCAAGAAGAGTCTGAGGGCTGGCATCTCGACCCCAGCACATGATAGGACCTAAATAGTCCTATTTTATCACCTACCCCAGCACGTGATAGGACCTAAATAGTCCTATTTTATCACCTTTAATCTAAGCTTGTAAGAGTAATTTTATGCTTTACTTGTCTTATTTGCAGGATATTTGAGCTTAGGCTATGTCGGGAGTCGATCATGCTAATTGGTGTTAATTCGGGCCAATTACGAAGTTTTGGAGCCATCTCGGTGTCTTGGACGGCGAGGAGGTGAAAAGACCCAATTGTGTTGGAGCGGTCTTGAAGAATGACACCAAAAGCCGAAGATTGAAGTCTCGTACCGAGAAGAAGCGAGACAAGACCGAGAAATAAAGCAGCAAGTCGAGATTCAAGGCTGGCGTCGAGACGCTACGCCTTGGTGTCTCGACACCGACGCGAAAATTGCCTGGAGTATAAAGTTTGCAGCGTCTCGACGCCGCCGTATTTTCAATAAATATGTAGCCTCGGTTTAGTCCGTCGTTAGGTTAGAATTTCGGTCTTTTTGCGATTTCCTTTGTTCCTTTTACTTTCCAGCATTGTTGTAGATCTTTCTAGGTCATATTTTATGGATTCTTTCATGTCTATTGTTGTTTTTACTTCATCTATGCATAGCTAATCGTATTTAGATCGTTGGATTGGGTTTGTCTTGATTCTTAATAAGATTGGTTGAGTTTTCTGGTTCATCCTATTGTTCTTGCTACTATTTTTTCATTCAGTTTTGCATGTCATCCCGTTTAAACCAATACGTGAGGCTAGTCTATTAGGATTGACGCCCTATGTGATTACCGCTTGTGTATTCTATCAGTTATTTTTAGATAGCCACTAGGTTGAGGCAAGCCACTCTCTACGCGAGACGACCCTTGATAGGCCTAGGATGCATGATAAAAGTTGTAGGAATCAGATTTAAATTGCATTTGAATTTGGTTCTAACAATTTCGGACCCACGATCCCAAAGCGGCTAGTTTAATTAGGTGATTGTGAAATTGCTTAGTTTAAGTAGATAAAAAAATCACAAATTTTAAAGACTAAATTCGTAATTTAACAATATATATTATATATATATTTTTTGATGAATGTGTCGAAACTTACCAAACATGAACCTAAATTTAATCTAAACTTTTGTCAGTGATTTATAAAGAAAGAGAATAAAAAATGAAAGAATGATGTGAGAAAGATATTCCATGTATATATTAAAAAAAAACATACTTTTTTGAAGCCCTCCATAGTCCAATGGGACCATATAGGTTTCCTTTTATTATCAATTTGTTGACTTTATAATTTGTATGCCAAAAACACATGCCACAAACAAAACAAAGGAGAAATATTATATACAATGATGTCAATTCCTACAATATAATATATATATTGATTATGATTATGATGGGAACCATCTTTTATTTTTATTATTATTTTTAATGACTTTGGTTCAATTCATTGTTTTGATAAAAATAAATTATTTGTGCTCATGACTTTTTGTTTGATGCATTACTTTGTTAAAATAAAATAGTTTATGAAGCATAAATATGAAGAAAGTGAGATTAAAAAAAGGGAAAAAAAAAAAGACATGTTGAGAAAGAGTATATATGCATGTACTTTCTTTCTTCTTTTTGACACTAATTTATGAAATTTTTATAATTAAACCAACAATATTTTATCAATGGAATTATATGATAGGTTAGTAAAGCTTAATTAACAAATAGATTCAGGATTGAATTAAACTCCCAAAACAGTTTAATTTGAGCTTCTTGTTTTCTTTTTTAAACATAGTTTAATTTGAGCTTAAACAGATAGATATGGGAAGACAAATATATGACCCTGCAAAAATAAATAATAGGTCAAAATATCATTTTGGTCCTTGTACTTTGTGTTTTTTTTCTCATTTTCTTTCTATACATCAAATGTCAAATTTAGTCCATGAGCTTTTAGAAATCTTAAAATTAGTTCCTTGAAATTATTAGTTTTTTAATCGAAATTAGTTAAATAATAATGATAATTTTCATGCAAGAAGAGACAATGTGAATATGTTTCCCAAGTTTATAGAGAGAAAGCAATAAAGACAAATTTTTTTTAGAAAAATCAACAATGAACTAACAATAGGGACCAATTTTAAGATTTATTAAAAGTACAAGAACTAAAATTGGACATTTGAAAGTACATAGATTAAAATAGAACAAGTCACAAAGTATATCGGAACCAAAATGGTATTCTGACCTAAATAATAATAATAAAAGCAAACTATTTCAATTTTGAAAGGTTCTATTGATATGTTATGGAACTAAAAACAAAGTTCATGACGTGAACCTAAAATGGGTAAATTATGTTATGGAGGTGATATTGTCGTGTTCGATTTTGCTATGGGAAGCCAAGACAACTTTTGGACAAGCAAACTTCTTCAAGAACTTCTTCCTTCATTTATCTTTATTTGAGAATGAGGAGATTCAAATCTCTAACCTCTTGGTCGAGAATATATGTCAACTATCATTAAGCTATGCTCACTTTGACAACACCATATCTTATTTTGTCTTTCTCCTTCTTGATAAAATTATTCACCTGTGTCAAAATCTTGTATCAACCCATTACATTTTTGATACATGTGTGGTAACCTTAACTTCTATCTGGTAGGAGTGAGCAAGAAAAGTTGAAAAATCGAGCCGACCGACCGAAACTGACCTAACCGACGTCGGCCGGCTCGTCCAAAAGAGGCGAAAACCGACAGCACTGACTGGAAAAAAATAAAAATAAAAATAAAATGCGTGTCTGATTGCATGCTACTGCAGCGCATTTAATGCGCCTACAGCAGCTGCCCTTGGGAAGACCATCAGCCGATGATCTTTCCAAGTAAATTCAAATTATATATTTTTTTTCTAATCTCTTTCGTTTTTCCATCTTTCTTTCACAATTCAGACTTTAGTTTCTTTTTTTTTCTTAAATCCTCTCACTTCTTCTCTCATTTCTGGTTTCCATCTTCTTTATTTCTTCTTTACACTTTGTTTCTTTTTCCTTTATCCTTCTTCCTCTTTTCTTTTTTGTAATTTCTTTTTCGTTTTCTTTCTTTTTCTTCTTATTTTTTCTTTATGTTTTAATCTTATACTTTCTTCTTCATTTCATTTTTTTTTTATATCTTCTTCTTTCAGAGTGTTCATCTTCACCATTTTTTTTTTGTTTTTCCTTTTTTTTTTCATGATCCACTCTTAAAACTAACCCCAACCGACCGATCGCCGGTGTTATTGGTCGGTCGACGTAACCAATCCCTCCCAAACCGACAAAAACCGACTGCCGGAAACCGACATGTCGGTGATCGGCGTCGATTTGAGCCCAAAACCGACACCGACCGACCGATGCTCACTCCTACTATTTGGTCCATATAACTTTGAAAGCTTTATTATTATTCCTATATTTTGGTTGAAAATTATTGAATTTTTCTAATATTAGTGAGAAATAATAAAAATTCAACCCGACAAGTTATTTATAGTTGCATTCTAATAGTAATCATATAAATCTAATGTTTAATTATTGATTGTAATTCAAAACAAAATTATCGCTAGCCATCGTACATTGTACTATTCATAACTCAATTTAAATATTTTTTTTTTTCAACCAACGTATAGCTAGCTGGTGAACAGTTCTAGCTTAGAGCAACTTTTTCCTTTTGACTAATACTAACAAAAAATTATAATCCTGACATTATTTTAAAGATATAAAATATGGTTTATAATCCTGACAAAGAATTATATCTATTAAATAAATTGCAACAAGAAAAATGGTAAGTTCCTACATTTATTTATTCACATTCTCTATTGTGTATATATTCTCTATTATTTGTACATTTGAAAAAGACATTTATGAGTTGAAACTTTAGAGTCACATGATTTGATATGAAACCTAAATGCACATGTTTTATAAATAACATCATGCTAAGTGCTCACCTAAATGTATGGTTCAAATGGCAAAACATTAAGTAAAAATAAAAAAGTATAAGTGCCTTCCTTTTATAGATTGTACTATTAAACTCTTTTTTTTTTTTTTTTTAAAAAAAAGAGATTGTGCTATTAAACTCTATCCTTTTCAGGTATGATGCAATTTTATTTTTATATATAAAAAAAGGAAATTGAAATGGGTAGCAAAAAGTATTAAGATAATCTGCTTAAAAAAAAATAATATTAGGACATTTGTAAATTTAGCTATGCTTTTTGAGATTTGCAAATATAGCAAAATTTTAAAAATCGGATTTTCGCTTTTTTTATTATTCCAGTTTTACCCTTGTTGGTATATCAACTGGTATATTAGTAGTATATCAAATATACTTTATATTTATTGATATACAAAATATAAAGTATATCGGTTAACTGATATACCAAATTTGATATACTCGAATGAATACAATGATATATCTAATATATACTTGATTTGATAAGCGTAATCTTTGATATACCTAATTATGAGTATTGGTATAAGAATGATATAACTGATATATGAATGTTGATATACTTGATATGTTACATTTCTTTACATATATTTGTTATGTTTTATTTTCTCTTTATTGAATTGTGTTGTGTTATTTGCATATTTTAAACGAAATATTTGTTTTTTATAACATAAAATGTTTGTCTTATATTCTTATTATGAACGTTGATATACCATTGATATACCTCATTTGTTATATTACTCAAATAATTAATAACATTGATATACCTGATTATGAGTGGCTAAATACATCAATGATAGAGTTGTTATTTTATTTTTTAAAAAATCATTGATATATATTTTTAATTATCAGTGACATACTTTATTTTAAGTATATTTTTTTTTATATTGAATATGAAGTGTTGATATACTATTGATATATAATTCATATTAGGAATATCATTTCATTGAAATATCAGAATATATTGGTAGTATATCAGTGATCTACTTCAATTTAGGTATATCTGATATACTGAATATAAAATAATGATATATTGTTAATATACTTCATATTAGGAATATCATTCCACTAATATACTAGAGTAAAGTATATCGACAGTATATCAAATATATTTCATTTTAGGTTTATTAGTAGCAATATATCTGATATATGTATGTATGTATGTATATTAGTAGTATATCAACACTATATCTGATATACTTCTAAAACACGCAAAAATGCTAGAAAGGATATTTTCAACTTTTTCTATTTGCGTTTTGGGTTGGGCCAAACCTTTTTTTTTTTTTTTTTTTTTTTTTGCCATAATTGCAACCCTTAAAAAGTGGAGGCACGCTTGCAATTGAGAATTTCCTTTTTGCTACTGCTGCAACCACCCCTATAAAAAAAGGGGCAGTTGCATAGATGGCAAATTGGACCAAAATAAAAGCAAATATAGCACAGTTGCAAACTAATTGCAAATATAGCAAAATTAATTGTACAAGACCAAAAAGCTGTTGTCAGATTCTATCCGTGTCTATCACTGATAGACTCTGATTATTCAAAGTATATCAGTGTTTAGCGCTGATAGACTTCGATTAATCAAAATCTATCAGTGATAGTCACTGATAGACACTGATAGACACTGATAGATTTTGATTAACCAGAGTTTATCAACGATAAACACTGATAGACTCTAAATAATCGAAGTCTATCAGTAGACTGATAGATTCTAATTAATCAGAGTCTATCGCTGATAAACTCTGATAATCGAAGTCTATCAGATAGACTCCGATAGATTTTGCTATATTTGCATTTTTTTTACATGGTGCTATATTTGTTATTAATTTGGTCCAATTTGCCACCCACTACAATTTTCCTTAAAAAAAAAATGATATAAAGCCAATTAAAGTGATATATATAGTATATTTAATGTGTTCTTTTAATCCCCATATTTTTAAGTTTAGCTTTTACTTTTTTCTTTAAAAAAGATCATATAGTTTTTTCAAAAAAAAGAGGAAAAAAAATCATATAGTTTATATATTGAAAATATTTTTAAAAAATTAAAAATTAGCTAAAACTACTTTAAATTGTGTTTAGAAGAAGCACAAGTTTTTTTTTTCTCTCTCTATAATCTCATTATTCTATTGAATTCTGAAACCTATTTTGTTTAACTTTCTAAACATTGTATAAAATTTGTTTTGATTATTGAACTTTTGTGTTTACTTTGTTATAGTTTTTAAATTTTCAAAATATTTTATAATTCTTGAACTTTTGAACATTATATTTTAGTCCCCCAACCTTGCATTAAAAATTTTTAGTCCTTGTCGTTGCACTTTTTAAATTCTTGAACTTTCATTGCTTTTGTTTAATATAAATTTGTTTGACAATTCACAACACCTAACTTGCTATATAATTTCAAATATTTGTCAGTATAAACATCCATTGATCAAATAAATTAAGAAAACTTGTTTATATGTTAGATTATGTTAACCAATTTACAAAAATAAATAAATAAATAAATAACAACCACTAAAATCATCTTTTAATAAAATTCAAGAACTAAAATGGAAAGTCTAAAAAAAAAAATTAAATGAAATAAATATGAAAGTTCATGGACCAAATTAGGATTTAAGCATCTAATTAAACTTCCAATGCCCCCATTTCATCTCTTAAAATTTGAATTAAATCATAAAATACTATTTTAGTCAAATGCTTAACCTATTTCAAAACTCAACACTTAAGGTGAATTCGGCAAACCTTCTAATGTAAGCACTTATTAAGAAAACATTTTTTCTTAAAACATTTTTGTTTAAAAAAAATGGTTTTAATTAAAATCTTGGTTAAAAATCACTTTTCATCCTTGAACTTTCATGAAAGTAACAATTTAGTCCCTGAACTTTGATTTGTAACGATTTAGTCCCTATATTTTCAATTTTGTAACAATTTAGTCCTTGAACTTTCATATGTAATGATTTAAATCCTCCTATACTTTAAAATTTGTAAAGGTTAGGCCCTTATCATGAATATTAATGTTAAGATTTAATGAAATTTCTTACATAAATAGATTAATAAACTAATTTGGGACCCAATAAGTTTAAAGGCTACAAAGCCTAAATAATAAAAATTGACAATTAATATTGATGATTTTTTTTGCGACAAGCATTAAATTGTTATAAATTTGAAAGTACATGAACTAAATTGTTACTTATTAAAATTTAGGGACTAAATTGTTACAAAATTGAAAGTATAGGGACTAAAATCAAAGTTCAAAGACTAATTTATTACTTTCATAAAAGTTCAGGGACCAAAAGTGATTTTTAACCTAAAATCTTTATACGTTTGGTTACATTTTCTTAAGACTGTTATATATATATATATATTTTAATCACAAATTGTATGGTTGTACTAACATCTCAGAATCATTCTATACCTACTAATTAAATTACCATAAAGTGATTCTCGACTAATCATTTGAGAATCACTTTTTGGATAATCAACTTTTGGAGTGATTCTTTTTTTAAAAAAATATTCTAAATAAAATTAATTATTTCAAAAAAATGATTTTATTTGCTATAAAACATTCTAGATTTTTAAGAAAGACACTTTTTGCCTTCCAAATCACTTGGAAGTTAATATCCAAACACAACTTTAATTTGTTACATGTTGCTCCCAATTACACCTATACACATAAAAACAATTACTCATTAAGTAAATGAACAAAAGATTCTTTTTCCTATGTTTTTCTGAGTTGGTTGAGATAGAATAAACAAAACTTGTGATTATTCAAAAGAATGACTAAAGTTGAAGGTGCTCTTTAAAAGTACAAATATAAAAGGTTGCTCCCTAATACATTCAATAAATAGTGGAAGAACCTAGAAATGTGTTGTTTGTTCATGAAAAGTATGATAGGGTTTATTCTTTTGTGTTGAAAAAGTACCTTTTGTGTGGACAAAAAGCAAGCTCATCAATTTGTGCAAGTTGACATATTTCTACTAGTTACATGAACATGGGTGGAGAAAGAAGTCATTAGGTACACTTATCTAAAACTTTTATCGAAACAAAATATCGTGTAATACTTTATAAATAATTCTATTCAATACTTACATTTCGATGAGTTGAACTCACTCTCGAAATAGTAGACAATTATAGATATAAAGTAGGTAGATAGAAAAATTTTGATTCATCCCTTTTATTTCTAAGTCTTGTTTGACTTTTAATCTATTTTCTTATATTGTTCACTTTCTAATCTCAATTTCTTTTTTACCATAGTTGTTTAATTTAAGATTTTCAAATCAAATCCCATTTAACATTTTTTAAAGACATCGTCTTTACTATATATTGTGCCTATCCTAAGAAACCTAATGAATAAATATGGGGATGGGAAAATTGACTACGAAGAAAAATGAGGTATTTTGAGTGAATGACCTAGTTAAGAAAAAAAAAAAAGATATCTAACCTAACTTTTCAATTGATCTAATGCCGATGTCATGTAATTTTGGAGTTCCTATTCTATCATCCTTAGTGAAAACAAGTATAACATCATTTTCATTTATCACAATTTATCAAAGCTTTTCTAGAATTTTGATTGTAGGGAAAACTAAAACCTAAGAAGCACGATCAATTTAGTTTGGCTAGTGTGTCTGTGTCCGACACTTGAATGCTTCAATACTTGTTGGACATGTATAGGACATTTGTTCGCACAATTGATATGTGGCAAAGACTAGTTGTACATAAAGTCAATTTAGGTTTATATCGAACACTTGTTAAGTATACTAAATAGACCAATACTAAATGACAAAAATAATAAGCAACTTCTATATTGCAACGATACAAAACCGGTGAAACTTATTATTTTTGTAATCTCATTCTTGCTCTTTTTTTTTTCTCTTTTTTCTGATCATTTTAGAAATTAAAGAAAAGTAATAAAATCATATTATCTTGTTAAATATTTATATCTAATCTTGTTAGAATTCTGATCTTGCTTGTCATTTGTGTTGGATTTTATGCCCTAAAACTCGTAGATAATGAATGTAAAAAAATTTTATACTTGTATTTAATAAAGTGTTATTTAGTTTCTGCAATAAAATGTTATTGTTAAAAATTGCACTATTTGACCCAAATCCAATAAACTAAGATCCAAGGTTGTTTGAATGTAACTTGAACTAGTTTGAAAGAGTTCAAATAAATTTAATATGAATTGGATTCATATTAATTTTAATTTTAATAAAATCCCTAAGATTAAATATATGATATTTAATTGGGAAATTAATTAATTATTTATTAAAATTAGAAACCTTTTCCTATTAAGAAAAGGTTTTCCTTTACCTATTAGGAAAAAAGTCTTGGCCTTTACTATATATAGGACCCCTGGGGTGGGGTGAAAGACATCCCATTGTCTCTCCTTCTCTCAGAGATTTCTCCCAAAAGACTCCCACAAATCTCCTGCTTCAAGAAGTCTTAGAGATATACCGGTGTAGCCGATTGGTGGTGTTCGCACAAGAGGGTTGCTGCGTTTTCAATCTTATTGGCAAGAAAAGGCGAATTGATCAAGGCTTTCTACAAAAGTAAGTTTTCTATGAAATCCTTGATCACTAGGATCAATCTAGTTGATCTTTTAGCATGTTTATAGCCTATGTACAACCCATTAAATATATATTTATTGCTGTAATATTTTGCAAATTGTTTTGGTATTTCAATTAGAATCTAAGACTCTGAGTAGGTTTGGTAATACTTCCCGCTGCGTGGGGCTTTTATCCCTCAATTTGGTTGAAAAGTCAGAGTACAAAAGAAAAAAAAAAAGAAAGAAAAGAAAACAAAGAAGCTAAAGTCCCACAGTTGCACTCTTCTCATTGTAGAATATTTCTGTGTCCACGGATATTGACTGATAACTTGCAAAAAGCAAGTAATTTATCCTTTAAACTTAGACTAAAACAAGGCCAAAAGAAGCAAAGATGCGTTACGTCCGCGCAAAAAGAGAGGAGAATGTGATGATTTCATGCGGCGAGCTATATTCATGTATGCGGTGAGAAATTATAAAATATAAGGCGCTAACGCAACTAATTCAGTTGTTTTCCAAAGTTTTTCTCAGCGCAGACACACATCCCAAGATGATCAAGAGGCAGATAAGATGATGAAAAGACAGCTCTGACGCAAACGGCGCAGCCAACGCAAGTGGGCAGAAAAAGGGCTGAAAAGATGAGCAAGTTGACTGAAATAATGATTACCGCAAGTTGATGATTACTTAGAGAAGTCATCTTCCCTCACCTATAAATAGAAACCATACTCAAACGAAAAGCAGGGAATTATATTTTTTTCTAAATTGGATCACAAGAGAAGAAGGAAGATCAACAGAGAAATCACAGAGATCTGTGATTAAGAGCAATCTTGCGTTTGTAAATTTCATGATGTTTTGTTTTGCTAGCATGAGCTAAATTTTTCTTCAAGGCTTAGAGCAAGCACCTCATGCGATGATAAGTATATTTTGTAAGCGCATATTTTGAGTTAAATGAAACATTAATTGCTTTCTATTTAGATTGCGATACTATTTTCATTATTAACTCCCGCTTGGCCAGCCAGATGCGATAGCAGCATGCTAAATCCCTGACAGGTAACGCATGCAGACATCTCTAAGTAGAGCAAGTTAGCGCATGTCATGTAGTCTTGGTAGCGTTAAAACACTACCGCTAAAAGATAGTGCACGCATGAGCTTAGACTGTGTTGTGACTAACGCAGTCCCTTGTAAGTTTTAGAGAACTACACCTAAAGCATGAACTAGCCAAATAATCTCTTGATAGTTTTATGCCAGACGCAAAGGAGTACCGGAAGGGAAACTTATGATATTTTCTCACTTAGGTATTAATGGATCGATTAATCAAAGTATGTGCTACAAGGTTATTATAAACGCATGAGGTTGCAACCGCAACAGCCTTGATTATTCTCCTTATAAATTTTCCTTTCATTCTCGTCGCATGTGTTGTCTTTATGCAAACAGTCACTCTTTAAATATACCAAATTTTTTTATAATATCATACGTACTTGAGTTTAGATCAGTAAATATTGTTAAAAGACTTTGTGGATATCCCTTCCCTGAGGAATCGACCCTGGACTCACCAGGTATTACTTGATTAAAGTCAATTTATGCTTGGATTGATTATTATCTACAGACAATATTTCTGATTATACCAAGACAACTGACAACCAACCAAGTTTTTGGCGCCGTTGCCGGGGAAGGGGCAACAAAATTTTTTTATGAATTTTTTTGATCTGACACTCCGTTGATATTATTTACTGTGTTCCCTGTCGAGTACTTTTTTCTCCAGGTAGCCAGAGATTGTATGCGTGCCGCTCGACGAATCGATTTCAAAGTTGATCCTGAAATTGATAGAACATATCATAGAAGAAGAAGAAATCGAAGAACCCGAAGGCAATCACGAGAAATGGCAGCACAACCGAACAGACCATTAAATCCCATTCAGATGGCTGATGATAGGGCCAGAGGGATTAGAGACTATGCAGCCCCTGCAAATTGTAATTTTAATCCAGAGATAGTTCAACCCACTCTTGAAACAGAAAGGTTTGAATTAAACCAGTTATGTTTCAAATGTTGACAGCTGCAGGACAGTTTGGGGGAAGTCCAGCAGAAGATCCTCACTCCCACTTAAAGTCATTTCTGGATATTTGCAATAAATTTATTATCCCAGGAGTAACCCATGAGCAATTGCAAGTTATCTTATTTCCTTACTCATTAAGAGATGCGGCGAAAGTGTGGCTTAATCAGCAGCCAGCAAATTCCATCGCAACATGGAATGATTTGGCTGAAAAGTTTCTAGAAAAATACTTTCCACCCACTGCAAACTCCAGATTGCGGAAGGAAATAATGACATTCACGCAAATGGAGGATGAAACGTTGAGTGAAGCATGGGAACGATTCAAGTGTTTGCTACAAAGATGCCCGCACCATGGTTTACCATTATGTATTCAGCTAGAGACCTTCTATGTAGGTCTCAACAAGAATTCGCAAGTATTGGTAGACTCATCCGCAAATGGGGCATTACTCAGAAAGACCTATGATGAAGCTCACGCAATCCTTGATCGAATTGCGCGAAATAATTATGAGTGGGGCACTACGGAAGACAGAAGAAGGAGACCCATTAAGACCAACTCAGGAGGCTTTGAAATAGATCCTATGACTTCGGTAAACGCAAAGATTGATGCGTTGACCATAAAAATGGATGCACTCACAGCTAGCACCGCACCTTTGATTGCGCAACTCAACGCAGTTGGATGCGGGATTTGCGGCGAAGGACATACGAATGATCAGTGTCCTTCAAACCCAGAATCAGTTTTCTCTGTGGGACCGCAAGGAGCTACACGCAACAATCCATATTCAAACACATATAATCCAGGGTGGAGAAATCACCCGAACTTTTCATGGAATGGAGGCGGGAATAAACAGCAACAAGGTAATGTAAATCCTGCGCCAAGATTATTCAATTCTAACAATGATCAATCTTCGCAGGGACATTTTCAGCGCAACATAGACGGAGGAAACCAAAAAGCATCATCCTCGAATGCGTTGGAAAACATGATGAAGGAATTCATGGCCAGTCAAAAGGAGTGTATGGCCAAGAATGAAGCAGTGGTTCAGAGCCAGGCCGCATCCCTTCGTAGTTTGGAAATACAAGTCGGACAGCTTGCATCAGAGTTAAAAAATAGACCTGCGGGAGCATTACCCAGTAATACGGAAGATCCAAAAGGGAAAGAGCACTGCCATGCAGTGACTCTTCGCAGTGGAAAGAAATTACAGGTACATGACCCTGCACCGACACAGGGCAATTTGCCTAAAAATGCAGCCGCAGAAGATCATAACCAAACGGAAGAAGGAAAAGTAGCTGAGGATGAAGAATTGAAAAAGAAGGAGGCTCACGCAGAAAAAGAGCCTGACGCATATAAGCCCGGAATACCTTTTCCTCAAAGGTTGCGAAAGAAAAATGATGAGGCCCAGTTTAAGAAGTTTTTGAATGTTTTGCGAGAGCTGCATATCAACGTCCCACTTGTAGAAGCGTTAGAAAAAATGCCGAGTTATGCCAAGTTCTTGAAAGACATTATGATGAACAAACGAGCATGGAAAGAGTTTGAAACCGTTGCGTTGACAAGTGAATGCTGCTCAATACTCGCCAACAAGCTTCCCCCAAAGTTGAAAGATCCTGGAAGCTTCACAATTCCTTGTTCAATAGGGGGTATCGATGTTGGTAAAGCACTATGTGACCTGGGCGCAAGTATAAATTTAATGCCATTATCTGTTTACAAGCGCCTAGGGATTGGAGAAGCGAGACCAACAACCGTTACACTCCAATTGGCAGACAGATCGGTGGTTCACCCAGAAGGAAAGATTGAAGATGTTCTGGTCAAAGTTGACAAGTTAATTTTTCCTGCAGATTTTATTATCCTAGATTATGAAGCTGACAAAGAAATCCCTATTATTTTGGGAAGACCATTCCTGGCCACCGGACAAACACTTATTGACGTACAAAAAGGAGAACTGACAATGCGCATGAACGATCAGAAAGTGGTTTTTAATATTATCTCCTCGCTTAAATATCCTGATGATCCCAAAGAGGGCGACATGGTAGCCCGCATAGACGTGTGCTCTCCGCAAGATATACTATCAAATGCGTTCAGCCCCATAGAAGAAGGAAACGAGGAAGAACAGGTGGAAGAAAACTGCACCCTAATGCAGCATGAAGAAGTTATCCACATACTAGATCTGAAAGGAAGAACCCCCACCATGCTCTCTATAGCGCAACCTCCTGCACTAGAACTCAAACCATTCCCAACGCATTTGAAGTATAGATTCTTGGGAGAAAAATAATCACTCCCAGTCATAATCTCATCAAAGCTTGATTCATCACAATAAACCCTGCTGATGGAAGTTCTCGCAAGGCACAAAAAGGCCATTGGGTGGAGTCTAGCAGATATTAAAGGTATTAACCCTTCATATTGCATGCATAAAATTCGGTTATTAGACGAATCCAATGAATTTGTTGAAAGACAAAGAAGGCTAAATCCGACAATGGTGGAAGTAGTACGAAAAGAAATAATCAAGTGGCTCGACGCAGGCGTAATATACCCTATCGCAGATAGCAGATGGGTGAGTCCAATCCAATGTGTACCCAAGAAAGGAGGCATGACAGTAGTGACTAACGCAAACAATGAGCTGATTCCATCCCGCACCACTACAGGATGACGCATTTGCATGGATTATCACAAGTTGAACGCAAATACCAAGAAGGACCATTTCCCTCTTCCATTCATTGACCAAATGCTAGATCGACTTGCAGGACAAGCTTATTATTGTTTTCTCGATGGATACTCTGGGTATAATCAAATTACCATTGCGCCAGAAGACCAAGAAAAGACTACATTCACCTGCCCATATGACACCTTTGCGTTCAGAAGGATGCCTTTCGGACTATGTAATGCACCTGGAACATTCCAAAGATGTATGATGGCCATCTTCTCAGAACTTCAGGAAAAATCTGTGGAAGTTTTTATGGACGACTTCTCAGTATATGGGAAGTCTTTTGCAGACTGTTTAACGTAGCTTGAGCAAGTATTGGAAAGATGCGAAGAAACCCACCTCGTGCTAAATTGGGAGAAATGCCACTTTATGGTGGAAGAAGGCATTGTCTTAGGCCATCGCATATCTAACGCAGGTATTGAAGTGGATAAAGCGAAAATTGACGTCATTGAGAAATTACCACCTCCTACATCTGTAAAGGGAATCCGCAGCTTCCTGGGACATTTAGGATTCTATCGCAGGTTCATCAGAAACTTTTCACACATTACAAAGCCACTATGCGCATTACTAGAGTCAAACAAAAAATTTGAATTTTCAGAAGAATGCGATAAAGCATTCAAAAATCTAAAACTTGCACTAGTAAGTGCACCCATCCTCGCAACCCCCGACTGGAAGGAACCTTTTGTCTTGATGTGCGATGCCAGTGACGTGGCAGTAGGAGCAGTGTTGGCACAGAAAAAGGAAAAGATTCTGCACCCCATTTATTATGCTAGCCGAACATTAAATGAAGCACAAACAAATTACACAAAAACCGAGAAGGAATTATTAGCGGTTGTTTATGGGTTTGACAAATTTCGTGCTTATTTGATTGGCTCTAAAGTCATAGTCTAGACAGACCATGCGGCGATAAAATATCTGATCACAAAAAAAGACGTGAAGCCAAGATTGATTAGATGGATTTTATTGCTACAAGAATTTGATCTAGAAGTCAAAGATAAAAAGGGGAGTGAGAATTTAGTTTCCGATCATTTGTCGCGCTTGGAAAATCATGAGGAGGAAGGTGCACCAAGAGTCCCAATCACAGAAGAATTTCCTGACGAGAAGCTTTTTATGATGTACGATGAAGAACCTTGGTTTGCAGACATTGCGAATTACCTTGCGCAGGGGTCTTGCCAGAAGAATACTCAGCGCAACACCGTAAGAAATTCTTTCATGAGGTAAAATTTTATTTTTGGGATGACCCTTACCTCTATTGCAGAGGACCTGACCAAATCATTAGGGGATGCGTTGGCCAAAAAGATGCAATAAAGATATTGAAGGATTGTCACGAAGCTCCGTACGGAGGCCATTTTGGAGGACAACGCACTGCAGCCAAAGTTCTACAGAGCGGTTATTGGTGGCCTACCTTATTCCAAGACGCAAGGAGACATGTTGAAAGCTGCGACAGATGCCAGCGCACTGGAAACATCAGCGCAAGAAATGAAATGCCTCAAAACTACATAATAGAAATAAAGTCGTTCGATGTTTGGGGCATTGATTTCATGGGACCTTTCCCATCGTCGCTAGGGAACCAATACATTCTCCTCGCAGTTGATTATGTCACCAAGTGGGTAGAAGCAATTGCTTGCATTAAGAATGATGCTGCGACCGTGGCAAAATTTCTCAAAAAGAATATTTTCGCAAGATTTGGAGTGCCACACAGACTGATTAGTGATGAAGGGACCCACATCATAAACAAGGTCATGGATAAGTTATTGCGAAAATACAATGTTAAACATCACATCGCAACAGCATATCACCCGCAAAGCAATGGTCAGGCCGAGGTCTCAAATAGGGAAATCAAGAGGATTCTCGAAAAAGTTGTCAGCACTAGTAGGAAAGATTGGGCGCAACACCTAGTTGATGCGCTATGGGCATATCGCACAGCTTTCAAAACACCCATAGGAGCATCTCCATATGCGTTGGTATTCGGAAAAGCTTGTCATTTGCCCTTGGAATTAGAGCACAAGGCGCATTGGGCAATGAAGCTTTTAAACTTTGATTTAGAAGCCGCAGGACAAGAACGATTGCGGCAATTGGAAGAATTCAGAAGGTGTGCATACGAGAATGCCAAGATAAGTAAAGAAAAACAGAAGCAATGTCATGATCAAAGAATATGCAAAAAGGATCTCAAAGAAGGTATGAAAGTATTACTATTCAATTCTCGTTTACGACTCTTTCCAGGGAAATTAAAATCCAGATGGTCGGGCCCCTATACCATTCATAAGGTATACCCATATGGGGCAGTAGATCTACATTCTACTGATGGAAAGAGAATTTTCAAAGTCAATGGGCAAAGAGTAAAGCCATACATCGAAGGAACTTTGAATGGAGTAGCCGAGATGATTCTTCTGAAAGATCCACCTTAAAGCAATAAGACAAAATAGGTCCGAGAAAATGCTCTCAGTTGCGTCAGGGCCTAGCGCAAGGTAAGAGCATGACAGGTTAAAAGTTGTAAATATTTTCTCTCCGCATGTTTTGTTTTATTTTTAATATTTTGATAGGTTGAGCTTTAGAAAGAAAACCTCATCGCATGATTGGCCCGTATGTTTCTTTTCAATAGCATAGAATCACTGCATTAGTAAAGTCTTGTCGCAACAGAACCTTAGAAGGAAAATCCCATTGCATGTCCAAATCCATCTCTATTTGAGGCGCAACCATAATCATGACAACATTTAAGGAAATGCACTAATCCTTGCCTTATCACGTTACCCAAGGCAACCGCTCACGTTCCCCCATAATAATCATGATCACCCACTTACATGGGATGCGAAAGGGCACCAGAACCTAGGAACGCATGCCTTGCATTAAGCTATAAAATAGGGATGCGACTTCACTTCGCCTTCCACATTTGCTCACAAAACCCTAGAACTCCTTGCCTTCCTTCTCGTGGAATTTTCCCCTGAAACTCTTCGAAAACCAGCCAATCAGCCATGTCAGACTCACAAAACCTCTCGATTGCCGGTTATACGGACGACGCTCCTCCATCCTCACCGAAGGTGGAAGGGCCGCACAGAGATGTGATTATCTCCTCAGATGAGGAAGGAAGCAACCCACAAAATATAGACCAAATGGAGGAAGATGAGCCAGAAGTCGTCGACGGAGAGCCGCCCATTGCTAACACAGACGCTCAACTCACCACCGCTCCATCATCTTCAGGCGCAGACGAAGTACTCAACAGCGCCCCATTAGACACATCCACCTTCTCCATCCAACCTGTCACCCTTCAGGCAACCCCAAACGTCTCCGCCCCTCGAAACCTAACCCCCTTTCCATCACCATTCCCGTCGGTTGCCCTCCCTCCACTTCCAAACCCTTCCACTACAACAGCCCAAACCACCGCTCCTTCCCCTTCTTCCATCCCGACTGAAACCATTTCCACTCCTCTTCCACCATCATCTTCTACGAGCCCCACACTACCACAGTTCTCAGAGTAACAGGTCGCCGCATGGAACGACCTACTAGAAGAACTAGGAGAAGAAGGCGAGGAAATGCGCCAAAGAGAACAAAGAAAGCATGCCACCGCAGAAACAAATGCGGCAAACAGAGAAGAAGGATCAAGCAATGCGGAAACCGCACTTGCCGCAGACATTGCTGCGTGCAACCTTGCTACCATTGCAGCAGCCATGGAGGTAGAGATGTCTGATTCGGAGGATGAAATCCCCCTCACTCGTCGCCGCAATATCCAATCTACAGGGGTGGTCATCAGAGAACCGTCTGAACAACCTGCGGCGGCCCCTAGTAGAAAAAGGAAAGCGCCCACCGCAGCCAAGGACAAGGGAAAACAAAAAGTGGGCGCAAGTAGAGAGGCAGAGGCCAAAGATTGGGGGAAATTCCAAGACGAACGAGGATTTAGTTGCCCCCTGTCGTAGGCAATGACTGATCAAATTTCCCAGCGCATGTGGGAAACAGTCTGCGAAAATCCCAGATCCTATGCCCCTGCGCTTGTCCACGACTTTTACCACGCACAATGGCGAGAAGAAATTGATGAAGTCCTGGTTCGCGGCCACGCCATTGCCTTTTCTTCCGCCCACATAAACAGCGTATATGAACTACAAGACATTCCCAACGCAGAAGGCAATACGCTCCTTGAATGTCTGGATGATGATTTTCTGAGCGCAGTACTTCTTGCAGTGGCAAGGCCTGGTGCCAAATGGGATGGGCATGGAGCAGCAAGGACACTCAAATCGCAACTACTCGACTTTGAGGCCACACTTTGGATGCACTGGGTTAAGAATCGCATCATGGCAACAACGCATGACGCGACATTAAGCCTACAGCGAGTAGTCCTTGTCTATTCCATAATGAAGGGGATTCCAATTGACCTCGGACGCATCCTAGTAGACACTCTGCGCCAGACAGCTGCAAAACCAAAGGACGCTAAATTTTGTCCTGGACTAGTCACATCCCTCTGCCGCGCATCGAATCTATTGCCCGCAGCAGACGAAGAAATCCGGACGATGCGAAAGGATTTTGATGAGCAGTGGTGGGCGCGTGTCACCAGCACGCGCAACAAGCGGCTACAAGAGAGCATGCCACAGTTAGTCCCTGCGCCCCATCCTACTGAGCCTTCACAGGCGTCTGCACCGCAAAAGAAGAAGAGGCGCAAGCGTCTTGCTGGCAGATATCCACCACCAACCGCAAGGACCTCCCAATCCACTCAACCAGCACTTGAAACTACTGTCTGTGCCCAACCGCAGAGACCCTTGCCAGAAAATTTGCCGCCACCACCACCACCAACGATTGATCTCAACCCACCTCCCCCTCAGCCCACTGAAGATCTGCGACCAGAGGAGATTCTTGAAGGCACTCTACCAAGCCCTCCTCGCAATAATGAAGAACCTGCTCCACCATCAACGCCGCATACAACCGCTTCTGCGAGCACAAGTCACGCTGCGCCTGATTTAACAGTTGATATCGACGCAACTCTTATCTTTTCTCAGATGCGGCAGATTCTTCAAGAAGTTATTCAGCCTTTGCAAAGGCAGCAGGAACGGTTGTGCCAGCAGCAGCAATTGCTGCGTCAACAACAAACCGAGTTGTCACAGAGAGTTAACGCATTGGTCCTCTTTCTCACGAGATGGACTGAGAGTTTTGGCCGCCTGCCTGTTGCGCCCAATCTATTTGCTCGGCCAGCTGGACATCAAAGGCCCCCTAGTGCAGGCCCAGCCCAAATGCGTGGAGCTATACCTCCGCCTGCGCCAAGAGAGCCAAGAGCACCTCACCGCCACCACCGCAGGAATAATCATCTACTTTCCTTGTCATCTTTTGTTTTCTTTTTAATGAATGCGCTCTTGTTTATAATTTTGGGTCGCAATGCATTAATATAACCAGCTGTTTATCTCATCGCACTTTTCTCTCTGCCCTACACTTACATGTCTTTATCTAGCAAATTCCTTGCGTTAGCTCATTTGCTTTAAATCCGCGCTTCTAATTTTCTGAATTTTCTTAAACACATTACTTAAATAAAATTAACTTTTGTCTTCATTTCCTCAGACCTTAAAGAAAATTCCTTCGCATTTTCGACTTGTCGCAACTCAGCCGTCTTCTGCTGCAAGTCCATGTGCTTCAAAGTAAGTTTGGGGGACAATGGGGACATTGTCCATTTTAAGTTTGGGGGAGTCAGCGCTGAAATAAATAATACATGCGTTCCTCTAGGAATGCAGCATGTTTGTAGTCAGGAGCATTTATGACACCCATAGTTTGCCACTGCGCGAAGACAAGCGCATCCCATGAGCGTTGAGGACAGTAAAAAAATGTAATGCCCGTAGTTGGATACCTTTCATCACAAATGTGGGTAAGCCAAAACGAAAGCATGCGTTTTGATGTCCATTGTTCTCAATTAATTGCTTTCAAAAAAAAAATGAAGAGAGAGAATAATCTAAGCGCAAGGAAGATTGGCTGAGTTAACGCAAGGAAAAATCTAAGCGCAAGGAACTTTCTTTAAGCAATGAAGGAAATTTGGCAAAAGTTAATCTGGTTTAATAATGCGCGCAAGAAAAAGAGGAAAGATGATGCTAAGATCGCAAGCAAAGATGAGCTAAGTAACTATCGCAGAATGGATAATAGGCATTGCTTGAGGACAAGCAATAGTTTAAGTTTGGGGGTTTGATAACTTGCAAAAAGCAAGTTATTTATCCTTTAAACTTAGACTGAAACAAGGCCAAAAGAAGCAAAGATGCGTTACGTCCGCGCAAAAAGAGAGGAGAATGTGATGATTTCATGCGGCGAGCTATATTCATGTATGCGGTGAGAAATTATAAAATATAAGGCGCTAACGCAACTAATTCAGTTGTTTTCCAAAGTTTTTCTTAGCGCAGGCACACATCCCGAGATGATCAAGAGGCAGATAAGATGATGAAAAGACAGCTCTGACGCAAACGGCGCAGCCAACACAAGTTGGCAGAAAAAGGGCTGAAAAGATGAGCAAGTTGACTGAAATAATGATTACCGCAAGTTGATGACTACTTAGAGAAGTCATCTTCCCTCACCTATAAATAGAAACCATACTCAAACGAAAAACAGGGAGTTATATTTTTTTCTAAATTGGATCACAAGAGAAGAAGGAAGATCAACAGAGAAATCACAGAGATCTGTGATTAGGAGCAATCTTGCGTTTGTAAATTTCATGATGTTTTGTTTTGCTAGCATGAGCTAAATTTTTCTTCAAGGCTTAGCGCAAGCACCTCATGCGGTGATAAGTATATTTTGTAAGCGCATATTTTGAGTTAAATGAAACATTAATTGCTTTCTATTTAAATTGCGATACTATTTTCATTATTAACTCCCGCTTGGCCAGCCAGATGCGATAGCAGCATGCTAAATCCCTGACAGGTAACGCATGCAGACATCTCTAAGTAGAGCAAGTTAGCGCATGTCATGTAGTCTTGGTAGCGTTAAAACACTACCGCTAAAAGATAGTGCACGCATGAGCTTAGACTGTGTTGTGACTAACGCAGTCCCTTGTAAGTTTTAGAGAACTACACCTAAAGCATGAACTAGCCAAATAATCTCTTGATAGTTTTATGCCAGACGCAAAGGAGTACCGGAAGGGAAACTTATGATATTTTCTCACTTAGGCATTAATGGATCGATTAATCAAAGTATGTGCTACAAGGTTATTATAAACGCATGAGGTTGCAACCGCAACAACCTTGATTATTCTCCTTATAAATTTTCTTTTCATTCTCGTCGCATGTGTTGTCTTTATGCAAATAGTCACTCTTTAAATATACCAAATTTTTTTTTTTTATAATATCATACATACTTGAGTTTAGATCAGTAAATATTGTTAAAAGACTTTGTGAATATCCCTTCCCTGAGGAATCGACCCTAGACTCACTAGGTATTACTTGATTAAAGTCAATTTATGCTTGGATTGATTATTATCTACGACAATATTTCTGATTATAACAAGACAACTGACAACCAACCATTGACCAATAAGAGTAAGTCAATCCTTCACGAGTGTTCGTAACTACAACTGGGTCAAATTACTGTTTTACCCCTGAGGTACCTCTATCTCCTTAAGTACCAGTGATCCTCTTATGAACAACCTGTTTATGGTCCAACCAATAAACAAAAGTCTCTCTTGAGCCAGTGAGAGGGCAAGATCCCTTTGTTCAAGACCAGGAGTCACCACTTAAGGGAACACTCATCTACTTACCCTATAGACGGGAATGAGAGAATTCCATTTTGTGAAGTTATGTTCCCAAATCCCCACTCGGTCTTGTCCCCAAAATGGTAGACTTATTGAGTCGGCGAACACCGGACCACTCTCACCCATGAAAATCAAAGGACAATCCTTAACAGACTAGAGTTCACAACACGCTCATAATTAAGACTAAGTTACCTAGGTCATCCTATGAAATAATAACTTAATTAGTCAACGATGTTACATCTAATGGTTACTATTTCGCGGTCTAGTCTTATGCAAACTCATTGTGTAGGATACCCTCACTTGCATGTCTACTACATGAACACTTTGGATCAATGTGTTTGTATCGTATATAAAGCGGGTCGTATCCCTAGTGTCACCAGGATAAGGTTCTGATGGACGACTCGTCGAGGGTTGTATCAAATAAAAGTTATATTCCACAGCATCCAAAACTAACTTGTAAATCTAATGGGGTCAGAGCCAAACACAGGGAGCACGATTATAATTTATCTATCTTAGATTTATTGTGAAGACCGGACTAATGGGGGAATTGAAATGCAAGGGAAATAAGCTAGGGAAAATAAATTGCAAGAAATAAAAGGCGGGAAAATAAAAAGGGTGGTAGATATCACCTCGAGATTATGCAATCGATTCTCGGGATGTAAGTTTGGTAATTTCAATCATCGACTCTCTTAATTAATTGAATTATTACCTAATTGTCTAACTGTCACTGGAACCAGTGATTAAAGACTCCTTATATTTCCAACCCGACCAACGCATCGAAGCCGGAGCCTAATTACATTTCTAATAAAAGAATCTAACTGCATTAAGTAAAAGTGGTCGTTAGATAGACTCATATAAACTAAGAACAACCTGAGTTTATATAATTCTAAGTCTAAATTCCTAGATTTATCATGCAATTGGGCTAATTGGGATAACACGCCTTTTAACACAATTAACACAATAAACTATTACTAACAAATTTAGCATAACAATTAAACCAAGTCAAGCAAATAGGTTGTCAATCTATTCTATCAATCTAATTGTAGTTAAAACAGAAATTTAGAACACAACCGACAATAATTCATAAAACATGAAATACAAGGTCTCAAGAAATCAGAACTTACATTTACCGAGTCCCAATTACATAAACTTGGCTTAGCTCGTCATCGAACATGACCTCCGGGCTCGACCCACCATGAAAATAAACTAAAACTACTCTAAAGATGAAAGAATGGTGGAGAAAAATAGGGGAAAGGTTACAATAATGTAAGAATGAGTTGATGTCTAAACCTAAACCAAAGCTCCCTATTGATAGAACTTCTTGGCCTCCAATTCGTGGTGCTTTGACACTGAAATCGATAGTTCAAATATGGGAAAAATTCGTGCAAAGAAAAGGAAAGTTCATATATGGAAAGTCCTAGAGTCGAGACACTACTTGAAAATTTGTCCTAGCATCGAGACGTTATGTTGTGGCGTCAAGACGCTGTCCTCTCAGGTTTTTGGCTTGAACCTACTACAAACATGGCGTCGAGACACTATTTTTGAGGGTCTCGATGTTGAGCTCTTGGGAATTTGGCTGTAAGACTCGTTTTACTCTAGTTTTGCTCGTTTAAGTCCCGTTTTGGCTTCGAACCTCCGATATGGACCTGTACACATATTATACTCATTTTAAAGGACTTTTCGCAAGGAATTCAATAAAACATATGCAAATTGGAAGATTCTAAGTGTGTAAAAAATTAGACCTATCAGGTACCCAACCTTATCCCTATACTATAGACCATTTAGGTTGTTACTTGAACATTGATCCCTTGTATGTCTCCACATACTGTTCAAGCCTCATTAAACAACCTTGGATGTTAGTTTATTGGATTTGAGTCAATTATGCAATTTTAAAATAAAATACTAATAACAAACGTATTGGATAAACCTCAATAACACTTTATTGATAAATATAAGCTTTGTTTACATTTACTATCTACAAGTTTTAGAGCATAAAACCCAACAGTGGCGACTAAAGAGATCTAAAAGCTCCTTGGTGCAGGTATCATTTACTTCATATATGATATATGATATTAAGTGTGTTATTCCTATTCATGGAGTTCCTAAGAAAACAAGCATGATTGTAGTTCAAATAAAAATGATGAGCTAGTACCCATGCGTGTGCAAAACGGTTGGAGGATGTGTATCGACTATAGGAAGCTTAATTCAATCACTAGGACGAACGGCCTCCCCATTCCTTTCAAAGATCAGATGGTAGAGAGATTAGCTGGTGAGCCTTTCTTTTGCTACCCACCATGATCAAATTAAAGCAAATTAGGTGCTCAAACCATGCTCTGATACCAATTGAAAGTGTTAATATCTAAAATACGGAAGCAATTTTGAATCTTAGGCACTTAATTAGTTGAATTTGATCAAACATTGCATGCTGTCCAAGTGGAGAAAAACATAGTATGTTTACCAACCTTGTTTCAATGGAGAAATTGGTTGGATTTCCTTCTTGTTTTTCTTCACCAACGAATCACGAACCACCACTGGATCTTCCTTGCTATCCTCAAGCCTTTGGAACGGATTGTGGGATCCTCAAGTGATGGAATTTGAAGGAGAAAAGCTTGAAGAACAAGCTTATGGAGGTGGGTATGATGAAAAATTATTTTGGCAGCAATTCTTTAGCTTTCAAGCTTAATTCTTTCAGCCTTCTTCTTCAATTATATAGAGGGAACAAAGTGGTAGAAAACTCCCAGCAATTGACACCAAAACATCCAAGAAGAAGTGAGAATTTGGCTGGCTTTCATGAGGGGAGTGCATAGGTTTAGTCACCATGCACTCCACTTCCAAAAATTCAATCTTTTTTAATTTAATTTAATTCCATAATTATCTTTAATAATTAGATAGTTATCTAATTTTAATTAATCTGAAAAATCAAAATTGATTTTTCAATTTTTCAAATTTAAATTAATTCAAAATTAATTTAAAATAATTAATAATTAAATAATTAATTATTAATTTAATATCTAATATTAAATTAATATTTTGCCACTATTCCCGAACATTTCCAAAATTTTATTTTCTTATCATGAATTCCTATTCATGTTCTCGATATTTAAATCATATTTAAATATTAAATTTCACACATACTCGGTTTTCACAAAACCCTACGTACCGACAACGTCTATCACCTCTATTTATTTCTCTTAACATGAACCTAAAGTAATTCATATTTTATCCATCATATTCTTCCAAAGGTTAGTCTTGAGCTAGCGAGGGGACCTAATGGACCTATAGATCATGGGCTCCAACGGTACAAGGTTAAACTAGTCAAACTTTTTTAACCTAGCTAACCAACATCCGTTAACTACCAGGACACTCCACTATAGCCTAGTAGTTGAACTCCCTTCACTCTAGATATATTTCTGTCCACTCGATATAACCATGATTAGTAAGTCAATCCTTCACAAGTCGTTCGTTACTATAGATAGGTCAAAAGTCCGTTTTAGCCCTATAACACATCTTAGTTCCTTAAGTCCACTGGTCCTTTAATGAACAATTTTGTTCATGGTCCAACCATTAAACAAGATCCCTCTCGGGCCAATGAGAGGGTGGGGCCCCTTGTTGAAGCCTTGGATTCAGCACTTAAGGGAACAGCCTCTCTACTATCCCTTAATAGGGTAGGAGTGAATTCCGTCTTGCTTTATTATGTCCCTAGCCATCCATCTAGTGTTATCCCTAAAATGGTAGGATTATTGAACGGAATTTTATGACCACTCTCACCCATGCCGATTAAAAGATAACCCTAAACGAACAGGAGTTCATAGTAAGCTCAGGATTAAGATCAAGTTACCAAGGTCATCGCATGAAATAATCAGTCTTAGTAGTAAACGACGTTATAAAGTAAGAGTGACTTATTTCTCGGTCCAGTCTTATGTAAACATCTTTTACACAGGATGCCCCTACTCGCATGTCTTTTACATGAACGATCCAAGATCACGTCGTTTGCCTTCTTTGCAAAGTAGGGCACATCCATATTGTTACCAGAACAAGGTACCCAACCTTATTCATTTACTATAGACTATTTAGGTTATATACTCGAACTTGATCCCTGTCCATATTCACGATATAGTTCGAGTATCTCATGTTATAACCATGGATGTTTCTATTGGATTATAGGATATAAATAAACAATTTCACTGAATAACATCTTTATTATATAAAGGATAACAAAACTTGAGTTCTAGGACATAAACCCCAACAACTAGACGGTCGGTCGGTTTATTCGGTTCTAAACCCCAACAAGCTAAATAAAAATAAAGAAAACAAACAGACAAAGAATAAGAACGATCGGGTCAAGTAAGAAGAAAGAAGAAACTCACGACGAAGATGCTCGACGACGATGAAATTGAGAAGAAGAAGAAAGTACAGTGAAATCGAGAAGAAGAAGAAAGAAAAACACAAATAGATCGAGAAAAAGAATAAAAAAAAGCAAAAAGAGATCAAGAAGAAGAACGAAGGAAAAAAAGAAACAGACGAAGAAAAGAGGAAATGAAACTCACGGCGACGATGAGCTCCGACCGGTGGCAAACAAAATAAAATGAAAAAGAGAGGAGAAATGAACAGATGATGGAAAGAAGAGAGAGAGAAGGGTTAGTCTGAATTTGAGAGAGAGAAAGAAAGAAACGTGAGGGGAAGAGAAGAAGAAAGAGGACCAAATACTCACGTGAAGAGAAAATTAAAAGAAAAAAAAAGCTTTTTTTTTTTAAAATGAGTAGTGATTACCTCATAATGCTCAAGACTCACCACTCACGTGAAGGTTGTAGCCTTGCAGGTACCCTTTCCTTCTTTTTTTTTTTTTTTAATATATATATAATATGAAGTCGGTCGGTTCAGGTCAGTTTGAGCTTCTTTAAGCTCACCGACCGGCCGACTAGTCAATTTTTTTTGTGAAAAAACCGATCCCGACCGACAAATCTAGAAAACTGACCGACCGACGTCGGTTTGATTGGTTTTTGTTGGTCGGCTTGGTTTTTCGGTTTGGTTTGCTCACCCCTAGACGTGATTAACAGATGTGGGCTAATTGATGTAGGCTTTGAGGGATCCACTTTCATGTGGTCCAGAGGTAAAAAGCACTCAAACGTGATTAAGGAGAGGCTCGACAGGTATTTTATCAACACTGCTATGTTGAATAAAGCAGAGAAAATTAAAGTCTCCCATCTTATTTATTTCAGCTCATATCAGATGCCCATTCTCCTAGAAGCCATTTGGGAAGTCAATAGGAATAGGTCTCACAGAAAAAAAAAAGGTTGGCCAGATTTGAAGAAAGTTGGGCCTTACATCAGGAGTGTCACGATATAGTAAACAAGTATTGGGGAAACTCCAGTATCAATAGGCCTTAGGGGCAAGTCCTTTCAACTACAAAATTCAAGTTTGCATTGAGCAAATGCTGGTGTGGAATAAAGTTAGGCTCAAAGGAAGCTTAAGAAGTGCCATCGACAGGAAGGAGGCAGAGATTATGAGAATGAGCAGCAACAATATCGATACAGAAGGGGACTCATTAAAAAAAAGCTGAGGAAGAGTTGGATATTCTGTTCGAAGAAGAAGAAATCTACTGGAGGTTGAGATCAAGGGAAATCTGGTTATCTAACGGGGATAAGAATACTTGTTGGTTCCATAAAAAAGCTACCCAAAGGAAAAAAAAATAAATGAGATAAAAGGGATCATGAATAACCATGGAGCGTGGGTAGAGGAAGATGAAGATATAGTCGAGACTTTTACAAATTACTTCAAAAATCTCTTTCAAACATCCAATCCAAGTGGGGAAGCGATGAGCAAGGTGATGGATGGGATTAAAAAAAACATCTCTGAAGAGGATAATAGAATGTTATCCAAACTTTTCACTAAAGAAGACATTGTGAACGCGTTAAAAAGCATGAATCCGTCGAAGGCCCCGGGGCCAAATGGTGCTCATGCGAGTTTCTTCAAAGCATTCTGGGATGTGATCGGGGAAGAGATGATTAACACTTGTCTTAAAGTTTTAAATGATGGTATGGATGTTGGCCCTCTGAACCAAACTCTCATAACTCTGATCCCAAAGGTCAATAACCCAAAATCAGTCACAGAGTTTTAGCCAATTAGCCTTTGCATCGTTGTTTACAAGATCATAGCAAAATCCCTCACAAACAGAATGAAAGGTGTGTTAGACAAAATCATTTCTCAAACGCAATCGACTTTTGTTCCAGGGAGGCTAATTTTCGATAACGTTGTTATAGGCTTTGAAGGCATCATTCGATAATGTCAAAAAGAAGAGGGAAAGAGAGCTGTATCACCATGAAGATTGACATGAGTAAAGCGTTCGATAGAGTTGAATGGCCTTTCCTGATGATGATTATGAAGGCTATCGTTTGATCAAGGTTGGATAGAGCGAATTATGAATTTTGTGGAATTTGTTAGATATGTGACTCTCATAAATGGCTTCCCGCACGAAGAGTTCATTCCAAAGAGAGGGCTGAGACAGGGAGACTCCCTCTCCCCATATTTTTTCCTTTTATGCTTAGAAGGACTCTCGGCTATTATTAATACGGAAGAATCTCTAAAAAACTTTAAAGGCTTATATATAAATAATTTTTGTCCTACCCTCACACATCTTTTCTTTGTGGATGATAGCTTACTCTTCTTCAAAGCTGAGGAGAAAGACTGAAAGAAGATTAGGGAGATCCTCGAGGTGTATGAAAAAGTGTTAGGCCAAACTATTAACTATGAGAAATCATCCTTTATGATCAACAAAAACATTGACGATAGGAAAGCTGAAGCTCTAAGCAAGATATTAGGGGTGAAGAGGACGACAACATCAGACAGAAATAAAAGCAAGATATTCCAAAGAGTGGAAGACAGGGTTTGGAAAGCGCTGTAGAGTTGGAAAGGAAATTTTTTTCTCAAGGCGATAAAAAGATCCTGATAAAAGCTATAGCGCATGTGATTCCTAATTACACGATGAGTTGTTTTCGGCTCCCTCAAAGAATATGCGATGATATAAACATGAGTTGTGCTTAGTTCTGGTGGGGCTCTACAGAAGGAAATCAAAAGCTCATTGGGCTAGCTAGAAAAAATTGTGCAAAAGCAAAGAGAACGGTGGAATGGGTTTCATAGATCTGTCTTTGTTCAACCAAGCCATGCTAGCAAAGCACAGTTGGAGGATCTTAAGAAACCCTTATAGTTTACTCTTCAGAATCCTTAGAGGTAAATATTTCAGAGACGGAAATTTCATAAAGGTTTCATTGGGGAACAACCGTTCAATGACATGGAGGAGTATCTTATGGGGGAGAGACCTCTTCTCTAAAGGATATAGGTGGAAGGTAGGTGATGGGAGATACATAACCATAGACCAAGACCCATGGATAAACATAGTAGGTAGTAGTTCTCCCATATGGACGAGTGAAAGTCTAAAAAACAAAAAGGTATGTACTCTGATCAATGGCAATGGGAAATGGAAAGAGGATATGATAAAAGCAAACTTTCTTCCTTTGGATGCAGAAGATATTATAAACATCCCGCTTGGAAAGGGAAAATCCAAAGATGAAATAATCTGGAGACTAGACAAGAAAGGGTAGTTCTCAGTAAAAAGCGCCTACTACCTTGCTACAATTTTAGAGTCAAACGTCAAGGATTCCACCTCTGATGATTCGAGAGACAAAGGCTTATGGAAATAACTTTGGAAGTCAACTACCATTCTAAGGGCTAAGATCTGTGCCTGGAGAGTTGTGAATGATGTTCTCCCAACAAGAATAGACATTTGTAAGAAAGGAATCAACTCTAATCCCCTCTGCTTATTTTGCAAGAAGAACAAGGAAACGACTAGCCATCTTTTCTGGGAATGAAAATTCTCAAAGAAAATTTGGTTAAGCTACTTTCCTGACTTATCTAGCCTATTTGGTTTTTGCAGGGAAGGGAAGAGCCCCAAAGACTACTGGGAGTGGATGACGAGACATAGCAAAGCAGAGCAAATTGACAGATTCATTATCATCTTATGGTGTTTATGGTCCCACAAAAACAATCTCAACCAGCAACACTCTCAAATCAAGAACAAGCAATTGATTCACAAGCTGGAAAACAACTCAATTTTCAGCCACATTAACAGATCGATTCAAGAGATGGAAAGATTTGTTACCTCTAGATTGGACATTTTAAGAAGAGAGAACTTCGCAAGTCACAAAGAACCGTTCGCCTCATTGAAGTCGCCATCGGAGAACGTTCTGAAGCTCAACACAGACGCCGCTTGGTTCGACTTGAAAGGGATTGGAGGCCTAGGATGGGTTATCCGAGACTCTCGAGGATCTCTTGTTCTTGTCAGTTGTAGAATCGTTCGAATGAAATGAGAGATCAAAACGCTAGAAGCGGAAGCGATCTTGGAGGGTTTGTCGAATTACAAAAATTTCAGCCTCAACCGTGACCTTCCTAAACAACTCTTTATTGAATCTGATGCCTCAGTGGTCGTCGACGCCATAAATGGAGTTTCAGAAGACTGGTCAAAGATGAGGAACGTTATAGATGTCATTGTGGCGGAAGCTTCGAAAATTGGATTAGTAAAATTTTTGAAGTGTAGGAGAAATTGCAATAGTATTGTCCACAATCTTCCAAGGGTGTGTTCTGATATTTCTTTTGTGCAATCGGTTCATCTTCCCTCCGAAGGGGAATCAATTTTTTGGAGCGAAAATTTCCCCGAGTGGCTCGTTTCAGCCATTGATATTTTGGAGTAGTTGTACCTATTTCTTTTGGCTAATGAAGTATTATTTTTTTTAAAAAAAAAACTTTATATTATAATGTATCAATATACATTATTTTAATTGTATCTCATACAATTAACTTAAATCTCCTTATTTAATTTGAACAATTCAAATTCTTGCAAACTAGTGATCTTAGTTTACCCGTTACGAGCTAGTAGGAGGACCTAATAGACCTACATATTAGAAGCTCCAATGATTCAAGATTAATTGATTAAACTCATTAATGAAATTATTCAACATTCATTAACCGGGGGTCACTCCACTTAGGGGCGGATCCATGAAGGGGCAAGAAAGGGCAAGTGTCCCCCCTCAACTTATGATAATATGGATTATATATGTATAAATTTCCATTTTAAAGAAAAGCTTAACTTTGGTCTGTTGGTTTCTAATCTCGTATGTTTTACAGTGCCCCCTCTGTCTATCTGTAGTTCGAAGCCTAATTATTGCATATTCAATTTTTTTTCGAGATTTTCAGTTTTGCTCTACCCACTCCCCAATTCGAATCCTATTCACTGCCATATTGATTTTTTTTTTTGTCATTTTATGTTTTGCTCTACCTGCCCTAGTTCAAATCTTATTCACTATAAAAATGATTTTTTCCCGTCATTTTCAGTTTTGATTTTGGTAAAATAACATATTTCAAACTGAATAATTTTAAACCTTTTTTTAGAAGTAATTTAAACTTTTTTATAGTTTATGTTTTTTTATGGAATAAAAATTGTACCTTGTGACTTATTCTATTTTAATTCATATACTTTCATAGATTCATATTGAACCTATGTGTTTTCAATAAATCTTTAGATTAGTCACTATTAATTTGAAGTTACTTTTTATAGAACTTGGTAAACTAATGATCA